>BSBN01001430.1:0-1200000 GCA_027924645.1 Cunninghamia lanceolata
AAATGCCCAATCCAATATTTTTATGGATGAAAAATACAAGTTTCTATATGACAAACAACATAAAATCCTAGCTCCCAAAGATTTTGTGCTTTATTATTAACAACCGAATCTAATTACAAAACATGGTAACTTGAAATAGAATTACTTGAGAGTTTAATGTTTGTTACCACCTTAACTAATGAATAAATCCTACATGTTTTTGCCAACTAAGCCTTGTTAGGTCCACAACCTTACGTAATATGCATCTCATAACAGATTAATATATGATAGTTACTAGGTTCCAAGATCAATGGGTGAGTGCATGATGGGGAATACAAAACTACTTAATAGATGATTAGATACTAGAGTAGAATTGGTTGTTGGCCAATAAGAACACACCATATGGTGTAATACAAAAGGAAATAACTTATTACAACAAGTCTGCCACATAGTCAAATTAGACTGATAGAATTTCACTAGGATGCTAAAGTTAAATATTAACATAAGGCAACACATAATATGATTAATGGATAGTGTATAGGGAAGCCTAGATCTAATGATGAGTCCATGATAGGGAAAATGAAATTGTGCATAGGGAATTTAGCCATTGGGAGAAGTTTTTTATGTTGTCGAATAAGTATATATACCATGTAACATAAGGTGCTAATAGAAACATGACTAGGAGATAGTGGTAAAATAATACGATTGGGGCTAGTAAACAATAAACACCAAAATTTAACACATGGTTTAAGTTATGTGTTGACCAGATAAAGAAATCAATAATGAATTAAAACAAAAGTGTAAAGACCTTGGACCCAAACCCATAGACAAAGGGGTTTTTTTGAGCTTTTCAACAAGGTTTACGAATAATTAAGGCTTAACACATAACTTCTATCATAATCCCAATAGATGAAAAAATAAATAGGCATTATTAGCAAGAGGCCAACAACTTAGTCCTTCAAGTCTATGCTAAAATCAAAATAATTGAAATACACATGGAAGGGGAATCAATAATTATAGTAAATTTTATCAGGATATATTGTAGTGCCCCTCAACTTGTCGTCTATTAGATGGATGTTTGCTTAGTAGTATTAGACTTTATGACAGTATTTTAGATCGTAGATGATGGATCTCTTGTTATTTTGCTAATTCATTATGGACCTAATTATTATGATAACAGATGTTGATGTTGGATTATGTTATTTTATGATTTGATAAATGAACTAGATGTTACAAATGTTTTGATGTTATTCACTATATAGGATTGTGAGATAGTTGATCATTTGATGTTGATGACTAGTAATCAGATACCTTGTTCAACATAGTTAATTGTTTATTCATAAACGTGAATGGAACAGTGTCGTATTACTCGCTCTTGAGTACCCTACATCACTGCGATTTCTATTCACTATAGGACTGCATGTGGATATATATCTTGTATGTTTAACTATGCGTTGCTGCAGGATGTAGGTACTTGGCACCGACTCCACCTGATGTACCAGGTCTGAGCGTGCCTTCGCCAATGGGATTAGTTGATTGGAGTTAACGTGAGGTCCCCAGTCAGTGTTGTCTGGTCGTCAGTTTACCCTTGTGGTTATTGGTTGTTATTCAATCATGACTTGCTGTCAGGTAAAACTGTACTTTGGAGTCTAATTAGGTATGAAGGTGTCTAGGTGTGTAAGTAGTGTTGTGCTTCAACTAGAATCATTATACAAAAGAATATAAATGTCGATAATTGAGTATAATGTCGATAGTTAATTAATAAATTATTTATTTTATTAGAAGTGTGGTTGTTAAATAAAGTTGTAAGAAATTTTGTATTGTTCAATATAATATTATTTATAATAAATATTTAAATAAATAAAATAGTTGTAATCATGTTGTAAATTGTGATTTACAACTTAATTGATAAAATAAATTAAAATATAGTTACAAAATTATAGATTGACGTAATATTACAATTTTATTAATAACAATATGGTTGGTCGGCTATAAAGAAATTAAATGTTGTCGGAATTGTGTGTTAATATTAAAAAAAGGAGTAACCTCTTGGGATCATTAAATTAAATAAATATATATTTTTAGAAGGGAGATGCACGGGATCGCGTGCCGAGTTCCTTGGAAGAGGAAAGGGACTGTTTTATAAAAGGGAAGGTTGTAGAGGCAAAGAGGGGGGGAATTTGGCAGGAAGAAGAAGGATCGAGTTTCTACAACTGAAGAATTGAATTCTGCATCGAATCTAAGCTACGGATACAGGTTCTAATGTCTTCCTTATTCTATCCTTGTTTTCTTTAGAATGAATGACGGGAATCTAGTTTTACTCCTCCAATTCGCATTGCTTGAAAGTTCTAGAGTCTCTCTGGTAATCCATTTTTATACTTATTCCGTAACCATTACATTTCAAACAATTTTCTGTTATGATTTAATTATTCATCTGCCATTTCTGCATAAACGTTTGAGAAGAGAAAATGAGTCGTATTTTATCGTTTAGGGATCCAAATTAAGAAACCCTATCACTGTAGATACTTTAAGACTATATCATGTGTGATCTGCAGACACCAAGAAAACACATCCACACCCTCATCACAGGTTGAACAGGTTATACAGCTACCAATCACATTGTCTTGAAAGTTTCGAGGGCCATTCCAACAATTTCGTTTTGTATGCTACCGGTAACCAATCCACTCCAAATGATTTATGCCTGAGGCATCGATCTCATGCCATGTGTTGACCATAACTCTACATTTTCTGTGAGATCTTGTCTAATCAAGCATTATTTATTTTAAGAACCTGACATAATCCTGCTATTCTTCATGCTACGATGTTGGTCTTTACCTATTCCACATCTCCTCCAACGCAGACTGAAAGGGGAGATGGCAAAGATTGTGATCTGGCTTTGGTTTCACTTGTCAATCACCAAAAACCTAGCGTCTAGAAAGAGAACAGATATAGACTTTCAACAGGCATTTGCATTGGTCTGATTAATACTTTTATGGAGCGGCAGAAAACAAACAAATAGGCAGGTCAATTGAAAGGTTACATGTTTTCCTCTTGCTTCTGCCAATTTGCACATGCTTAAAAGTTTCTAAAGCCTTTTAACGAATCTATTCTGTGCATAACATGCTTGTATGAAATTTTATATCGTAGGTAGGCATTGTGTGCTCTCTCTGTTTTCAAGTACATCTACGATTTCATCAAGCTCTTCATTGACTGGACGGATTTCATCAAGCCCTTCATCTATGATTTCATCAACTCCTTCATAGACTACAGCACGGAGTCTATCAAGGTCACTAAGTATAGGGTGATAGATATCATCTATAAAATGGATGGATTTTTTGGTCTCGGAGGCAAAGAACTTCATCGAGATCCATCTGTTGTTTCACAAGTATTTCTTCAATTCTTCACTGATATTATATGGACGGTAGTGCTTGAAATGTTAATGGATGAATATGAGATCTCCTCCCTCTATATATATACTTAGCTTCCATAAACCCTAAAGCCCCACCATTAACTCCACCACACTCTTCTTCAATTTCAATGTCACAAATATTTAAAACTCGCGACCTTATTTTTAATTAAAAATTAGTCAAAACCCAAGGGTGTTGCAAATTAATTTAATTATTATTATTTCTTGGGGTTTGTAATGTAAGAAATGGGTCATTAGCCTTGTGTTTATTGAATTAATTGCAGCTTCTTTCTGATCGGGAAAAAGAAATCCCACAATCTTTTGCTGCGAAATCAAAACCCATCACTGCAAATTGTTTCCTTCTCTTCAGATCTACCAAAATTGCTATTTTTTTTGCCAGGTCTGATTTTCAGAATGTTTTTCTGTACCTTCCATCTCCACCTGATGCATAAATGGTTCCTACTCAATATCCAAATAAGTCTCCCTATCTACTTCAAATTGTATCACTTCTATGTTGAAGAAATAGTAGAGCTGCGAAGGAAATAGTCTAGTTGGTAGCGCTTACAGTTACTAAGACCGTAGTTCACTTATCGAGGCCTTAGCCAACTCATTTTAAATATTTCCATATAATATATTAATGCTGTTGGTATTCCATCACGATGTGTAGAATGTAATACGAATTCTTTCTTGATGACACAGTCAAGCATAGTAAATCGCTGGTTTTAGAGATTATCTGGAGTGCTTGCTACTACTGTGACTTGCTGCAGGAAATGGCGACTGAAAACATTTTTAGGCAATTTTGTCCAATCACAGATCTTGTAGTGAGTTTTAGAGTGCGCAGAGATGTCTTTTTAATGGGGCGATCCACCCTGTCAATCGCACGAGTGTTTTAAGTTTCAAGCTTTTAGAATAAATGCAACTCCATCAGCATAGACTCAACAGGTACTTCAATGATAAAGTTAATGTTTTCTCTGAAGGCCAACGTAGCAAGGAGGCCTACTATGCTCACCAACGAATAGCTATTTTGTATTCTGCTATATGGATTGCAAAGGAGAATTAAATGGTGTCAGCTTCAGTCAGACAATAAAATCAAAGATGGAGGCACCTCCTGTTGTATTTTAATTTGTATTCTTACCTTTCATATTTGGAAATCGACTCAACTGTAAGGAGAATCTTTTAGGCGTTGGGTATAGAAAGGACTGCCAATAGAAACCAAGAAAAATAGTTTTTTTTTTCAACAATCCAGTTTGGCTTTTCCTGAGAATTATTGCTATTTCTAAGACATCAATGGAGAGAGAAACTATTTAATGTTTTGATGCTGTCCAATTATATCAAATTTGTAAGTTTGAGGGACGCTGCCCAGAAGTCACTAATTTAAGAAAATATCATCCATTTCAGTAGATAACAACAGCCGAAACGATTGTAGTAGAAGCATCTGCATAGGAATCGGAATGCCACGGGAACAAAAAAATAATAAACTACAACGATCAAGTGATGATCGCTTGTGAAATGACCATTCTGATCTTTTGGCAGAATTAATTACTCTTAGTAAAATCTTTCTGAGACTTCGTTACGATGAAGACATGCAAGCATCTTATCTGGTTGAGGTTGACCGAATATGTGGATTGACCATATGAAGGCAGAGTCTTGAGGAAAATAAAACAATAATGTTCATTGTTGATGATTTTTCCTCGTTGAATTTGTCATTTAGTTATACTTGACTTAGCATTCTTATTCATTTTATTACTTGAAAGAGTTAAGTTAATTGGGCAAGTTTGAAAGATAAATGATCGCATGGATAATGAGAGTGTGTAATGATAAGTAGGAATTAAATAGTATAAGGGTACTAAGTGATTCTTTTACAAATGAAATGTTGTAAACTATTTAGTAATTTATCTTTTGAAACGAAATGTAGTATATATGGATAAATTAGTTGTAATGTATTAATATGTTTGTTGCAATTAATTTAAATAAATCAGTTTGATTAAAGAGATGATGAAATCTAATGTTGAATTTACAAGTCGTTCACATTGTACTAAGAAGGAGTTTTAGTGATTTAACTCTGGAAATTAAATTTAAACTGTATGAAATTAAGAATTCTTGTTGTCGTAATATGATAAATTGCTAGTGGTCAAAATTCCAGAGGCATAGTATGTCGTGTTTGAGTACAATCAACATGTGGATAGGTGTTCTAGTGTTGTGTTGTCTTAAACATGTGATTCTAATTGAGTATGAAGTACAATCTATCACGAATGAAGAATTGTCGAAAGTTGTTAATGTATTTTGTGGATATAGTATTCCCCAGATAAGATATTTTATTTAGTTGTGACTGTCTTGTACCCATTTTGTCTTAATGGTCATATGGAGAGACCTGGAATCTGTAAAAGAGTAAAGCATTGTAATGTGATAGGAAATGGATTACAATTAGTGTTTGATTCTGTTTGTAATGCAAGAGGAATTATACCTTGCAGTGAATATGTATGAGTAATGTTATAATGCCTTGTATGGTGGTTAGGGTTTACTAGGTGTTAGGAAGGAGAGTGGCTTTCAACGTGGGGCCGGCGCCCAAAGTGGCAGTCAGGATAACCCGTTGGAAGTAGATTAATCAAGTGATAACCTAAAATGAACTAGGGGGTTAAGGGTAGTTTTCACATTTAACAAGATTAATGGATTCCTCTCCCATGGCCTGTAGTGCTTGTATTGACTAAGGATGGGTAGAGAAGGCCTGGTTGGCATGATTGACTTCCTTGTCCTCACGAAAGGAAGGTCGATTCCGCATGTGTCACCCTATGGGGCCGGCGCCTAGTGAGAGGCTATCAGGATAACCATAGATGGGGGCCGGCGCCTAGTGAGAGGCTGTCAGGATAACCCATGCTAGGACCATGTGATGACACTCTCCCTACTACAACCTAGCATTCCTTGTTTGGTCTCTCCACTTACGTTATGTTTCGCCTCTGGAAGTTAAGTTGTGTTGTGTTGTTTATGTTATTGCCATGTGTTGTATTGGTGTTGGTCGTCCTTTGTTCATGTTAGTCTTTGTCAACCTGACTGTCATTGTTTGGGACCTCATGTTAACTCCTAGCTCGGGGGGTGGACCTTAGGGTTCCACATGGTCGGGTGGAAGAGCTTTATTATCCATTGGTTATTCCTTGTCAAGTTCTTATGCAGAAAAGATTTATTCCAGATGATTGTACTTGTACCAGTTGATGAAGATGTATGTGTATAATCTTGTACCGGATTTGTGCAACAGAACATTCATTGTGTATGTACTTCTGATGTAGTCTGAAAATGGCAATGTAAGGATGTCATGATGTACTTATATGAAAGCATTTCAGTTATGTATTTAATCATGTAGATTCTGTTATTTGATGATATGCAATGAATATGAATAAGTTATTTAATTGTGCATGGATTTGGATCAGTTACTGATGTATGTTAAGTTATGTTAGTTAGTTTGTAAAGTAATGCAGCCTTGAATCCTTAGAGAATATGTCGTAATTAGTTATGTTAACGTTACTTAATCATCTTAAAAAAAAAAAAAATCCTGTTTCATATAGCATAAGTGTGTATTTCTTTAAGGTGTTCAAGGCGGGCATTACATATATTTATAGTGAATTGAAGGATCAATAATATCTTGGGCAAGGTTTGGCCTCAACTCAACAAGATGGATTCCTTCTCTACTAAGCTACACATTATAGAAGGGATTAAATCAACAAATTTCTTGGCTAATTTCATGATTAATGACACTAAAGAAGCAATAATAATTGACTCACTTAAGACATGGGAAGGATTGGATGATGTTGAATAATAAGTATCCTCGTGCCTCCTCAATGTATGAAGAAATCCGAAAAAAATGATAATTGATGATTTGGATGCTACAATTCACACACATGTGATCATTTCCTATTGTCTAGGATTGAAAATGTTAAGTGTTTAAGTTTTGTCTATACATTGCAAAGATCATGTTGACTACCATTTCATTCCTTTGATAGACCACCCCCTTGGTGCTAATGGTAGATGAAAAACAATATCCTTGTACTGATAGGAAAATGAGAAGCTACTTTTCCAAGCCATTTTCACCATAGACAAATATTGTTGGTGTTATGTATTGGATCTCACAAGGTGTACAAGGTGTTATTCAAACAATTATTAGTAATGAAATTTTGGAGCAATATTAAAAGATCCTATTAGATAGGGATGTGGTCTCAATTTTTTTGTCATTTGTCATGAACATACTACAAGATGTAAGAACTTTGAAAGGCTTGGTTGAATGCTATGCACAAAATAATTATTGATTAAGAATTGGAGATGTTATTAACAAATATAGTCTACACAATAGAGATGAAGGCATTAGGGAACTAATCAGTGTGAATGAACTAGCAAGCTCAATTATGGTTGGGGATATTTTATAGGTAATAAAGGATGGTCTAATTAGTGACACACTTAAGCATTTCTGGCATGTTTTGAATTGCAATGGAAACTTATTACCCAAGCCCATATGTGAGAAAGTGAACTAGATGATGAGAGCTCTACATTATCTAATTAGGAAAGTACTTGTGAGAGGTGAATTTGGATCCGCTAGTTTTAGTGAAGAGGGTTGACTCCTAATGGATAGATGTGCAATAATATACTCCTTTATTTTTTCAAATATATCTTTTTAGAGGCTGCTATACCATTTTCTTTCTTGTGTCTAGTCACCCGTGGGTACCCTCAATATGTTCAAGAATGGTTGATGATGGCCCACTACTTAAGGTGGCTAAACTAAAACATATATATATTTTCCTTCATATATACAAAAGGTGAATACATCTTACATATATATATAATGGAACTTTGACCTTGAGCGCCATGTAAAAAGAAAAATATTGCACAAATCACAAAATTTACATCATTTCTTAGATATTTAAATTTTTTCAAAGGCCTAACAACTAGATAAATCATATTTATAATTAATAATAATCAACTAAATTGTTACATTTATATTTGATATTATAATAATAATAAAATAGAAATTACTCTAGATAAACATCTTTCTTTTCAAAATTTGACAAATTATAAAATTTATAGCTTAAGAAATTTAAAAGATTAACTTTTTATTTTTGAGATTTTTAAGAGTCTTTTAAATATTTTTCTTTTCATTTCATAAATATTTATAAAATAATTAATTTGATTGTGATAATTTTTTATTTTTAAAACATTTAGTTGATAATTTTATCTTTTAATATTTTAATAATATTTTAAATTTTTTATTAGAGGTAAAAAGGATTTTTTAAAGGGATCCCATCCCCTTTACAATAGAAGACTAAAAAGATAGTGGAAACAACCACCCAATAAAGAAACTAACAAGAGTTTAGTCAAGAGGAACAATAATGCTGTAAAAATGTTGCAACAAAGTAAAGACAAAACAACAACACAAGCATAACCCAAAGCATAATATTATAGGGAATGTACCTCCCATTCAACTTTTAGGAAATAACGATGCTTATCAACAAAATCCATAGCTTGATCACTTGACACACTATTCTTACCCATTTTCTTGCTATGAGTCTTTGAGCTAGGTCCCTCCTAAATTAGAATACCCTAAGACTTCAAACCTTCTTGTAGCATATGTATGCTATTGGCCCAAATTTTAATATCGGACCTATTGACATCCACAACTCTCTTGAGGTTCTATTTTATATACTAAAACTCACCCTCCAAATAATTGATCCCTCCATCCTACTTATCATTGGCTTCTTTTAGTCTACATATCTCCTTTAACGCATTCCAATGCAACTAATTCATATTGGTATCATCAACTGATTGAGGGTTTTCTTTGCTAAGCCTTTGATGGAGTAGAGAAGTCTTGAGATTTGGTTTTTTAACCTACAAGAAATACCACTTCAAAATATTATGGTGATCAATAATTTCCTTCTCCAAGCTATAAGATTTCTCCCTCAACAACTTAATAATAGAAGACAAATTCTCAATCCCTAAGACCAAGGAATAGGAAAACTTGGAAGGATCAAAGAAAGGCCTATGGAAACATGCATCAACCTTAGGGAGAGAAATCTTAGATACCACATCTTCCTTCTCAAATATCTTAGCTTTACCCTTCTATCAAGAATTCACATTATCTTCACACAAATCATGCCTCTTACCATCTTCCACAACACCCTCATAACTCCTATCCTCACCACCCATAATAGGGGAAATATGTTTCCTTTTCCTATTACTCTGTCTAATATTAGACATTTCCTACCCTCTATCATAGGGTTTGGGGAGGATGAGGTCTTAAATTAAGAACATGAGAGACTACTAGGAGGATAAGGGATTGACAAAGGGGAAAGATAGAGATGCCATGGTGGACCTCTAGAATAAAATACTCTATGGATATAAGTAAGAAGAGTAGGAATCTAAAAAACTTGTTATGATGGAAATGGTTGAAAAGAATGAAGTAGAAAGAAATACATTAAAATCTTCCTTCTAGAGTAACATATTGCATAACTTGAAGGGTGACCTTGTCCCATGACTTGGGGAGGGTGTCCCTGACACACCTAGCTTGTCATCTCCTCAATTTCTCCTATCCCTTAAGAATGAACTCCACTAGGTCCCCTTTATTTCTCATGTACTTATGACTCTTTATTCCCATCATGGACATACCAAATACATCGGCAATAGGTTCTTCCATAATTTGTAGTTCCACACCTCTAAGCTTCACTAACCTAGATTTCCACCCTTTCATAAACTCAGAGAGGATAGGGTCATGTCCTTTAATCCTCTCCATGTAATTAGAAAGGCCACCCTTCATAAAAATATTGTAGACCATTACCTTAATCTTCACAAAATACAAGCTCAATTATGATTTTGTTGCCACCCATGTTGTCATCTTCCACAAGATCATATTCTTTGGAAATCTCTTAAGCTAGTAATTCTTATATTTTGTGGCCTTCATGCCACCACATGATAGTACAAAAAGAGAGTCAATAAGAACAATTGTAAAGCTCAAGGAACCTTCCTCTAAAGTATAAGAAAAAAAAAGACCGCCTCTTGAACAAACGCAACACCCCACACATAGGCTTGACACTTAAAACCCCATACAAAAGGAAATAAAGAGACAAACAAAGACTAAGGGGATTCATCTTTAATAAGTTTGATCACACTAGGAGGAATGTTGTCCAACTTGTACCACTTAGAATTCCCTTCCCTAGTAGCCCCAATATTAGCAAAAAATTCAACTACATCATTTCTCTCTCTAAAGATATGACCAAATTTAACTTTAAAAAAAAAGTTTAAAAAATAAAGAGCATCAAAAATAACATTTTTCACTATTGAACAAGGGGAATGAGCTTCGAATAGGAAATTGATGATGCTTAGGGAGTCACCTTTAATAAATAAAAATTGGACCCCCAACTCTTTACCCAAATGATGCCCCATAAAGAAACAACAACCTCAGTAAAGTGATCCATTTAGATCCCAAGGTTGATCGAGAAATATCTAACTAGTCTTGCATTATGATCTCCAATTACCCCACACCCTAATTTGACTAGGATTACTATTTTCAAGGCATCATTAAAATTCATTTTACACCAAAGAGGGGGTGCAAGACCACTTAACTTGAGTCCTAGCTTGCTTCTTCTTCTCATGAAAGTCATCCATATTGATACCAATGTTCTCATAGTTATCCACAGGTTGTTCACTTTTTATAAAGGTTACATGCCCCTTGTGAGTAGGTTTTCCCTTTAAATAAACTTCAAAAATTTCCTTAACAACTAAGAAGATTTTGGCACACACTCTAATAGTTTGTGCTCCAACCATAACCCCCAAAGAATATGAGGAAGAGTAAGCTTCCAAAGGGTTATAATCTTAGGATTAGAGAAGGAGAAGACCACTCAGAAACAAGATCTAACATGGAAGCAACCTACAACCACATAACATTAAACTTGAAAAAATAATAATTATTTTTTTATTATAAAATATTTTTTAAATTTAAAATGTTGAAATATAATACATAAAAGAATTTTAAAAGCTATAACTTAAATTTAGAAAGTTGAATATTTAAAAATACTCTATTTATAAAATTAGTACTTTACATATTTTATTCTAGAAATTGAACTACTCAAAACTATAAATCATGTTAAATCGTTACATATAAAAAATAAATTATCATAACTAAGTAAATTATTTTTTATTTTCTATATCTAATTTATAAATGAAAGTTAGATGTACAAGGAAGGTGAAGAAAGTGGCAAAGGTAAAGTCCAATCTGATGGAGTATGGGAAGAGGTCAAGAAAATATCTGCTATGTTTCCAAGCTAGGAGTGCTCATATAGATAAAAGAATATTGATGTTACAAAAGAGGTAGAGGAAATAAATGAACACCTTGCTAGGGTGGTTAACTTTAGCAAAAGCACTATTAAAAAATCAGGTACTAGCTTGTTTAATCTTTAGAGTGAGTTGTAGAAGAGGAAAAATCCAACCATTAATGAAGGGCCAACAAAAAGAACAAGGAGGGGAGACCCTTTGGTGAAATGGTGGGGCTTCTTGCCTGTAGTGCCAACAACCAAGGTTCAAACCTCATGGGGTTGCCCTCTACCGCATCAACAATTGAGGGACCTTACCCCCAATTTAAGTTGTGTGGCCACAACATTCAATAATGAAATAATGGCTTCCTCCCGCTCCCTCCCGCTCCCCTCCCCAAATTTAAAATTTGATCTCCTACCTGTTGGACAGGGTATGGTTTCCTGTTCCAACGGGGGAAAATTTGTTGTGGATGTGGCTCCATCAGGTGAGGAGCCTAGTTCTCATTCTTTGGAGAGGTCTGTGATGGTTTCGTCTCCTATGGTGCAGCAAGGCTCGACACCTGGTGGCATGAATTCTGGTGTTCTCTCAGCTTGCGTGAGTGGTGGCAATGACGACAGAGGTCCCCCTACGCCCCCTAAAGCTAGATCTGGCTCTTATGCAAATGTTGTTTGCAATGGTTCTCCTGGTAAGCATGTGGAGTTTGCTAATGTTGTTGTATCTCGAAGATTAGTTTCTCTGTCTGATTCACCTCCCCCTATGGTGGTCTTAGGTGATGAGGTTTTAAAAAATAAGGATTATTTTTCTAAGTAGGGTTTGATTTGTAGATTTGACCGATTGTGGCCTTGGCTGGGTGATTTAAACCTTTGGATCTCAAAACATTGGCACCCTATTACAGAGGGGAAAATAGAAATTTACCCTTGTGCAAAAGGTTTCTTTGTGGTTGTTTTTGATTCAGTTTCTGATTGGAAAGTTGTTCTTGATGCTTATTCTTGGTTCTAGGGCCCGCATGCCCTCCTTCTCAAGCATTGGGTTCCCTCCTTTAACCCTTTGACCGAGTCCTTCAACATAATGCCTATTTGGATTCGCCTCCCAAATTTATCTCTGCATTTTTGGTGTAAATCTTGTTATGTTAGTATTGGTAATTCTTTTGGCACTTTTATTATGGATGACCAAGCGACATCTTTGTTCTCTCATACCACTTATGCTCATGTTCTCGTGGATTTGGATATATCTAAGCCTCTCCCAGCGGAGATTGTTTTGCAGGTTGCTGATAGATTATGAAGGTATTCCTTTCTAGTGTCAAGGTGCTTCGCAATGAGACATCTTGCTTCTAGGTGCCCTCGTTCAAAGATCCCACAACTTTCCTCCTGGTGGAAGGATGCTTTACCTAAACAGCTCACAGTTGATGTGGCTGGTGATATTTCTAGTTCTGAGGCATCTGAATCTTCTTTTGATGATGATGGGACTGTCCCTAATGTTGTGGTGGTCCTTGATAAGACGATTGTTGCTGGGACTGCTATTAGGGCTATTCTTGCTATTGCTATTGCTTCTAGTTCTGCTGTAGAGTCCTCCCATGTTGCTGTTGGTGCTAGGACAGGTGTTGGGATTGTTGTTGGGACTGCTACTTGGTTCTCCCCTGCTATCACTATTGTAGTGCCATCTGATTTGCATAGGTTCTTCTGTTGGTGGGACTGTTGCAGGGTCCTCCCCTGCTATTGCTATTGATGTTGGGACTGATGTAGGGTTCTCACCTTCTATTGTTGTTGTGGCTCAAATTGCTGTTGTTGGTGTGCAATTTGTTGTTGGGGCTGGTGTTGTTCCCCTGGCTCCGCCCTTTTCTAAGGATTTGGTGATAATTTCACCTCCTACATCTCCTAAATCTATGGATGGAGATAATGACATTTTTTGGATTATTGTCCAAAGGAGGAAGCAAGGTCTTCCTAAGAACATTTATTAAACCTACACTTGGGCTAAAGGTGCTGGACCTGCTAGGTCAGGTTTTGCTATTGTTTAGTATGTTGTTCCTTGCAGCCTTGCTACTTTTCTGTTGCTTAGCATTTTGAGCTTTATTGTCTTTCTGCTATTGATGCGCTATTTCGGGCTTGTGTGAGGCTTGTTCTGCCCTCTGGGCTATTTTGTACAAGGATCTGTACCCTTGTTTGTAGCTTACCATAATCAAAAACAAAAAGAACAAGGGAAAGAACCTCAAATCAAAATTAAGATGTCACTGACTTTGAGATGGAGATATTGGAGAACTCATTTGAAGACCAAGTTAATTTCCTTGCAAATGAGTGGCAAGTGGCATCTAGTCTAAGAAATCTATTTGACCTTCTAGTGGTGGTGTTTTCTATTGTTTTTTATTTCGTAGTCTATCCTTGTGTTGTTCCTTTGTTGTATTTTATTACATTTTTTATTTGTAAGTGTTGATCTTATTTCCTTTTGGTTGTTCCACTCCTCATGAAACTATTTCTACTTGCCATTGGTTGACCTTTTGTAAAAGGGTTTAGGCCCTTTGAAAAACTCACTTTCACCTTAATTAGAAACTTCCTTATTCTTAAGATTTTCAAAAAAAAAAAATGTAATTTTTATTTATTTAAAATTTGTTAAATAATAATTAATTAATAAATTAACAATATAATTTTTTTATTCTTATAATCTATATTTAAAATAAAACCTGGGGAATTTTGCCAAATTTTATATTAAGAATTGTATTTCAAAACATAATTATTTATTTATTTTAATAAGAAAAACATTTATCTAAAAAGCTAAAAGATTAAAACTTTATAATGTAAGTACTTTTAAATAATAACTAAAAGTTCAAATCTTCTTTATTATAATAAAACCATTCATATAATGTAACTTAACTTACATACACAACACAAAGTTCTTTGTAAATATTTTACATTATAAAATATAAATATTTAAAACATTAATTAAATCATATTAACGTGTAAAATTTTAATTTTCAATTAATTATTGTAATGATAAAATTAGGATATTCTTATTTAATTTTATGTTTATTTTAATAGAGTGATTAATATAATTACATATTGATAAGTGATACACTCTTGTGTTAAGTTTGGATCATAATCTAATAACTTTCCTTTATCTCATTCATCCTTAATTGCATCTATTTTCACGTATTTGATCTTATCTTATCTCTATTTGCATATATCTCCCTACATTCACTATTTTAAATATCATGTATTATCTTACACTCACACTCATGTCTTCACATTTTCTCATTACCTTTAGACTAACACTTTGTTATCCCTAGACAATCTTGAGAGCCCTAGGATCAATCTTGAGTGGCTTCGATTGACCTTGAAATTTATATTTTAAATTCAAACTATAACTTTCTTTCCCCATTTCACTAGCCGTTGTGAGTTGAATTGGTACATAACCTTTGTGATTGATTATTATGTTTGAAGGTATTTAAGGATATTCATTTGTGTAATTAATTCAAGGGAAATCATAAAGAAAAATAAAGAGAACATCTAGAGCAAGAATTCATTCTAGGAACATTTTAATTTGGAGCTTAAAAAGAATCTTAGTGTGCATCAAAATCACAATTCTATGTTAAAATGTTTCCTAGAACATTGAAATAATATGCAATTTAATGGTTCTTCTCATTGCCTTGTGGGTCTTTACAATCATTGTTGATTTGACTAAGGAATTTTTGAAACAACTCAAAGTCAACATGAGCCTTTAGGTTAAACTACTTTTGACCTATTTGAGTGTGCCTAGGAACTAAAAAATACATCAATGATTATTTCATGCAATTTTAGTCCTTATGTTTTCGGTTGAATCAATCTTTACATGATTTAGAATTACAAATAATATTCATCAATGGATTGCTCAAGCCAATAGTCAATAGTCTTTTGCTCAATAGTTCATGTCATTCATGGATCTTTGTGCACATGTCAAAATGGTTAAATCCAAGCTACTAGCAAGAAATGTATTCACATATGGTGTCAACTCCCAATACTTCTTCAGACCCTTAAAATTTCAATTTAAGTCTACACCTTTTTTAAGGGCACTAATTACAAGGATAATGGAACTATTAATCAAGCTACTACTAATATTCCTTCTTGTAAAAAATGTGTTGAACTTTTATAAAATCATTGGAAACTTTGAATAAAATACTCCAATTCTCTAATTTGATTACTCTTCCCCATATTCATCAATTAGATCTTATTAAGGTGGTTCCAAAGAATTATAATGAACAAGCTCTTTGTCATTATAATAGAGTCAATTGGCATCATACTACATTATTCATGGGCTTGAAACATAAGATATAATATCTCATATATAAAAAATAATCCACATTAAGGGAATCGTGTTGTAGCACTTCCTGACAAAAACTTACAAATCTATACAACTCCATTTCCTATCTATGCAAACAATATAGAAACATATAATTCTAGGGTTACAAAACCTGGCATTATAAAAGAGAATCATGTTGATGTTGGGATTAGGTGTGTTATTCACCTTAAAATTCCTACTCACCTTTTTTGTAACTTAACGATTCATAGATGATCAATTATGCTTGTATCACCAAAGATCACAAAGTAAGAAAAATGGGATACCCATCCGAGGGTGGAGACACATATAATTATTTATTTATACTCTATTGACTTGTATATATTGTTATAGTAGTGTTATCCTCAAAATTAGTTACACTCGATTTTGTAGGATGACCCCTATGAAACTTGTCCATTTTGTAGCTTACAACTCTAAGCATGCAAAATGAGGTGAGTCCATTTTCCCTCATGCATGATTCCCTAGCTCCGAAAAATCTCTTCGAGTTCCCCTTCATTTCGGTGTCTCGAAGTTTGCATCATTAAGTTAAATTGCAAATGAATCAAACAATTGTGTTTGATCTTTTTGGGAGTTAGAGTGTTTTCACTAACATGTAGGGGCGATATTTTTCCCCGCTATTACGTGTTAGTCTTTTTGAGTCACATGCACGGGTGGCAAATTTTGCCGCCGATGCATGTTAATAGCCTTGTCATATGCAAGGGCAACAAAATTTTCCGCACATGCATGTTGTTCTTCATTGTATGTTTAGGAGGCAAATAACACCGTCTGAGCATCTGTCAGTTCACATGAACTGTAATTAATGCCAAGTTGAGTTATTTGATTTTGGCATTTAAAATGGTTTTTTGTTAATTTTTATGTTGGTTTGTTTTCATTACCTCCATGTCTACTTTATGCCTTATAAATCTGGTAAGATCTACAAACCTATTTGCGCTGTCATATGAAGAATTCGGCTGAGGATTTGAGCTAGGTTTTCATCAGTTTTTTCACCATCGTTACCAGGTAAGTTTTGTTATTTTTGTTCTTCTTGTGATCGTTATTATAATAGGGTTTGGAGGTTTCCTCAATTTTGTTAAATACTATCATTTACGTTTATTTTTGTTTTTTTGTGTAAACATCAAACCCTATCGTTTGTATGTGTAAACCCTAGGTCATTTCATGTCCTAAGTTTTACTTCGTCCTTGCAATTCATGGTTTTTCTCTGCTATTAGGTCATCTATGTGTATATTTCAAATTAGGGTTTTTATTTTAGATAAACTATGTTTTTCTTTTTGAATGGTTGGCGATTTTCACCGACCAAGAGTTCTTTTATGTAAGGGCAATGATAACCCACAAGTATCCTCAAGTTTGAGTTTTTCCCCAAATGCACGGGTGGCAATTTTTTCCATCCATACAAAAAATGAGAATTTCCCTCAAAGTGTAGGGGCGACAATTTTTGCTGCCCATACACGAAAGCTTTATACTTTAAAAATATGTAGAAGCGATCATTTCTACTGCCCAAGCACAGCAAAGTCTTATCACCAAAATACCAAATGAAATATGCATAAGCGGTGATTTTGCCCGCTTGAATATGTTTGTAAGTTTTACCCCAAACATGCAAGGGTGGCAAATTTTGCCTCCCTTACACCAAAATGCATAAATGAATTTCTAAAGTATGAGATGCACTGGCGGTAATTTTTACCGCTCATGCATATTTGCAAGCACTATCTCCCACATGCAAAGATAGACATTTTTGCCACTCATGCACAAAATACATTTCCTCCTACATGCAGAGGCGACGATTTTTGTTGACCTTGCATCGCTTTCCCAAAATTCTCTAACTCTAGAGAATTTTTGCATATGTTAACTTTCACCCGCTTTCACTCAGTTACTCGCTTTTATTGCTCTCTAGCCTCATCAAGCTCATGCTACTGATCATGATCTTCAACATTGCAGTTCCCCATTTGCCAAATTTTCCCTAACATTGACAAAATCATGCCTTTTATGTTGCAGCTTCTTCTACAAGATTGCCGAGATTTATCTTTCAACCAAGGGAGTTCGTGTTTCAGATGAGTGATCCTTCGCTGAAGAAAGCTAAAGCCATGAAGTATAAATACCAGGGAGTGTTTCCCGTGACCTTAGTCACATCTAATGTGGATGAAATCCGGGATATAGAAATTGGTCATGTGGATATGGCCGAGTTCATGGAGAGGACAAAGTAACATTCTCCAAGTCATTACATGAAGAGGATTATGGAGAATAATATTCATTTGGTTGCTTCTTTTCCTGTAGCATCACACAACCCTGAGTTTGTTCTTCAGGTGGTTCATTTCTATAACAGGAATAATAGAACAATTGCAGATGCTCAAGGTAAAGTGATTCTAAGGTTAGATACAGAATTTATGGATAAGGTCTTCATGTGTCCTGGTACAGAGGATTATGCAGAGATTGATTTCAGTATTGCTCAGAAGGAGTATGATGAAGATACTAAGAAAGCAAAGAGGGTCATAAGTACTAAATGGTTGAAAACTGCAAGGCCTAATCTTTCTAGATGGCATAAAAGTTTCCCAAGAAGTGATTTTGTCAAAGAGGTCAGTGACCTAATAACTATTCTTAGCAGAGTTAGGGGGCTTTCTTCTTCCTCCACTTTTCATGAGTGGATATAACCTTATATCAAACTCATCCTCCAAGGAAGACAAAAGATATTTTGGGGTGAGCAGATAAGCAATGATCTTCATGAGCAATTGACCAAAGTATCTACAACTTCCAAATTCTACATGATCGAAGAGTTGTACCTATGTACCAATACTACCCCCAGTTGACTCTAAAGGATCAATCCATCACTTCCGGAGGGTAAATGATGCTTTCTTTGCAGTGTTTATGTGTCTTTTTTATCCTCAACTATAGCAAAAGAGAGTTTCAGATGAAGCCTGGGAAGTTGTGAACAGTTTTGGTTGTTTGTATCTCCAATTCCCAACTTTCACTTATATGAGGGTTGGTTATTTTCAAGGATATCCATATATGTTGCCCAAATTTCCTAGTGATAAATTGTCCTAATGGAATTATGCTGGCAAATGATTGTTGTGCATAACAAGCAAATGAAGTTGAAGAAACCTAGCTTCAAGTTTCCCATTGAGATTGGTAGGTACTCCATTGCTACTTTTGTGAAGGCCAGGGCTCTTGAAACTGAGATGCAACTGGTAACAATGAAACATTTCAAAAGGAGAAGTAACTTTGACTTCAGGAGGGTAAAGGACAAGATAAAGAGAAATTCTTTATCACATATCCCTATGGTGGAAGATGTATGGGCTGACTTGAGAACTCAAGAGGAGATCAGGAAACTTGACTACTACAGGTTAACACTAAGTCAAATTGAAGACTTAGGATTGGCTGATATCCCAGAGGGAATGGTAGATGATGAAGACATGTTATGAATCCCAAATATGTTAATGAGAATGTTGAGGGTTCTCCTTTGCCTGTTGTTTTATAGTCAAAGAAAGAATTAACCTCAATAAGGAAAAGATTTGAGCCTATCTTGGCAAATACAAATGTGTGGCTAAAAGGTAAAGGGATTCAGTTGAAGGATTTTATCACTGGGTTTGAGGACACTCTTGAGCAAATAGGTAAAAAGGCATAAATAAGAACAAAAAATAAGAGCGATGCACCAAGTTCTTCCAAGGTTTCTAAGCCTAAAATAAAATTTGTATCAAAAGGTGGCAAAGCTAAAGTGACTGATGAAGACCCATGTGGAGAAGAAATGGAAACAAAAGAATAGGTAACTGAGGAGCTTGCTGCTGAGGAAATAGACACTGAAGAGAAGTTTTCTGAGGAAAAGGAGGATGAACAGGAAGCAGAGCAAGAAGACGAATAGGAATAGCTAGAGGAACCAACCACGTCTCCTAAAAAGGACATGACACAAGAACCTCAAGCTTCTTCTCCTTTTCCTACCATACCTGTTTTAGATTCTATGCATGTTGTTTCAAACACCCCATTGTCTCCAATTATCATCCCATCTTCTGGTTCTTCACTATCTTCTTCTAGGATAATTTTTGATAGTCCTAAGGCTGCCTTTGATGCTATTTTTGGTTCTTCAAGATCTTTACGAAGTTTATCTTCTCCTTCTTATGATATTGGTGATCAAACAATTTTGGACCAATGTGTTTCAAATACTGAGCAAGCTGCAAATGTCAATGTGCCAGGTGCCATCTTTACAAACACTTCTCCAATTATTACTACAACTAGTGTGAGTGTAACTCCTTCTGTAACAGTAATGGATTCTAATCCAACTGCTAGTTTATCAATGCTTCCTCTGTGGCTCTCGTCCTATACTCCAAAAAGAAATAAGCAAGCCATCTCTCCAAATGACCTCGACTTTGAGAAGATGACACCTGTTAAGGCGAAGACTAAGAAGAAGCCTAAGAATATCTTCTGGCTGCTGGAAGATAAAGGTCATAAGTATGTAGAAATTGCTCAACCTCCACCTAATGCAACCACTGAGGATTTCAATATGAATGATTATTCAATCTTGAGGATTGAGCTAGGGAAAATCACTCATGAAAGTGCTAAGGACGATGTGCAATCAACCCTGAATTCTCTGATTGTAAAATTTGATCTTGAGAAAGAGATGAAGGATCAATACAAGGTGAGAGCAGAGTAGCTGGCTGCGGTAATACGGAAGATCACTTTGTCTTCTGAATCAGTGGAACCTAAGGATATCACTATGGAGGATCCCGTCATCCAAAAAGATGAAAAGGTTCATGCTAGAGGAAAGGTAGTAGGAGAATATCTTGAAAGGATACATGCACAAGGGGTACTTCTTCTAACAAGTACAATTGAGAAGAAAAGTAAAATGGAGAAGGTAAGATCTGAATTAGATGACCTGGTTGATGTTGTCTTTGGAGATTGAGTATTTGGATGCAAGTCTTGAGAAATGGACCAACATGAAGAAGATGAAGGTGAAAACCTTGGTATTAATTAGCATCATTTCAAACCATGAATCATATGAGGAAACCAAGGAGTCATTGATTCATTGTAGTAATGTGTTGAAATATTTGAACAAGGATTTGCAAAGTGCCCAGGAGCTTAGTGTGGATAGTGATGTTGATCTTCTTCATAAGTTGGAGGAACTTTCGTGCAAACTGACAGGTGATGATCATCAATTTCTGTCCATTGATGAAATGATCCAGGAATTCAATAATATGATTCAGAGAGATTTTGAAGAGAAAGATTTTTTAGTTGCTTCTCTAGATAATCTACTAGACAATCAAATAACTCTGGATAACCTAAAGGCTAAATTGATAAGTCATGAGAAAGTGGCCACTATAGTTAAAGATGTAATAACTAGAGCCCGTGTCATTTCTAAGAACACTGTTGGTCCAGATAGTCTTGAAATGTAAACTGTGTTCACAATGTACGAGGATTTCCTCAAGAAGGATGGTGGTGGAAGTTAATCCAGATGTTCGTGCCTTAGCCAATTTTTCATATATTTTTACATGCACTTTGTATCTATAATTTTATTTCTTCCACAAGGGAGAAATGTTGTTCAACTTTTAAGGATCACCTTTTACTTCTTCGAGCGCCAATTAACACTGCAAGATAACTCATCTTATGGGGGGCTCCATAGTCTCTCTTTATCTCTCCTATGGGGGGACATTTTTTTACTTTTATGATAGAAGTAGTCCTTGGGGGTTCATGTTGGGTCCTCCTTATTTCTTTTTCACTTGTACAATCTTATATATTTTTCTCTTTTAGAGAGGAGTTTTATTTCCCACTAGGTTTTCTCCTTTACTCCATTTATGAGAAACTTGTTTGTACATGGGTACCTAACATGGCCTAATAGTTGGGACCAATCATCATTGTATTTATTCTCCCTAAGTTACACTTAAGGTTGGGTGTTAGTGTAAATAGGGTCATTATGTATCTAGTTAGCTAATCACCTTTTCTAGGTTGACCTACTCACACTTATCTTTAGTCCAACTTTGAGATTTTTAATTTTTTGTCTCACTTCATAGGGACTTTACACATCCTCACACTTTTCGCAAGTGTTCTAACATGTGTTGCATTCTTGGAGGGCTAGTCAATTGTCTACTTCTACCTTTCTTCTTCCTTCTTGTCCTATTTATACAAGGAGGTACATTGTACATTTTATACTCTTTTTATGATAGTTATCTTTGGTTAATTTGTATGTATATTCATTGTGGAAGTTATCTTGAATGTTGCATTCTAATCTTGGTTGCTCCAACACATGTTAGTTATGATGCATTTTTCACTTGTGCTAACATTGCTAGTGATGACTCATGGTTGATTGATTTAGTGCCTCGTTTCACATGACTCCTTATAAGTAGTGGTACTTAAAGTACAAGAAGTATTATGGTGTTAATATTTTTGGTGATAATAGTTCTCATAAAATTGTTGGCTAACAAAAGGTGAAACTAATATTTAATGATGAGAGAGTAAAAGCTCTTTCTAATGTGTTGTAAATTCTAGGGCTTGCTAGTAAGTTTATTTATGTTTCTAAGATGAATAATGTTGGTGTATATGTGACTTTTAATAAGAATGGTTGTAGGTTGGCTAGAGGGAACTTGGTGCTTAGTAAGGGTATATAGTATGGAATCTCATTTAAGTTGGATGCATATACTTTCTAATGTAACTAAATTTTTTGATTCATATATGTTATGGCACCATATGTTTCACCACATTGTTTAAAATGTTATTACAAAATTAGTGAATAAAAAATATGGTGTTGGTTTGCCAAATTATTTTACGAACTTTAACTTTTGTGAACATTGTGTGTTTTTTAAATAGTAGAGTGAAGCTTCATTTTGGAAACACTAGAGAAAAAGAGATTTTAGAATTCATAGTGTTGTGTTTGGTCATTTTGATTTACCTTCCATTAGTAAATATCAATGTTATGTTTCATTTATTAATGACTACTCTAAATATACTTTGATTTATTTTTTCAAACACAAATCTAAAATTTTCTTCAAGTTTAAATATCTTAAGGTTCTTTTAGAAAAAAAGATGGATAGGAAGATGAAAGTATTGAGGTTAGACAATGGAGGTGAATATTGTTCAAGGGAATTTGATGATATCTATAGAAATGCAAGTGTTTTGAGATAGAAAACTACTCCATATATGCCATAGAAAATGAAGTCACAAGAAGGATGAATATAACATTGATGGATAGAGCTACATGTATGTTGAGTAGTGCTAATCTTGAAAAATCCTTTTGGGATGAGGCTAGAAGTATTGCTTTTTACTTGGTAAACACATCTCCCACTTTTACTCTAGTTTATAAGATGCCACATGAGATGTGGACAAGTAAAAAGACATATATTTCACACATTATAGTATTTGGTTATGATGTTTATGTTTATGTGACTAAATAAACATTATCTAAGTTAAATTTTTAGGCTAAAAAGTATAATTTTAAGGTTATCAATAATGATAAAGGTTATAATATTTGGAATCATATAATATTGAAAATGGTTTATTCTAATAATGTGGTCTTCATGGAGCTCAAAGTTTTATCTAATGCAGTATAGCCAAAAAAAATGGAAGTAAATAAAAAAGGTGCATTTTGAGATTAAAAAAATGAGAAGCAAGAAGATGCACCTAGAGAACAACAAGTTGGAAAAGAGGTAGGATAGGAAGAAGAAGATTCAAATAATATTTAATAAGAAGAATATGAAGAGTCTCTTCTCCACCATTGAGGAAATCCACAATGTAGTGAAGACTAGTTGAAAGGTATATCCCACTAGATTTTCATCATGTATTTGTTTTATCTTGTACTAATTATGTACCTAGACCTTTGAAGGAAGCTCTCTCTTGAAAATAAAGGAAGTCATGAAGGAGGAGATAGTGGCCTTGGTAAATGTGAGACTTGGGATCTATTTCAGCTACCTAAAGGAAGGAATCCCATAGGATGAAAATGGTTATTTAAAAAAATTTAGACTGGATGTAAGTTGGAAATGTATAAGGAAATACTACTGGAAAATGGTTATTCCCATGTTGAGTGAATAGATTTTGGTGAAATGTTTTCTCTTGGTGCTAAATTAAATTCCATTAGATCCATTATTTCTATATTATTGTTGATTATGATTTATAAGGAGAGGAAATGGATGTTAAAACTATTTTTTTGCACGTGGATCTTGAAGAGGAAATTTATATTAAAAACAACCTAACAATTTTCTAGTGAAGGGAAAGGAAAATATGCTCTGTAAGTTGAAGAGATCTTTGTATGGTTTGTAGTAGTCACATTGGATGTGGTATTAAATTTTTTATTTTTTACTTTTGATCTTGGTGTTTTTAGAAGTAAATTTGATCATTGTGTTAATTATAAATAGGTTGATTGTCATTTGTTAATCATTGACTTATATGTTGATCATATGCTGTTCATTGGAAACAATAAAGGAATGATTAGGGAACTTAAAAATCAACTTTCAAGTAAATGTGATGTGCAAGATTTAGGGACTATAAAATACATTTTGGGTATGGAAATCAATGGACACTAAGCTAATAGAAAGCTTTGATTAAATAAGAGAAAAGAAGTTGACACTATTTTGCAGAAATTTAATATGCAAGATACTAAACTAGGGAGTATTCTTTTACCTATTGGCACTAGAATTTCATTGGAAGAATGTCCTAAATTTAATGATGAATTTGAAGATATGTATAATGTTTATTATGCTAGTGTTGTAAGAAGCCTAATGTATGCTATGGTATTTACTACACTAGATATCACCCAAGTAATGGGAGTTCTTACGAGGCTTATGTATAACCCTAGTATGGAGCATTAGACCTATGTCAAGAGGACATTTATGTATTTCCATGGAACTTTTGATTATTGTATTTTTATCATTGTACCAATGATGTGGGAAAGTTTTGGGCTATAAAGCATTTTGTGGATGAGATTAGGCTAGTGATTTGGATAGTAGGAGATTTACAAGTGGCTATATGTTTAGACTTTGTTTAGAGGTGTGGTTAACTAGATGAGTAAGATACAACCACAATTGTTCTTTCCATTATAGAAACAAAGTACATGGATACAACACATGCTTGTAAGGAAGTAGTGTGGCTACAAAGATTGTGTTCAAGTGTTGGCTTTGAGAGAAAGAATGTGAAAATTAGTTGTGATAGCTAAAGTGATATATGTTTGGTGAAGATTCTAATGTACCATGCTCATTTTAAGCATACTGATATTTAGTGTTACCACTTTGTTTTTGAGATGGTTGAGGATAATAAAGTATAGATAGAGAAGGTTAATACTTTAGAGAATGTTGTTGATTCAGTTACAAAGCTAGTGAGAACAAATAAATTATATTGGTGTAGGGAGGCTATGGGTCTTTCACTATCTAGCATTTAATTTCTTTATATTTCTCTATTAATGCTTAAATGAAATGTAAATATCAAGTGGGATAGTGTTGAGATTAGGTGTGTTATTCACCTTGCAATTCCTAGTCATCTTTTTGTAACTTAATTTTTCATAGATAGTTAATTATGTCTATATCTCCAAAGTTGATATAGTTGGTGAAATAGGATGCCCATGTAAGGGTGGTGACATATAATTATTTATTTGTTCTTCGATGACTTGAAAATATTGTTTTAATGGAATATTGAATAGGAAGTTACATTGGAAACCTATCAAAATTTAGAATTATTAGAGCATCTTCCAATATTAGTGGGTGTAAGGTGAAATTAGTGGTTCATGGGGGTTCTTTGGAGTTACACTTTCCAACTATGATGATGGCGATCAAATATTTTTATGTGTTGAGTTACATTCTATTTTGGAGGGCACTCTCTTGTAGTGGGTCATGATAATTTTTACCAAGTATTTAGGGACCACTTTTGGAACCATTTTATTTTCTTATAGTGGTTCTTTCAAGCCTCCTTAAGCCTATATATTGAGAGCTTGAGGTGGATTATGTATGATTTAGGTTGAAGGAAGGTTACTTTATCAAAATACTATTGGATTGAGGAGAGGAGCTATACGTTTTTATGTGATTTATGTTTATTCAATGATTAATACAAGATTGTGCTCTCTTTGGTGTTGGGATTTTTATTTGAAAGGGTTTTCCCATGTATATAAATATTCTTAGCTTTTGTGGGTAATCTTGTGGTTTGAATATATATTTATTTCTATTCAAATTATCATTGATTTTTTATTTATCACAATGGTTAAACTAGATTTAGTTAAATGTAATATTATAACCATAAACCTTGGTTTTCTCAATAGTTTATTCTAATAATACATTACATATGGATAAATTTGTGGGATCCATACATTCTCAAGTGACATCTTATTTTCCTCCTATTCCACTTATCGTGTTTTCTGGTGAGGAGATACCTATAACAACTATTATGGTTCATTATATATGTTACATGAGATACATGATCATGTTATTGGTCATATTATTGTTGATCATATGAATCAATAAAACATATGCACTTAGGAGTTCTTATTTTCATAGCATTTGAAACAAAATTTACATTCTCAAATGTTTTAGATTTTTTCTTAAAATGACAAATAGAATTTTGATTTATACATTAGGTTGAACTAAGTTATTACTTAGAGTTAGACCAAAATAGTTTCAAATATTATGCCATGTTATTCCTTCTTTTGATAGATTCTCTATATTATTTGATAGACCTTGGCTAGAACACTTGAAAGAAGTACATTTAGTTGCATGAATCAATTTATAAAATATGTCCATGAAGGGGGAATGGTCACAATCTTACGTAATGGATGAAATTTGCAGAGTTGAGTCACTACACATTAGATACTTACATACCAAATATAGAGGCACCTTTGAACAAAGTTGAAATAGATCTTCATGATGGGGATAAAAAATGGTTATTTACACAAAAATTAAAAAAACAAGAAAATGATGAAAAAGCACACATTATCCACCTAGTAAGGGGCCGGACAGACGGTGATCTTAAGTATTCAGCAGAGTCAGTGTGATTAGCTGGATTGGACGGTTGAGATGATAGGGTTGGAAAAGGCATTATTAATAGGCATGTTAACAATGGCGGTGGTGCTAGCAATGTGACTGCTGGCAACATGGGAGGTCAATCGATATCTATCATCGAATTGAATCATTTCATTTTTTCTCTTTAGATATTTTTTTGTCTTTGTAAGTTTAGTGGCATAAGGTAGTGATAAGGCAAAGGCTGGGGGGAGGTGTGGAGATAAGAATGTTCACCTGAGGAGATAATTGGTGAGGAGACTTGTGAGAATATCGATGGGGGAAAGAAGGTGACAGAGGAGGAGCTTCCTGCTAGAGGAAAGAGGAAGTGTGGTAGGAAGTGAAGAATCTCTGGGGAGGTGGTGACTTATAGTTTTGTTAATTGTGTGGACAGAGAAATTAGGAATCCATCCCTGCGAAGCTGGTTGATAAGGACCATGGAGATTTCCAAGAAGATAGATGGCGAGCCTGAGGTTAACATCCTCTCCTTCATGGATAACCTACTGTTATAACTAGGGAACACTAGGGGAAGGTGGAATTTGGGGTTGGGGCTGCACAGATGATCTCAGTAGCATCGTTGCTCTGGCAACTCTATTCTACTCCATGACAACTTGATTGACAATTCGAAGCAGGCATAGACACACCTAGATTTTTTCATGGGTCATCTGCATGAAATCTAGGGGAGGCAATTTGATATTCTAACAACACTGGACATAATTGCTAAGAAGATAGGTGTGGAGCTACTGGAGCACCTGAAGGCCTCGCTGTTGTGTGGATGTGACTCGAAGGAGGATGCTATTTGGGGAACTTCCATGGACTGAAATGCTAAGGTAGGAGATATTGATTGTAAGCCTCTCGGGGATGGGCCTATGTAATTTTCCCGCCCTTGTATAGAATGATATACAGTGTTTTAGTTATGGTGGGATGCTGGGGCAATTCTTTTTTGTGGATATTTATAGGTTTTAGGTTTAATTCTCTGCTATTTTAAGATAAGTATACTATGTGTATGTGTTAAAACATATGGTTTCTAGGTTTACACCTAATTTTGGCATGTTCCTCGACTTATAACTAAGTTATATATCAAAAAATAAAAAAACAAACATTATCATTTATTCCAACAAAGTAAAATAAAGACTTCACAATACAAAAACTCATGTTTCAAGATAATAACAATATCATATGAATGTGTCCCCAAGAAATATATTGTGATACAAAAAATGTATAATATTCCTACATAACCACCTACAGAGATTCAACAAAAAATGACAAAGAAAATAAATACTAAGTGTGCCATATCTTGATAATGTATTTATAAAAGTGCACAATCTTATCAAGATGAGACAAATGTCTTCAAAAAATCAAGTAAATAAGAGCCAAATATTATAACCAAATAAGAAGAATATGATATTGGCATTTTTGAAATAGAATGATCTTTTGGAAGAGGATCCTTCTATATTTACCATGGTCCATGATCACTCCCCTATACTATATACATATAAATCAATACTTTAGCTCACTTTCTGATTTACTTTTTTCCTTACATTTGGGCAATCATGCCTTTCTCATTGTATTCTTGTTTCATCTTCTGTATTTTCCCCCATGCTTTCTCTTCCACACACACACACACACACACACACACCAAAAAAGATTCCAAGAATACTCCATTATATTACACATGGACCAAATATCATTATCTTGAGTGTTTGTATATTTCTTTTTCATGCATGGATGAGAATGGTCATATATTTTGAAATGCATGCTCATAATAGATTTGTATTCACCCCAAAGTGGGAGAAAATGTAATGTTAAAATTGGCATGCGTACGCATGCCAATTTCTATTTAGTTTTTGTCCCATTTCGATGAAATGACTTAAAACAATTACATATTGATAAGTCAAAAACTCGTATGCTATGTTTGGCTCACAACCTAATACCTTTACCTATCCACTCCACCCTTAATTGCACCTATTTACATGCATTCAACTTTACCTCATCCCTTTTTGTACACATACCCATACATTCACCATTTACACATCATTTATTATTGCCTCAAGATTGACCCTAAATTTTAAATTTTAAAATTCAAATTCTAAGTTTCCCACCCTTTTTCACTAGTCATTGTGAGTCCACTTGGTACATTCTTATGAGACTAATTATTATGTTTTTTGTATTTTAAGATATTCATTTGTGTAATTAATTCAAGGGGATCATAAGGAGAAATCAAGAGAACATCTATAACAAAAGGAACATTTACTCTAGTAACATTTTAATTTGGAGCTTAAAAGGAATCTTAGTCTACATTAAAATCACAAGTCTCTCCATGTTGTCTAAAATCATTTTCTCAAATATGTAAAGACAATTTGAAATGGCGTTGATCTAATAGAACTTGACCTTAGAAATCTAGTAGCTTCCCTAAAGGTATTTTAAAAACCATCATCCTTACAAGAATTCAAATATCAAAGATTAGGGTTAAACATTTTTAGGAGTCAACATTATAACAAGTTGATCTACAAGTTACAATTTTCATTTCCATATAGAAATTCATTCTTATGACACTTAGGTTTTATCCCAAGGGGTTCAAATCTGATCCATATAGATTTCTAGGATGATTTAGAACATGAGATATCCAGCAAACTAAGAAAAAATATTTTTGTACCTTAGAAATTAGATTATGTGCGACATCAATATAAATTCTCCTTAAAGATTCCCACATAAAAGTACCTTATCCATAGCATTTATTTTCTAAAAATAAAATTTCAATTTATCAACACAAATACTTTCTTAACTAAATCTAGATTAATTATGTGATCATTGATTGCATTATTTCAATCAACCTAGATTTAATGAGATTTTATTCCTTTACAACTATACATATAACATTTAAGATTTTAAAAAACCATTCAAGTGATAAGTACAAATCATTTTAGAAGCTCTCTCAAAATGCTCATGATCTCATCACCCCCCAAGATGAGTTATGATGATCCCCTCCCAAAAGGGCTATTACAATATTAAGGTTTGATGGGGTGGAAAAGGGAATCATACTCCCCTCCCCTATAGGGCTTCAAGATATTAAACTTTAATGAGGCAACTAAGGGGAATCCTAGCATCACAAGTAGTGGATTTGTAATTAGGGAGTCCTCCTCAAGTAACTTGAGATATAGTGGTGTTGGCAAGAGACACTGCTAGGCATGTCAGGTGTTGTCATTGATGGCAACTAAATCTATATTACACATCCACACTTTATCAGTGGATCATACCAGAAGTCAGATTGCAGATTTGTCTAAGTTTAGATAGACAGGAACAAGGGATATGACAGGGTTCAGCATTCCAGTCCGCATTTCTCCACAGGAAATCATATTGTGCTGTGGATCTGAGGGAGTGTTAAGGGATGTCAAGGCTACCTAAATCCAAGATTTTAGCCTCTGGTGATGAAGGGATTGAAAGTTAAAAGCATATGAGTATCGGGTTCTGGTTAAACAATGAAGAACAAGCTGACTTGGTGTTTGATCATTGTACGGATGAAGAAAAGTAGTTCATTGAGTAACTCAGGAGATCCAGTAGTATTGGTCAACATGTGAAGTGACTTGGATACATAAGATTTGGTTTGCACTGGTATTTGTGCATGGATTCAACTGACAGAACAGTGTTCTTAAAAGTCTCTAAGTTTTTCTTAAAGTCGACTGCAGTTGATGCAATTTCATATAGCGGATATATATAATCGATGAGTTCAAGCATTTTAATTGTGTAGTGTTGATAGCTGAGAGGGGGGGGGTGAATCAGTTATCTTAATTATTTTGACTTTCAGTTCTTCTTTAACAATTAGTGCATAATCAAATCATACAAGCAAGCATTACCATGGAAGCAGAAATAACATTAGTACACATGACACAATGATTTTGACGTGGAAAACCCGGTTAAGGGAAAAACCACGGGGTGATTAACCCAAGATTGTATTCTCTGTTAGAAGAATAGAATAGTACAAAATGGCACTTGCCAATTAGGGCTCACTGCCTGAGTACACTGCTCACAAGAAGCTTAATGCCTACAAGAGACTCACTATCTACAAGAAAAGAAGGTAACAAAATACTTGAACTAATGAGAAGCATCCACACATGCTAAAGTTTAGTTCTGATTAAGCCCAATATATTGATCTACTACACTTCATTCTTACTCTCCTTAGGTGCTACTATCCTGTTACATTCCGGACCTGTCTTACTGCCTTCACACTACTCTTCTGCTATTCTTCGCACAATTCCACACACAACACACACATTCATATCTAAATCCATCTGGTATATATATCCGCACCAAAGATTTCATCCACTTTCTAGTCAGCATCCAGAATACTCAATATTTTCCCAAACTCTGATCTGTCGGCTGAATCTTTGCATACCAAGTAATGCGGATCAAAGAGATGTTTATAGAAGTCATCAATCATGTTAGCCAATCATGAATGATACCTTAGTAAGCTTAATCACCATCAATATCTCATCCGGATCAAGGTCTGATGCTCTGTCGGTTAGTTCTTCCTCTGTTTACTCTGCCAAACAGGAACCCAATACTTAGGTGCTTATATCTCTTCATTCTTTCATCACCTGAGGCTCAATCCCTGGAATCTATCAGTCAAGGTACTCCTCTTGACTTCCCCAAGTCTGCACTTTACATAGATACTTCTTTTGAGAGATCCAGACCTGATTGTCGGACCTTGTTGCATACTCTGTTCTTAGTCACCAGACCAAGTTACTCTACAATCCGACTTCTAGTATAGACACACCATGTCCTGCGGATGGGTGGGATGAACTTTGTTGCCATCAATGAAAACACACATGAAGCTACAATGTGTCTCTTGCCAACAATCTCCCCCTTTGGCATTGATGGCAACACTTAGTGAAAAATGACTAAGTGTCATACTATACTCCCCCTTGGCTAATGCTCTGTTCTTATGTATATTTTTCAGAGCTCCCCCTTAGCTGGATTCCTCATTTTTCACTGCTCCTCACTCCCCCTTTGACATCAATGGCAAAGGGTGGGGTCCGCACACCAAAATTTTTAAAACTCAATCTATCGCATAAGTATATTATTCGGTTATACTTTACATATAATTTAGTATATCTGCAAAAGTATTCTTCAATTGTACAACTTATGTTGCCCAGCTTAGCTTCATCCTGTCCAAAATTGAGATGTGACCACTCAACAGGAATGCAAAAGCTTCTGCCCTCTTCAGATCTGTCGGATCACTTGTCCAGGCTATGGTTTGAGCATCATTTAAGGCTTCATGCATGGCCTCTAACTTAGGAATAATGATCCCTCTAAGTTCACTCAACCTGTTTATTCTGTTTTTATTCTCCTTCTCAAGTGTCTTTATTTCATTTATGACTGCAATAGTCTGACACTCCTGATTTACTATGGAGGAGGATAGAGGATCAAAACTTTTAGATAAACTTAGTAGTTTATCCTCTTGCTCTTTTACTTTCTTCTCAATGTCCTTGGTCACTTTAGGCCAAGATAAACAAAATTTATATATATCTCCACCATCTTTGAGAGCATTTTCTAGGTTCTTTATTCCGATATCCATAACTCTCCTATCATTTGATATTAACCCTTGTACCTCTGATAATCTTTTTACCAAAAACTCCTTCCGGACCTTATCTTCTCCTGACTTTTCTAAGGAATCAAAATGTGTGCTAACACTATTAACTAGAGATTTGAGATTACCGGATGAAGAGGCTGAGGGATCCTTCTAAAAAGATAGCAAGATCTTCTCCAATACACCGGATGCAATTTCTATAAGCTTGCAGTCTTCCATGTGAGACTTCAGAAGCTTTTCTTTTGCCTTTGCTGAGGTAAAGGATGCTAGCTTCATGGTTTGAACTGGGGAGAGGGAGTCAAAATTGAATGGTCCTTGAAGAAGTTTCAGTTCATAAAATTCCATCATCTCTTTGGTTAAGAACTCTTCGACTGCCTCTGCTGTGTCTCTTGCTGGAGACAGAGTTTTCTCCCCTTCTGCACCCTTACCACTATCATCTGTGGCCTTCTCTGTTGGAGTTTTTTCTCCTTCTGTAGCCTTACTACTGTCATCTTCTTTTTCCTTCTCCGCTTCTTGACTGATCTTCTCTTGTACTCTTTCTTTTTCTTTGGATCTGGAGTCTGCAGGGGAAACCGGAGGAGAGATGTTTGCTTGATCATGGACCTCCTCTTCTGGAGCAGAGGAATCTAAGTCCTTACCTTTTTCTTCACCTATCTCCTTTACCTCTTCTGCCACTGTCTCAGTAGATTCTTCTTCAACATCTGTAGCTGAGGGATCATCACCTAAGTCCTCTATAATAGGAATGTTCAATCTTTTGTATGCATTCCAGAGGATCTCTTCTGTCTCTTTTGCTACTTTGTCAGTTTCTCTGAGCATAAGCTAATTCATTCTAGCTTTGCTCCGGAACTCATCCTTACAATCTTTGAAGATCATATTCTTCTGCTTAGGAGTGATTGAAGGATATAGCTAAATAGCTATCTGTTCTCAGATCTCAAGATCCTTTTCCATAGCATTATTCTTTCTTATTTCTAATTCCTTTTCTCGGCTTTTGGGAATAAGAGATATAATTTCAATAAAAGCCTTATTGTAGATATTCAGATACCTGACTGTGGCTTATTGCAAGATCTTTTGGTCAGCTTCATTGTAATCATCATAGAATTCAGCCATTGGTTGAAGGTTCCCATCCACAGTAACTGATTTTATGATGTCATCAATGCACAGAGTAGGCTTCTCAACAAATTCTTCTGTTACTTCTTCAATAGAGGGTTCACCGGATGTTTTCCTTTTCTTCTTCATTTTCTTTACTTCCTCATCTGATTCTGTCTCTTCTTCATCCTTTTGGCTTGTGTAAGACCTTGTTACCTTTTTCTTGGTTCTTTTCTCTCCTTTTCCAGATGTCTGAGCTTCCAGTTTTGAAGCCTTTTGACCCTTGGAAGTGGCAGGTGCAGAGCTTTTGGTTGATCTGGTCCGGGAGGGAGCTTGTACTAGAGCACTTTCTTTTCCAGTTTCTTTCTTTTCTTTCTCCACCCTTTCCATTTTCTCTTTGTTGGCATCAAGTGCCTCTTTTGAGATTCCATGCCTCTTGGCAAATTCTTCTACCTCTTTTCTCACTTTTCTCTTCATCTCCAGTTATCTGAGCTCCACATGGATTTTTACACTTAATTCTTCAAAGGTTCCAAACCTTTCTGCCTTAGGATCCTTGGGCTGACTTAGCATGTGTTGAACATGCAGCTCTACAATTTTCTCATCAACTTCATACCCCATTGGCATGATCCACACTGTTCTTGGTTCCACTACCTCCATTAGGCACTGATCAGTTTCTACCATAAAGCATACTATATCTTTATATTTTTCAACTAGGGATTGGGGAATTCTTTCTCTAGCCTGCATCATGCTTTGGAAGTTTTTGAAGTAACCCCATAGTGTTGTGTTTTGTGCCTTGGCATCACTAAGACCATGCAAGTAATCCCTAATTTGTATGGCAACCGGTCTATCATTTTGCCACATCCAACCACTAGATCCGGGTAGCTCATTCATGTAGTAGAAGAACAGACAGAATATCAGGCCACCATATTTGAAGGAATTCTTCTTGTCTTTCTTTATCTTCTGTAGATTCTCCAAAAGTTGGTTTAGGAGAAGCTCACAAAGGTCATAGTCAGCATTTTCTTTTAGCATCTGATAGGCTGTGTAGATTACCGTTCCAGGTACTGAATTTTTCCTGCTGGAGTGATAAATCTTGTAACCAATTATCATGGATGCAAATTTGATATCCGGATCAGTGATATCTTCAATTGTCATTTCCCTCTTGTCAAACTTTGATCCAGTAGCCTCACTCATAGTTTGGTTTTTGACAGATTTGAGAATAGGCAGCTTTCCGGATGAGTGTAAACCAGTTACCGCCCTAATAGCATCTTTTGTGATCTTGAATGGTCCATTCAACCATATAAAGTTATCATGCACTCTGCTCAAAATATACCGGACCCATTCTTCTTCTACAAAATAGGGGAAATGAATGCATTGTGCAAAATGCTTGTCCCGGATGGCTTTATACTGAGTTTTGAGTTCAAATGAGTCATCTATCAAATGCTTGTGATAGATATCAACCAGCTTAGATTCCCAAAATTCTTCAATATTTGCATGAATATATGCCCTAACATCTTCTACATGCAGAACCCCATGCAGAATGCTTGAAAAGGCACCTAGGGGATCAACTTCTAGGGATTTATATGGACGTTTCTTGAATTTAGGATGCGGCCTATCAGTGATCTTTACAACATTTGGTGTAGCCATCTTCAAAAAGATTTACAGAGAAATATTCAATAACGGAAAATACCTTTTGCGCTTCTAGGGTTTGCGGAGTGAGCCGGATTGATTTGCTGGATGAATCGACTTCAATGGTTGATCTTTGAGAAATTTGAAACAATTTGTTGCAGAGCTCCTTTTCTTTTCTTCTCGAATGCAAATGTGCAAATGACAAGCAAATGAACCCTTTTATTTCTGAGAAAAACCCTAAATCCACACTGCAATAAATGTGTAACTTAAGTCATTCTGGTTGCCTGGTTCTTCTTATTTTGAGAAAGATCTTTTTCTGGATCACTGAGATATGCTTAGAGTTATCCTTGGTGGTTAATAACAAACTATCTTACTTTCCCCAAACATTTGATCTATCCGCAGATCAAGATGCCTCGAATTTGAATCATACCGGATCTAACTGTGATAATCTTGTTTTACCGGATGACTGTTAAACCGGATCAATCTTGGAAGATTAGACTCTTCAAATCTTCCTGCGGATCTTCCATATCTTTACCAAGCTTTCTTTAGATGTTTCTCTGAGAATTCTTTAATCCTCAACTTCCCATGTGCCAATTTCAGGCACCAATTGACTCGTTGGGGGATTTGTTTTTCTTAGTGACTCGCCCTGAGCCAAAGCTCATCTACTCAATTTCTGGAAGGATTATCAGCACCAGATTCTAGTGCAGATCCATCCCCAACATTCTCTGTGCTTCTCTTCACCCAGATCTTATTCATCTCCCTTTGAATTTCATCTGCGTTCACTTTTCCCTTTCCTTTGTCTTGGCTATGATTATACTGTTCCGGACCACTTTTGTCTTGATTCTTACTTCTACAGAATTTGGCAATATGACTAGATCTATTGCAATTGTAGCAAATAACATTTCTTTGCATATTTGACTAATATCCTCTTGATCTACACTGATTAGCCATATGTCCCATTCTATTGCATGCAAAACATCTGCCATTGAATGAATTGTTCATTTGCATATTTCTACACTCATGAGATTTGTGACCATACTTTTTGCAATTGAAACACTATCCAGAGAAGGATGAATTAGTCTGATTCATTCTTCTTGTACACTGATTTGCTATATGATCAAAGTTATTGCAGTTGTGGCAATATCTATTGAAGGATGGATATCTTTGAGCATTTGGTTGCCTTACCAGAGGTCTTCTAGGTCTGTTCCTTAGATTTCCTAATCCAGAGTTCTTCTGACTGGATCTGGAGCTTTCACCTTTCTCATATCCCAAGCCATACTTGTCATCTACCCTCTTTTGACTTTAAAGAAGAACTTCAAGTTGAGCAGAGCTTATCTTGAATTTTTCTTTGTATTCATTTGCTGTTTGTAGATCCTTTTTAAGAATGTCTATTTGATCCTCAAGTTTTTCTTCATTATCTCTAGCATCTTCAAGATCAGATTCCAAATGTCTGATTATTCTATCCATTTTATGGTAGTCTTCTGATTTTTCCTTAAGAGATTGTCTTAGATCATCTTCAGTTTTTCTTTTTTCTTCAATTTCTTGGGTGAACTTCATAACTCCTGATTCCATTTCATGTCTTACCATAATGACCTCTTTTGATAACTTTTCACATAGCTTGGTTTTCTCTTTTAGGTCTTCATTTGTATCATTGGTTTCACCTTGGCTTGCTAATTGCTGAAGTAGATCCTTTCTCTTTTTCATAGAGATACTCAATTTCCCTTTTAATTCATTTATGAATTCATCAGCCTGTTTAAGTCTTTCCTTCAATTCATTAACTTCAGAATTAGATTGTTCAAGATCATCTAGGGCAGAGTGAAGTTGTTCCCTCATACCATACATATCCATTTGAATTTCCAGATCTTCCTTGAGCTGTTAGGCTCTGTTTGAAGGAACCTGGCTCTAATACCAATTGTTGATAACTGAGAGGGGGGGTGAATCAGTTATCTTAATTATTTTGACTTTCACTCCTTATTTAACAATTAGTACAGAATCAAATCATACAAGCAAGCATTACCATGGAAGCAGAAATAACATTAGTACACATGACACAATGATTTTGACGTGGAAAACCTGGTTAAGGGAAAAACCACAGGGTGATTAACCCAAGATTGTATTCTTTGTTAGAAGAATAGAATAGTACAAAATGGCACTTGCCAATTAGGGCTCACTGCCCAAGCACACTGCTCACAAGAGGCTTACTGCCTACAAGAGACTCACTGTCTACAAGAAAAGAAGGTAACAAAATACTTGAACTAATGAGAAGCATCCACACATGCTAAAGTTCAGTTCCAATTAAGCCCAATATACTGATCTATTGCACTTCATTCTTACTCTCCTTAGGTGATGCTGTCATGTTACATTTTGGACCTGTCTTACTGCCTTCACACTGCTCTTCTCCTATTCTTCGCACAATACCACACACAACACACACATTCATATCTAAATCCATCTAGTATATATATCCGTACCAAATATTTCATCCACTTTCTAGTCGGCATTCAGAATACTCAATATTTTCCCAAACTCTGATCTGTCGGCTAAATCTTTGCATACCAAGTAATGCGGATCAAAGAGATGCTTATAGAAGTCATCAATCATGTCGGCCAATCATGAATGATACCTTAGTAAGCTTGATCACCATCAATATCTCATCCGGATCAAGGTCTGATGCTCTGCCAATCAGTTCTTCCTCTGTTTACTCTGCCAAACAGGAACCCAATACTTAGGTGCTTATATCTCTTCATTCTTTCATCACTGGAGGCTCAATCCCTGGAATCTATCAGTCAAGGTACTCCTCTTGACTTCCCCAAGTCTACATTTTACATAGATACTTCCTTTGAGAGATCTGGACCTGATTGTCGGACCTTGTTGCATACTATGTTCTTGGTCACCGGACCAAGTTACTCTACAATCTAACTTCTGGTATAGACACACCATGTCCTACGGATGGGTGGGATGAACTCTGCTACCATCAATGACAACACACATGAAGCTACAATGTGTCTCCTTCCAACATGTAGTTGCGAATATGAAGGAATAAGTGCGAAGTATAGTAGAATCAAGTGTGAAGTGAAGAGATCTAAGCTCCAGATCATGGCAGAGCAGTGAAACAGGGCAGAGAGAGATGAAGTGTGCAAAGTTAGTGTATTGAGCTCAACCGAAACTGTAATCTTGCATTGTTAGATGCTATTCTTCAGTTCAAACATTCCAGTGAACTTTTGCAATTGATCTGTAGGCAGTGAGCCTCTTTGAGCAGTGATCTCTAGGTAGTGTGCCTGAAGGCATGTGCCTTCCCCATTTGTAATACTTTTAACAGAGTATAAATTATTGTGGGTTAACCCCCGCTGTGGTTTTTCCCTTAACCAGGTTTCCACGTAAAAATCTTGGTGTTCATGTGTTGTGATCTTGTTGTTTCTGTTCTTGTGTTCATGCTTCTTTCTTTTGGATGTATGTGGTAAATTAATAAATGAACAAATTAATAAGTTTTGCAGAACACTGATTTACCCCACCCTCTCAGTGTTCCTTAATTCCAACAATTGGTATTAGAGCAAGGTTCCTTGGAAGAAGTTTAATAGCTTGAGGAAGATCTGGGAAGATGTTTCAATGGGTTCATCCAAGTATCCAGATGGCATCAATGAACAACTTCAAGCTCCTTTAGAAGATCTTGATCAATCCAGAGCAGAAGCCAAAGAACTGCAAGAGAACCTTAACAATGCTGAAGACTTCATTGAGACCTTAAAAGGACAACTGAGCAAATCTAATGAAAAGAGGAGGGAGCTACTTCATCAGCTAGCAAATCAGAATGAAGATAATGACATGGATGAGGCCCTGAAGGAGAAGACAAAGGAATGTGAGAAGCTAGAAAAAGAAGTTGTTGTCCTAAAACATGAGATGGAATCCAGGGTAATGAGACTAACCAAGGAAATTGAGGAAAGGAAGAAGACTGAGGAAAAATTGAATCAATCTCTGAAAGAAAGAATAGAAGAGTGCTACAGATTGGACAGAATAATTGGTCATCTAGAATTTGATCTACAAGAAACTAGGGATAATGAGGATCAACTTGAAAGATAAATTGTCATTCTCAAACATGACCTACAAGTTGCAAATGAATACAAAGAGAAGTTTAAGATAAGCTCAGCTAAACTTGAAGTGTTGCTTGATAGTCAGAAGATGGCAGATGATAAGCATGGTCTGGGATATGAGAAAGGTGAAAGTTCTAGATCCGGTCAAAGAAATTCTAAATCAAGGAATCAGAGAAACAGACCTAGAAGACCTCCAATAAGACAACCTAACGCCCAAAGGTATCCATCTTTCAATGGAAATTGTTTCAATTGCAATAAATTTGGTCATAGAGCTACTTAGTGCAGAAGTAGAATGAATCAAAATGGTCCATCTTTCTATGGTCAATGCTTCAATTGTAAAAAGTATGGTCATAGATCCAATGAATGCAGAAGTATGATGATGAACTACTCTAACAATAGAAGAAATGTCAATTCCTTCAATGGCTACTATTTTTCATGCAATAGATTTGGACACATGGCTAATCAGTGCAAATCAAGAGGAAATCAAGTAAATGAGCAAAGAAATTTTGTGTGCTTCAATTGCAACAGATCTGGTCATATTGCAAGATTTTGCAGAAGCAGGAATGATGATAGAAAAGGTCTGGTAAACAGAAACCAAAAACTGCAGGGACAAGATAAAGGCAAGGGTAAAGTAAATGTGAATGAGATCTAGAATGAAATGAACAAAACATAGGTAAAGAAAGGTGAAGTGAATGATGGTGATGGGTCTGCACCAGAATCTGGTGCTGTTAATTCCTTCGAGAATTGAAATAGGAGCTCTAGCTTAGGGGGAGCTGTATTGAAAATATAATTCCCCCTGCCAGTAAGTGGGTGCCTGAATTTGGCACAATGAATGAAGAAAGAGAAGCCTATTGCAGATCTGTTGAAGTAAAATCTAGAAGAAAAGAAGATAATGTGATTAATTGTAGAGCAATTAAAGATTGATTGTATGTAGAAACAGTGCAACTAGATGTATTAGGGCAGAGCATTTATTACAACGAAGAATTAGGTTTTATGGAGGATAAAAGGTCATTCATTCAAACACTTGAATTACTTTGCATTCAAAGAGAACAAGGAGAAGAGCACTTGAACTAAAATTTTAGAGGTTTGAAGTGCGAATAACGATTTCGACGGCTAACCCTAATTTCATGAAAAAGGTATTTCTCTACAAAGCTTTGAATTTGTAATCTTTTGAAATGGCTACACCTCTGGTTGTGAACATCGTTGAGCGACCTAGGTCGAAGTTTAAAAAGCACCCCTTGAAGTCCACTCAAGTTGATTCGATGAGAGCATTTCTAGGGTTCCATATGGAGTTCTTCACACAAAAGACATTGGGGCTTACATTCATGCGCCTCTAGAGAAGCATGGCTACTTAAGATTTGCTAATATTTTCATAAATCACTTAAAAGATGAAGATTTTGAGCTCAAACCAGAGCACAAAGTCTTGAAAGACAAGAAGTTCATACAATTTGTTGAGTTTCTGAGTTTTGCAGAAGGGGAATGGGTCTGGTATGTCTTGAGTTGTATCCATGATGAATTTTTATGGCTGAATCATCCATTCAAGATCAGAAAAGATGCAATAAGGGTAGTTACAGGATTGAATTCAACTGGTACTCTGCCTCAGTTGAAGTTTGTGAAGAATCAGGAAGTCACAGAGGCAACCAGATCAAAATTTGACAAGAGAGCTATGACTATAAATGACATAGAGGATCATGGGGTCAGATTTGCATAAATGGTGATAGGATACAGAATATATTACTCTAGCAGAGAAAAATATTCAATGTTCGAAACAACCATCTATACTGCATATCAGATGGTGAAAGAAAATGTAGACTATGATCTCTACAAACTGTTGCTAAACTAGCTCATGGAAAACCGAAGCAAGATAAAGGACAAAAAGTACTCATTCAAATATGGTACGTTGATTTTGTGTCTTTTATTTTATTTCTTGAGTGACTTCCGGGAAACAAGAATATCTATTGGTCAAATGACAAACCGATAGCAGTCCAAATTAGGAATCAGTTGAGTTGTTTAGGTAGCTATGATGCACAAAAGATTGCATTGTGGGGATTTTTCAAAAACTTCTAGAGTATGATGCGGGCTAGGGATAGAATACCTAAGTCTGTGGTTAAAAAATACAAGGACACCATCTGTTTCATGGTTACAGTTGATCAATGCAAAATGGAAGCAGTAGAGCTCAGAGTTGTGTGGATCATGCCCACGGGGTATGAAGTCGATGGGCATGTGTTGGAATTGTATGCACAACATTTGTTAAGTCAGCCTAGGGATCTGACTGAAGAGAGATTTGGAACTTATGATGAAATTTCTAAAAAAATACATCTTGAATTCAAGGCTCCTAAAATCAACAGGACTATGAGGAAAGAAGTTGAGCAATTGACTGAGAATCTAGGCCTTACCAAGGAAGCTATGAGACAATTTAGGGAAAGGACTGAGAAAGTTGAAAAAGAGAAGCAAGACAGGGAACAGAAAAGTGTTCTGGAAGAACCTCCTTCCAAGTCAAGAACTACTAGGAGTACTAGTTCAACCTCCGGTGCATCACCTTCTCTTGTTGCAGAGAAATCCAAAGAAAAACCTATCGGTAAGGAAGGAAAAAGAACTAAAGCAATGGCCAAGAGGTCATATGGCAGTATGGAAAAGGAGGATGAAGAAAAGACTAATTCAGATGATGAGGTTAAAGAGTTGAAGGCCTTAGGCACTAAATCTATTAAAGTGTATAAGGAGAAGCCCTCCGGAAGCAAAAACCCAAGTAAGAGGCATAAGTTAGAGGCTGATGTCGAGAAGCCAACTCCTTCTGTGGAGGACATCATTAAGACAATCACTGTAGATGGAAACCTAAAATCAATGACTAAATTCTATGATCATTACAGTGATGCTGACAAAAGAATTTTGGAGGATGTTGCTGTAAAATATTTGAATGTATTCAACAAAGCTCTAGTGGAAATTTTGGCAGAAATCCCTAAGAGTTTAAGAGACATTCTGGAAATAAGAAAAGAAGTTGCTAAAGCAAAAGATCTGGAGCTAAGGGAACATGTAATGTCTAGTCTGTGTCCGGTGATCTCCACAAAAGAAGTAGATAAGATTCTCAAAGAAGTCAAGAATGAATTCAGAAGCAAGAAAAGGATGAATAAGTTGATGATTGGAGACATTGATGAAGTTGTTAAGGAAACGGAACAAATTTTAAAGAAAGCATTGGACAAGAACAAGTTTTATGTGGTTACAGAAGAATTAGTTGATACTAAGGATGCATCAATTATGAAGGATGAAGGGCTGCAGAAAAATGAGCAACAAATTGGAGAAGATGATGTCTCCATTCTGGAAGAAGAAACATTGAATAAAGAAGATAAAGAAATGATGAAGGAAGATCAAGAAAAAGAAATTGATGATTGAATTAATTCCCCCACTCCGGATGTCAAGGAACTTAATAATATTGCCACTAAGGATACACCAAATACTCTAGAAGATAATATAGAATATATTTTTGACATAGATAAAAGCAAAGATGCCTCTAATGATGATGCAGAGAAGATAGAAGCAGAGAAAGAGAATGAAAATGATGAGCAGGACAATGTGGTTGATTCAAAAAGGGGAGAAGTTGGAGGCCCCAAAGAGCATAAGTCTAAAACATCATTTTTGGCAAGAGACACTACAGAAGCAGTGAAAGAAATTTTGGAAAGAGATAAACAAATTGAAGAAGATCAGGATATAATACAAGGACCAATCAATTTTGATACTTTATCACCGGTGTAGAAGATAAAGTTGGCCTCTATTGGACAAGCTAAGTTCATAGAAGAAATCCTAAAATCTCATATAGAAGATAGCGAGTTGCTTGGCCTTGCATCTAGGATTTTGGAGAAAATCATGCCCACATTTCAGAAGGACTCATCAGCATCTCCCTCCGGTTAGTTGAAAAGTCCGATAAACTCTGTAAGTTCTCATTTTGAAACCTTAGAGAAGTCAGCAGAAGTTGAAATCAGAAATGAATTTAATGAGAAGAGGTTTGTTGAAATAAAGAAAATAATTAATTATGATAGATTAGGGCTTGATACTAGTATAAAGAATATTCAAAATGCCCTATCTGAAGGAGCAGAGATTTATAAGTTTTGCTTAAACCGGTCTAAAGCTATTGAAGATATTGAGAAGAAGATTAAAGACTTAGAGTTCAAATTGTCTAACATTTCTCAGTCATATAGTCCCTTAACCGAATCTGTTTCTACCAAAGAATGCCAAGTAGTGAGTTTCCGGAATGAATTGAGTGACCTAGAGAAAGAAAAGGTTAAATTTTTAGGCAGATTGGATGAGCTCTGGGGATTGATTTCCCCCAAATTAGAAACTATGTATGATCTATTGATAGAATCCCAAGTTGCTGCTGCTACTAGTGATCCTACTGACCTTCAAAAAGTAGAATCACACGCATTTTTGTTTAGTGGGCATATATCTGTTTTGGGAAGCATAAAGAAGAACTAGGATAGTGAATTGTCATGGTTCAAAAACATTTTTGGGGATATCTTTTTTGCTGATAAACAAGGCTTAAGGACTGTGTGTTCATATGTGGAACTATATACTTAGAGTTTTGACCCATGTACATAATTTTTTTTCATGAATTTTGATATGCGGATCCCAGCCTTTGCCATTGATGTCAGAGGGGGAGAGGAAAAGCAGTAAAAAATGAGGAATTCATCAAAGGGGGAGCATTGGAATTCACAAGTGCACATAGTAAGGGGGAGCCGTTCTAACACTTAGTCATTTTTCACTAAGTGTTGCCATCAATGCCAAAGGGGAAGATTGTTGGCAAGAGACACTGCTAGGCATGTCAGGTGTTGTCATTGATGGCAACTAAATCTATCTTACACATCCGTACTTCATCAGTGGATCATACCAGAAGTCAGATTGCAGATTTGTCTAAGTCCGGATAGACAGGAACAGGGCATATGACAGGGTTCAACATTCTAGTCCGCATTTCTCCATAGGAAATCATATTGTGTTGCAGATTTGAGGGAGTGTTAAGGGATGTCAAGGCTACCTAAATCCAAGATTTTAGCCTCTGGTGATGAAGGGATTGAAATTTAAAAGCATCTGAGTATCAGGTTCTGGTTAAACAGTGAAGAACATGCTGACTTGGTGTTTGATCATTGTGCGGATGAAGAAAAGTGGTTGGTTGAGTAACTCAGGAGATCCAGTAGTATTGGCCAACATGTGAAGTGACTTGGATACATAAGATTTAGCTCATATTGGTGTTTGTGCATGGATTTAGCCGACAAAACAGTGTTCTTAAAAGTCTCTAAGTTTTTCTTAAGGCCGACTGCAGTTGATGCATTTTCATGTAGCGGATATATATAATCGATGAGTTCCAAGCATTTCAAGTGGTGTCATTGTGAATATGAAGGAATAAGTGTGAAGTATAGTAGAATCAAGTGCAAAGTGAAGAGATCTAAGCTTCAGATCATGGCAGAGCAGTGAAACAGGGCAAAGAGAGATGAAGTGTGCAAAGTCAGTGTATTGAGCTCAATCGGAACTGTAATCTTACATTGTTAGATGTTATTCTTCAGTTAAAACATTCCAGTGAACTTTTGTAATTGATTTGTAGGCAGTGAGCCTCTTTGAGTAGTGAACTTTGAGCAGTGTGCCTGGAGGCATGTGCCTTCCCCATTTGTAATACTTTTAACGGAGTATAAATTCTTGTGGGTTAACCCCCACTGTGGTTTTTCCCTTAACCGGGTTTCCACAAAAAAATCCTGGTGTTCATGTGTTGTGATCTTGTTGTTTCTATTCTTGTGTTCATGCTTCTTTCTTTTGGATGTATGTGGTAAATTAATAAAGGAACAAATTAATAAGTTTTGCAGAACACTGATTCACCCCCCTCTCAGTGTTCCTTAATTCCAACAAGTGGCTCCCTATTTTTAAGTATACATACAAACAATGAAGCGTAATGGGAAGCTTGGATAACAAGGCTAGGAGAGACAATCTCTCAAAATCAAATGAAATTGATAGTAAAAGTTGACTTAACAATAGTGATAAATTCCATTAATATTAGGGGGAAAAGTCTAAGTTGGAAATTTAATAGATGCATAGAAGAGGTTCAAAGCCTAATGGATAAATTTGAAACAATTAGTTTCAACCATTATAAAATAAATCTCAATATAGTAGTAGGTTTTTTAGTCAATGAAGGCATTATGCAAGCATTAATAATAGCCATTTATATAGTCATAATGCAAAAAATGGAAGATTTTAGAATCTTTGTCTACCCAAAATCCCCCTTGAGTTACAACTATTAGTAAAATGATAGTAATACTATCAATTAAGGACAAGAAAGATAATGTTTTAATATTTCATATGTTTATAGAAATATTTAATAAGATTATGTAGTTGGATGGTTGAATTGGTTGGCAATCAGCAAATGGAAAACTTTTATGGTGGCAAGGTCATTAAGTAGTTCGTGCATTTGCTAGGAGTACAATGTGTGGTTGTCATTTTAATGGAGTTTGTAGTGTGGAGAGGAATTACAATTATTAAAGGTGTGTATGTGTTTCATCTCATAATATGGTAATAAGGTGGTAGTCTATGGGATACCATTTGGTTCTTGGTATGGCAAGGATCCTAGTTAGTCTTTGGCAAGGTATGGTGGAGCAGTTTTCTGGGGAGTGTGATGGTGTGTAATTGGTGTCTATGAGGCTTTTAGACATGTGGATTCAATATTTTTTTCATGCAATGAGCCTATTACTTAGGGTTTTCAAGGATATTTTAGGTGAATAAGTTCTCATGGCTAGGAGGCACTCCAAGGAAACTATCTATGGTGAAATCATTATAAATCTTGTGTTTTACCTTCTAGATGCTACTATTAAGTTATGTCTTTTACAATTAATTTACCAACCCAATTTATTTTGATATTATTTAATACATATGGGGACATGAGACAAGAAAAAAGGCCTATGGTAGAAATGGTTTAGGGTGAAGGTTCTACTTCCACTCCTACTCTAGGTGGCATTAATGTTGATGAAATAGTAGAGCTAGGACATAAAGTAGGTGCCCTTCAATATTTTTGTATAGATGTTAGGAAAGTTCTAGTAGGCCTACATGTATGTTCATCACCATCATGGTCATCTCAAGGTTGGTAGTGACTTTACTATTCTGGTATTTTGTGTCCCTTTAGTACATGATCAAGCTATCATAGGTGAATATGTTATAGGGTTCATTTATTAGCCTTAATAGGTCATCAAAGAGGAATACTAGGGAAATTGGAAGAGCTATGGGTAGAAGAGGTGGTAGAATCAATGAATGTGTCTCCTATATTTATGGAATGCTAGGGAGTAGTTTAAGTTGTTTATAGTTATGGTTCATGGGTGTCTGGGGTATAATGTTCTATGTTTAGTATTCCATGTTTTTGGTCTAGTTTGGTACTTGTTTTTCTATTAAGGTGCAAGCTTTGTTTAATTAATACCCTTTAGTAGCATTTTGTATATAGTTATAAATAAGGTTTTTTTATACACTCACTATATTACTTTATTATCAAGGGTGGGGATCCCTATAGATCCCCCAATATTATATATAAAAAAATTAAAAAAGAAAACCTACTATAATCATTCTAGTTTGAATATTAAAACTTACCTCTTTGGTCCAATTTGTTTTAAAAGTGATCACCAATAAAATTATAGTTTGTAAGGTTGTTCCACATAGCATCCCTGACCAAATTCCCTGGCATTAGAAGAAAAACAATTTCTTAGATAAGAAATTGTATTTCACTTCCCCTCACTTTCTAAACCAACCTGTCATCCAATCAATTTAAAATTCCAAAACCAAACATACATGCTTAATAATTAAGACAAATCAAATTTAAAAAATTCTAACATGATTAGGTTGATATCACAATTTCTTACCTTCACTCCAAGATCAAGTTTGAAACCTAGTACGCATCCCAAGGGTACTCCAATAATATAATAACAACCTACATTTATATAAGCCACAAGAGCTTGCCATCCACAACCAACAGCGACCCCTAAAATCATATATAAAAAAGCTTATAAATTGCCAAATTAACCATTACCTAAAGCTTTCATAAGCATCAAAGTTAACTATCCTAGTCTATTTTCATAATTCAAAAGAGAAACAAAGATATAAATAACCATTTTCCATGTGCACATGACTGAAACAAATATTTTTGCTAATTTATATGAAAATAATAGCAATAACAAATCATAAATATGTAAACTTAATAAATGTGAATTAATGAATGGAATATTAAAAATTTAACAACATTAATAAATGAGAACCTGAAAGTACTGGTTGTATGCCATTGAGAACAATAGATATAGCAAGAAATGGAGCAAGTTCTGCTACAACATCTGCTACTTCCTTCCCTTCCGTGAAGGCATAGCTCATGACATTTCGTAGAATAATAACAATAATAGCAAACATCAATGATATTAAGAAGGTGACCATGGTCACCATTATCACTGAAAATGCTGCTGCTTTTGGGTTCCCAGCACCAAGCTCATTACCTACTCTAACACTGAGTACAATAACACAAGAGGAAGATATTAAGAAAAAATATATCATGTCATTGCATTGTTATAAATTATCTCTTGTAAATATTTGTTTGAAATTGAATGTAGCTCACCTGGCAGCAGCATTAAACCCAACAGATATCATGAATACCCACCCCAAAATTGACATGCTGCATGAAGAAAGATGAAGATGTAATTGAATGAATTTTTTTATCTAATTTAGTTCCATGTGTGATAAATTTTACTAAAGGTGGGATCAATAAAGATAAACCAATAAATTTGATCAATGAGAAAATTGTGAACTGAATGTTTGCATGACTCTAAGACCAAATTGATGGTCTTTCACTAGGAAGAAAAGGAAAGGCAAAAGAAAAATACCATATAGCTAATGAGTCCAATGCAATTTCTGCATTTTTCAAGAGGCCAGCTATGAGCACCAATATCTGAAAGTACCATGTTTCCAAACTAATAGAAACAAAATCAAAATAACATGATTTAGAAAATGTAATAAATATTTTTTCCAAGATTCATGCATATTTGACCTAGACTAATTGAACGTGTAAATAAAGGGTAATCGACCCATTAACAATAGTAAATTCCCTTGCATTAAGAGAATGCAATTTAGTTAATATAATATGTATTAAAATTTTATTTAGGTATTAACAGAAAATAAAGTTATTTGGACTTCTTAATTAAATCTAAGCAACAAATGTCTATTTTATATATTACCTTTTTATTTTTAATAATATAACATTTTGAAGCTCAGAAAACATGTATTATTATACATAAACTATAAAATAATAAATCTTTTTTAAAGCTTGAAAAATTCATATATTCATGTACATACGTTATATGAATATATAGTTTTATATTATTATGAATTATCAACTTTTCATTTACCTATTCTTATACTCATCAATTATCCCTCTCCTTATGTGCATCTAGTCCTAATCCAATTGCCTTATCTTCTTGATTTTGATCATTATTCATATCCCAATCTTTAATCCAATCCTATTAGGCATTTATCCAGCCTACCTATCTAAACTAGGTCATCGTAATAATGAGGCCATCCTCACAGTCGTGATCTTGATCCATCTAGATCTAAAACTAAAATTAAACCATTTAACTAAATCTCCTATTTTACACTTTGGTTCCAAGTTGACTATGCATAAATCTTCTCAATTTGGTGTTATGTTCATGTGTAAAAAGACATAAATTCATATTTATTTCAAGAGATGCAAGGGAACACCTCTTAGCACACATAGAATCATAAGAGTAATCATTTACATTTGAATTCAATCTCTAAAATCAAGTAGAAAATATAGCACATATGATTACACACTCATCCTAGCACACTTGAATCACATAGAAATCATTTTAGAATTCATGTGCATGTTTGAAGCATGGTATATGTGAAGGTATTTATAAATACTACCAACTTGATAGATAAACCATGAAGTAGTTAAATCTATTGGTCTAGTTTTTAAGATGAGCATGTAAAGTTATTTGGCCTAATGCTATTATTTTTCTTGAAATCATGAGAGGGAAATGATTGGTTTCTATTTTGTTGAATCCCTTTTTGGTCCTAATGTGATTAATAATAGTTCATATCCTTGCAATTGAGTAGTTTGGATCAAATTAAATATTGATAAGAAAATCTTTGGCATATGTTCTATTTACGCTCCTAAAGACTATAAGACCAAAACTAATTTGTGGAATTGGATAGCTAATAACTTAAAATATATACCTTGGGTTTGTGGTGGTGACTTTAACAAAGTAGAATCCAATATTGATAAGGTTAGAAATTGTAAATTTGCTTGGAAGAGGAATGAAAAAAATGGACTAAATTCAATAGGAAAATGAATCTTGTTTATCATTTACTTGGCTATAAGAAAGATAGCAAAGGTATATAATTTACTTGGTCTAACTTCCAAGAAGGTAATAAGAGATTCTTCTCTATGTTGAATAGGTTTTTACTTAATAGATACTTCTTGTGTATTCCTCATAGTCAAGATAATAATGTTGTTAAAGTTATTCTTGCTCTATATAATCATCATCTAATTGAGTTGGTGTTTTTCCATCTTTCTTGTCATGCGGTTGCCTCTAGTGTATTCAAAGGCAAATAAGCTTATTTCTATCATTTAAAAGATCCTTATATTGTAGCAATAAGTTGTTCAATTTGTGGGTACTGAATTTTTCTAAATTTTCTAAAGGTTCTAATGCTAAAAGGTAGGATAATGCAATGGATACCTCAATTAAGTTTATGAGAATTTTTGGCAAGAATAATGCTAAAGAAAGAGCTCTAAGGGTTAATAAGCTTGACGAGGACTTTATTAATATTGAATTGGTTCTACAATGCAATCCTTCTGATGTTGTGTTGCAAAATCATGTTCAAGATATTAAATTTTTTAGGTGTAATCAATTTTATAGGGCCAAGGGTGTCAAATATAGATCAAGGCTTATGTGGCTACACATAGATTATGGGTGTTCTAAATTATTTTTCATGTTTTTAAAATATAAGCATACAATGGAAAAGATGATTGTTATTCATGTTGGATGTATGCTTGTGGAGGAGGAATCCAAAATTAGGGTTTTAGAATTTTATGGTGATATGTTTTCTTCTTGGGGTGATAACGTTATTTTTATCTAGTGTCATAGGCTTGATTTATAAGATTGTTCCTTGCAAGTTGTCTCCTAGTGATGTTGTTCTAGAGGCTAAGGTTTCCCTAGATGATATGAAGAATGCTATTTTCTAGTTGAAGAAAGATAAAGTTCCTAGTTTTGATGGATTTACTACTAAGTTTTATAAAGTAAATGTTAATTTGATTAGCAAAATCTTCCTTGAGGTGTACAAAAATGTTGTTGTTATATTATGGTCACTCTTGCTAGTGATATTAATAAAGGTGTTATCAAGTTGTTATGTAAATAGGGCGATCCTACTCAATTCAAAAACTAGAGGCCTATGATTACTTTTCTTAATGTGGGTGAGTGTGTGATGCAGGAGCATCCAAGGTGTATGGGCAATCCTGTGTCACCAAAAATATATTTTAATTTTGTTGTGTGGTTTTCAATAATGTTGTGGGCTTTGGGAAAATAATATTTAAATTTGCAGCAAATATATTTTCTTTGGATATATTAATAAATGCAAATTTTGATGTAAAATATCTTGGTAGTTTGTAATTTCCACCATTTGTAGGAGAATCTTTCCCAGGCATCCATTTGGAGATATGCATCAATTTGTATTTTGGTGGGGCTGATTTGGTGGTGAGATGCCGTCATAAAGTGGGTCACCAACTCCTAATTTTAGCAAGCACTTATTTTGTAACCAACATCATGTAAGGAATCTTGTAAGTAGTCTTTATGGTCAGGTTGGTAGACCCAACTCCCAAAATTTTATTTTATTAATTTCAAAATTTGTAACTCCAAGATGGGGGGTCGTAATTATGAGACCCAGTATCGGTAAAATGGGCATAACTTTCTCATTTTAGATCACAATTGAAAAATTCAAAATGTTCTGGAAAGGTGGGAAGGACAAACACAAAACCCAGAACCTATTTTAGAAAATTCTAAAAATTGAGGGAGAAATTATAGGTTGGAAGTGACGAGTTTTCTTGTGGATTTTTGGAGGTTGTTTTGAAAAACCAATAGTGGTTTCTTCTCACAAAATTTCTACATATTGAGGCTTGCTAATTTGGGAAGGGAGTGCATGGGATGAAGATATTTGCATAGCCAAATGCTGCTGGTGTGAGTCCAAAATGTGGAGAAACTTATTTGTTGCAGGTGTTGCATGTATGATTCCAAGAAGCTCATAAGCTTCATGTTGATGTAATAAAATTTCATATTGAAATAAAATAAGTGTTGCAGATTTCTCTTTCATTTTCTGTTGTTTCACTTCATTTTGTAGCCTTCTTGCATAGGATTTTGTGTTGGTATTTGCTAAAGATTTGAAAGGGAGAGGATCCCTTTTGTCATCAGTGGTATCAGAGCCAGGTTGTTCCTGAGTCTGCAGGCAGATCACCAAATGTGAGGTAGCTTGTAGCAAGACCTGTGTGGTAAGTGTGTGATTGGAGTGTAGGCAGATCTCCAAGCATGCGACAGTCTATACCCAAGAAGTTGAAGATTAAGAGGTTTTCCTGAGTGTGCAGTCAGAGTACTGAACGTGAGGCAATTTGCACCAGGAGGTGTTGAAGATTTGTAAACAGATCGCCGAATGTGAGGTAGTTTACATAAGTACAACTTGAGGATTTGAAGATTCGTGTTGAGGCTTTGAGGGGCCTAGAAAATGGAGAATAGAAAGAAGAAACAAACTTTTGTCATTGGATGGATCTTGAGGATTCCTAGACTTGAGAAGATCAGAGAAAGAATTAGAGAAAGAGAGAAAGAAGAAATAAGAGAACTGAAGAAGCAAATAGATGAATTAAGAGAAGAGATTGAAGGGAATAAACAAGAGAAGAGAAGAGTTGAGGGTAGTTTTTATCCTTCTAATGATATTTTAATTACAGGGAGGAAAGAGAATGTAGCAGAGTGTCATGCATGTGACATCAAGAAAGAGGAAGAGGATGAATGCGAAGTAATCAATGAACCAGAATCTGAGGGATGTCTATTGGAAGACATGAAGGATGAAATTCTAGGCAAAAGGCAATGAGTTTGCAGTAGAGTTAAGTCCTTTGAATGACATGGAAGTAGTGATGCTAGTGAGTGGGGAAGGTGACATTATTGCAACTGAAAGGGAAAGAGTAGAAGTTGCAGTAGTTGAGGATGTTGTAGTTAGGACAAAGTATGCAGAGATGTATGAGGATCCAATGTTCGATGAGGAACCTAATGAAGACAGATTTTCTTGAGGAAGAGATCACAGAGATAGAGAAGTTGTTCAATGAAACAATAGAGATAGTAGCATTCAACAATGAGGAAGAGGATGTTGTGACAAAAGAAGTCATTGAGGTAAAATCTAATTTTTATAAGTTTTTTAATGTTGAATTTGAAAATGATTTGCATTTTGAGATGAGTAAGGAGTTATAGAATAAATAGGATTGTGTAGATGCAAAGTGTTATACAGATGTATACTTGCAGGTAGAGGCTGTAGAGGAAGCTACATGAGAGATCTGGTGGAGGTGGTTAGTTTATGGTGGTTTGAATCCCACGAAGAAGGAGAAGAGTAGAGAAATAACTTGGCAGAGGAAGACAGTGCATGGTGGATGCAAGTCCATGAGAGAAGAGAGGAATGGAATGCAAATTTGTTAGAGGAACGTGAATCTTGTTCGAGGTAGATGCTGGAAAAAGAGGAAAAAGAGAGCATTTTTGTGCAAATATTTGTGAGTATATGCTCACAAACTTCTTACCATGGGTGTCTGATGCAGGAGCATCCAAGGTGTATGGGCAATCCTGTGTCACCAAAAATATATTTTAATTTTGTTGTGTAGTTTTCAATAATTTTGTGGGCTTTGGGAAAATAATATTTAAATTTGCAACAAATATATTTTCTTGGGATATATTAATAAATGCAAATTTTGATGTAAAATATCTTGGTAGTTTGTAATTTCCACCATTTGTGGGAGAATCTTTCCCAGGCATCCATTTGGAGATATGCATTAATTTGTATTTTGGCGGGGCTGATTTGGTGGTGAGATGCTATCATAAAGTGGGTCACCAACTCCTAATTTTAGCAAGCACTTATTTTGTAACCAACATCATGTAAGGAATCTTGTAAGTGGTCTTTATGGCAAGGTTGGTGGACCTAACTCCTAGAATTTTATTTTATTAATTTCAAAATTTGTAACTCCAAGATGGGGGGTCGTAATTATGAGACCCAATCTCGGTAAAATGGGAATAACTTTCTCATTTTAGATCAAAATTGAAAAATTCAAAATGTTTTAGAGAGATAGGAGGCTCGAAACCCAGAACTAATTTTAGAAAATCACAAAAATTGAGGGAGAAATGATAGGTTGGAAGTGACGAGTTTTCTTGTGGATTTCTGGAGGTTGTTTTGAAAAACCAATAGTGGTTTCTTCTCACAAAATTTCTACATATTGAGGCTTGCTAATTTGGGAAGGGAGTGCTTGGGATGAAGATATTTGCATAGCCAGATGCTGTTGGTGTGAGTCCAGAATGTGGAGAAACTTATTTGTTGCAGGTGTTGCATGTATGATTCTAGGAAGCTCATAAGCTTCATGTTGATGTAATGAAATTTCATATTGAAATAAAATAAGTGTTGCAGATTTCTCTTCCATTTTCTATTGTTTCACTTCATTTTGTAGCCTTCTTGCATAGGATTTTGTGTTGGTATTTGTTGCAAATTTGAAAGGGAGAGGATCCCTTTTGTCATCAGTGGTATCAGAGCCAAGTTGTTCTTGAGTCTACAGGCAGATCGCCGAATGTGAGACAGCTTGTAGCAGGACCTGTGTGGTGAGTGTGTGATTGGAGTGTAGGTAGATCTCTGAGCATGAGGCAGTCTATACCTGAGAAGTTGAAGATTAAGAGGTTTTCCTGAGTGTGCAGGCAGAGTGCCGAACGTGAGGCAGTTTGCACTAGGAGGTGTTGAAGATTTGTAAACAGATCACCGAATGTGAGGTAGTTTACATAAGTAAAAGTTGAGGATTTGAAGATTCGTGTTGAGACTTTGAGGGGCCTGGAAAATGGAAAAATGGAGAAGAGAAAGAAGAAACAGACTTTTGTCATTGGATGGATCTTGAGGATTCCTGGACTTGAGAAGATCAGAGAAAGAGAGAAAGAAGAAATAAGAGAACTGAAGAAGCAAATAGATGAATTAAAAGAAGAGATTGAAAGGAGTAAACAAGAGAAGAGAAGAGTTGAGGGTAGTTTTTATCCTTCTAACGATATTTTGATTACAGGGAGGAAAGAGAATGTAGTAGAGTGTCATGCATGTGACATCAAGAAAGAGGAAGAGGATGAATGCGAAGTAATTCATGAACTAGAATATGAGGGATGTCTATTGGAAGACATGAAGGATGAAATTCCAGAGGTTGCAGCAAAAGGCAACGAGTTTGCAGTAGAGTTAAGTCCTTTGGACGACACAGAAATAGTGATGCTAGTGAGTGGGGAAGGTGAAAGTATTGCAACTGAAAGGGAGAGAGTAGAAGTTGCAGCAGTTGAGGATGTTGTAGTTAGGACAAAGTATGCAGAGATGTATGAGGATCTAGTGTTTGATGAGGAACCTGATGAAGACAAAGATTTTCTTGAGGAAGAGATCGTAGAGATAGAGAAGTTGTTCACTGAAACAACAGAGGTAGTAGCATTCAATAGTGAGGAAGAGGATGTTGTGACAGAAGTCATTGATGTAAAATCTAATTTTTATAAGTTTTCTAATGTTGAATTTGAAAATGATTTGCATTTTGAGATGAGCAAGGAGTTACAGAGGAAAGAGGATTGTGTAGATGCAGAGTGGTATACAGATGTATACTTACAGGTAGAGGTTGTAGAGGAAGCTACATGAGAGATCTAGTGGAGGTGGTTGGTTTATGGTGGGTTGAATCCCACAAAGAAGGAGAAGAGAGGAGAAATAACTTGGCAGAGGAAGATAGTGCATGGTGGATGCAAGTCCTCGAGAGAAGAGAAGAATGGAGTGCAGATTTGTTGGAGGAATGTGAATCTTGTTCCAGGTAGATGCTGGAAAAAGAGGAAAAAGAGAGCATTTTTGTGCAGATATTTGTTAGTATATGCTCACAAACTTCTTACCATGGGTGTCTAATGCAGGAGCATCCAAGGTGTATGGGCAATTCTGTGCCACCAAAAATATATTTTAATTTTGTTGTGTGGTTTTCAATAATGTTGTGGGCTTTGGGAAAATAATATTTAAATTTGCAACAAATATATTTTCTTGGGATATATTAATAAATACAAATTTTGATGTAAAATATCCTGGTAGTTTGTAATTTCCATCATTTGTGGGAGAATCTTTCCCAGGCATCCATTTGGAGATATGCATTAATTTGTATTTTGGTGGGGTTGATTTGGTGGTGAGATGCCATCATAAAGTGGGTCACCAACTCCTAATTTTAGAAAGCACTTATTTTGTAACTAACATCATGTAAGGAATCTTGTAAGTGGTATGGCTAGGTTGGTGGACCTAACTCCCAGAATTTTATGTTATTAATTTCAAAATTTGTAACTCCAAGATGGGGGGTCGTAATTATGAGACCTAGTCTCAGTAAAATAGGAATAACTTTCTCATTTTAGATCAAAATTGAAAAATTCAAAATTTTCTAGAAAGATAGGAAGGAGTATCACGAAACCCAGAACTAATTTTAGAAAATTCCAAAAATTGAGGGAGAAATGATAGGTTGGAAGTGACAAGTTTTCTTGTGGATTTGTGGAGGTTGTTTTGAAAAACCAATAGTGGTTTCTTCTCACAAAATTTCTACATATTGAGGCATGCTAATTTGGGAAGGGAGTGCTTGGGATGAATATATTTGCATAGCCAGATGTTGTTGGCGTGAGTCCAAAATGTGGAGAAACTTATTTGTTGCAGGTGTTGCAGGTATGATTCCAGGAAGCTCATAAGCTTCATGTTGATGTAATAAAATTTCATATTGAAATAATATAAGTGTTGCAAATTTCTTTTCCATTTTCTGTTGTTTCATTTTATTTTGTAGCCTTCTTGCATAGGCTTTTGTGTTGGTATTTGTTGCAGATTTGAAAGGGAGAGGATCCCTTTTGTCATCAGTGGTATCAGAGCCAGGTTGTTCCTAAGTCTATAGGCAGATCACCGAATGTGAGGCAGCTTGTAGCAGGACCTGTGTGGTGAGTGTGTGATTGAAGTGTAGGCAGATCTCTGAGCACGAGGTAGTCCATACCTGAGAAGTTGAAGATTAAGAGGTTTTCCTGAGTGTGTAGGCAGAGTACTGAACGTGAGGCAGTTTACACCAGGAGGTGTTGAAGATTTGTAAACAGATCATCGAATGTGAGGTAGTTTACATAAGTACAACTTGAGGATTTGAAGATTCATGTTGAGACTTTGAGGGGCCTGGAAAATGGAGAAGAGAAAGAAGAAACAGACTTTTGTCATTGGATGGATCTTGAGGATTCTTGGACTTGAGAAGATCAGAGAAAGAGAGCAAGAAGAAATAAGAGAACTGAAGAAGCAAATTATAGATGAATTAAGAGAAGAGATTGAAAGGAGTAAACAAGAGAAGAGAAGAGTTGAGGGTAGTTTTTATCCTTATAATGATATTTTGATTACAGGGAGGAAAGAGAATGTAGCAGAGTGTCATGCATGTGACATCAAGGAAGAGGAAGAGGATGAATGTGAAGTAATTGATGAACTAGAATCTAAGGGATGTCTATTGGAAGACATGAAGGATGAAATTCTAGAGGCTGTAGCAAAAGGCAATGAGTTTGCAGTAGAGTTAAGTCCTTTGGAGGACATAGAAATAGTGATGCTAGTGAGTGGGGAAGGTGAAAGTATTGCAACTGAAAGGGAAAGAGTAGAAGTTGTAGCAGTTGAGGATGTTGTAGTTAGGATAAAGTATGCAGAGATGTATGAGGATCCAGTGTTCGATGAGGAACCTGATGAAGACAAAGATTTTCTTGAGGAAGAGATCGCAGAGATAGAGAAGTTGTTCAATGCAACAATAGAGGTAGTAGCATTCAATAATGAGGAACAGGATGTTGTGACAGAAGAAGTCATTGAGGTAAAATCTAATTTTTATAAGTTTTGTAATGTTGAACTTTAAAATGATTTGCATTTTGAGATGAGCAAGGAGTTATAGAGGAAAGAGGATTGTGTAGATGCAGAGTGGTATACAGATGTATACTTGCAGGTAGAGGCTATAGAGGAAGCTACAAGAGAGATCTGGTGGAGGTGGTTGGTTTATGGTGGGTTGAATCCCATGAAGAAGGAGAAGAGAGGAGAAATAACTTGGCAGAGGAAGACAGTGCATGGTGGATGCAAGTCCACGAGAGAAGAGAAGAATGGAGTGCAGATTTGTTGGAGAAACGTGAATCTTGTTCTAGGTAGATGCTAGAAAAAGAGGAAAAAGAGAGCATTTTGGTGCACATATTTGTGAGTATATGCTCACAAACTTCTTACCATGGGTGTCTGATGCAGGAGCATCCAAGGTGTATGGGCAATCCTGTGTCACCAAAATATATTTTAATTTTGTTGTGGTTTTCAATAATGTTGTGGGCTTTGGGAAAATAATATTTAAATTTGCAACAAATATATTTTCTTGGGATATAAATGCAAATTTTGATGTAAAATATCCTGGTAGTTTGTAATTTCCACCATTTGAGGGAGAATCTTTCCCAGGCATCCATTTGGAGATATGCATTAATTTGTATTTTGGTGGGGCTGATTTGGTGGTGAGATGTCGTCATAAAGTGGGTCACCAACTCCTAATTTTAGCAAGCACTTATTTTGTAACCAACATCATGTAAGGAATCTTGTAAGTGGTCTTTATGGCCAGGTTGGTGGACCTAACTCCTAGAATTTTATTTTATTAATTTTAAAATTTGTAACTCCAAGATGGGGGGTCGTAATTATGAGACCCAGTCTTGGTAAAATACGTATAACTTTCTCATTTTAGATCGAAATTGAAAAATTCAAAATGATCTGAAAATATGGGAAGGAGAGGCACAAATCCTAGAACTAAGTTTAGAAAATAACAAAAATGGAGGGAGCAATGATAGGTTGGAAGTGATGGGTTTTCTTGTGGATTTGTTGAGGTTGTTTTAAAAAACCAATAGTGGTTTCTTCTCACAAAATTTCTACATATTGAGGCTTGCTAATTTGGGAAGGGAGTGCATGGGATGAAGATATTTGCATAGCCAGATGCTGCCAGTGTGAGTCTAGAATGTGGAGAAACTTATTTGTTGCAGGTGTTACATGTATGATTCCAGGAAGCTCATAAGCTTCATGTTGATGTAATGAAATTTCATATTGAAATAAAATAAGTGTTGCAGATTTCTCTTCCATTTTCTATTGTTTCACTTCATTTTGTAGCCTTCTTGCATAGGCTTTTGTGTTGGTATTTGTTGCAGATTTGAAAGGGTGAGGATCCATTTTGTCATCAGCGTGAGATCGCAATGGGCTAAACAATACCCCTATGTGGCAATCAAAATGCTAAAAACACACTTAAGTAACTTCATGTCAAAAATTAAATGAGTTATCTACAGAATCCAAAAACAAGGTAGTGACAAAACTTGTAGTAAATTGAATTTAGTTTATGGGATAGTAATTTTGTTTGTAAATTAATTTGGTGAAAATTGGATATTTCAATGAGGCACTACTAAAATCTTTAGAAAAACATAAAAAGTATGTCATTTTGGCCAACTTGAGTATACGAAACAAAAAAAAAATCCACCAAACTTTGGATTCAAGTAAAGGACACATGAACAAATGTGATACATATTTTTTTGAAGTTTTTTAATAAATAAATAATTATTTTTAAATTTTTTCTAACTTTTCAAAAATATTAAAAAATAATTTTCTGGTCAACCTAAATTGGTCAAAAAACATGAAATTCAAAACATTTTTTAAATCTATAGAAAATGAAGCCTAGAATGTCACACATCTTTTGCATTTAAAAAAGGATAAATAGTTTGAATGCTATGAATGTTTTTCAATGTGTATATCTATTGAGAATTCGGGCATAGTTTATGTAGAAAATCAATAATAATTATGTATTAAAATTATAATGAGGAATATATTATATTTTTAGAATATTCATAGTTATCTCTACAAACCCTTTTAATTTTATTAAATTTGGTTAGAAACAAAAATATTATCTTCAATGATAAAGTCATATAAAGTTTTAGGATAACACTAAATAGGTGGTTTTGCAAGTTTCTTTGGCAAGTTTTAGGATTCCCACTTTCCTATATCAAGGTACTCACAAGGAATTTTTTTAGAGAATCCATATTTGAGCTAGAAATATTAACACATTTTCCATCTAGATCTAAATTTAAGTCTAAATGTTAGCACTTTTTCACCTATCAAGTGCTTTTTTCCATCCCCACTATTTGGCCCATGATGATGTCACACTCACCCATGTGTCATATAATTTTTTGCTAAAATGTTGGTCTATCTAGTGAGTTAGAGGTTATTTGTTGGAATGATAATTTATGGGAGAACATTCAATGCATCGGTGGAAAAGACTTTCTTTAGGTTACTCCAAAATATTGGTATGCTTTGCTTTCTTTCTTAGATGTTTGGTTCAACAAACTTAACCTTCTTTGGTGTTTTCATGATGATATAGGTGTTTGGTGGATAAGAGGATTAATATTATTAGGTCCAATTGTTGAACCTTATAAATCCTTTTTCATATGTCTTTTTTCGTTTAATAAACTTGTTATTGGTGCCAATTCTATTATTTTTGAGTCTAAGTATTATTTAGTGTGTGGTAACATTGAGTCTACTATTCATTTATTCTTTGACTATTATATTGCTAAATTCATTTGGAATTTCTTTCTTTACACTTAGTCTTCTTGTCCTAGTAATCACTATATTAGTTGGCTAGATATTCTTTATTGATTTATTCATTGTCCTTCTCCACCTTCAATTTTTTTGAATAAAGTATGGCTTGTGACTTTCTCAAAAATTCTTTGAATCTTATGGATTGCTAGGAACAATGATATCTTCTAGGGTTGTCGGAGATTCTTTACTAATTTCTCTTGTGAAGTCACTTTGTCTATTATTGCAAACAATGTTTCCATGTGGGTTCATGAGGAAAGAGACGATGTTAAGAATTTTTTTTAAGATGGTTGCCCCTTCCCAAATTCTAAAGATTTGATGTACAATTCTAATTCTCACAATGTTTTTTACAATAATGAAGGTTGGTTGATTCAAAGTAACATTGAGATTGTCAAGGGAAAGGGGAACGAGCTTAATTGTATTCCTCTAGTTATTCACCATGGTGCTAATAACAAGGATAATGATCTTGTTCCTAAGGTTTCTAGTGGTTTTTCTAACAAGAGTAAAGGTGTTGATGCTTTTTCTCATAGTGATAGTACTTATTCACCCTATCCTATTGTTTCTATTAGGTTTTACCCAAAATCTTGGATCCAAGAGTGCATTTAATTTAGAGTCCATTCCTTTAAAAGTACATTGATAGATTTTTTGGGCACATGGATAAACAATCCAAGAAAAATAATGGTGAATAATGTTTGTTATGTGGACTAGTTTTATGGACTTGATATTGTGTTATTACCTTGCTTCGATACTATCATAATTAAATGTTAGTATTTCAAGGATTGGGACCTAAACATACATTGATGTTCTTCTAATTTTGATGGCCTTATGATCTTTAGTTTCTAATGTTTATTTCTTGATGAGGCCAATGTTGCTAGTGGTTTATTTGATATACAATATTTTGGGTTTCATGATCTATCAATAGTTTCTTTGCAAAGCTTATTTTGACAATCCTTTAATGGTGTTCTTAATTGATGCTTTCTATCTTGATAGTATCTTAATGTTATTCTATTGGTATATCAATATTTTGATAGTCAACAAATATTTAATGGTAGTTAAGATTCTTTTGTTATTCCTCACGCGTTATCTCCTACATATTGATCTTCTTAAAATTTATATGGAGTTTCTTGTGGTCATATTTAGTCCTTATGATTAGTTGTTGGTAGATTTATTCTCAATTATTTTATAAGCTTGGTGATCCATTGATCATAAAAGCTATGGAACTTATTAGTGCTTTCTTGTTCAAACTCCCTCATGTCTTTTGAAGCACTAATTATTATTGTTGATCTTAGTTATTTATATTGATGTTTGCTTGAGCTATATTTGTAAATTGTTTTCCAATATTAAAAAAATGATAGTGAAAAAGAGGATATCAATGTCTAGGAGTCTATTGCCTAAAAATCTATAGGGTAGAATCTAGAGTTCAGCAGAGATTAATTTTGTAGATACATAGTGAGTTCATAGGTGCAAACTAGATCTAGAGTAGTCAAGTTGACCTAGCATAGTGTAGAGAAGAATACTAAGGTTTTGGTCCATACACATGACTATATATTGAATTTATGGGTTTTGAGGTACACAATTTTGACTATTTTCATCAATTGGCATTCATTATTTGGTCATAAACATAAGTAATGTCTCTCTTTATTTATTATTTATAGAATGGTTGTACTTTATTTCTAATACTACCAGATCTAGTCCACATCACTCCAACAAATCATTTGATCTAGGTTGATTTGGACATAGTTGCTTCATTTAATTAATTAACCCTAAAGAGAACTTTGTATTTCCTTTTCTTTTTGGTGAATCTGATAAAGTAACACAACCCTCCAACCCTAATTATCCTTATAGATCTAAAATTCAATTTTGACTTTCTAATTTTCTAGATCTGATTTATGATTGGTCATTAAGCTTCATTGATATATATTTTCTTTCTAGGGTTTGATGATTAAATTTGTTACCTATCCTTGTACCCCACTCACCCATCCTTGAATTGACCAAGGGATTCCATTTTATCATATTTTTGTATCTAATTTAGGATTGATATATTGATTCATAACAAATCATATACTATTTTATATGTTATTTTCCTCTTCCTTCTAGGGTTTGAATGCTTTTATTCTACTATATAAATACAAAACCCTAGATCTTTCGATAGACCCTTATTTTTATACTATGTATTCTCATGGCCCTCTATCCTTGGCTTCTAGCCATGCCTCCATTATTGATTTTTAAATCTTTCTACACTTTGTCACAAGTGATTCTATTATCCTTGATTTCTTTATAAAATTCTATCATAATTATAAGATCACTCTATCTATGGAAGCACTGTATGAGTGCATATGTTATTTTTCCTCCTTTATGGATTTTCTTATCATGTTTCCATTTTTGTTAGACACCCTTACTTCACTTCTCCATTATCATCACATGTTATATACTTTTTTATAGAGTGATAATATAGTGCTTTCTTCTAATGAAACTTTACCTTTGATCACATCTCCCACACATGATCTACCTATGGATGATGACATAGTTCATACTTATGATATCATTTCTACATGGCATATATGTTATGTCTCTTCATGTTTTACATCTTATACTAAGACTAATGATAATCATATGAATTATGATAGTGATGAGTAGATGCCTAGTGATGATCTACCTTGTGCTACATCTTGTAGGACAAGCATTGATGACATAATCTTACATCCTATGCATGATATTTTTGTGTTTCATGATGAGCCTTTGTCACACATCATGATAATCTTATACACTATGTACCACCTTACAATATTAGATATATGCTTGTTTTTTTCGGATTACCTATTTATGACGACTACCCTAGTGTTTCACATCATATTGGGTATCTTTTTCTTTATATTTCTTTCTTTCATGATGATTATTTATAGTGATGCTCCTTTGATATATGGTACACTCTTTATGTATGATGTTTTTTTTATACTTCTTCTCATATGTCACATGGTTTATTGTGCCTTGTTTATGATACATTAACTAATTATATTGATACATCATTGCCTTTACACGATGATATTATGTCTTAGTGAAGAATTAATACATGTTGATTATGTTGGTTCTATGGATGCTTCTTTGTATGTAAAATATTTATTACGTGCTAATTATAAACACATAGATGATAAAATTTTATTAATTAACAAGTTTAGATTGTACCCATGTGGTAGAGATTTAAAATGGTTTTTTCATCTTTCTTTCTCTATACTTCATATTCTATTTGGTGCATATTTTCATTAACTATTTCTCTAGCAACTAGTTCAAATTAAAAATGGCATGGACTTAGAAATGATATAATAATAGTGTTTTATTTATCCTTGTTATACTCAATACACTTTTCATCATACACATGGATATTTTATACATATATTCACTGCATTCCAACATAAAATTTAAACATTTACAGACAAAGGGAAGATACACATTGAGGTCACATATAACATAAAAGAGAAACCACTTAATATGAGAGGTGAATTCATTTCTCATATATTTAGATCTTAATTTACTTTATCTTATTTTTCTCATCATCTTTTAGCTTTCCCTTAGTCTTATTCACTTTTCATATCTACCCTATCTATTGGGATCCCTATAGCGTCATTATGTATTTTCCCCCACAAGGGAGGCATGTATGATTTGTTTGATCTTTATTTTTACTTCATATTTCTTTACCCCACTTGGTGGGAATGTTTGATCTCTTTTATCTCTTGATTTTAATGTCTTATCTTAATTTTTCCTTGGTCTTTATCACCATTTATTCTTGAATTATTGATCTTTGTCTTTCACATATTTTGATCTCTTGCCTTGTCTCATCTTGTCTTGTCACTCTCATATTATCATTATCCATTGTCTTCTATGCCTTTGGCCATTACCTTATGATCCTCACTTCATGGTTTGTTTCTACATTAATTTATTTAGCCTCTTAAAGAATTGTCTTATGTATACACATTAATTATATCTAGCTATTGTGATCATTTATGATCTATTATTGATATGTATTTCTATTTAAGAGCATGTTTTACATTATCACTATTTGATCTTACATTGTTACGTCTTATTTATGTTACCATGATCTTACCTTGTCTTCATCTTCATCAGCATTTTTTACTTTGAGCATTTATCATTTCTCCTTTTATATGCTTACATTAGGGGGAACCATGATATTCCCCACTACTCTATTGAGCTTACACTGTCATGTCTTATGAGTGATCATATTTGCATTGAGCTGATATTATTATATAACATATCTTGATCATATCATATATTGTACCTACATTAATATACCACCTTTTGATCCTATACACCACATTTACATGGTCACATATTTTTCACATCATTATCACCCTACATTCAATGGAAGCATGCCTTCCCCTATCATCTTTTTGAGCTCTATTTTCATACTTGGCTATCTAGATCTATATCACTTATCTTATTATCATAAAAATTGCTACATTTAAGGATTTTCCCTCCTATTGAGCCTTTGTGCCATCTATCCTATATATTTATAATGTCTATCTATCTTGTTGATCCCACATATCCCATTAATCTTGTTTATCATATTGATCATATTCATTATCCTATTTATCATATCAATCCTACTCTATGTGTGCTCATGCTCATGTGGATGCCACATTGATCCTTTTTTATGCTTCCACCAATTTTGTTTGTACCATTGAGGGTTACATCACCATTATCATTCCCATGTTGGGGGCATTGATCCTATCTTTGATTATATCTCTATTACATTGTCATTTTACCCATTATGTATTTTTATATTTATGATTGTCATGTTTTAATGCTTGGATGATTATATTTGTTTACATGCTTATCATTTGTTATTTATTTCTCACATGATTGTGATTATAATTATATCACCATATATTATATTGTTAATATATTTGCATGCTCATGTTTATTATTGATATATCTAATTTAAGATCTTCCTTCAATCAGTTGCACCCTATCAGGGAAATTAATTGAAGGGGGGGCATATATCATCAATAACTTTCTCATATTTTGTATTCAATTTATCTTATGAGTAAGAAGCTACATGTAATATTTTATCTAGGTTTTCTTTTACGAATTCATGGGAGAACATAAGTGAAAGAAAAAAATGGAAGGAGATCCTTGTCCTTTATGGACAACAAGTTTATTTGTCTGATACATTTAATTTATACATGTTTGAGAATGCCACATACTTAGAGATGCATGATTCATTTAGGATTAACATGAACCTCAAAGTGGGAACAAAATTATGTAATGGTGAAAAATGCATTCTTGATGCATTTTCCCATTTAGTTTTGTGCATAGTTTAGAGAAATGTCTTGATACATTTATATAGCTACAAATGACGCATTTTTGTGGATAGTTGGGCTCACGTACCTAGCCTTTCTTACACCTATCCCTATGCTCATAAATTATCTATATTCTTATGTGTATGTAATCCTAGTCCAATTGGCTTATCTACTTGACTTTGATCATTAATCATATCCTAATCTATAATCCAATTATATCAGGCACATATCCAACCTAGCTATCTAACCCAAGTCTTCTTTGCAGTTGTAAAATTGTCCTTACATCTATGATCTTGATTTATTTAAATGTAAAACTAATATCAAATATTTTAGTCTATTGCCCTCCTTTTACACATTGGTTACAAGTGAACTATGCACAAATATTCATAATTCGATGTTATTTTCATGTAGAAAAAGACACCAATTTGCATTCATTTCAGGACACACAAGGGGATACCTCTTAGCACAAAGAGAACCATAAGAGTAATCATTCAAAATTACATTCAATCTCTAAAATTAAACTAGGAATCTAACACATGTGAATCACCTAGTGACCATTCTAGAATTCATGTGCATGTTTGAAGTATTTTTTTTCAACATATTTTAAAATATTTCTATATTTATAAAAAAACCCTAGTAGTGCAAAGGAGGATTAGTGTTGGTAGAATAATTCTTAAAAATCTATAAGATAGAATCCAAAGATCATTCGAGATCAAGTTCATGAATAAAAAGCAAGTTTGCAAGTGTAGACAAGATCTAGGACAACAAAGTTGACTCAACACAAAGTAGAGAATAATATTATAGTTATAATCCATACACATGTATGTCTAGGGTATTTCTAGGTGTCTAGTAGTGCAAAGGAGGATTAGTGTTGGTAGAATAATTCTTAAAAATCTATAAGATAGAATCTAAAGATCATTAGAGATCAAGTTCATGAATAAAAAGCAAGTTTGCAAGTGTAGACAAGATCTAGGACAACAAAGTTGACTCAACACAAAGTAGAGAATAATATTATGGTTATAATCCATACACATGTATGTCTAGGCTATTTCTAGGTGTTGAGGAGCATGATCTCATTGTTTTCTTCAATTGGCATTGATTATTTAGTTAAAAGTTAAGCAATTTCTATCTTTATTTATTTCTATATATAGCATGATTGTGCTTTATATCTAATATTTCCTAACCCAATCCACTCCAACAACACACTTAATCTAGGTTGAACTATGTTTAATTACTTCATTAATTAATTAACCTAGATTAACCGTAAAGGAACTTTCATTTCCTTTTGGATATTATTATTATGCTTTTTAATAATATATTTTTTTAAAATTAAAAATATTTTAAAATTAAATTATTTTTTATAAATTTAATCTATTTTTTCTAATTCTCCTAGACAATAAATGTTTATCCCACCCCCCCCCCCCCAAAAAAAAAAAAAAATACATAGCCAATACAATCTTGACTTCCATTGTAAAGTGTCTCACCACATCAAAACAACATCAATAAAAAAGTATAAAAATAATTTTCAAAGTTTGATATCCAACCATGTTTAATCCTTTATTATTTAGAAGAAAAAATCATATTAAATAAAAATTTAAAATTATTTATGATTTGTTTTTATGTGACAAATATGCGAGTTTTTATATGCATTTTATATGTTTTTTTGTAAGTAGTAAGTTCATTACTAAAGGTCTCAGTTTGAAATTTGATCTTTTAGTGTGGACTCAAAACATATTGAGTAAAGTGTCCAAAAATATAATTTGTTTTCACATTCTTTTACTTTAATACAAATTTTTTATTTTAAATTTCTTTTAAATTTGTTAGAGTTACATTTAAATTTTACTCTCCCTATTTCTTATTTCTTATTATTCATTGTCCTTAACAATTGAATAAACTAAATTCAACCTTTCCTACACATTAAGATTATTACTGATTATTTATTTTTTACAATTCTTGAAAAGCAAAACATAAAGCTTAAATGAAAGAGATAGTTAAGCCACCAAATGTGAGAGAGTTCATGCTTAAGTGTTAAAACATAAGAGATAATAAAGACAAAATTTTATAAAACTCTAAGCCTATAAATGTGTAAGAGATAAACAACCTAACAAGAAAAAAAAAGGAAAAAAGAAAGTTGACTTACCACAACATGATAGCTGAGGCAACTGATAACTTTAAGAAAGATGGTAGCCCATGGAATGCCTGAAGAGAAAGCCCAGTCCAGGTGTGCTTACACTTGTCACTTTTCATAATATATGCATATTGTGCTATAACAATAATCCACCAAGATAAGCTCAAAACAAATGCTGCCCCAAAAATTCCCCAATCCAGCTTGTAAATCACTAGCCAACTCAAAAACAAGTGGATAAAGATCGTAACAGATGAAATGTAAGCGCTAGGTGCCACAATGCTTTGTGCTTGCATAAACTTTTGGATGGGAAAGTTAGCAGCATAGGCATATATTTGTGGGATTAGGCCATAGACAAATATCGCCGCTGCGGTTGCTATTTTTTCAGATTCGCCTAAAAGCAGGAGAATTGGCTTTGAAAATATGTAGATTATTGTCAGAGGAATAGAGGTTGCCATCAATAGGAGTATGGATCTTTGTAGGTATATTCCTAGCATTTCATACTTTTTTGCTCCATAAGCTTGCCCGCATAGTGTTTCTGTTGCACTGCCCATGCCTAACTGCATTTCAAATTTCAATTTTAAAATTTACATATAAGTAATCAAATTAGATTAATGATATTTGAAAAATACATTTTATCTAAAATTTTATAAGAAAAAGAAAGATAAATTATAATTTAAACATTCAAAATTGAAATTCAAGAAAATAATCTAAAGGTAAATAGTTAATGTTATTCAGAGGACGTCTATGTGTGTGAGAGAGAGGGGCAAGGGCAATTGAATCATATTATTTAATATGAATGAAATTGAAATATAAATATTAAGTTAAATCTTTGCCATGTAAATAGTATATAGACTTTTTTTGTGTTGGTTTTCAAGCTTCAAAAATAGGAAAAACATTATCCATTCATCCAAATGGTTTCACTTTATGGGAAAAACCATTCTTCTTGATACAACAAAACACTTTCAATTGGTACATGTTTATTTCCCTATAAATGAACCAATTGCATCTCTTAATAGTGTAGGTGTTACTTTTGAATTGGGATATGTGAGTAGGTGTAGTTAAGTTGCCCTAGTCATATGGGAGTGCTTTATAGTTAAGTTCTCTTACCTATAGCATAATTTAGATACATAAGATGGTGTGCTATATTTACCTATAAATGAACCAATTGCATCTCTTAATAGTGTAGGTGTTACTTTTGAATTGGGATATGTGAGTAGGTGTAGTTAAGTTGCCCTAGTCACATGGGAGTGCTTTATAGTTAAGTTCTCTTACCTATAGCGTAATTTAGATACATAAGATGATGTGATATATTAGCAATAAATAAACTATATGGTTTGTAGGTATAAAAAATTGTGTAGGTTTAATTTTCTAGAAAACAAATCATCAAGATGAAACAAGAAATATTTTTTAATAATAAATACACTATGAATTTAGATTGCTAGCAAACTAATCATTAGAATAAAACAAGAAATATTTATACTCACATCTATACTCATTTTAATGGAATACAAAAACCTTATTCTAATTGTTAGATTGTATTTTCAAGTAATATTGACTCTATAAATAAATTGTAAATGTAGAGCTCAACAAAAAATGGCAAGAGAAGAAATCTAAAGCACTAGAACCAACACCCGTATAGATGTAAGCTGATTTCTAAATTTTGTATCACAATCAATCATTAAAATTAAGGAGGCAAAATGTATACTCACACATATTTATACATTTTATGGACTATAGAAACCTCATTTGTATGTATAGATTATATTTCCAAGTAATACTGACTCTAAAATCCAACAATAAGCAAGACTAAGCAAAGAAAGGCAAGAGAAGAATTCTAAAACATTAGAACCAACAACAACCACCTATACATAAATTTATTTCTATACATCAAATCAAAAATACTTTAAATGAACAAATTTAAAATATAAATTGGATTTTACCTTTTTCCATATTAATTTTTTAAATTCAAAATAACATGCATTCACTATTTCTTCTTTTTTATTAACAAGTATTTGTCTAGATCCCTTTATCTATTAATTAATAATTATTTATTAAATATATATATATATTTCATTAAAAAATCTTGAAATGGGATTTAATTCAATAAGATAATAGTAAAAATAGCTCTAACAAACTCGAATACTTCAAAGTTGGTCCTATAGAGTAACCACTTGGTTGGGTTTAAAACTTGATAGTATTTGAGAAATTGAGATTCCATTGCTGCAAATTTTTTAATGCAACACTTATTTCCTTTAGGCTTAGCTAGATTCTTCATACTAAACCATCTTTCGACAATGTTGATCATCCAACACAAAGAAATTGAGCCATTGTAACCACCAACTAGGCAAAGAAAAATATTATAAAAAATTGGTTAATTTATAGAAAGGTGTTCTCCCATCACTCCACAACTTTTCTTAAGATTCTTTCAACTTGTACCAAGTTTGAAAGCTATTGTAGAGATCCATAAAAAGATTAATCTATTGCCTTCTTTTCTTTGCTTTCCTTAGGGCATAATTCTATAAGAGATTGTTCAAGAAATATGGTGAAGTATGCTTAAACCTCTCTAACTAGAGGCAAAAGTAGAGAGATTCTCATCAAGCCTTCATTATGTTATTGTATTTTATTATTTTCAACTTATGGTAGAAAATAATTCTGAGACTAACATATAAAGGTTGGATTGAGCAATACTTGAGTGGACGTGATTTTTGTATCTCAGATTTCTATAGAAGGTATGGCATACCATAAAGCATTTTTAAAAGTAGACATGGAGGTTGTGTAATTAGTGCTTCAATCTATATTTCACTTGAGTGAAGGATTTATTGCAAACATTGCCATAATAAACTCTTCAAAGAGAAGGGAAACTACATATAGTTTATCAAGATCCCCCCTATCAAAAGGTAGGTGAAAGGATTTGGTGCATGAATGATCTAAAGATAAAAGCTTTATTAGATTACCTTTGGTAGAGTAATCCTTTTGTTTGTTTGTAATTTCTCAATAAACCCATTTTGTAAATATCCGGCAAAGCATTAGATTCCATGGGACCATATTTTTTTGGAATTTATTTTCTCAAATAGTTTGTATTCCCTCTATATGCTTCCACATTTTGTATACATGTCTATTAGGGCAGTCAGAACTGTAAAATTTGACGAAGTTCTAGTTTTTGTTTTTTTTGTGGATTACCATGCCTAGTTCCAAATCTCTTATTTTAGCACACATCGGGTGGATGTTGGCTAAGGTTGATGAGTTGAGTTTCACACTTGTAAATTGCATTTGCTTAAAAATATCCAAGGATTTTTCAATAAGCCCATTTTGTGCATATTCAATGATGATTGTATTCCATGCTAGTACATCTCATTAAGACATTTTTTTTAAAACTTCATGTGCATTCTACTTGCTACCACAAAACCATATGTAATAAAAAATACTCTATACATTTCCTAAGCTTTAATCTAACATTCAACTTTACCTTCTAAAGACTCATTGAACAATCATTTGCATACAAGGACCATTTATAAAAAAACATGACAATGGTGCATCATTGAGGACATTTGCATGCTTGGTTGTTGCATATTGATCTTTAGCATGAACATAAAGTCGGTATATCTTAGGGGTTGACTTAGGAGAACCTATCCCCTAGTGATCTTGTAGCCTCTTTAAGGTATTTTTAAATACCAATAGTCTTTGACAACCAACAAGAGACATATATTCTAATGAATTAGAGAGTCAAAGTGTGCAACTAGCAAGGTCAAATATGCAAACTACAAAGTAGATATGTAGGTCTACAAAAAAAAATTGAAGTTGTGGATTCAACCTTCAATAAAAGGTGGATCTAGATTACCTTATTTCAGAAATATCTTCAACGTTGTTCCTAGGACCTAGAGCTAAATATCATTATACATCATGATTAATTTACTAACTTAACATTTAATTCTAAATTATATTGAGAAAAATTATATTAACCTAAATTTATTTATACTTATGTATATACATCTTATTAGATTAACATAGATTAATTGTAAGGAAAAATTATTTTTCTTTCAATTAATATCAATACTTGTAACAAAGTCTCAAGTAAAAGCTTCTACCAAAAATTTGATATCTAAAGCTCATATTATGAATTTGGAAGTTAAGTAGTTGGGCTGGTTCAAATTTGGACTTAGGTTTATAAGTTCAGTTTACGAATTCTATAAATAAATATTGAAATTATATTTACTTTGGATTCTATATATATATATATATATACAGAATATTAATATAATAAACAAAGCAACCATTAAGTTTTGTAAACCTTTTTGAAAGGACATTTAAAAGGTGCTAAAAAGTTGGAACATTTGTGGTTTTTAATAAAATTGCCTAAAGTAGATCAAATAACTCTTCTGGGATAGTGTATATGCACTCCAAGCTCTTGGGAATGAATCTGCACCTTACTTTGTTGAGTTGTTTTCAATCACGTTAACCCAATAACAATTGCTTTTTAAGAGAGATATAGTGCCAGCAAGGGTCATTATTCAATTGCCATGCATTTCTCCAAGCATCAAATCTCTTAATTCCACTTATTTACTATGATTTTTTCAGTAATCCCATTTATTGTAAATGAGGTGTAAAATTACTATTGACTGTTTGACGATTGAAAAGGATAATTTAAATAAGGTAGTTTTGATATTATAGACTTAAAAGACTAATAACCACTTAATCACACACCCAACAATTTAATATGGATTAAGTCAAGCTTCAACAAGTAAAATGACCCATGTTTAAAACACATAACTCATCTGGTTCTGTTCCAAATAATTGCTGATATTACTGTAATTGACATATTTTTCTTGCTTATAGATAAACATGTTATTCTTATGTAATTCATAGCGACAAATAGATAAATAGTAGTGTAAAGTGTTAAACATACCATGAGACCATAAGCAAACACTTGGATCCCTGTGTTCCCAAGAGAGGCAGCAGCAAGCTGCAGGTTGCCCAAACGTCCAGAAAATATCTGTGTGATGAAGCACATTATATAGTTTACCAAATAAACTATAACTGTAGGTGCAGCAAGCCTCCACAGCATCTTGGATTCCAATAACAGTGCAGCTCCCATCCTCTTTGCCCATGACTGATTGGTATTACATAAAATCAATTCTAAACTATGTATGTCATCTACTTGGTGGCCATTCTTAGATTTAGGAGCCTTTTCTAACAAAGGCTCCTGCACTTCAGGCTCCATCTTAAGCTATAATTGCTTTTGGGTGGCCTTAGCTTCAGATCTGTGTGTAATCTCAAGAATACCTTGGAAGGATGACTGGGCTTGAATGTGTATTAATAGTATTAAGACTCGAGTGGTTCAGGCTACAAATCATAGATATTTTAAATCAAATGAACTTCAGATTAGTCAAATTATTGATTGTTTTAGTGTTAATGTGGATCAGTTGAAAAATATAATAATAGATTCATTCATGTGTAGACTGTATAGTGACAATTAACAAATAATACATTGTTAGTACTCCAGTGATTAAATTCATCCATATACAAATAAAATAAAGGTATGTCTTTTGACCACATGTATATTAATGCTTTATCACTAGTTTAAAAGTTTTTTCCTCAAGCTGTCGCAACATAGCCATGTTCATCATGTCTCACATTTTGTCCATTTGTATGTCGCATATCTTCCATGGCCAGTCAAAAAATCCAAGATAAAGATTCCCTACCAAAATACTACAAGTATTTTGCATGGATCCAGGTATTCCGTGTTGTTATTTTATGTTATAAAATTGGCAGATTTGGCAGATACTACAGACTTAATTAATTTGAGCCTTGGGAAAAGAGTATTTCAATTTCTGAATTCTGGCTTCATAGAGAGTCCTTAAATTTAAGATTTCTTGCATGCCAGCTTGATCGAATCTTAAGAAGTAAGAAACTTTTAATATGAATCAATTAAATTTAAGAATTTATATTAAAAGTTTCTGTTTGTTATAAGAAATTTTTAATATGAATCAATTAAATTTAAGAATTCATATTAAAAGTTTCTATTTGTTATCAATTGTATGCCAGCTTGACCGAATCAGTAGAAGGCCCGTGAGGGACTCTCCCTTAAAAGGAAAAAAAATGAACAATCTTTGATTACGGAGCCTTTAAAAAGATATTTGAATTCAGAAGCTATTCTTTACATTCATGAATCTAATTGCGATATTCATGCCAATATAATTTAGTTTTGTGTTTATTGGAAGGAAATGTTTTTAATAAGTGGTGTATATATATACAGTCTTTATCTTATGTTTATATGTGTATATTTTAATATATTTATTTTATTTGAATATTTATTACATGTATTTGTACAGGTACTTTTATATAATTGTTAGACACCTGGATCTAATTAGTTATTGACCTAAGGTCATAGATGTAGTTATAGACTTGACCCTCACCCTTTTAAAATTCAAATTCAAATTTTTGCTATCTGGTTTCATTTGTTTTCTCACCCTAAGCCAACCATGTATATGTTTCATGTAATTTGATGTTATATGCTAGTATTCAAAGGCATTAAATGCATTCATTCTAAAAACATCAAAATTCACAAGTCATTTCTTATTCTAGAGCATTAAAGAAAAAAGCAATAGTGAAATATTTGGTTTTGGTGCACTAAAAGAAATAAGAAATCTATATACATCATTTTGCAACCCTTGCTTGTTGTCTTTGAACCTTTTCATACATTTCCAATGGTTGACCAAGGAAAATGTGTCTCCTTGCGACACAACGACAACTCTTTGTAGGTAGTTCTAAATATCACTAGCCCTCAAGTATCAAGAAGAAGCAAAGCAGATGTAAATTATTTGAGTAAACAACAAAGTAGATTTGTACACTATGTAGGGTCTAATTAGGACTCAGAGGACAAATTCATGACTATGAGCATTAACTAAAGCTACAAACTAGATCTTTGACATAACACAGGGGAAACATAAATCTAGAGGCATTCTATTGATATAGAGGCATAAAAAGCCATTGGACTAGGGCGCTCGCTCATTAGTCCCCAAATTTTTGATTTTCTAAACTTTGAAATCTGGTACGCATTTGATTGTCATTTGACATCTCTATGTGCAAGCATTTTTTGTAATTTGTCTGTTTGCTCCCGAATTTGCATAATTAGGGTTTTGAGCAGAATCAGGCTTAATTGAACAATTAAATCACACAATTCCAATTTTCCCCTATATTTTGAGTGACCGAAGGCCTATAGTAGACTTCCTACTCGGCTGAAGTCCTTGAATGTTTAGTGGAGAAAGGAGGATTTACACAAACTAGCAAAATCATCCCTAAACAAAATCCCCCTCATTTTTCCATATTAAATAGATTTAAAAGCTAGCCTAAACACATCCAAACATAAGAATGAAGGCTCTGACTAGTGCTGAATATTTTACCCTATTATCACATTTGCATCGAATTCAAACTCAAGAATGAAGACACATAGATGACAGTACAAGTTTAAAGAAGGCAGGTTATCAACATATAAAAGAACTATGAAATTTTTATACTTGAAACCCATACATTCAACATAAGAAGAATGACTAGCAACACATAAGATGATGACCCAATGTCAACTTTCTCCTATATTGATGAGTAAAAACAAAGCACAATACTCTTTCAAAAATGTCACAGACCTTTTACATCAATGTTCCCATTTCCTCCTAAAATCATAAGAATGAAATAGTGTCTAGTGATCTATTCAATTTCATCAAAAGACCCGAACTCTCTTTTACTCATTCATTTTATAGTAAAAGAGTTGGGAACTAACTTTCTCGTATAAATGTCTTTCACAACTAACAATTAAATAAAATAAAGTTTCTTCAATAATGTTTAGGGTGAAAAGGAGGGGATAAGTTTTGGTTTAGGTTTCAAAGGCAAATCCTCCTTTCTCACCAAACATTCAAGGGCATATCAATCGAGTTGAACCTCCAATTTGTGCAAGAGGATTCACCTATCAGGTCGGGCTGCCACTTGGAATGATGCGGAAGTTCAAATGTATCAAACAATATCTCAATTTTATGCTCGATTACTCTTAATACCCTAAATAAGCAAAATAATAAGTAAATTAATGAATTACGGTGAATCCTTTCAAACTAAAGTGAAGGGCAGAGATTATTAACTCACTATTTTTTAAAATCCAAAATGCAAACTAGTCGAGGACACTGGCACTAACGCCCTAGTCCAAGGTACAATTTTTGTCACAAAATCTGGATCTCTTTTCGACACTGATCTCCATTGTTTCTTCTATTTCTGCCCTAGAAAAGATGGAGGACAATGGCACTAGCACCCTTGTCCCGAAATGTTCACCTTTGTCCTCTGCTTGTTAGATCTCAAATCCTTTTTGTCTACAACCTCCTTCCTCAACTCCACTCCGCAAAACTCGGTACCTGTAACTTGCAATCACAAAGGAATGTGGGAGGGGGTTGTGGTGTTTAGAGGCTTGCTTTGGTCAAGCCCCAAAGAGACATTCAAGTCTTGTGAACACCGTTGTCAGATAAGAGTATGTATCCCAGTGGGATTAAGGCAAAAATCCAAATGATAAATGATTGAAAACACAATAGATATCACCTTGAAGTGTAGATCTCATAGAAGGAAGATGCTCTTCATGCCATGAGGAGATGGAATCAAATTTGCAATTATAAACACAATAACAACAAAGTACTACTCTGCAACACAATGAATGCCTTATCACTTTTAACATAAGCTTGTAGATCAAAATGCCTATCTAATTTCCATCTAGTTTGCAAATGAAACCTAATCATGCTTATATATGCAACTACAAACATTCCCGCTAAGAATTTTGTAATTCAAACTTGAGATGTTGGCATAGGACCCAAATAACGGTCATAAAAACAACATTAAAATTTAGGGCAGACCCAAAATAGGGCAGGACTAGGGTGCTAGTGCTCAAGTCCACCCCCTTATTTTTGCTCAGGGATCATTAAAATAGCACCCCCTAGGTCCTATTTGCCATAAGACTTCAGGGTTTTCTCATCGGGAGTCAAAATGATCATGCAAGATGCTCTAAATGCAATTAAGGACCCGAGAGCTAAACCTTAAGAGGGAAAAGCCCCCAAGGGGACATTTTCTGACACAACAAATAACAAAGAGACATAGTCCCAATAATAATAGAGATTATAACATAAGTCTCAAGTAAGCATAAAAATCTTGAAAAAAAATTAGGAAGAAACTTCTTTGTCTTCGCCTTCTCCTACATCATGTCATGCATGTTCCTCCTAGGGTACCTGTTCACCAGTGCCATCCTCATCTGTTTGATCTCTAGACATCTGTGAGGCATCTAATTTGGCTTTAAGAATCTTGAACTTGTTCAGGATTTGGATAATGGCTTTAGCATTTGGAATGCTGGTGATCATCAACCTCGTTATCCATATTTGCGAGGTGTTCTTGGCATCCTCATACCTCTTATGCATCTCCACTATATCTTTCATGAAGCTTAGGAGATTGGCACCCACATTATTTAGTTTCTCAATGGGATTGCCAATCGAATCTTCTTTAGCCTTCAATTCTTCAACCAATAGATCTTTAAAAGCTTGTTTGACAATGGCAGCATCTAACAAATTGGTCTCAGTTTCATCAAAAATATCAACTCCCAAAGAAAGACGAGAGCTCCTAAGATCCAACAAGTAAGATTTATTATTTTTGGCCACGTTATTCAAGTCTGTGAGGCACTGTTTCACCATTGTCAATTTCTAGTCAACTAAATTTAGCCATTTAACATACTCATTTTCTTCTACCTTGCCTATGATCTACTCTGAAACCAAGACACTAGAGTCAATTTTAACCATCCCCATTAGTCCATTCTTAGCCACATTTAGCATAGTCTCTTATTTCTTAATGGTTTTTCAGATCGGCTAAAATTTCAATTTGTTTATTAGACATTTTGGCAAATAAAAGAATAGTCTCATGAATATAAAGCAAACCATCCATAGTGAGTTTCTCAACCCATTATTCCATTGCTTTATCCAAAATTTATATTTGTTAATCCAATTAATCACTTCAGGGCTCACAACCTTAGGAGGGGCATTTCCATGAGTATCCATGGTAGCATCTAAAGGTTGAGAGGCAGTGCCAACAATTGACCTAATATATGAGGTCAAGATACTCACCTATTCTTCCAAGAGTTCATTCTCCCTTTCCCTCTCTTCCAACCTGGTAGCTAAAATTTCCACACATAGCTTAGCATTGTGAATATCACCTTGAATAGAAGGAGGTCCCAATTCTACCTTACTAACACAAAAGTCATCAATAGAAAAATCCCTCTCTTGTTTCTCTACCATTGGTTTTGCGATCTCCACATATTGATGTTTGGTCATTAGATCAACCATGAGTCTCGACATCCTTTTAGATTTCTTAGGAGTTGACTCTAACTTTAGGAGCCTTGCAATTGCATTAAATTTTGTGTATATAATATGGGAATATCTTCTTTTATTGTTGACCTCTGGTTTTAGCCAAGGAACAGTTGATAAGATAGGACAGCCATCAAGAGTAATGTGAGGTATATTATCTTCTCCAGGAGTACCAATCACTCCTTGTTATTGTTGAGAAGATGGGGTATGAGACACTCCTTCATGAAAAATAGGGGGAGAAGTTTGTGCAAAGGATAGGGGAGTTGCATCTTTGGTTGGAGAGGGTGTTGTCTCCCTATCTTCCTCATCCTGTAACATCTCTTCTTTCTCTAACAATATATTAGCATGAGGATTCAAACACCTCTTAGTCTTGAGATTTTCCCTAGGGGGTTCATTTTCCCCTTCGTGCACTATGCTTTCAAATCAATATTCCTTTTCGAATCATCTGCTCCATCACTCCCATCCCTAATAGGAGATTGTGAACTTGTAGTGTGGGCAGTAATAGGTGTATGTGGGTTGGAAATGCCTACACAAAACTATTGCTCTCCCATGATTTTCTCCTTGTGTGAAGGAAAACCTGTCCCATGACCGTTCACCTTAGATTTTAGCCACTGTTGACTTCTATTCATCACAAAAGAAGATCTAGGATCAATGTCTGTAATTTCATTTACAGTCCAATCTATCTTAGGCAAGGGTTTAGTGCTTTCAACAAAGAAAGTAGGATCAATCAAATCAACATAATCATCCACCAAATTTGGAAGATCCCAACCAAGCTTGAAAATTCTCATCTGGTCTAGGGTCAATCTTGACCAATCTCTTCTCCTTACTTCATACTCATTGACACAGTCAACCCAAAAATATTCTAAATGAGGTCATTGTTCTCGTAGAATGGGGAAATAAAGGTTCTTCTTTATAAAATCCTTGTTATCAAAGAAACTCCTAGAGCTATATGATGGTAAGTAAAACTTAGCAAGAAGCCTATCCCCATTCTTGGCATTCTCTGGTTTGGTACAAGTATAATGAGTCAGTTGTAAAGGGAAAGGGTATCCTCTTTTCTTGGACTCATGATATATCTTGCTTGCAAGGGATATCTACCTGCATACTTCTAGGAACACAATATAATAAAAATAATACATGTGTGGTTGCACAACACACCCCATTTTGCCTTAGCAAAATAGGGACCCAACGGTTTGCTTCTTGTTCCTTGCTTTCTTGCTTTGGGCGGTTTGGCAAAACTCAGTTAAGTATATCACCCCTGCACATGCATGTGACCCACAAGAGAAGGTCAAGTGTCAAAGTCAAAATTTGCCTTTATAAACCTCATAATTTGGAAGAGTACAAAATTCTAAGCAAGTTTGCCTTTTGGATCACCCTGATATTCCTTAAGGATAAAAAGTTATGCCTGGTCAAACTTTGATCAAACCTGATATTCCCATAGGGTCACATTCATTAATATTAGTCATATTCACTAGATGACCCCGACATATGAAGATCACCCGATATCTGCATATACTTCAATATGCAAACGTCAAAGTTAAGTACGAAAGAGTATATACCTGTCAGATGCACATGCATATTCCTAGAGGGTCACATTTCTGAATGTCCGTCATATTTCATAATATCACCCTTAGCAAATATGACCATGATGTCATCTTGTTCTGCTTTATAAAAGAACTTGACATGATGATGACATCACCAGTATGCCCAGTTTCCAGAGGGTCATATTTCCAAATATCTGTCATATTTATCAATATGACGATGACGTCATCCTAACCTAATACAAAGAGAACATGCTCTAATGATGATGTCATCATGACCCAGACCCAAGAAGGTCATATTTTGAAGCATCCCTGATCTTAGGTAATATGACGATGACGTCATTCCCTCAAACAATTTGAAAGACTTATAAAATGCTGACGTCATCCTCACTTTCTCAAGTAGGGTGATATTTCATAGTGTTGAGTATCCAGATATTTCCTTATATCCCTCATATCGATCCTTGATGACCTAAGATGCAAAAATTTCTAGTGACCAATTAAATGATGCCACATGGCATGTCCACCTGATCAACGGAGACTTGGAGTCATCAATTTATCCTAAATTAAGATCATACTTTTCAGGATATAAAGTTTGTTGTGTGAACTTTTATTCGTGTTGTTGTGACTAACATCATAACCAGCATAAATTGGCACTAGAAGGAGGGCCATCCATTCTCTTTCGTCGTCTGAATTGGTCAGCTACATCCAATTCCTGTGTATTTACAAGGTGATCTTGTCAAAGTTCATTAAATTTGGCTATGCTTTGGACATTTGTGCAAAGATTAACGTGTCTCAGGTTATTTCAAGAATATTGAGCATAAATATTTTAGTATTGTGCAAAAATGCTCTAATCTTTACGGTCATTTGCTTAAAGTCTTCAAATATTGACTAGTTGTTTAGGTTTTTTGTAAATATCCTATAGAAACTCACTTGTGTGGCTAAATATTCTGATATCTGTATCTAGAAGTTCAGTCTTTGCTCATATTTGCATGTTTGATGTAAATATTGCATAAATATCTAGTCATTACTGAGTCCTAGCGATAAATATCTACTCTGGAAGATCATTTCCTCTTATCTTCGTGAAGATTCAGTTAAGATATCCAATATTATGTCTTAAGCTGTTAGAATCCTAGCTCATCAACCAAATACCAAGTACAAATCCAGTGGACTCTTTAAGGAATTGCCTATTCGGGGACTTAGACCTCATACTGTTGATATTCATCATACTCCTGAGTCGAGTACATTAGGATCCTCATCACGACATACTATAACACCTCTAGTATCTCCATCTATATCTCGACACCTCCAAGATCACCAATTATACCTCAAGTGCAGCAAGCACCAGTCACAATGTCATACTTTATTGTTGATTCACCCTTAACCTTTACTGCATATCATCCCTTGCCTAAGAATCCTGATAAGATTTGCCCTAAGTATCATCCATATCAGGACACAGATGATCATATCCAGACATTTAAGGGACCATGCTTTAGAGCAAGGATTAAACATCAGGATGTAGTATACAAGTTGTTTCCATACTCCTTGGGAGAGGAAGCATACAATTGGTACATTAGCCTTGCTCAAGCCTCAATTGGTTCATAGGATGCTTTGGAGAAAGCCTTTAAGGATAGGTTCAAGATACCTATAGATCCTACAATGACCTATCACCCTTTTGCTACAATCAAAAGAGCAGAAGGAGAACCTATCTCCAACTTCAATGCTAGATTTCAAAAGATGTATTCTAAGTTGGTAGCTCCATACAATGTAGGGGATGAACCAGCCAGACTGATATATTATTCAGCCTTAGATCCCCTGACCTCCATGTTCATAAGGAGAGCACATTTTGGTGTCACAACTCTGACAGGAGCTTTTGAAGAAGCAATAAAAGTAAATCAACAATTAATTCCTGCTACAACACCTAACTTAGCATATCCTGCATATCCACAATATCATGCTCAACCACAGACCAATGGAGTCATGATGCCTCCTGTTGCAACGCCCTGTCCATTACAAGTACCTCCCCTTAGTATCATGCCTCCTCCAAATGGGAATGGTCAGATGATACAGTATCCAAGACATGTCCAGACACCTCAAGATGTAGGACAGAACATAAGCAATGGTTCTTCTTTCTTTAAACCTCAACAAGAAAACGTAGTAGCCAAAGTTCAGGAAGAGAAAGAAGATATCAAAGAGATATCTGCACAATTACGAAAGTTGACAACTGAGATTACACACCTAAGAGGTCAAAACTTTATTCCTAGTCAAACCAGAATAGAGGTTATAACAATGATAGATTTGGATATCCTGACAGGGGATACAACAATGATAGGAATTTTAACAACAATAATGGTAATAACAATGATGCACCTAGGCAACCTAGAGTATGGAATACTAGGCCAAACAATGGTTCTTTGCCATCACCTTTAGACAATCAGCCCCCTAATGAACCAAAGCAGACTACTAGAGTTAATCTAGTAGAAGCAACACTTACAAACTGGTGTAGAATACACAATACCAATGCACATGTTGAGCTAGATTGTCCTCAGTTCAAAATAGCAGCCACTATCTTTCACGCTGAAGTGTCCAACACCACAAGTGACACTCCTTTCATTGAAGGGAATGAGATTGTTCCCTGTGGATATGACTCTGCCCTTGTACTTGAGAGTTTTGTAAATCAGCCTCATCACCAAATAGCATCAGCTCATGAATATTACACATTAGCATGTGAAGAATCTACCTTGGCATTTGGACAAATTACGTGTTTCCCTTTGACGATGAAAATTAACCATCGGTAGAACATGAAGAAGTGCATGCTTATCAGTAGCAATATGAGGGTAGGCATAATTACAACCTTAGGAGCAATTCCAATAGACTGCCTAGTCCTTTGACCACGTCTCTGCCTCCCAATAACTTCAACACTCCTCCAGATCCAAAAGCAAGTAATAATCCTAGTCCTCCCAAGGTAAATACTCAGTATTTCACACCTCAAAACACAATGTTGAAAACTAGTAATCAATCTCCAGAATCAGACAAGTTAGTTACATATTTTGTAGAGGAAATGAAGAGAGTTAAGATTAGTCTATCATTGTTAGAATTGTTGAAAACTCCAACCATCAAGAAATCTTTCATGAGATCCTTAGATGAGTCCACACCAAAGGATGATAATCATGTGCATAATCCAAGTTAGATTTTGAACAAAGATCATGCAGTCAGAGAAAATAATGTAAAACGCAAAGTCCCAACCATTGTTCAAGCTATTGAAACCTCACATATGACTCTCTATAGAGATAAGATTGAGTCACCCCCATTCTTACTCACATTGAGGATGTTTGGTAAGAACTTACACAACTACCTAGTAGACTCAGGTGCCTCAACCAATGTGATGCCCCTATCTATCTACAATGCCTTAGGGTTACATCTAGCGAAGTCTCTCAAGAAAGTGACACAACTAGACAAAACTGAAGTGAGTGTAGTGGGAGAATTAACACATATGCACATGTAGTTAGCATCAAATCCAAGGATTCAATATTACATTGACATCCAGGTGGTAGATATCCCTGATACTTACGGAATGTTGCTCAGTAGGGATTGGTCAAAAACACTTAATGGTTATATGTCTACTGATTTTAGCCATGTGTGGTTACCATGGAAGGGGATTCCTAATCAGATTAGGATAGAAGCTAAACCTAGGATAAAGCACATGATCACCGAGTACAACAAGACCAATGAGATATTGTAAGTAGATATTTAACTAGGGGTTTATACCATTAGACCTCAAATGGTCAGGATAGAGGAAGTCCTCATATATCACACACACATTCATGAAAATACTCATCAAGATAACAGATTAATCGTAGAATCTGATTATAGTTCAGGAGATGATGATAGAGTAGATCATTTCAAAGATTTTGAATTGTACTTATCCAGATAAATGCTAAACATGTCTAATCAGGATATTTTAATTGAAGGCTGGTGCAAGTTACATGATGAAGCGCATTCAAAGAAAACTTGTCAGGCTTGCTTAGATATGATGGAGCTGGAACAAGCTTATAGCGAGAGGGGATCATCCTGAACTGAGGTAAGCAGTACACATAGTTATGATGATTTTGAATCTTGTTTGTCATCTGCAGATATAGAAGAAAGGACACATCAGGATGAAAGTTACACTTACAATCCAAAAGAGATCCTGATGTATGGTGAAGATACTTACAAGGATGAAAATGATATCACCCTAGGAACTGATTATCTGATTGAGTTAGATTATGAGTTGTTAGATGAAGACATGGGAAGTAACTTGACAAAGTTTGAAGAGTTTTTATCCAAGCAAGTTAAAAGGCTTAAATCACAAGAGATCCCTTCACACCATGCTTTAATTGAAGGATGGTGCAGATTACATGCAGCACCACATTCAAAGACCACATGCTCATTATGCTTGCATATATTGGATAAGCAAGAACAACTTTATTCAAAGGATCTGTTATCTGATAACAAGGATATACCAAGAGATAAGAAAAAAGAGATTGAAAGCACAATCAGATACTGATAGTGATGGTACCACAAATGTTAAAAAAGGAACAGTAACAAGTTCATATTAGCCACTAAAAATGATAAAGAATGAGTCACAAAAATTAAAATGGATATCAGGTGGTGTGGCATCTAGAGCTAAAAAGAAAAGAGAAGGCCCTAATAAACCATTAACAGAAGATAAACCATGGATCCTTAGGTTTGATGGATCCAAGTCCATGCAAGGAGCTGGGGTAGGTATAGATCTTATTGACCCAACAAGAAAGTCATATTTGGCAGCATACAGATTGCAATTCCCATGTACCAATAATGTGACAGAATATGAAGCTTTAATTCATGTGTTGTTGTTTGCCCTCAAGAAAAGAGTTAAGATTCTGCATGTCTACAGAGATTCAGAATTAGTAGTAAGACAAGTAAGGAGTATCTATGCTTGCAATTACAAAAAGTTGTCCAACTATAGACATAGAGTTTGGGACTTGATAGAAGATTTTGATGCATTTAACATCACTCATGTCCCTAGAGAACAAAACCACCAATCATATGCTCTGGCACAAGTTGCCAGCACTTTGGAGCCTTTGTCCATTTCTGGATTAAAGAGATTTTCAGTTGAATTGATATCAGTGCCCTCCATACTCGATAATGTCACTAATCTTCAAGTGTTTGATGATGATTAGCATATTTTGGTTTTCATAGCAAACAGAGATGTATTTGATGCACAAATCCTAGATGAAAGAAATTTAGAGGATCATATCTAGGAAGAAGAAGAAATCATGGATTTACCAAGCAATAAAATTCCCAAAGGTATGATAGAATTAGAAAAGGCATTTGATCTACATAACATGCTTAAACAAAAGGATCTCCCCAAGACTAATGGAGGAGAATATTCACCAGTCAATATAGGATAGAAGGAAGATGTAAGGAATGTCCTAATTGGTAAAATTTGTACTAAAGAAGAAAAGGCAGGGATAACTCAAGCTTTGAAGGATTACATTCATGTTATCACCTGGACCTATGATGAGTTGAAGACATGATACATCAATCATCACTCACATTATTCCATTGAAACTAGATGCTAAGCCTTTCAGACAAAAGAAAAGACCTGTTAATGCCTTGTTGGAGCCCATCATCTGAAGAAGTTAAGAAATTGTTGAACACTAGGATCATACTTCCTATGAGACACTCAACATGGGTAGCCAATCTGGTCCCTATAAGAAAGAAAAATGGAGATATCCACCTATGTGTAGACTTCAGAAATCTGAACAGAGCTTCTGAGAAGGATAACTATCCTTTACCTTCGTTGGATGAAGTCTTGCAGATAGTAAATGGAGCTCAAATGATGTCCTTCCTGGATGGTTTCTCAGGATATAACCAGGTGATGGTGGACAAAGTAAACATATTAAAAATAGCATTCACCACAAATTGGGGAATATTTTCTTATAGACGCATGCCTTTTGGCTTGATCAATGTTGGAGCCACATTCCAGCATGTAATGGACATAGCATTTAGAGGCCTGGTTGGCAAATGCATAGTCATATACATGGATGACTTGACCATCTTTTCAAAGAAGAGGGGTGATCACATAGAAGACCTTAGAAAGGTGCCCAAGAAATGTGAGCATTATGGTATCTCACTCAATCCAAAGAAGTGCATATTCGGAGTAACCACATGTAAATTACTAGGTCACCTGATATCAAAAAATGGGATCACCATTGACCCTGCTAGAGTAGAATCAATCATGAAGCTGCAACTTCCTAGAAGTAAGAAAGAGCTTAAATCTTATTTTGGTAAGATAAACTTTGTTAGGATGTTCATCACTGGGTTTGTAGAGATTGTCAGGCCACTCAATGCAATGCTTAAGAAAGATGCCAAGATCGAATGGACACCTGAAGCGAAAGCTACCTTTGAAGACATCAAGAAAGCCATATCAGATGTACCTGTCCTGATCAACCTAGATTACACAAGAGAATTTTACATTTACTCATTTGCTTTAGAACACACATGTGCAGCAGTCCTAACACAAAGGAATGAAGCTAAAGAAGAAAAAACCCATAGCTTTCATGAGTTGCCCATTCAAAGATGCTAAACTTAGATATATAGATGTTGAAAGACGAGCTCTTGCTTTAGTCAGAGCGGTAAAGAAATTCAGACATTACATCCTAAGAAGTAAGATAATGTAGTACCAGATGCAGCAGTGAAAATGCTCCTAATGCAGAGTGAGCCTGGAGAGAAAAGAGCCAAGTGAATAGCGGTTCTTCAAGAATATGACATGGACATAACACCCATGAAATTGGTAAGAGGGCAAGCCTTGAGCCAGATGATTTCTGAGACTAGTCCTAACATTGTGAGTCAACAATATGTAATGAACACCAAAGAGAATAAAGAATGGTATTCAGATATTAGACATATCCTGATCACTGGGAGAGCCCTTTGAAGATTCAAACTTCTCAAAGAAGAGCTTTAAAGATAAGATCATAGAAGTACATGATCAAAGGAGGAATCCTCTTCAAAAGAAACTATGAGGGGATATACCTCAGATGTCTGGAAAGACCAAAAGCTGATAAAGTTTTAGCTGAGTTACATGACAAGTTTGGAACAACACATGGTTCCCACTTAGCCACTGCACATGCTATCCTGAGGGTAGAATATTATTGGCCAACCATTTTCAAAGACACTGTTGAGCACATCAAATGTTGCCATACTTGTCAAGTCGCTGCCAACAGAGAGAAATATGTTGCCCAACCCTTGCAGCCAATGATGGAGATGCATACATTTGCTCAATGGGGCATGGATTTCATAGGTCCTATCAACCCTCCATCATCTTCAGGCCATAGGTATGTTTTGACAATCACTGATTATTGCACCAAGTGGATTGAAGTAGTCAGCAACAAGACATGCATTGCAGAAGATGTAATCAAGTTCCTAGAGAACAACATAATAACCAGGTATGGAGTTCCATATGCCCTAGTATGTGATAATGGACCTGCCTATACATCATTAAGATTATCTAGTTGGGCTTTTGATTATGGAATCATTTTAAAATTTTCTTTGAATTATTATCCCCAAGGAAATGGCTTAGCAGAGTCAGCAAATAAAAACTTATTGAATATCATAAAGAAACTGATAGAAAAGAATCCTAGGGAATGGAATACCCTACTTAAGTATGCTTTGTGGGTAGACTGAACCAGAGTGAAGGTTGCATTAGGAAACTCTCCTTACCAACTAGTATATGGGGTGGATCCTATCCTCCCTGTGAATCTAAAAATCCCCACATTGCAGTTTGTACAAGAATATTTGGGTATAGACAGTAAACAAGAAGTTAGATTGCTCCAACTTATGCACCTAGAAGAAAAAAGAGATAGAGCAATTGATTAGTTTGCTAAACATCAGGCTATTGTCAAACGTTGGTTTGATAAGAGAGCTAGAATAAAAGCCTTTAGGATTTCAAATTTGGTCCTAGCATGGGATAAAGCACATGAAAAGAAAGGTGATCATGGAAAGTTTGATAAACTTTGGATCGATCCTTTTCAAATTTCAAAGATCCTAGGAGATAGTACTTATAGACTTAAGACCATAATAGGTGAGGATGTTCCATTGCCAGTTAATGGACAGTTCCTCAAGCATTACTTTCAAGCTTAGATAGGGTCATGTCAGGATGTTGTATCATAATGTACGTATTGTATAGTTGCATGTATAGCTCTGCTTTGTGTGTTTGCTTGTTCACTTGTTGTTGTTGAGCCCTTGTTTTGGTTATGCAAGCTGATGCACCTTATCACCCTAAGAAATCAGCAAAATTGTTGGGATTCAAGTGATGAATACAAATTCTTACATAGGTTGTCACTCACACTAAGAGGTACCTCTGATTAGGTCTGTGATGTCCTGTTCATCAGTGATATCCCTTATCTTGATCAAGGAGATTTTCACGATGACTCACCTAATAGCCTTGGGTTTGTTGAATACCTTAGTATAGGTGTTAAGTGAAAAATCCAAAGGGTCACCCTTGCTACCATTGCAATTCCCAACCTAAAACAGCAAGTGATCACACCTTGCATGATGAGCTTACATGATGATATCTTATGAATATACAAAAAAACAAAAGAGAAATATATTTAAAATCCAAGAGAATGAAATTTAGGCCACCTAAGTAAATCTACCGGGGCTATAGATGCTTGCTAGCAGTGGGGCTCTACTTAGGGGAATTGCAAAGATAACCTTGTCAAGGCTATGGATGTCTGCTGGCAACAAAGCTCTATCTAGGTTGGCTATGAGGGATGAACCCAAACTATGTAGCTTAACACCAGTTACTAGTGTCTTCAACTTACTTTCAAGATGATGATTATTAATCACATGCACACACTTGATCCCTTATCAGTATTGATATGCTTATGAAGTTGACATCATTCAGAAAGATCATGATGGTTATGCTTAGGGAGAGTTAGAATACTATGTTTCAATGTGTCCTCATCACTTGAATAATTTGAATTTGGTTGTTTTCTTTGGTGGCAAGTTGTGTGGTTGCACAACACGCCCCATTTTTCCTTAGCAAAACAGGGACCCAACTTTTTGCTTCTACTTGTTCCTTGATTTCTTGCTTTGGGCGGTTTGGCAAAAGTCAGTTAAGTATATCACCTCTGCACATGCATGTGACCTACAAGAGAAGGTCAAGTGTCAAAGTCAAAAGTTGCCTTTATAAACCTTGTAATTTGGAAGAGTGCAAAATTCTAAGCAGGTTTGCCTTTTGGATCAACCTGATATTCCTTAAGGAGAAAAAGTTATGCCCGATCAAACTTTGATCAAACCTGATATTCCCATAAGGTCACATTCGTTAATATTAGTCATATTCACTAGATGACCCCAACATATGAAGATCACCTGATATCCGCATGTACTTTAATATGTAAACGTCAAAGTTAAGTGCAAAAGAATATATACCCGTCAGATGCGCATGCATATTTCCAAAGGGTCACATTTCTGAATGTCTGTTATATTTCATAATATCTTAGCAAATATGACCATGACGTCATCTTGTTCCGATTTATAAAAGAACTCGACATGATGATGATGTCACCAATATGCCCGGTTCCCAAAGGGTCATATTTCCAAATTTCTGTTATATTTCTCAATATGACGATGATGTCATCCTAACCCAATACAAAGAGAACATGCTATGATGATGATGTCATCATGACCTAGACCCAAGAAGATCATATTTTGAAGCATCCCTGATCTTAGCTAATATGACAATGACGTCATTCCCTCAAACAATTTGAAAGACTTATAAAATGCTGATGTCATCCTCACTTTCTCAAGTAGGGTGATATTTCGTAGTGTTGAGTATCTGGATATTTCCTTATATCCCTCATATCAATCCTTGATGACCTAAGATGGAGAGATTTCTGGTGACCAATTAAATGATGCCACGTGGCATGTCCACCTAATCAACAAAGACTTCGAGTCATCAATTTATCCTAAATTGATCATACTTTTCAAGATATAAAAGTTTGTTGTGTGAACTTTTATTCATGTTGTTGTGACTAACATCATAACCAACAATACTTAGGTAGCTTCAGGGGAGGAAACTCAAAACCACCCATTATGAGGTATGCGAACTTATAAAACTGAATGAAGTAGCTCCCAAACTGCATTATCCAATTTGGTGCCTCTATTGAGATTTTAACTTTAGGATTCTTGTATATCCTTCCCACCATAAACATAAGGAAAACATCATTCACTCTCTTGTAATCTATGTTGTCATACTCCTCGTGTAGCTAAGGGAAATAGTTGTACACTTGGGTATCTTGAGTCATTGGGCTAGCAATATTCAACCCTAGCCAAACATGTTGAGTGGTAGCTAGCAAATAAATCAAGTAAGAACACATATTGAACTTATTACCCTTCTTCTGAAAGTTCACTAATTGATCATGCAAATGCTCATTAATTATCTGAGACCAATCAATATAATGTTTCCCTATACAAATGACCAGTATGAACTGGCACATCCACTAAGCAAACTCCTTTGAATCTTCACGCCCAAAAACCCTATGTAACAATGTGATAATGTTTGAAATATCATCTTTAAATAGGACTCTAAGTTTTTAGGTAGCTATGACTCCCCTTTCTTTTTTTTATTGAGCTATGTGTTAGCGATGGCGTCTTTACACGTCTTTTTACCGTCAATGAAGAAATTCCAACTTGTTTGCTATGAAACATTGACATGTTCATCTCTTACTTGTAATCCAATTCTATTGTTGATGGCATTAGCATTTATATGTAAAATTGTTTTACCATTGGCAGTTCTAATCTCATGAGATTCAACATGGTAATTGTGATTCAAGCCATAATTAAATCGGTACACTGAACTGCTGGAGGGAAACCACCTGCATGTACCAAACTACTATCCAAGGTTTTCTAAGCTATGGGTGTCCTTGGGTTGGCGTTCATCCTTACCTAGAATTCTTTAGGATCAATATGACCCAAATCCCTATTCTTAACCTTAGAAAGTTTGTTCTCAATTATGTAGGAGATGTTGAGCCCTTAATATTTGTATTTCATTTTGACAAATCCAAGTACCCACTCTATGGAGCTATTGACAGTGACTAGGACCATAGCGTTTACGTTTGTTGAGAGAGGATTATAGTTAACAGTTGAAGGAAGTGGGGTTTTACAAGTCATGAAAGATGAAAAATTGCAATGTAGTGTTCTACCACCAATGCTAGCAATTATCAAACTGAAAAGGAGAAAATGGCAGTGCACTCACCTCAAACTACAATGTCTGTGAAGAAGTAGCTAAATTAATCGTAATCGGGGCTCAAAACCATCCTCCAAACAGCAAATGAATTATGCCTTAGGAAATGTTTACTTTATAAGGTAAATAAGTTGGATGGGGTTTTCATTAAATGCTCCTTCGTAATAAATACTTTCATAGCTCATTATACCAGACCATTTTATCGGTTACCTTATCTGTTCATGAACCGACCCTTTTACTTGAGATACTTTGTCAGAAAAAATGACAATTGCCAAACTTGATCATTGGCAAACTTTCAACTTCCTGAACCAAAATCGTAAGCTTTTGTTTACATATCAGTGAAATGTTAATTTCACAAAGTGGATCTCCTTCTGGTTGTGTATATTTATGACTTTATCGACAAACTTAAGAGTTTGAGAACCAAGTGACTCTCCAATATCCTTTGGAAGAGCACAAAGTTTATAACAATAGTCACTGAAATCTTTCTTTCATGAACTTCCAAATAAAGGCTACGACAGACAAGACTTCCCCTTTATTAACAGTAGGAACTCAACACAAAACAATTACAGACATTAGGTTATCTTTAAAATCACAAACTCAAGAAATAAGAGTGAACAATGATAACATAATTTAAGTTCGCGAAAGGCGAGAAATGTCGATATGAAAGACTCACTTGATAAAAGAATGACAAGACAATAACCAAAGAAGAGTTATCGGGAAACTAGAGGGTTTGCAAACCTATTTTTTTTTTGATAAAGTTCAAGAACTTGAGATTTTCTAACAAGGTTTGCCGATGAGAAATTTCGCTGATAAGAAAGGAAGAAATGTTAAGTTTGTGAAAGTACAAAAATGCTGATAACAAGGGAAATTTAAAGTAGAATACACCAAAACTTAATCTTTGTGAAACGATGATTTTACTGACAAAGGGCCCGGAAAATGACTTACACTCTTAAGACATGACATCAAGGCAAGGAAATAAAATCCAAATGGACCAAGTTTGAGTTGTACAAGGACAAAGATCAAAACTAGGGCAACACAAGGGTATGCAATTTTTAACGTTACATTTACCCCCCACTTTAACAGGCCTATGGCACTACATGAATATGCATGCTAAAGTAGAAAAGGAAATAACATCACAAGTTTTACCTTAAGAAAGATATTGTAGAGGTCGCAAAGGATTCTTCAAGTGGAGGAATGAAGCCCCTCGGTTGAGAACTTGCAAAACACAGTGTTAAAAAACCAAAAACCTGCACAAGAGGCAATGTTAGAACCAAATATATAAAATCCTATGCTAAGAATGATTAGACCAGATATAATTTTCCAAAATATCAAGGTTAGCAAACCATATAATCTAATACACATTCTAATCTAACACAAAACACACACACGAAAACCAAAGAACATCAATACAAATGGGGCATTTCTAGCACACTACGAGAGCTAGAAGGATGCCAAGTATGATTCTAAGGCTAGCACACTACGAGAGCTAGGAACCATACCCAACTCTTGTGGACCACTAGGACTAACAAACTGTGTTGTTAGGTGACTCGCAAAGAGTGTTGAAAGGGTAGCTGAAAAGCATAGTCAAGCCAAGCAAGTGTATCTTCTTAGGACCACAAGCTATAAATGCTGCCAAGAGAAAACACTATGAAAAGCATACCATCAGTGTGATGTGTGAAATGTGAAAAGCATGGAAGTACGCCCCCACCTTAAAATAATTGCATAAAGTAACAGTATGCAATTGATTTTAAGGTAGGATAAGGAGAAAAGAGCTTTAGGAAACATATCTATATGGGAATATATGTTCCATAAGTTGCACCAAAAGAAAAATAAGATGCCCCCAAAGGAGAGGTAATGAAAGTGATGTTGCAGGCATGATACACAAAGGCTTGTATAAGCATGGTATGACAATGAGTAACACAAACACGTTTCACATAAAATAAGCAACATCACCAAAAACACAAAGGGATCTACATGCTTTAGGGTCAATATGCATTTGGGAGGGGAATCATTAAGGGACAACTCATAGAATCATCATCATTCCCTAAGCACATAGGACTACAAGTACAAAGGAAGAAGGTCACAAGAAAACAAAAATAAAAATCTTAGGTCAACATGGAAGAAAGATCTCCAACACTTTGTATCGTCCCCAAAATGTTGAAAGAAACAAGAAAATGACATATAGTAGAAAGTAGAGACAAATAGATGAATGTCACAACATTTTCATTCCTCCTATATCCACGTGTCTATGAGGTCATCATAGGTCCTCCGAACAAAACTAACAAACATGTAAATACACAATTATGAGGGAAACATCACAAACAAGTAGAAAAACACATAAACTCATTAGATGAAGGTACAACCCTCATGGATTGGGCATCATCAAATTATCCATGTCCCAATCTTCATTATCATAGGGGGACAGTGGAAGACCTGATAAAGGGACCACATTAAGAGCGGTACTAGCAGACTCCCCAAGAACTAAGTGTAGAGGATCATCAACAGGAGAAGGATCCTCTTAAGCACTAGTTGGACCAATTGTCAATGATTCAGTAAAAATTGTCAAAAATGAAGAGATATTTGTAACAGACTCAAAGACTTGCTCTGTAGGGGAGGAATCATTTGAGACAAAATCTGAATATTGAACCAAATGTGGCTCATCATTATTGTCAACAAAAATGTGAGCACTAAGAGTCACGAGTGGAGGGACATCCTCCACAGCTGGAAGAAGTGATGCAAAAGGGCTTAGAGTTGGCAGAGATGATGACATGTGCTTTGTCTTGCAAAATGGAGGGGTGGGGTAATTTGTAGGTTTACACTTTGGTGGAAGACGTGAAATGTCAATATCAATGGTAGCAGGGTGGAGGATATTAGGGAAAACTACATGGTGGGTACGTCGAAACAAGAGAGGAGCAAACAAAATGGCACTAGGAATAACACTGACATTGGGCATATCTAAGGGTTCGGGAAAGGAAGGCATGTCATGGATGGAAGGGAGGATGAGACTCTCCATAGAAGGAGCCAAGACTACTTGCAGCCTTATGGGGTGACTTTCATCTATGTCCAATGGAGGAGAGGAAGGAGTTAGGGATGGGAAAGAGGCAAGCTGAGAAAGAGGAGGTTGAGGCTCTGAAGGAGGGGAAAGGTCAAGCGATGGCTACAAGTGAGGAGGACGATCAAGAAGAGACTCAACATCACCAACATGCCCTCGAGTTGTGGTATATTGGCAACGCTTGCGATCTCTCACAAGCTAGTTGTGTCGTGAGCGAGCCAAAGTCTTTGTTGAAGGAGCCTAAGGGTTTTCTGACATGGGTTCTTTTTTATCCTGTCTTAGGGGCAGGAGGAGGAACTGAAGGGACCACCAAAGGTTGGGAAACCAGAGGGGGAGGAGAGGGATCCTACGACATGGGTTGCTTTCCTCATGCTAGCAAAGAGGCAGGAGGAACAAAACCAACCACTGAAAGTTAAGGATTCATGGGAGGAGGGGGAGGATTTCTCAATATGGGTTGCTTTCCCCGTGCCAATGAAGAGGCATGAGGAACAAGAGCAACCACTATAGGATGAGAAATTCACAACCTACAAAAAATAATAAAAAGGTTGGGGTTGTTTGGGGGCTTGCCTTTAGGTCAAACCCGTATGTCAGTCTTTCGACCTCCATGAACAGCCAATATGGAAGAATATTGGAAAACAAGTGTGTGCTCTTATTTTCTAAGTGTATTTAGAAAAATAATAGTAGTGACAATGATGTAAATGAAAATGTAAATACTATTCTACTCAAACTAGAGTAAATTAGTATGTTATGGAAGCAAGGAATGAAAATAAGGTAACCCACAAAATGTTATGTAAACATGAATGGATTACACAATGGAATAAATAAAGAGGGAAAAATGGAACACAATCACCTCTCAAATAAAGCTGAAGGCTACTGGCTAGGAGCAAGGCCCAATAGAGAACCCAGCAACAAGTAGTGGTTCCACAAAATCTTATAGAGATGTTGAAATCCGAAAGAGGATCACATAAGCTTAAAGAACTCAATATAAATTTGTTGTACGCTACAAAGAACCAATGAAGATTTCCAAGAACACTGTAAAAATGCTCAAAATCATAGGAAAGTGTTGGAATCAACAATGGAGCTGTAGAGAGAGTTTTACACAATGAGCAAGAATGATATTCAAAAGAGTCACTTGGATGGAGAAAAGGAGAGGTAGGTCAAATTAAGTCGTTCAAAGGTCGTGGAGGTATTAGACAAGATCTTGCATGTTGGGAAAGGTAGTGAATAACACTCAGAAACAGTTATTGGATGGAAAATAGGCTCAGGACGATAGTGTGTCGTATGGACATCCACGCTAAGCACTAGTGTCTGAGTGATATCACCTTAAGACAACCTCAAGATCAAGACATTTGAATAGAATTTCACAAAAATACACATAAGGGTTGAAACATAACACGAATATAATATCTATGGGTTAGAAAAAAGCTAAGGCAAGGCTAAAAATGAGCTTAAAACGTGTTTAGGGGAGTGGACACTAAAATAAACGAAAAAAGTAGCATCAAATTAAAAGGTATGCGATTTTCTACATTACATGATGTTCAAAAATTAAAGGGATGTATGTTTATTTATCCTTCCACCAAATTCAAACCTCCCCATGCTTTGTGTGAGTTGACAATTATTTCCTCAAGAGAGTGATTGATACCATAATTTACTAGGAAATCCAATGTTTTGTTTCCTTCTCAATAATAATGGTTTTTAACACAATTTATCAATAGTAGGCATGGACCACAGTCCATAGTAGAATACAATATAAGTGCTTCTGGATTAAACTATGTGTATTTCTTTGCTTCAACGTTTCGGATCGCACTCAGTGATCCATAGTCAAATCAAATCTAAAATGTTCTTGCGCTTCCAATTTACTATGTTCCTATGTTTTAATACATTGATAATTAGAATGGAGTCCCCTTTCTATTTGTATTGATGTGATTTATTTTTCTATTTGCTCCACAAACTTGAAGTCCAAGTAGAAGGGCTTGTATTTCTACTTTATTATTTGTCCCTGGAGATGGTTTTTTTTTGGGCGCAGCGAAAATAATTTTACCAATCTAATCATTGATAACATATCTAGCCCCAAACATTCCAAGGTTGCCACATGTCGCTCTATCAAAATTGAGTTTGTCTTTCCATTGGGAGTGAAAATAGCTTTATCTTGTACATCTATTGACTTTTTGGTGAAGCCCACATGTCCCTTGAGCAAGGTTTTATAAATTTTATAAAAAAAAATTCAAAAAATAGTGTTTTATATATTTGTTCTTGAATTTTTCATATAAAATACTAAAATTTTCACTTTTCTTTAAAATATTTATATTCTCTTTTAAAATATTTGTGGAGCAACTTTAAACTTTTTATTCTTATAAAATAAAAAGTGGTTTTATGTGGTTGTTTAGTTAATATTATTTAGTAGCATAAACAAATAATTGTCAAATTGTAAATTTAAAGAAAAAAATTATAGAAGAAATTTTGGAGGAAAATTTTTAAAACAAGAAAGAAATATGTGCAACCATCTCCTACATTTTTCATTGAACTACGGTGTAGAATTTCTCCTCTTTTTCCTGCCCACTGCCCAAATTATCCACATCTGAAATTCTAGTTCTTAAACTATATGAATGAATGAATGAATGAGTTTTAATAACGTCCACGAGACCAAACAGTCTATGGGACCAAGTGTCAAGAGCACTAGGATTTCTCCAGGTTCCTTTCAATGTCATCCCGCCTCCTATGGATCTTTACCAACAACCGGGCCATGTTGTGAAGCCTCTCTTCCTCAAATAATTCACTAAGACTACCCACATTCACGTTGTTACCCTGCTGCATACAGATATCCTTGTACGCATCGCACTCCCTAATGAAGTGCCGTTCAGTTTCAACCACTCTATCACTGCAGAAGATGCAAGTCCTATCTTCCCACCTTTCCTTGGGAACCATCCATCTACCAATTTCGCACCTAAGATGGTGTGAACCGGTCCTCAATTGAGCCACTAGGAGCCTAGCCTTACCTTTAAGATCGGCACTTAGGTATGCTTTATCCCAATGCTCCCAAGTGGGATTGAACTCTTTAATATAATGCATTTTTTTACGCCCAATCTGATTTGTCCACATGGTAGTCCTGAATTTTTCTAACACAAACTTTTTTATTTCCTCTTTGGTGTTAGGACACTCATACAACTTAATGTTCCATTTTTCCAACCACTTGATGTTTTCCTTCATCCACATCTTCTTCCTCCGATCTAACACCTCATTCACCACCACTTTGGGCCACAGGTGATTCCCCATGTTTTCAACCTTTTTTAGGTAACTTAGTAACCGTGATATCGCAGCAACTTCCATTGGGAAAGTACCGGCCTCCACCAAGAGAATCTTATATGGAACAGTTGCTTTAACTTTAAGACTACTGGTGATAAGATATTTTTGAATTCTTTCCAACTGTCTCCATTTGTGATTAGACATGCTGCTCTCCCAAACCTCACAACCATACCCTTAAAAGAAAATTCTAAATTACTTTTTGTACTTAATTAAAGATTTATATAAGACTACCTATACTACTAAAAATTAAACAACGGCATGGAACCACTTTATTACAAAAAAATATATATACTCATCATTGTACACATCTGTCCAACAAGTGTTTACTTATATTTCTATGCATTTCAATAGCTAAAAACTCTGCACAACATTTAAAGCAGAAATACATATCAAGAAACAAAGAGATAGTTAACTGTTAGGAATCTCTCAAATATATAATGGACGTTTAAAAAGTTACCTCACCAATTACTAAAGAGTTATATAGTTTTATAAATATCTTTTGGATTGAAGCCTTCGCTTTCAAATTTTGATCTCTGCTTTTCCCTCACTCCTTGAACCTTCTGATTTACATATTTCAAGGATACATATATTTGTAGAAAGTTATTAACGCTCTGCTTATGAAAACCAATAGAGAAAGAAGATGGGACAAAACTAGTATTAGAGTCAGTGACTGATTTGAACCTGTCATACCTTGAAAGTCCTGAAATGAAAGCTCAAAACATTAGTCAATTTTAACGCTCTGCCTATGAAAACTAATAGAGAAAGAAGATGGGACAAAACTAGTATTAGAGTCAGTCACTGATTTGAACCTGTCATACCTGAAAGTCCTGAAATGAAAGCTCAAAACATTAGTCAATTTTCAGACTTTTGTCATGGTAAGTTCCTGTAAATATGTAGTCTTCAAAGTACTACAGAACGGCCAAGTTCTTGATCTGATGTATACAACTCTTCATCGATAAAAGTTTAGATATTTTCGTAATCATTGTGTATGGGAGAACTGCATTAAAACTGTATGTGTGAATTAATATCTACAGGACATATTTTCACATAAATACATCTAGTACTTTCGACTGTCAATGCAAACATCTTAGAGCATATATAATGTTGAAGAAACAAAAATCAAATACGTAGTTTTAATTTGTCATCATTAAATCTCTCAAGTATCATGAGCTATACCATTACAAGATTGAACTACCACACCTAGCCATTAAGAATCAGTCTGAACAACCAAAACTAATTTGCTTCACCATTATCAACATTATCCAGTTCTATGTTTAATGTTCCCCAAAAGATTAAAAAACAATATAAAACTCCGTGCCTAGTTGACTCATTTGGTTCAACTTGTCAATATAAAACAAGGTGGTATACATTTAGCACATCTTGTTTGATTTTTAGTCCCTGCCTCTGGCAGGGATAGTATTGTTTTCGTTGGAACTTGGAAGCATTTTCTTAGTCTCGATCAGCGTGCAGATAAAATTTTTTGTTCATATGGTAAGGTTTTAATTTGTATCGTAATTTTTGTGCTAAGAAAATCGTTGACCCTGAATTTTTGATTGGTTGTTTATTTTTTTCCCCATTGGAGAGCTGTTTACAATTAGTAAAAAATGGGGAAAATCTTTGTTCAATAAAAAATGGGCAAACTCAATATTACACTGCTTGTTAATGTTTTCAAGTTTTTTGGTAAGCGGAACACGTGGTAGGCATTTAAGAACTGGTTGTGCACATCTGGCAACTTCTAAGCAGGTTCATCCTGCATGGCTACATTAGTTACATCATCGTTCATTCTTCTTTCCTCCTTTATATTGTAGACTTTCCCTGGCACAGATTCTTTTCCCTGCAGCTCTTTTACCAGGCTTCTAGATCCTTCCAACACACTGGTGTCTCTAGACCAGTGTCTTGAAGCTTCCGATGACATTTCAGTCCTCAAATATTCTTAACTTTTCATAATAACATGAACAAATTAGAAATGGGTGGTTATCCAAACCCTGAGCCTGTTACTCCTAGTGTTCAACAACAAAAGCCTCATGGCAGTCCTTCCAATTCTTCTCCTCCTACTTCTTCAAGCAATAAAATTATCTGGTAAGCTCCCAAAAGCATCTCCTTTCTTTTCCAGAATCCCTTAGGGTTTTGGCATTTCTTTCATCACAGTTTTTGCAGTTTTGTAACATATTGTGTAGCTTAACATTTTTATTTGCACTTAAATACACTGCAATTCGTAGGGTTTTTAGGTAAGGGATATCTCTTTCTTAGATATATAACTATCTTTTCATTTAATATTTACAAGTTGCTGATTTGAATTGGATTCAAATCAGCTTAAGGTTGTATTTTGTCCATATGGTGAGCTTTGCTAGAAAAGGAAGTCTAGATGAACCTGTCAATTACATTTCACCATATTGTAGCATGCTATACCGCCCTTCTTGCACAGAAAATATAATTTGGCACAAGAAGTGAAATAGAAAGAGAAGAATTGGGTGTTTAATTATATAATGGGTCAATGGAATGATTTTTTTTCTGACAGATGAGGCTCTGGGCACATTCATACCTATTATTGTGCATTGAGTATATTCTAACTTTTATGTTTTTCTGCAGCATCTTGATGGCTACATAATGCATACTGTTGCTAAGTGGAAAAAGAAAAATTTGGTGTCTAGGAGTATTGTTGTCAAAGGGGTTTTACTTTAGCATCAATTCAGGCTTTGGATTCCCTATTATTATGAAGTGTATGTCTTTTGCATCTGATAATTGCACAATTTATTATAGTAGTTGTTGTTGCATTACTTTATAGTGGTTGTATGCATAATGTTTATTTCTCTTTTGGGTTTTATAGATATACATGATTTTATCATGTTATGACAAAGCAATGCTAAAATTTATCTCCAGTTCTTGAAGTTTGGTTTCTGGTTAGTATTTGAGTTTTTCTTGAGCATAATATTTAGGTTGATTGTTGGAATCATTTTGGGTCTGTATGCCTCAGCTTTTGATGAGTTTTTGCACAATTGTTGGTTTGTAATTTTCCTGCTTTTAAAAGCTCTAAAAAACATTCAAAGGGATTTCAGTTACTCTGGAGGCTATCTGTGTTTCTTTATGTTTGATTTTTTTTAAATTGGTTTATTGGTTTTGTTACTTGAATTATAAACTTAGGGGAGCTTATGGTTGTTGGTGGAGCACAGGGGGCTGGTGAGGGAGGAGAATCTGGTATAACTTTACAACCTTCACTTATGGTACAGGCCAGACAACGGTACATGCTAGACAACTCTTGATAGCCATGTTTGTGTTGGATACATGGTAGTACTTTCTCCACTGCTTTATGCTCCTGACAAGTTATTGTATCAGACTATTCATTCAAGACATCATAAGCTTATAGGGCCTTGGCCTTTTGGAGCAATATACAAGCATCCATTGGAGGGATTGCTTCTAGATACAATTGGTAGTGCTCTCTCATAACTTTTCTCAGGGATGACACCTAGAAGATCCATATTTTTCTTCTCCTTCACAACAATTAAGGTACTAGATGATCCTTGTGGAATCTTGCTACTTAGAAATCCCTAGAAACATCTTTTTCTAGAACAACACAGCATATCATGACATTCATCACTAGCCGTATGGAGTGAAATACAACTTTTCACAGCCCTTCTTCATATTTTAGGACAAACTTCTTGGGACTTATGTCTTACACTCTTGCAAAATGACCAAATGGTGGATTTAAAGCTATGCCAACAAAAAAACAGTAGTTTTTAGAACTAAATTTCTTTCAAGTAGAAACATATTGGTCAATACATTTCAACAGCTCAGAGTTCTCTATTGCTTTAATATCTATCTATGTCATTGCTTTTACTGGCATAAACTCCTAGAAGGTCTGTCCTATTTACATCCATGTTGAATCTGACATAGTAGAACTAGACACAATTGAATCATACAAAAGGCTTTCAATGTCAAATTTTTTATCTGAGCTAACATCACCCATCTTTAGAGGATATTCCCCTATTCCTTTACTATTCATCCCAGGTGATTCATCAACAGACATATAACATAACTTTTGTTGATTACCCACAACATAATATTCTCTTAAGAGATAAAAGGAAGTCCACAACAGTCACCATATTACCCTTCTTCAAATAATACGGTTTAAAAGGGGGTAGTTGTAAATCATCTATTGCCATAAGGAAATTCCTAACATTATCAAATCTTTCATGGTCTGAAAATATAGAAACTTCTGATAGTCAGAATAATACGATGTTTGCTATGGCTTTTAGATTAATTTTGTTTATTACATGGCAGAGAATGCTACCATCTCTCAAACACCTTCTTAGTTCTTGTTCAAAAGGCACATTGGGGAGACAGTGTGTCAAACAAGTTGTTAAGCCAAGCTACTACAACAGATCTTCTGATGACTCCTCCTACATTTCTAGGTGAAGCAATGTGTATATCTTCCAATTTGAATGGAAATATGCTAATACAACAGATCTCCTAATGACTCCTACATTTCTAGGTGAAGCAATGTGTATATGTTCCAATTTGAATGGAAATATGCTAATACATGGCAATGAAAAGTTCATGTTTGTAATCTGCTTAGCATACAAAGCATTTTAGAAGAGCTAGCTACAGAACACATCTACTCTTGGAGCATTTTGACCTTTGAGGAGATCAAGCCTTCTCCTACAGTTGGGAAATGAAAGGATAATGTGAAGTGAGTAGTAGACCAATTTTATAGTGTCTGAAAAGATCAACCCACGTCAATAAGGCTAGGATTTGGCAAAACATAATCAGAGTTTTCTGCGTCTTTGCTCCCATGTGCCTCAAGGCTATGTGTATTCATCTGTTTATGTTTTGAAAACTGAAAGATCAATAATGTAATTATCCATTTGTTTATATTTTTCACTGCAGGGGGTTGCCTTTTCTCAAGAATATCAAAGAGTGCGTGACCTTTCAAAGGAGTGTTATGAATTCTTCAAAGTAATCAGCTCTCAAAATGATCATTTGGACATCTAATATTTGATCCCCTGCATATAACTACAATTTAAATTTACAGTTGTTTGCACACACCTTAGGTCACCGTCTTATTTCAGAAATATTTTGAACACACTAATTTTAGTTTACTAGTCTAGCCTTGTCTCCAAAAAAATGGAATGTGACGAGGGTGTGCAGTATAAACAATATGGCATTTAAATCTCAATATTCTGTATGGCTTAAAATCATTAGTCTGTTTATTTTTTCTTTCACTTGTTATATGAGATAACTTCTACTTATTATGAAACAAACAAATTTAGAAACATGGGTTTTATAGAATAGAAATAGAAACTGACTGCCATTTTTTTTTGCAATCACAACATATGTTGTACTGTAGAAGCCAACTGAAAAAATATGTTCAACCTGTAGGCTCTTGAATGAAAATATACTAGAAACTGGAATCGACTCCTTTTTCAACCATATATTCACATGTTGTTATCTATTTTTGGCCATAATTGTTTCATGAGTTCATTGATAGAGATGTGCTATGGTTGTTTTTTATGGAATGGGAATGGGATAGAAGCGTAGGGGCCTACGGTTATGGGCATTGGACTACACCACGTAAAGGCCTCTACGTGTTGTATCAATAGTGTGAGGTCACTCTTGCACTAACCTTCAGGCAACTGAATTTTTTCTAGATAAGAACTCTGTAGGCATTTTCATTACTTGAGGTTATTTTCCTCTATCCAAGGATGATAATTTTCATGTTCACTAAAGGGCTCAAACTCTTTGTCAGATCTAGTTGTGGATTTTATTGAGAAAATTCTGCCACTGTTAGGTTAGCAAAATGAAATTTATTAATTCAGATACGAAGGTCTATGAGAGGTGCATGTATTTAGTTGTCCTCTCCTAAAAAAGACGAGCCAAAACAGTTATAACAATTTGGAACCTGTCAACAAACTACCACAACTAACTTGTGCAAAACCAACAATGTTTAACTATTGACTATCCTAACAATAAACGACAATTCTAACACAACAATATAAGACCCAAGTTTAATTTAAACAATAATACGGGGTGTCCATAAGAAAAAAGCAACAACCCCACTTGTGATCCAAAAGCAACATCTATCAAAAAAAACTTAGAAAGATCCCCTTAACCAAAGGGAGAGCTTTTTGGACAAACACAAAACTTCTTGTGGGATTTCTCAAACTTAAGCTGATCAAGAGGCTTGGTGAAGATGCCAACAATGTGATTTGTTAGGACTTAAAGTCTTATTCGAAACCAATGTTTGAAAATAGTGATATTTCACTTCCATGTGCTTAGTATTATGTGGTGTCTTCACATCTTGTTTATCAATGACAAGGTTTGAGCATTACTAAGAAAGTTGGAATGATTTTTTTGCATCTATAGTAGGCCTCTAAAGGTGCTTTTTAACACCATCATGTTTCGAACATAGGTGAAAGCATGGATGCACAAGTATCAAGGAGCAAAAGGGTAGAGGATAAATGTGCCACAGGACTACACTGCAATAGGATAATCAGACCATGGGCATAACCTTGGCTAAGAGCAGAGTAGATCTTCTAGGTAGACTTGAAATGGTTTAGATTGTTGATTCATTTTGGAATTCAGATTTCTATTGTGGATCATTGTCTACCTTCGAAAATTAACTAGCAACTATCCAAGAGTGAAAAACAAAGCTAAGCTACTTTTAAGAATTTTATATCAATTAATTAGACTTTGTTGCACCTAAATTAATTTTATACCAATTAATTTCATAACCATTATCTCCTGACATATGGCGTATATCTTTTTCCAAGGAGCTTGTGGACTTTATTCCACAATTTGAACTGTATGATGGTAAAGGAGATCCAATGAATTGTATAAAAGCATTCAATCCAACTTGTTTACTTTTTGCCCTACTCAGTGGCTGGACATTGAAGCTGCAATAATTCTGTTTGGAAAAGTCGACTACGCCATGATGGATAGCCCAATTTTTTATTCAAATTGCTTACCTTGCCTCCCTATGAAAAAATGTTACTTCAATAGATTCCTTTGAAATCTACATAATTTATTATTTGGAGGCTACAATATACAAGAATCAATAGTATTTCTTTGGTTTTCAGCTGCCTAATTTGTTGATACAACCGGTACTGTGCCTTAACAAAACAATATCAATCCTCAGAATTGACTAGCAGGAAAATAAAACTTTATAAAAGCTACCACTGCAAAGTAGTTTTGGCATACTGCTACTGCAAACTAGTTTTGCAGTCTTAGGCAAGGACTGCCCTTGTTTTAAGAATGGTATCTTATTGCTCAAGACCATTGTGAAGTCTGTGTGATTAAATCTCCGTTCTTGAAATTCCAAGACACTCTACTTAAACATCATCCACTTCAATTGTAAAACAGTGAATAGCAATATGACACCTCATCCACAACAAAAGTGGTAAATATTTCTCCTATTTTTATTAGCCAATATTGACTTTTGAGAGTTGGAAGCGACTGATCTTTAAAAATAGCCTTTCAAAGATATGCAACTGGCAGTGACACATGGGTCTCAAGGTAAAACTAGATATTTGGTCTTACCCTGGTATCTAAGTGTAATTTTTGTAAGTTGTCTATAATTCTTTTCATGTATGCTTCTAATACAGTGCGGTTCTGTTAGATTGTCTCGTCTAATTGTACCACAAGTGCCATGTAAAATCTAAATGCTCTTTACTTCAAAAAACACTTCAGAAAGCTATTACTCTTGTATCATATTATAGTTATCTCAGGGAGACACTTAGCTGCTGGTTTTCTTCGGTATGTACTTTTAGGTCAACTGGCATCATTATTTATATTACCATCCAGCTCATATTGTATACACACACTTTTAAGCTAAACTCGCGACCATCAACACGCCCCTGCTTTATATAACATCCAAGGCCAAGGATATAGTTAACTTTTGAAGTAAACATGCATGAATATCAGAAGTGAAAAGTTGCTAAGAATGCTTCAAAATTTAGCTAAACTAGAAGGTAGAAAACCCAGAAATCTGAAGTAAGACCTAGGTCCAACCATGAGCACTTTATGTCTTTTTCCCTTTTGATGTATCCATGGATAAACCACCACCTCACAAATATAATTCCCATTTCAAGAATTCAAATAATTTGGCAAGCAGAATAACACTATAAATACTTTTGAAAAGCAAATACATTTATGATTTAAAAGATATGTGAATACAGTAACAAAAAGCGCAGCCCATGACATCTCTTATTTGTACACAACATGCAAAATCAGAAACCAAACATTCTACACATTTGATCTTTATTAGTTGGTTCCAAGATGTTAGTTCATCAGTATAACCAATGAAAGGCATTACTAAAACTACATTCCCAACAAAATGGATCAATAAATCTATACACAAAAATTTCATATTTAACATTCTTATAATCACATTATTCTCACTTTTCAATTCTATTAAAAGATTACACAAATACATCTCACACGCTGCTATTCTTAGGTAAAGGCACCACTTGATAGAAGAAGTCTCCGAAATACCCAGGAGGTTCCTGAACAAATGTTGATATAATATCCCGCAGAGTTACAACGCCCTCTAAATCACCATGACTATTAACAACATAGATCCTTTGTATCCTTGCATTATCCAACTTCAATATGACTTTTTCAATAGTGTCATTCTTTTGGCATGTGATCACGCCTTCCAAGAGGGGTGATGCCTCTTGCTTTAACCGGAGGTGAGACCTAACTGCAGTAAAGAAGGCCTTTGCTGTGACGGATCTGTAATGCAACAAAGTAATGTCCTTAGTTCTAAATTAGTACAACTTTGACTGTAGGCACACTTAATTTTTAAGGCACAAACAGACAATGAGAAACATTTACATGGCTAGGCAGACTGCAGCAACCCCCACTTTACCTGAAATCTTTGTATATCTCAGGAGCCATCAGCAGAAACTGGATGTCCCTTAAACTTATGTTCCCAACAAGTTTGTTTCCTTCTTTCTCAATAATTGGAAGCCCTCCTACTCTCTTTTCACTCATCAATTTGAATGCTTGGAGAACAGGTTGATCTTCAGTCAACTTCATTTCATAGAAAAGAATGCATAAATTCTTTAGAAGCACATCATTGTTGAATATTTCTGAATATAAAGTAATAGAACATACATTTGAATATACTAGTTCATAAATAAGAAATGGACATCTTTGAAGAGATCGGAGCAGTTATCCATATTTATAACATGATATAAACTATACAACAAATTTAAGGTTGAACTTTTCTCCATATTATTGAACATAAGCATGAGAAATTGTACAATTGAACTTAAGTGTGAGAAATTAATCTTGAAATGTCAGAAAAACATGGATGCAAGTAACAAAATGAGAAAGAGGCAGATGAATGAAATACAATGTTCTGTCTGAAATAACCCATTAAAAATATCAGAGAAGGCTTTTGCTGCATAATTCATTAAATTGTAAGAAGTAAATAAGATTTTTCCGAGTTTTTCCTAAGCATTGGAACTCTTATATCATCATAAGAATGGAAGAACTAATAGTAAATAAAGTTAAGTACAGCACTTAAGAATCAAGCTTTAAGTCATTAAGTTACTACATTCTGGGTCAATCATCTAAATCATAACTCTCAAATTGGTTGGCATCAGCTGAAAAACTTCAATTCAGAGATACAGGGAGACGCATTACAGGGGCTTTCCCAGGCATCCCATCTCCCTACAGTTTCTGATATGCGAGGACAACCAGGAAACATCCCCTGGCCATCCCCATTTTTTAAAAATTTCATATAACATTCCCCAAACAAGGATCTGGAACAAGAAACATATCAGGGACATTTGGCTATCCACATGATGGCCAGGAACATCTCCTTTATCCCTTGACCATCCTGGGGATCGCCAGACATCCCCGTGGATGTCAATTTAAAAAGAATTGATTTTCTTAAAACCAAAAACACAGAAAAGATTAATGGCAATTTTAATTATTTCATTTGGTGTAAAGAAACTTTCTGAATCATTATAATCCTACACAAAATTTAGAAATATTCAATTGTTAGTGGTTTGCATGCATAAGTATACAAATCACAAGTTGGTTCAATAGCTGAAAGCCATGCCAGATAGACGGCTGTGCACAGATCTTTACAGGCGCTGTGAAAATGCAGAGTCAGAACTGAAATATTCATCGCTCAACGTTTCCCTATCATATACTTTTTTACATATCTATCGACTTAAAAACATTACCATGTTAAAAGCCAGTAATTAAAACATGTAAAAGTCTGATGATAAGAATACCTTCAAAAAGCTGCTACCTCATACAGATACTAGGCATGGTCCGACGGAAAATAGTACTTAATATTTAAGATAAGCTGTAATTTCTGATCTAACATTCTAAGGAACTACCACATTGACTTCTGCTTTCCTTCATGAATCTTGTAGATAGGCACCATGAGGAATGCAAAATGCAATTGATTATGGAACAGCTTTGATACGATGGAACCAAGAACAAGTAATGCAGGCTATCCCTAAGTAATTGAGCCCCAAAAGATATTCTGCTTTCTTTCAGCCATAAAAGACTTCACTTTGACTATTCTTTACCAGAAGCTCTGCTCTCTTTTTATGATGACTTCGATAGAATTGAAGCTATGTTCCATGGCATTTCTGGGACGGTGATGGCAAGAAATGTGGGGACGTGTTTTGGGGATGGCAGTGATTGGGAGGTTTTATTTTCAAGTAACATTAAGTACATTAAAATTTTAAATAAAAATAGGGAAAATTTAAATTAGTAAAATTCAAAATATAGGGAATTTTAACAACTATTCCAAGTTTAAAAAAGTTAAGCTGTACATGAAAATTAAAATTCATCAAGATTCAAGTTGTCTTAAGACATAATACATCAAGATTCCTTTTCTTTTTAAGGTAGATTTTTTTGTCTGTAAATTCCTATCTTGTTTAAGGCAGAATTATTCTTATGACCAGTATCTGTTTGGCAATGATACAGATCATTGTTTAGTATCTGTATTTGGCTGCTGGAAAACATTATATCAACATAAATGTTAGTCATGTCAAACAGGAAAAGGATCGAATCAATACTGAGGGGAAACTTGTTATCTCATCCACCAAAACTCTGTCCCAGAAGTAGTCATATCCTCTAAGCTTCTGAGGTCCTTTACGTACTTATTGTTATACATTTAAAAAAATTCATCAATTTACAGAAATAGTTGGTTGATAACATTATAGTGTTAAATTACAGGGGCAATATTAAGGATGCTGTAAAAACTTCAGGTATCATTACCTGACTGTTTTTCATCGTAATGTGATCTAGGATTTAATATGTTTTCATAATTACACACAAGTACTTAAACATAATTGGTTATATTCTATATATTGGCTTTTTGAATTTTACCAAAATATAGTGTCATTTGTGGCTGTGCTACTAGGAATTGTTAGCTAACTCAACTCATTTTACCCACCAATTTAAGGTTTAACCTGACATATTTAGCATCAGTCTTCTTATGGCGCACATATCTGTAATGGCAAGCCATAATTGATACTGCTGCTAATGTTCCACCAAATCCAGCAGATTGCAAGGTAGAAATAATAGAAAAATTGTACGATGCTTGCACTAAAACAAAGATGCATACTTTTGGTTCTATGTTTCAAACTTTTATTTAAAGTACACATAAAATTATTGGGTCTCTTATTTTCACTTGCTTTAAGCTATTTTAAATTCTAAAATTAAAATAATAATTTTATTAGTCGTCCCTAGGATTTTTTTTGCACTACACGAAATCCTGTCCCCACATTCCCCCCTCCTTGAAACTCGGAGAAACAATGATTAATTCTGTCAATGTCTATTATTGTCTTCCTCTGTCCTTAGATTACTCAGCTAACGTTTCACCGTGATGCTTGTTATGCCACAACTTCACCAAGATATTGTATTCCGCCATCTCCATGCTGGTTAGTTTAGCATTCTTTTTTGGACATAAATTCCAGGAGTTATCATAATGCAACATTCTTAAACTGTTTGATACTTAGTTGACTATATCTTGTGACAATATTTTGTGTCGATTCTATGCATTCTTTCATTTAGTGGTCCGTTATATCTTGTAGCCAATATAAATAAGAAAGAGAAAGGAGCAGAAGAATTGAGAAGCTACCTTCTTCCTCAACTCACCAAAATGCAAAAAAAGATTATGGGAAATTATATTTCAACCTCTGAGAAACTATGGAATTAATGCCCTTCAACGTACATTCATCTTCAGTTATCCAAGAAAGTACACCAACAAAAAGAATCACAAAGGAATATACATTCATCTTCAATTACTTGTTCACAGAGATCTGGGTCCAAGTCTCCTAAAGTTCATGAAGCGCGAAGGTCATGCATATACTTAGAGTAAGATTAGCATATAGCTATTACTCATGAGAACCAACAATTAAAAAACAAGGCGCATACCCATGAATTACAAAAAATCATTCACATACAATAGTTTGAATGGGATAAGAATAAAAAATTCAAATGCCCAAAGCTAATAGACAAACATTCAAACGAGACACCTTCCATCATACTAATTGAATTTTACAAACCCATGTGAGACAGCAATCGTTTGGAATTCATATATGTGAAAAATGTTAGCCACAAAATCTTTAGGAGTGCATATTAATGTAGGAATTTTTCAGTGCATTCCCAAGGGCTCTATTAGAATATGATGGAAGGGTGCTGTCTGATGAATTTTCTAAATGTTTCTTATAAAGTTATCACTAAGGTGCTAGGCCACGCACTAGAAGGGGTTGCTAGCAGAATTGTGAGGGATGAACTGACAGATTTTTGACCTGTCATTTTTATGCATTTGGCTATTTACTTTGGGCTACAAAAGCTCAAAACCAGATCAGAGGAATTAGCTTACAAGATGATAATCAGTTGCTTAATGTTCATTCTGACATCAATCGGATCTCTCTACCAAACTAAAATAACATTTGGTAGCAAGTAATGGAGTGTGTTTCAAGGTGTTTTGTGCAGCTTCAGCAGCAATGGTCGATTAACAAAAGATTGATTTCTGGGATTTTGATTTTGTTTAAAGTTGGATTAACCCTAATTGGAAGTCAATTTTAGATGGTAATATACCATGATACCTTGCTTTTTGTAAATGTCTCTGCCTAGAATATATTGAAAGCAGGTGCTTGCCAAAATTTGAAACAAAATCTAAAACTGGTATAATGGGGAATTTTCATTGGCAGGCAAACTTACTGTTCTGTCACAAGTCTCTCCTCTCTTATGGATGTCACTTGCAATGCTTCAGATTATGAAAAGAATCTGAAAGGCTGAACAGTTATTTTCTTCTCATCTCAGATAGAATGTTCAAGGCTTCAAATATGGTTAGGAATTGGTGAAAATAGCAGCTGGTGTATTTGAATGGACATTGGCCTTGTTATGTCCCCTTTGAAATTGAATGGCAGGTTCTTTCCCAAGAAAAAACTCTGCTAACGGCATGACCTGTGGGACTTTAAACAAGAAGATTGATTCTCTTGGAGGACAGTTTCCAAGAGTTTCTATCAGTAAGAAATACATGCCAGCTTATTTGAAGCTTGTTAGATACCTAGGGGTATGATATTATAATGTATATTGGTTGATAGAGATGCTAACATGTGGCACACATCCCTTAAGTAAATTATATCGGGCGGGCAATGTTCAAATAGAAGTATTTGTCCCACATTTGTGAGGAAGTGATAGTTATAGATAGTTGACTGTTATTGTGGTGTTTAGGCAAAAGAGAGTCAATATGTGAAGAGTATTGTATGTGTTGGATCTCAATATGGAGATATAGTGTGGATCAATTTATTCCATAAGGAGCATTGTATCGTGTTATCCTACCTTAAGCATTTGATCTCTATTGAATTCAGTATATTATTGATATTATTTTGCATATTGATATTTTCAATGTTACCGTTGAGGTTCTTAACAAAACTAATCAATATTTTGTGACAAAAATAAAAACAAGAAAGCTATCCAAAAAGTGGAATCTAGTCAGAGAGGCCTTGTTTGGACCAACCACAAACTTTTCTTGTGACTCACATGTTTTCTACAACTATCTCAAACCGAAGCACATCATGGTAGATAATTTGAACTCCAAATTAGTGATCAAGAATGATTAGGTACACTGGATGAGGAGAATCAACACTACATGGTATACACCCTAAGCTTTTAAAGCTTAAGGTTCTTGGAAGGAAAGCATCTGTTACAGGCGTTCTATCCTAGCAATCACAGCTAGGACAGGTCTTTCAGATGAATCGTTATTCAGCACGGGTGATTAGAAAAACTTAAGCATAAGTTTTGGGGTTGTGAGTTTGCCAGTCAATTGTGACTTAGTGTTAATCAATGATTCTTGGGCATCTTTTGTAGTTCAATAGACAGCCTATTAAGAATATTTGTCTGTCATCTGGTTTTCTACTATTTTTTGTCTATTGTGTAATGCTATTTATAAGGATTCTAGAATAGAATTTTCTAGTATGGATTTTCTTACATTTTAAATGACCTATGTACTCAAGTACAAGCTAAGATCTTATTGCTTGGAATTTCTTTTGTGGATTTTAAATATGACGCATAATCGCATATGCTTGGGTGGGAAAAGGTAGCCCTATGATAGTATGATGCCCTGTTCTTCATGTAAATTAAATCTTTCCTTAAAAGAAACATTGAGACTACCTTGCCCAAATATTGTAATTAATTAGGATATTAGAATGTTTCAAAGTCCAAAGAATACCGGCATTCCATTTCACGGCATCACAAAAATGTAAATGGGAAAATCTCTGGGAACTAAAATACAATGCAATATTTGCAAAAGAGGGTAAAATTAATTTTTAATTGGCTCATGTCAAACATAGTGTGTAGAGATAAAAATATTTGTAAACATAGAAGGTAAAACTAATTTTTAATTGGCTCATGTCAAACATAGTGTGTAGAGATAAAAATAATCATAATACATAAAAAAATGTTAAGGGTTTAACAAAAAAACTATTTTACTTTTATCTAGGAGGGTTTATATCAAAAACAAACGGCTGGCTCTAAAATAGTAGGTCATGCCTTCAGCCTTGTGTTTTTAGTAGTTTACCAAAACCCTTATTAGGGTATAAGCTAATTTTTTTATATCATCTGAGCTTAAAATTTAAATAAATCTAATTCAAAATGAAACTGTAAAAAATAAAAAATTATCTAACCCTATACTACAAATGTTGAGTCTGTTTTTGCTCTACAATTTTCTGCCTCGAGCGTAAAAATGGATTTAAAAAAAGTGGCCAAGAACGACAAGATATCTAGCTTTTAGCATCTTCAAAAAGAAGGATAATAAACATCACAATCAAATAAGTTGAGGCTATAGAAAAGACAAAATTATAGGACAACACTATTAAAATTTAAGTGCTAGCACCCTAACACTTTAGGGAGAGAGACTGAAAACTGTAAATGCAAGAAAAAAAATGAAGAAATGTGGTCATTCTACAAGAGCCTGGCTTTTAAAATTGGATAAGAAAGACATCCAGCCTAATAAACATGGTTACTAGCAGCACCCAGGAAGAGTGTTGTAGGAACCATAATCCTTTGCAAGGAAAACTAAAAGAAATCACAAAAGCTGGACAAATTCTTAGGGCACACCTGCAAAGATGGGTTCACTAATGAGACCCATGATGTTGGACATTAAATTGACGACACAGTTATTTCCAAATTTCACACCAACAAAGAAATTGTTCTTTGACAAAATGAAAGAAAAATCAAGAATTTCTAGAAATCTAGAATACATTGCTACTTAAGTCCACATCTCTGACTCACCTATGCAAGGAGTATCAATTTCAGAAAACATATCCCAAGTTCTAAGCAAAGGGAAACTATTAGCAAGAGAAAATTGTTGTAATGTTAAACTTGAATTTGCACTTGTATGGAAAGAGACTGAATGATGAGGAATCCATAATGAACCTGAGAAGAATGAAACTACAACCTTCTTGCATGTAAAGAATGCCCTTGGACAAGGTCAGATCAGATAAAAGTGTACAGAGGGGGGAAAAATCAGTAGATTTAGATCCCTAGGAGACATGATAAAGTGGGAGTAGTTTATCAAGTATCCCTTATAGTGGGAGTGTATCCCTTATAGTCTAAGCATAGTTAATTTTGCAGGGAATTCCTTTTCTAATCATTAAAATGTATCAAGTTGGGTTTGATTGCTTTTGTTCATTCTAATCTTCACCTCATCTCTCAAAATTAAGATAAATAACTATGTTACCAAATCAGTAGGAAAACAGGTCATTTCCGAGAATGATTCATCCTGGAATTGGATTCTAAATTGAATTGCTTGTGGATTCATATGGGGTTTGGTTTTCTTGTGTCAGAATCATCTGGAATTGACAAGGAACAAACTAGGGCAATTCCAAGTCAGACATGGCAATTTGTTGCCATCACAATTCCAAAAGCAAGCGAAGATTTCAATGCTTTTTTTTGACTTATTGACCACCAAAAAACCCCAAACGACATTGTCGAGCCACAGGAACAAGGAAAGAGCAATGACTGCTAAAATTTCAATGCATTTCATTTGATAAAACATGCCTGAAACCCTTTAAATGACAAAGGAAAGAAGCTGATCAAGAGGGCTCAAGAAGCAATTGAGAATATTAAACTCTATGTTTGGAGAAGCAATTTAAACTTGATCACTGCTGTAATAATTTGCTTAACTCTAAATAGCAACTTGGTTTGGTTGTATACTCAGATTTCCTTCTATGATTGATTAGTTGTATTAGTATATTTTTTATTTTTAATGAATTTTTTGAAAGAAATTTTCTAATAATTTTAAATATTTATGATATGTAGACATGCACACCTGCAGCATTTTTCATTCTCTGGAATTATGAAATTTGTTTCAGAAATCATTCTCATTTCCCATTTCAGGTCATAAAGTTGTTAGAGCTTTGACTGCTAGAACTGTTAGAGCTTTGACTACTAGAATAAACCTACTTCTTAACCAAATTGAAAAACATAATGATAAACCAGTCATTCATAATTTGACGCACGACAAAACAACACCACCTACTTGATACTGAATGATCTAAGGAGCTCTATAATGAAAGGTTCATAAGGCATGACACTTGCTGAAGGTTTTGCAAATGGAGTAGCAAGCTAAGTGGGCTTGATCTTGGGGGAAACTCCATGGTTAAGCACACTTGAGTCAGAGTGGTATTGGGATGGCTGACCTCCTGGGAAGTCTTAATGATTCACCCCTGTGAGCATCACCTATATGCAATGAGTGCTAAGTGGACCATTTATGCTCATGAGAGATGGGTTCTTGTGAACTATTACTCATGAAATATGGGTCAATGAGTTTGACTCAGAAAATATGTAATTGAATCCTGATAAAACATCTCATGATTTGACATGTTACGAAAAAATACCACCTACTTGAAAACCGGCCATTCTTTAAATGGTTCTAATTATTTCAAATTTGCAGTCAGTGCATAAAGACTACTCAATTAAAATGGACCACAAATGCTCCATGCTAAACAAGACTTCACAACCCCTAGTTGGCTATTTATCTGGAACTCACAAGCAACTTCTATTTAGTTCAAAATAGATCCAATGATAATTGACATCTTGAAATGTATTATGACTGTATGCAAGGGCGAATCTGTATGCTCACGTGCATGTGTGTATGGAAAAGGTAGGAATGCATAATAAAGAATTTTATCATTTGTACGTCAAGCCAGCATGGAACTGTGATTGGCACAAAGAGCATACCTTGACCATTTGATCTGGTTTCATTACTGGAAGTCCAAGTTCTGAAAGTGTGCTGTTTCCCCAGGTCTCAAACCAAGGAAGCCCAACACACTTAGAAAGCATATGCACTACAGCGGACTGTGTAACAATGCTTCCAATCTTTCCCTCACCTATGTCAACCACAGGGAGACTCTTCATCCTATACTTTGAAAGCAGGAGAAGCATTGTTAAAAATGAGTCAGATGGCTGTAAAGGTAGAAATGGAGCCCAACGGAAGGATCCTGATATGTCTTTGACCTGCAAAGATAATACCCTGTCATTAGTTTTTACTTTTTAGTGCAATTGTGTTGTCTCAAGCCATAGAAAAATCAGAAATGTAAAAAAGCAACCCTATATTTTAACCTAAGTTGCCAGTTTCAGTTCAGGTTTGGGTACATGGTGGTTCAACAATTGTTTTTACCCAGGTTTGCTATGGCCATACAAAAAGTAACTAAAATATTAAAAATACAAACAGTTGCCAAATTTTGCTCAAGATATACATATTAGTTAGTGTTGTTAGGTTGTTAGCGAAGTTAGTTTAGTTGCTGTTAGGGTTAAGACAAATTATATATTTTAAATGTTTTTTTTAATTATGATATTATTATTTTTAAATCTGTGCTGTGATGCCCAAGTTTCACCCTGAATTCAGCCCAGCCCTTGGGTATGACCCAGGTATGCCCCAGGTTCATCTGAGACCTACCAGTGAAGGGGAGCATTTGGGAACTGTATCCAGGGCATAGCCATACGCGGACCATACTGGGATCAGGACCCTGTACAGGTAATGCTTTATACAGGTGAAGCCAGCATCAGAGATTTTGACTGTTATGACTACACATTCATAGCCATGTGAGACAACATGCATATCTATTTTACCAAAAAGCTGGCATTATATCATTTCTTCTTAATATTCAAAAAGTGAAGAAACTAAAAAGAAGATCAACCTTTGTCTCCCTATAGAATTTTGACGATGTCAACATTTCAAAGAAGTCACCTCCCATTGCAGCTTCAGCTTCAGGACCTGAGTTTATTCCGAATGCCTCAGGCTGCAGGAAACCAGAGTCAAAGCAGGTCAGGGATCTAATAATAATGTTCAAAACTTGATTATAAGAAACAAGAAGAATAAAGAAACATCGGAAACAGCAATTTTTTCTTGTCTATAACTAGCTATATTACTGAGATTCCATATTTTACAGAAGAAGCCTCCATGCTCAAGATATTAATAGCAACATTTGGATTTTCTTCAACTGGGGGTAGCAATTTGCTTTACAATTAGCTCTCCACTAAACTAAAGAGACAAATTAACATTTTAAAAAACTTAATATACGGTATTGTCTTTTACTCACATGGCCTTTGATAATCCTTTATAGCTAATAGTTCTGTCCCTTCAGGTACATACAAAGTTGGCAATCTTCAAATACAACAGGATAGTCTCCTCCCTATGCAAGTGGATATCTTGTCATCAGATGCAGAAATATTTTCTCAAGCAATAGATTCCAGTGATTCAACCTTAGGAGGAACTGGTAGGAAACGATTAATTGTATTAGGTTCTAAGGACAATGAACCCTTACTTTTATGTAGAAGCTTATTTAAGACACTAATTATCTGACTTAGTGATAAGTACCCAGAAGGCAGATCCTTCATTTAAACCTTAATCAATTACTATTTTGTATACACAAACTCATTTTGCGATAGACATTTAAGATAGAATCTCTTTGGATTGGCTCTTCGTTCTATTTTTGGTTTTGTTGCTTTCTAGTTTTTAAGTCTTATTCTATTTTGTTGCTTTATAGTTTTTAAGTCTTATAATTTTTAAGTCTTATAGTCTCTATTGTATGGATTTTGTATATACTGACTTCTCTAGACGTTTATACTCATGTTGTTTTTCTAACCTATCTAGTAAATAACTCTTTGGATTCATCATTTGTTCTATTTTTGGTTTTGTTGCTTTCTAGTTTTAAGTTCTAGGTTCTCTATTTTGGTTTGTTAGAGTTTCTTTTGGATTTCTGATTATCTATTCTAACTTGCTATACTTTTGATCCCATTGACCTCTTTTTGTCATCCTTGAGAATAATATAATCTCTCTTTCTACTCTATTGTGCATTCATTGCAATGTGCTATTGTTAATTTGATTAATTTGCACTGCCATCCCTGCTCTTTGACATCCATACTGGCGAGAATACTTTATTTAATTCGCCGCCATCCTTTCAAGGCATACAAAAAGGAAATGTGATTCAATTCGGCTCTATTTTTATTTAACTCATTTTTAAATCAAAGGAAAATGAACCTTAGATAAGGTTCATGGCTGGTGGAAAATTTTAAGTATCATGATTATGTTTCATGTAAAAGCACTGTCATATCAGCAAAGTAGCCTTTGCTTTAAGGCTACAGTCCCATGGAGGCAAATTACCTCAAATTTATCAGCAGGTTCTGCTGAGAAAATTTGGGAGCCTTTTCCAGTACAGTTTTTCTATGGATTTCCTCATTTTTCCCAGCAGCTATAGAGTTGCAGTTTTTATCAAAATTCATTGGTGGGAATCCCAAAAATTAAATAGAGGCTATGCAAGGTGCCATGTGGACATAAAAATCCTTAACCAGATGGAGTAAAATTGCAGCCACTCAAAGTCTGGGCAAAAAATACAGGACTCACATTTTGCAGGAAAAGATTATTCCTGTAGCTGTATTTTTCAATTCCGTGGGACCAGTCTCAAAGTAAAAATAGGAGGAGCCTCTTCCATGGGACTGCACTTGTCACACTATTTTTTTCTGAGTCATTTAATCATTTGTAACGGATTTAAATATAGTTATTATTAGAGTTAAACAATTTAAAGTATGCAAGGTTATTAATTCCATAGTAAATTACAACATGGAATAATTTAGTATCAACTCTAAATTAAGTAATTAACATAGTAAATTGATAACATAATCACATATTTCTACCAGATTACCATCAAAATTATATATTTATTATTCCAAATATCCTTTAAACATCAACAGTTTCAATACCTATCTGAATCAAAGTTCTTGGAAAGGCCACTCTGACTCTAGAAAAATTTCAGTGGCCCTCATAGCTATGGCACATTCCAGAGAACTTGTGTAAAAACAAAACATGTGCCTACACACCACAAGCTTTGTGTGCCCCATTCTCCAATGCCCATAGCCCACCAAACCACCTTCTTCCTTGAGTGCATGTCCTTTCCAAATCTCACATAAATGCTTTATATAATCCCTTAAGGGGTGGTTTTCAAATCATCACACGGAATTCTTTAATTTATGTGAGAAATACTATTATTCCTCCCTTTTAACCAAAGGGTCATAATAACCTTTATTTTTCTATCTCCCCTTTTAAACAAAGGGTAAAAACTAAAATAACTTTTATTCCCTTATATTTCAAAGGGTCATTCACATAATAACTTTCTTTTCTATTTTTGGGAAACAAGTCCCATAAGAGCACTGTTAGTCTCTTTATCTTTACAAACATGGAATCTTTAGTACATAGTTGAATTTAAATGACATCCATTTCTACAAGATGCTCCCATAGTTGGTAAACTAGCATAAAGGAAAGATCAATCTCATATCTCTTGGCACTTCTATTGAATTTACATAGATTAGATAAGTGCCTTGGATGTAATTAAGATATCTATGCTAATTTACTTTATTTTTACTTAAAGACGCAGAATTGTTTTGATTTTTACTTAAGAACCACTTTATTTTACTTAAGAATTATTTTAATTATTACATATATATGCACACATAAATTTGAACTTTTATTTAAGAGCTATTTTATTTTCTTGGCATTATTTACTTATTTTTATTGAAGAGCTAATTTAATTTTTATATGAATATTAAATTTTTAATATCTATTTAAACTACTACATACATACAAGGACACATAAATAGGTAAGTAGATAAACAAAGACACAAATTTTTAATTTTGTTTAAAAACTATTTTATTTTATTTATGTCAGTCTATATATTAAACGAAAACAAATTATTTCAATGGCTTTAGTTACTGTTTTATTTATTGAAGTACATAACTATTTCAATAGGTTTACTTACTATTTTATTTATTATTTTTAGCTTATTTTTTCTTTTTTGGTATTTTTTGGTTATTTTTTGTTTTCATTTAAATAAAAAGTATTACTGTATTTGAATTGTAGGCACATATTTTGAAATTTTGGTGTTTTTTAACATTTAAAAAAATAAATGTAGGCTCTAAATATTTTTTGTGAACACAGTCATGCCATTACATTCTGCCCCTTGCTCTCACTGTAGGTTTACCCTCTCTGGTAACAATGTTTGAATTTGAATAATTGTGGTTTTTTTTAATTCATGGATGTTTAAACCAAAGTCAGATCTCCTATGGTTGAGACCTTCATTTAGGTAACTGTTCCTATTTTAAAGGCTACTTTTTTTTGGGCATGCTTGCCATCATGAGAATTACCGGCTCATACTTTAGGCTATAAGACCCCTTGAAAATGCATCAGTTACACTCTCACAGACAAAATACATCCCAGCATCACAAATCGAAGTATCATATCTATGTACTGGAGGCCACTAAATCAACTTGAGAGCTCAGAGTATTGTGGATCTAGTTCCTTGGTTCTATGCAACATCCCATATGAAATCACAATATTTATTTCCAGAATTTTACATACTTGAGTAGTAATCCAAAAGCCCACTCAATGTAAAGACACATAAACATAAGCTATTGGTTGCCTGTGCCAAGTTTTCTCCACGAAGTAAAAACATGTAAAGTGGCAAAAAGGTCATGCAGTTACAAGAGAAGTACTCCTTGATGCATGTTCTACTCATGTGCTATCCGCACATCCAATAAAAGGAACGCAAATGCCATGCAAAATGTAAAACACATAACATTCAGAGTATGCCAGGTTTTTCTGTTCTTTAAAATTTAGCTTTATCAAGGTGTAACATACAGTCCAATTCTATATTACATTGCATAGAGGCTCACAATCAGGTTAGGTCTTTTACTCAATCGGTGACATTTTTCTAAATAGTGGTCACAAATTCAAACCCCTAGGAATTAACAGAAAAGGCTCACAAAAATCTCTTATGCCATAATAATGAGAATGTGATGGGGAGAATAGTAACCTAAGTCATCTGCCTCATAGGCATTTGCCTTGAATTATTGAACAGAAAATAGAATTTATGAGAGCAAAGCACACCTGTTGAAGTACCCACACAGCAATGCCCACAAATTCAACAATCCCGATATACTTGTCAATCCAAGTTGCATCTTCTGGAGCATTGATATCCCTTACTGGTGCACTCAATATCTTGTGCTTGGCAAGCAATTGAACCGCTTCGGCAAGACTGGCATCTGAATTGATCTCTACCACTGAAAAGGACCAACACAAAAAAATTTATAAGTACAAAACAGCCATAATATGAATGAACCAAATGTTGTTCCCCTCTGCATAAACATATCTCCTGAAAGCAGGTGTAGAACCAGTCCACATGCCTATATTTGAGTGATAAGCTGATTGGCAAGGTCTGGTTTAATCCTGAGCTGTTTCTCAAGGTCAAAGCCTAAGGGACTTAAAAATTTTAAAAATATATAGAGAAAGTGAAAACATTCCTTTGCTCCCACTGGAAGTCTCACACCCCAAGTAGATTTGCCTGGTAATCCAAGACCTAGAGAGTCCCCTTTACCTTTACCAATTTTGTGGACATGTCACAAGCAATTTTTTTTGGAAGCCAAACCTTGTCAATCCATCTAACCTTGAGTACACTAATTACTAAGAAATGACTAGGTCAACTCTGCTTCCTGTGTGATCACTGCTCTTTAACCAAAAGCTTCTTAATCCAAACAAATCAGTCATCGAACTACAGTGAATATGACCCACATCAAAATCTTCTTAATCCAAACAAATCATTCATAGAACTGTGACTCACATTAGTAATTGCCAATTGGGCAACTTCCCATAAACTGTTTTGCAATACTGGTACATATAAAAGCTGATAAGTTGAATAACCCATTACAGCAGACATTAAAAAAACAGCTGAACAGATCAATAACATGATGTAAGGAGATACTAAGAAAATGATTGTGTGGGATGAACATAGTATTAGCATATAAAAACATTTAGCATGTGACCCAACTGCAAGAAGAAGCAGGTTACCTTGTTTGGTAGGAGGTGCAGGAAAGCCTGACACAGGGATCTTCTCCAAGCAAGAATTGAGCCTCTGGGTGGCTGTCAAGGAAGGCTCCTTCTGTTCATCCCACAGGGTTTCTAGCCTTCTGCCAAGCTCTCTCTCAGCATCCTCGTCTAATCTATGCCTTGGGCTAAAAATGATATTCTCCATCCTCACATTAACAGGAACGACCAGCTCTACACCAGTGGTAGCTGCAATTGTTTTTGTTATTATAGTTTAAGTTACAGATCCAAATCACGAATATGGGACTAAATAATGCTAGACTGCCATTCTGCAGCACATAAAATATTATAAACGAATTTCTGAGAACTGCTCTTGATGTTGGAAATATCTTTGGTGTTTATCCAGTGTGGTAAGTAAAGTTAAGTTTCTTTTCCAAGATTCAACAATCTTCAACGACTTGTTTTTTTAATCATAAATCTCTACGGAGTTTTATCTTAAAACTTTTTAAATACAATAATTTACCTGTCAAAATTATGCTAGTTTAATATTTATTTTTATTATTAAATTTTTAAATGGGTCAACCCTACAGTTAAATACTATGCCATAAAAACATAAAATACACATTATTCTCTTTCTTGCTCATCCTTCAAAACTAACCTTAAATTAATATGACTAATTCTAAGTTAAATTATAAACGTCTTTATTTTTCAATTTTACCAAAACATATAATATAAATCAACACATTGAAAATATAAATTCTTTAAAAAAAACAACAAATATCGTTTGCCTTTGTGGCGAAGGAACATCATAAGTATTAGAGAAATTTGGAAATGCATAAAGAAGATAGTTTTACACTTCCACGAGGGATATCAACAATCATTTTCATAAAAGGCAATCTTTTAACTAGAGATATAATGATGGATTGTTGTACTCTTGTTAATAAATTCAAAGACCATAAAATCTAATCAAAGAGTAGCTATAAAATTAGTCTAGAAGAGTAGACTTTAGTGTAAACAATACTCTACCCCTAGTCAATGTAAGCTTGATGGACCATTTTCTAAGTTAAGTTGACTTGGGTTTAGTGGTATTTTCTTATTTGGTCTTGCTTTGTACTAATGAATCAAATCAAGGGTCATGGTGTGTTCTTATCCATAAGTGATCAACAATCATAGTGACTTCATTGTAAACCCATTTGATTTGCTATTTTCTCACTTTAGTCCTCACCTATTTCTTATAGATAAAGTTGGGAGACAAGGGTAGAATATTAATGTTTTTTACTCAAAATTTTTTATTTTAATTTTATGAAAAAGTACTATGTATCTTTATATTTTTTTTTTTCAATCTTTTTGTGAGAAATATTTTTTTGACATCATGTATATGTTTTATAATTTTTTTTATTTATATAATATTAAAGTTGTATTAAAGCTTGTTGTTACTTGTATAATACATTTTTTTTAAAGAAAATAAGGATTCTCTTTTGAAAATAGCACTCCATTCGATGGCGATCGGGAGCAGAGCAGGCGAAAGTAGGTATGGCGCTGGAGACTGGGTAGCAAATGTGGAAAAGGCTTATCCATTAGAGCTAATCAAGGAGCGAGCCTCTAGGGAAGTTTGGCACAATCCAAAAAAAAGGATTTCGGATACTGAAGGACCTTATCGAGGGGAGGATAGAGCTCGGGACAAACCCTACCAATGGGAAACCGAAGGCAATGGGCAACAGAAGGAGCTTTCAGGATGGTAGGATCGAGACCCTTGGAGAAAAGAGAAAGTGTGGTCTGGTCCTGAGGATCGTCATAGCAGAGACCAGAGGGAAGTGTCGCGAGGAGATGATTGGGAATGGTGTCGCAACAAACAAGAGCCCAGGGAGCGTCCGCCGGGTCAGAACCAATTCTACAAGACAGCAAAACCCAATGGGTTTCAAAGTGGCAGGTATGGAAGGCATCGACAAGGGAACCCTAGGTGGTAAGGGGAAACAGGATGGCTAGGCAGAGCAAGAAGACCTTGGAGAGGTGAGCGCAAGGGAAACTGGAATCAAAACCTGAAACATTCATGAGCTACACCCCTAGAAAAAAACCCAAAGGCTCTCACAGAAGAGGCAAACAAAGATTTGGGCGACAAAGGCAAGGTAAGTTTAGAAGGTGCAAATCTTAGATGTGTGTCCTTTTTAATAAACACTAGCTCTCTGGCCTCTTCGGTCAATAGACTTAAGGAGAAGGCCTTTTTTATAAAATGGGGTGGTGGTTGGCCAGCCATCTCAAAGATGAGACGCTGGTGTGAACGGAATTAGGGATCAGTAGATGTCAAATCCCTAACAAATGGCTTCTTCTAATCGAATGCCTAGATGCTCGGGAAAAAGGGTTGATCATGAACTCGGCGCCGCACTTCATGGATGGCACGAGTTTCTTCATCAAAGAGTAGGAACTGAACTTCGACCCCCTTAGGAAATCTGTAGAAATCAGCAGAATCCAGATAAGATTATATAACCTACCTTTGGAGTATTGGGAAGAAGAGATCCTATAGGAGATTGGGAACAAAATTGGATCCTTTGTCAAAGCAGATGAAAATCTGGTAGATAGAAACTTTGGAATTTATGCAAGAATCTATGTGGAGACGAGCATCATTCTGCTAATTCCAAAGGAGATGGAGATCAGATCAGCCCAAGGCATCTGGAGGTAGAAAATAGAAAGAGAGGATGAACTAGTCATTTGCTAGGCTTGTCATTCTAAAGGCCACGAATCCCTAGATTGTGTGAAAATCAGGAAGGAGGATAAAGAGGATCCACAACGATAGGGGAAAGAAGAAACCCTAAGAGCTTATCATCAGTTGTAGGGCAGATCAATCCAATAGGAAGAAGCAAAAGTTGTGGACCAGCGCGCCATGCTAGGAAACAACCAGAAAGTAGGAAAGGACCTAAGTACTCTAGAGAATTTTGGAGAAGGGAGAGAGGTCCTGGTGTCTGAAGGCCCTCAGGATGGTAGGAAGAAGTCAGCAGAGAAAGAGACCCAGGCTGAGGGTTCAACAGAATCCAATGAAACCGTTGTCAAGGACACATAAGGAAGGGAAGCTAGGGACTCAGGTTTGAACACGGCCAAGATGGGACCAAAAAAAAGCAAGGAAGTAGATGATCAGCTAGAGAATGGCATTTTGGTAAATGCAGATGAACCGAAAATTGTAAAGGGTGGGGTGGATTCCCCTCGAAATTCTACTCTTTAGGGTATGAATCAAAAGAAGGCTCGGAGGAGGTGGATGAAGGGGAGATTCGGGAAGAGACAATGATAGCACAAACTCTATCAAAGATCAAAGTCCCCAAAACTGGGAAGGGGGGTAAAAGAGGTAGGAAGTCTATGAAGGAAAAGTTAGAACTCGCAGGAATAGCCAAAGGACAAAGGCAGCTTTCATTGAGGTCAGGGAAGGTTAGATCCCTTCCCGAAGAGGAATGAGGGCCATAACTTGGAATGTTAGGGGCTTAAATGCCCCTAAAAAATGATGCTTGGGCAAGCGTCTGATTAACCAAAGTAGAGCAGATTTAATTCTCTTATAGGAAACGAAACTTGAAGGGGGGGAAAAGGAGAGCTTTATGAAGTCCTTAAAAAATTGGGAAGGTGCATGGGTAGATGCTAGAGGTGCTTTGGGAGGATTGGGGGTTCTTTGGAACCCGTTGTTCATTAGAGGGGAGGAGGTGGCGGCAAACCTTTGTTGGCAATGTGTTAAAATAAGGGTCAATCAGGTCAAGAAAGATTTCTTTATTGTAAATGTGTACAGCCCAACAGAGACAAATAAAAAAAGGAGGTTTGGGGGCAAATCAAGTCATTATTGTAGGAGGATGGTGGAAGAAGATCAATGGTGGCGGGTGACTTCAATGCCACAAAGGACAATGAGGAGAAGAAGGGAGGCAGGGTGCTGATTACATAGGTGCAAAGGGACTTCAGGGACTTCATTGAAGATTGCATGCTTTGAGACATAACAACAAAGAATGGTCTCTACACTTGGACAAATAGAAGGAAAATCTTCTCCAACATAGCAAAGAGGTTGGACAAATTTATGTTGGCTGGGGATTGGGAGGCCTTTTCCTTAGTTTTTGAGGCAACTATTCTACCTTGGACGGGTTCTGATCATTTCCCGGTTCAGGTGACAGTTCTACCAAATACCTGACCCCTATAAGATGTCCTTTCAAATTTGAAAAGATGTGGCTGGGAGATGAAGGACTTAGAAAAAATATAAAGGATTGGTGGGGGAAGAAGTGGAAAATGGTAATCACAAGCTCTATGTGTTGGAAAAAAAGTTGGCCAAGGTGAAGAATAGACTCAGGATTTGGAATAAGGAACGCTTCAAAGATATTTTCCAAGAGAAGATCAAATTACAAGAAGAGCTGACTGCATTAAACAACAAAGTCATAGAGTCGGGAATGGAGGTGGAAGACTTCTTACTAGAGGAAAAACTAAAAAAAGAGTACTTGGAGACCTTGGTAAGAGAGGAAATCTTCTAGAGACAGAAATCAAGGAAAACATGGCTTAAAGAAGGGGATAGGAACACAAAGTTTTTTCACAATTCCTAGAAGGCAAGAAGGAGCAGGAATAGGATATCAGAGCTGGTCAACTTAGCAAGGCAGATGATTGTGGAGGAGGAGGATATTAATAAGGAGGCAGTCAACTTCTTCAGAAATCTGCTAAACAATGCCACTAACCAAACCAAGAGACGCAGGAGGAGCTTCTATCCAATATTCCAAGATGAGTATCAGAAGCAGACAACCAAAGGCTCTGGGCCACAATCTCAATTGAAGCAATCAAGAAGGTCACCGTCCAATTGAATTTGGATAAGGCCCCTAGGCCCAACGGCTTTTCAGCAGGCTTCTTCCAGCATTTTTGGGACATCATTGGTAAGGATCTGACAGAGGCTGTTGAAGAGTCAAGGAGAGAAACAGTAATTCTTGGGGTGCTAAACCATACTTTCCTTGCTTTATTACCTAAAACCAAGGAGGCCAAGTCCATGGGTGACTACAGACCCATTTCTTTGTGCAATGATGCATACAAGATCATTACAAAGATCATAGCAAATAGATTGAAACCAATCCTGGAGAAGATAATATCAGAAGAACAAACTAGCTTTGCCCTCAGCGGCTCGATCTTTGAAGGAATTGTGGTGGCCCATGAGGCTATTCACTCAGTAAGAAGGCAGGGGTCAGAAAGTGTGATAATCAAACTGGACATCCAAAACGCATATGATCAAGTGGACAAAGAATTCCTACTAAAAGTCTTGGAGAGGTTTGGGTTTGATCAGAACTGGATAAGATGGGTAAGGGCATGCATCACGACCCCAAATTTTTTTAGTCTTGGTTAATGGAACCCCACAGGGCTTCTTCTCCTCCAGCAAGGGGCTCAGACAAGGGGACCCATTGTCCCCTTTCCTCTTTATAATCATGGCAGAATCATTGGGAAGAAGGATAAATGCAGAGAGAAGAGCTGGCAATTGGAAAGGAATCAAAGTGGTACCGAGGGCAGATCCGATCTCACATCAGCATTTGCTGATGATACCATGCTTTTTGGGAAAACATGTCTTACGAAGGCCAGGAACATCAAGAAGATTCTTGATAAGTATTGCTTGGCGTCGAGTCGGAAGGTTAACTGGAGGAAGTCAAAGGTTTTCTTCTTCAACAACAACCCCAGTATCCAAATGGACATTTCCCGTATACTGGGTCTTAGGAGTGTCAGACTTATGGGTAAGTTTTTGGGGATCCCCTTGTTTGTTGGGATCAATAAAAGCGAACTCTGGGGGGAATTGCTTTCAAAATGCAGTCAAAAGATGAAGGCATGGAAGGGCAAATGGCTCTCTTTGGCGGGCAAAATCATGATGATAAGGGTGGTGTTGTCTGTTATTCCCATATACTCGTTGTCTTGCCTTAAGATCCCAAAGAAGTCTACGGTGGAGATTAACCAAATAATGAGGAAGTTCATGTGGAGTGGCACCTCAGAGAACCAAAAAATCCCTCTGGTGGCATGGGAGGGGGTGTGTACTCCAAAGGAAGCTAGGGGCGCTGGGGTCCGTCAAGTGGAAGTCATGAATTTGGCCTTAGGGGCTAAGCTGGTGTGCCAAATGTATGGCAAGCCAAATCAGAAATGGGTTAAGATCCTCCAAAACAAGTATCTGGACTCTAGGGACCTGAAAATGATTTTCACAACCAGAGACCCCCCAAGAGGATAGGTGATTTGGAACTTCCTAATTGAAATCAGGGATATTATAATAAAGCATATTACCTAGGAAATAAAGGACGGAAGGGAGGCTTTGGTTTGGGAGGACTCATGGGAAGGCAAAGAGATTTTGGGGTAGGATGCCGACTTGGAAGACCTGAAGACTTCCTTGCACCAAATGTGGGGTGAGAAGGTCCAAGACTATGTGGAATGGAAGGAAGTTGACGGCATTGGGATTTGGCCCTAGAAATCCTTGGAGGATGTGGTGGCTCCAGAAGACCAAAAAGAAAGGATTCGACAAAGACTTTAGGAGAGACATGTAGTTATCACGGAAGAGAAGGACATAATAAGATGGTGTGGTGCCTCAACAGGAGAGTATCAAGTAAAGATGGGCTACAAATTAAAGGAACAAGCATGGAGAAAAGCAGATTGGCCGAAGCATCTCTTATGGAACTGAGCTTGCCTTCCAAAGGCTGGGGTGTTCACTTGGTTAGCTTTCCATAAGTGAATTCTTACTAAGGACAGGCTCTCTCGTTTGGGAATCCAAGGTCCTAGTAGGTGTGCCCTGTGTGAGAAGGACAAACAACATCTAGATCACCTGCTCTTAGGATGTGAGGTGGCTGAATTTTGTTGGTGTCAAGTGATATCCAAACTGGGGTGACAGAGTCCACTGTCGTTGGATTTGAAGACTCTTTTTCTGATGTAGCCTAAGATCAGAAGTCGTAGCCTCTTCCACAACCTCTGGACAGTTGCTCCTTCAATCATCATCTGGGAATTGTGGAAAGAGAGGAATAGACAGATTTTTCAGGATAAAAAGATGAACAAGGAATTACTGGACAAAAAGATAGAAGAGGCCATTGTAGAAATAGCCAACAATGTTGCTCGGAACCAAAGCCTGAAGTACAACTGCTTCTCAAGCTGGGATGGGGAAATGAAGAAGTCCTGGGCTAGGCTTTCGGTTCCCCCCATTAATGGGGCTCTAGGGGTTAGTCCCATTAGGGGATCAAGGGAAGAAGTGAGATGGTTGGTGCTAGAGGAAGGATGGGCAAAAATTAATTTTGATGAAGCCACGAAAAGAAACTCGGGTGAAAGTGGGGTTGGATGTGTGATCAAGGACCATGAAGGGAGATTTTTAATGGAAAAGTACATCTATCTGGGGATTGGCACAAATAATGAAGCAGAATTCAGGACGGCTTTGATCGAGCTCCAATGTGCTAAGAGCATAAATTTGAGGAAAATTCACCTAGAAGGGGACTCTCTAATAATTATCAATGCTATTAGGACGGGGTGGACTCCTAATTGGAAGCTTAGGAGATGGTTAACTCCTATTAACCAAATCCTAGAGGAGCTAGACTCCTTCAAAGTTTCCCATATTTACCGCGAAGGTAATGGGCTAGTGGATGACTTGGCCAAAAAGCCCTCGCTGGCAGGATCCTCTTGAGGTGACCTTACCATATTGAAAGATGATGGCAAAGTGTGTGTGAGGGGAGTCGAGGGCGTTCAATATCATGATGAGAAGTGTGCAATGTTAGGAGGAGAGCTGGCGAATGACATTAAATTTGGGTGTTGCAAGGATAACAGTGCAGTTTCCTTCTCAGCAGGCTCGGTATGGTTGGCTCAAGGCAATCGGCATGGACACCGCAATAATTCTGGAATGCTCAAGCAAATAGCTGGCTTTCTTGGGTGAGGTGATGAAGAAGAGGTTGGGGCTGATCTTTAAATCAAGGCACGGCCTCATCCTCCATGCTCTGAAGATGGTGTTGGGGGAGGGATGTATGCGCTCCTTCCACAAGTATAGGGTGAATACGGATGTCACCGCCATGTTTCTGGTGTCAGTTATGGATGCAGGCGAGTCAAAGGACATGGTGAGGTTGCTCTACAAGAAATTGATACGGGAGAAGTTTCTGGGCCATCTAGAGGATGTGCTGGCAAACTATGAGGTGGGGAGAGGGATTCCTCTTCCAGGCAACTACTATGTTCCTCATCAGCATGGTCATCCTCCAGAAAGGTTCCCGCTGGTTTTCTCGAGTGATTCGGCTTCTCTTCCTAGGTTTCGATCAGAGGCAGTGCAAGGAATAAAATTCCTCAAACAAATTCTGGACCTGATCCTAAAGGATAGCGCAAGCTAGTTGCAAGAGTTTATTGTGGAAGAAGGGTTGGCAGATGCAGCAGGCTTGGCCAACTAGGGGAGGCTGCGCATCCATGCCCATTGATTCCATGCACCCATAATTGTTGTGTTCTGATGCATAGGTTTTAGGTCTGGTATGGTATGGTATGGTATGGTCCGGTGGGGTGGTCGGGGTGTTACCAAGGTTTGGTTATATATTTTGGGTCTATATATATATGTTCAAGAAATATTCAGGGGGTTATAGGGTGATATGGCAACATTTTGTTCTTGGTTGCCTGTATTAATCCTTTTTGGGGGGATTGGATATGCACAGGGTGACTGTTAATAACCCCCTACTCCTATGTAATGTTCATACTTTAATATTAATACAAGGGTGCAACCCCTTAGCTGCGTTGAACTGATAAAAAAAAGGATTCTCTTTTGAAGCTTTTAGCTTTAATTTGATATTTGTAGAGTTTTATATGAATATATTTCCATTATGCATTTTATGGTATTTCATGGTACTTTGCATTAAGTTTGCACCACTTCATTGGTTTTGTGCCTATGTCAAGTCTTATTGAGTCATTTCAAGTTATGGTGTAATGCCTTAGGCTTTCGCTTGAGACATTAATGATCAAAGATAGATGATACAAATGCAACATCAACATGCCACATTGCACACCTACACATGCAAGATGTCATGACACGACACAACAACACTCAAATCACGCAATGCCAATGCACCAAACATGGTGGCACAAGTGAAAGACTCACTCAATCATGGGTCAAGGTCACCATGACAAGCTACAAGGAGATAGAGTTCTCTGTAACTTTAACAATCAGGGCCAAGGCCACAATCACCATTGCTTGCCATAGCAAGAACAAGATGAGAGAATCATATCATCTCAACCCTCAAATGGCTCAATACAACCCAACAACACAGCAACAAGGATGTGGGACTAACATCTTGATCTAAAGATCACATACTCAAAAGCTAGGATGATAGGGAGAACCAAGATCTCACCCAAACACACTTTAGGTTAGTCATCATAACACCAGACACAACACCCAACATAAAAAGATATACAAGTCTTAAAGTACACAAAGGACAACCCAACTCAGATGATAGGCAATTAGGGCAAGCCCTAGGGAATAATTCACCTTTAGGAAACTTTTTTCAATAAGTGCAGGAAGTGCCCACTATCTAAGCATCACCCCTTTCTGGACCAAATCACCCATTGTGACAATCCCAAATCACCCAAGCTATCCTGAGGTTGTCCAAGCAGCCCCCAAATCACACCTATCACCAAGGAAAGTCACCCCTAGTAAAATGGGTGATTTATAGTATGTTGAAATATTCTAGTCTCAAAGACCTATAAATTGATCATGAGGCACTACAAAGGGTCCCCTGCAAGCCTAAAAACATCCTTCACACTCAACACTAACTTCCAACATCACAAGAGAAGAAACAAGGTGTAGACACCTAAAATGCATTCCTGCTTTTCTATCATCATCCTGCATTTCCCCTTCCAATTCAATCTTTCTATTATCATTAATTAAAAAAACAACATTTATTTAATTAATAAACCTAATCATTCTTCTAACATTAATTAAATAAGTCTTATATATTTAATTAATTAACTAACCTAGTCTTTCTTTCAATGTTTCAACTTTAATTAAATAATTCACATTTATTTAATTAAATCAATCATTCTCCCAATACTCCCCTATAAATTAAATAAATACATAATATTTATTTAATTCATCCAAAATTCCCTCTCATCATTAACTAAATAAATAAACCAAGTTCAATTAGTTAATTAATCATTGCACATTCCTCTGCCACTTTGATTAAAATAATCAAGGTCAACCTTGCACATGGCTCCAAAAGGTACTTTTTCAATCTCCATCCTTCATCTCTTTCAACCTTTTTCGTAATCGTCATCACCAATCCCATGCTTATACTTGTAAGCTTCTCATTCTCCCTTGCAAATGGATCAATCCTCCACCCATTATATAAGATCAAATCCTAGTCATTCATGGCTCTCATCCCAAATCTATAAATTCATCACTTCTCAAGCCATTTTCAAGAGTTTGAATTGGATGCATAGAAAGGTCATGCTATTGGAATACTTGAACAACTATAGCTCTCTTTCAACAGAAAAAATAATCTTGAGCATATCCCATAGGCATTAAGTTTTATTTTGGTGAGAATCTTGTCTTATTTTCACTATTTGTTTGCATTCCTTAGCTCAATCAGAGGTGTTTTACGCTTGAAATTAGGTTCTTTTATGTACATTGCTTTAGTTGATTTTTGTTTCAAATTTTAGCATATGCATTGTGGCACGCCTAGTAGGACACGTTCCTATCTAATTTTCATGTTTGCAGGATCATTTTGAGTGATTTTTGCATGTTTTTCACATTTTTGTTATTTTTCATAGTTTGGCACAGGTGCTCTATCAAACAGCACACCCACTCTTGGTTCTAGCATATCTACACCCAGACATGGCACATCTACACTCTATGCACAATCTTAAACCTTAAACCCTAGCTAGTGGCACAAGCACTTTGATTAATGGTGTATCTACACACCCTATAGCATATATGCAACTTTTGTAGTGTATGCACCCTCTAGATTTTTCTAGAGTGTTTTAGCGCATAGGGTTTGTGAAGTAGCATATATACAATCCTCATAGAGTATACACACCTTGTGTCATGTATGCACCCTCTAGGGTTTTTCTAGATTATCTTAGCATACTTAGTCTATGAATTAGCATATCAATATTTATCGTAGCATATCTGAACTTCTTTTTAGCATATTTTCTTTCTAGATTTCATTTTTAATTATTTGGTACATTAAGACTATAGAACAACATATATCCTCTTCCCATAGCATATGTTCTCTATTTTGTAGTTCATTTGCTCTCAGGTTGCCTGTATGATTACTTGTCGGAGCATACACTTTGTGGAACAATGTATATGCACCTTGTGTAGCATATTCACTTCATGGAACAATGTATGTGCTTTTGGTTAGGCATTTTGTTGTGTTAGATTTTCTTGCTAACCCTAATCATTGTAGGTGTGTGTCTTGACTATTAGTGCTATTTATTAACCCTTTGTTGTAGGTTCACTTGTTTAAAGATAAATTATGACATGAAACTACTAATGTGTGTGTTGTAGGTTCATTTGACAAAGAAACAACCTTTGATCCCTTTGTGTGTTTCCATCATTTTCTTTAAAGGTGAATTAACTTATTTTCTTGACTTGTGCACTCAAGGGTGTGTATTTTCTTCCCTCGCAATATAAGGTGACCTTGGGAATCAAAAGCAACCCCTGTTCACATTTGTCTTCACATCTCACATTGTCATTTTGTAATGTGAATGAACTTGCTAGTCATGTTTGCATACCAATAAAGGGTGTGTATGTTTTTCCCTTGCACCACAAGGTGACCTTGGGAATCAAAAGCATCCATTTATTCACTTTTTGTTTCCTAAAAGGCTAGTTCCTGTGTATGATCTTTCTTTGTGCTGTAAGACAATCTTAGGAATCAAAAATGACTAGTCCTTTTTTTATTTCTTTTTAGCAAGCTTGGCTTGGATTTCATCACCAAGTGGTGACTCAAACCCACGTGTTCTAGAAAGGAATATAAATTAGGAAGAGAATCAAAAGAATCTTCCTTTAAGGTACATTTGTCATTCAACTACGCTTGTGTTGGGTGAGTATTTGTCACTAACAAAATGGTACTTTCAACCACAGTATGATGAGATTAAATCTCTCCTTGAGGAAAGGGGAGGCACCCTTCTTATTGCTAACTAAGATCAACAAGTAATTAATTACAATTATTTACACTAAATCTATCATGTGGGTCTTTCCATATCATCCAATTCTCTTTCTTCAGAATTGATGTTCACTTACAAACTTATACTTAAAACACTTTTGATACTTACAATGTATCATAAATCATAAAACTACTTATTGGAGCAATGATAACCAATATTCAAATTAGTTAGATGTAAGAATAACTAAAATAATACCAGTGTGTGTTAATCACAAGAAACCCATGAAAGCTCAAAGACTTTTGTTGCTTCTCACACCAATTAGGAAATGAACTTGGATGGAACAAAGTGCAGCCCAAAGTCTCCACCTTATTGCCAAAGAAGATTAAATAATCACGGATGATAACTCATAGCCCAAAGTCTCCAAAGTCACCTCCATTCACGAACACAAGACACAAATCTAGATATGATATTGCAACTCACAGACTTCAAAATCAGATTTCTAGCACCTTCCAGATTATGTAGATTCACACCACAATTCAATCAAACACACAAGAAGATGTAATGGAAAAGATGTAAGAACATTCCCAATACACAGCAAGCTTAATCCAACACAAAGATTGAATGCCCACTTGACTTTCTTATATTGATTGAATAAAGATTTACAATTTGAACACAAAGTCTCAAGATGTTTCTCAATGCAGTAGTGTTTCACTTCATTAGCCAAAAGATAATATTTACAAAGAGCACCCTCTTATTTATAGAGAGGAGCTATGAACAAAAATAGGAAAGTTATAACTACCTTGACTTAGTCTAGACAGAGTCCGATTTTGTTTAGGGCTCTGTACTTTTCCTACGTACAAATTACATATTACAAAAAGACATATAAGATGTCAATTACATATAACAAAACTACATATGGAAAGCTTTAAAAATAATCTAAGTGTCCAAAGACACAGGAATTTCTTCCTCTTTATCTTTCTCCAGGAAATCTTCATATCATTTCAGGGCCGCCTGGACTTCATTATCATTCGGTCCTAGTGTCTATCTGGAGATGGTAAGGACTCTTGTGATGGAGTCTAAGATGTTGACAGGCATGCCTTTGTTCCTATCTAGTATCCTTTGCAACTTATCCAAAATCACTTGAAAATCCACCAGCTTATCAATTGAGGCCAATGAGAAGGCTTATGTCTCTATTTCAGTATGAACCAATGAAGTGAAATCTTGGATAACTATTTCTACAAGGAGGGTCTTCTAATTTTCGTCAAACATTTGACAAGGAAGTTCCCCAATCTTATTAGAAATATCTAGCCCCTTGTTTATGTTCTCATCTAGGGCCTCCTTGAGATCATTGATCAAATTTTTGAGGACTTCTTTCTCATTCTTCATTATCTCCCTATATTCTACATACATATTTCTATTGGGGGTCACCCCATGCTCTACCAAAATCTCTACTTAATTTTCTACAGTTAGGTCCACATATGAATATCTTTCTCTGTCAGCTACAAGTCTTGGGATAGCATACGAAGTGTCTGGTTCAATTCTGCTTTCACTTCACCCAAGTTGTTCAAAAGCTCAATAGAAGAATTTATGAGTTGAGTACCTTGTGCCATTAGTCTTTCTATCTAGGCACTGACTACCTGACCTTGTGCTCCAATCTTCTTAGCCTTCTGAATGGCTTCTTCATCAACACAAGTACCAACAGGTTCTTCTTGCCTAGAAGATTGAGATATCTTTAGTAGAATAGAAGTTAGTTGTTCTACCTGAATCTTGAGTTGATCCTTGATCAACTTGTCTTTGTCATACCTCTCAAGCAAAGATGTCACTGTTGCTTTTAAGTCCTCCTTTGCACCTTCATGTGTTTGCTTCCCAAGCTCTATCCATGAAATTTCATAGTTAGAAGCTTGGGCATCTTCAATATTTTTAGCCTTTGGAGGCACAATAACCTCTGCATACTTGTTACCAGATGAATCAATTATCACCCTTGATATTGTTTTAGCCTTCTTTGTTGATTTGGGTTTTGATGATACAAATTGACCAAAGTCAAAATCATCAAGTGACATTGCTTGGTTCTTCATCTTTGGCTTCTGAGAACTTAACCAAGGGAGAAGAGTGGATAAATCTTCTTCGGTTTGTGTTTCCAAAGATTGTGATGACAGGGTAGAATCAATAGTTTGTGAGATGGATGGAATGGAAAATGGAATGGAAGTATCTGGTAATGTAGTGGATACCAAGGGAGTAGTGGTAACAATAGGTGGTGTTTGAGTCAAAACAGTAGTAGGGTTCACATCAGTTGGCACATTGGGTGTAGAAGTAGACATGAACTTATCAAAGTTCAATTGGGTAGTAATTAATGGATTGGAAGGTGGAGATGATAAACTTGTGGGACTAGGTAAAGAGGAAAGTGATCCAAACATTTGGTCCATGGTGCCATGAGGTGGGCTTTGGAAAAATTAATCACTTGTGGGTGACGAAGGAGATGAATAAATGGTTTGCACAGAAATAGTAGGAATGATAAATACAACATGTGGAGATTGCATTGTTGAAACAACAGGAGGTGAGGTAGGAGAACACCTGGGATGACTCCAATTGAGAAGTAACTGGAGGAGCTTGTGCCTTGACAACAGAAGGATCTTCTCTAGCATCCACCTGAGTAGATGTTCCTTCTTTCTCTTTACCTTTGCCTTTCTCACCTTTGTTCTTGAAAACAAATTTCAACTTTTATCTAGAACCAAGAGTATCTTCTTTATTCTTAGTCCTCAGCTCCTCTCTCTTGCTAGAATCTCCTTCAGCATGCTCCTCTTCTGACCATGTCTTGAATAACTTTATCTTTATCCCTTTCCTTTCTAACCAGACATTAGTGTTAGCAAGGATGAGTTGAAACCTATCCCTTATGGAAGTAGACTCCTTCAATGACCATTTAATTGGTGGAAGAGGGGTTGAATAAATTTTATTACCCTCATATAGAGGGTCCAATATATCACCATCATCCTGCATATCTTCAAGAATATCTGCAAGATTGAAATCTCTGATTTTCTCTAAGGTTAACCAGCTGTAGTCTAGCTTCCTTACATTTTCATTTGTCCTACACTCGGCCCATATGTCTTCAATTTTATGTACATGGGTGTAGTTACCTTTGAGCTTATCTTTCATCCCCCTATAGTCAAAGTCATTTCATCTCTTGAATCTTTTGAGGGTGATCCACTGTAACTCATTTTCCATTAACTTGGCCTTTGGAGTAGTTGATACTGTGTATCGGTCGATAGTAACTGGAAACTTTAAGCCAGACCTATGAGACTCTGCTTGCTTCTTGTGCACATTCATCATTTGTCTGCACAATTCCATCAATATTAATTTTTCACTAGGATAACTTGGTAACATGTAAGGTTTCTCGCTGAAACATCCAACCCTGATGTAGGTAAAGGTTGGGAATTGTAGAAATATGCAACCAATCTTCTTCACATGTTCCCATGTTGTATCTAAAACTCTCTTTTTACAAGATCCTTCTCAAACATGCAAATGTATTTATACAAGAAGGCATCATTGACCCTTGTGAAATGTTTTAGACTCTCCTTTAGAGTCAATTGTGGATAATATTCATACACTAGTACTTGCCTTCTATCACCAACAGAAGACAAGCCAAGAAAAGACATCATGTAAGCTGTATTATATACCAAATAAGATGTCATATAGAACTTTAGAGAACTAGATACCTCAGAGAGTTGGTGGCAAATAACATCGATGATCTGTTTACCCGAGAAGATTTTCTGATTTCCCTTCTTAATGATGGAAATATACTAATACATCCAATCCTGAAAAGTATAAGATGTCGGGAGCCCTTTGACTCTACTCAAGAGTGTAATTAAATCTCCTATCTCTTTGTGGAACTCACTCTGATATATGCTCTTAGGCCACCTGGCTATAGTAGGCCTAGGAGTATTGAGCCACCAAGAATTAATATTTTTCTTGTATCTCTCTGTGTTCTTGTCATAGTACTCCTGAGTTGATTCTATAGTAACATCTGAGTATTCTTCAATATCCAGATAACTAAAGATCTTGTCAAAGAATTATTTGTCAAGCTGAATCACTACTTTACCATCAACATCTTTTACAGACTTGCTCTCTCGATCAAAGCGGGCAGTTGCCGCCAAGATAAATTTTGGATTTTGTGCAAACACTAGGAAAGCAGATGTCAGGTGAATACTGTTGTCAAGAAAAACTTGCATGTGACGTGCAACTGGCTGCTTGTTCAACCTTTCCAGAAATTCTATCATATCCACATGGCCAATCTCGGTGTCCCTGATGTTATCCATATTTGATTCCATAGAGGACACAGGAACCACCCCTTGATACTTGTACTTCATGTTTTTCTTCACAGGAGAGGCTTCTAACATTTGCTGAGAAACTGTAAAATGATGTTGAAACTCTCCAGAGTTAGTATATTTTCACTTTACAAGAAATATGCAATTTCACAGAAAAATTGCACTTCTGCATTTGAACAACAATTGGTGTAGGTCAAAGAAAATTCTCTGGACTACATGAGGTAGATCAAGTTTTATGTAGTTCAGTGAAAATTCTCTGAACTACATGAGGTAGGTCAAATAGAAAAGTGCAGGGCAAAGAAATTCTCTACCCTTGCATAAGGGGAAAAAAAACTTGACAAGATGCAGGTCAGAGAAAATTCTCCAAACTGCATTTAGGGAAGAGCTTTTGGATGTAGGTCAGAGAATTTTCTCTGACCTACATTTTGTCTTAATGCAGAGACTATGTACTTCAGAGAAAATTCTCTAAAGTACATATCAGGTAGATATGTGTTATGTACTTCAGAGAATTTTCTCTGAAGTGCATAACAAGGTAATGTTTGGTTTATGACTTTCAGAGAAAATTCTCTTAAAGTCATGTTTTTGGGTAATGCTTAAGTCATGACTTTCGGAGAATTTTTTTCCAAAAGTCATTTCTTTGTCACTTTTTGACCAAGGTTTAGGTTAGACTTTTGACCAAGGTTTAAGTTTGGTGTGTTCAGAGAAAATTCTCCAAACAACACTGGTTTTAATAACCAGCGATGTTGTTTGGAGAATTTTCTCCGAACAACACACTGTTATGAAGTGTGGTCAAAATGGTAGTTTTAAAACTTTACAATGGTTTTAAAAGTGGTGGCAAACAATGTTGCTCAGAGATTATTCTCTGAGAAACACTTATAAGTGTTATTCTCAGGGGTCAAAGAAATTCTCCACGACCCTTGACTATTTTAAACGATGACTGATGTAAAAATTAAAACCTAGGGTTTTACTTAAGCATAAAAATGAACAATATAAAAATGAGAACAAACAATGAGAAAGATAAAGGTAAAAGAAAATAATAAATTACCCGAAACAAAATATGAACGCTTGATATCAGTGGAAAACTCCATGAACAACCGCACACAACCAAGATGATAAACAACGAAGAATGGAGCAGGCAAGATCAAAAACGGCGCAAGGAAAGACGGTAAAATGCAACAGTTAAAATGAAAAATTAACGTAGTAATTATATATAACCCCTGCATTAAATTCCATTAATGGAAAACATATCAGTTTGATATGCATTTGCGGAGAAATTCTCCACAACTACATGACTACAAACTTTCAAAAATACAACGTCAGAGAAATTCTCCGACTTTGCATATGCAGTGTTAGAGAATTTCTCTAACTTTTCATATTAGGTAAAAATGCTAAGTCATGACAAAAAACTTGATTTTTCTTTTTTGAAAGGGGTAGACTCAACACGACTCAAAATGACTTTTGGAAGTGTTTAACCACGTGTGAGGCCAATTCAATTTTGCCTCATTTTGTGTGTCTAGAGCTCGTGGGCTACGAAATGGACAAGTTTCATAGGTATTATCCCACAAATTCAATCAGCTAAATTCGAGGATAACATCTTGCAAGAAACTTTATAGCTTGCAAAGTGATGAATGAGAGTGGGTTACCCTTTCAAGCCAAGCCTTTACACATACACCTTGATTCCATAGGTTTAGGCCTCATGTACCGCAAGGTATATTGAGAACATCCCTTAAAAAGCCTTGTTCAAACTTAGCTAGAGAACCTTTTGGTTGTTTGTAACCTATGATGCATCGATAAGCAATTAGCCCTATGAAGTTACTCATCATGTACCTTTGGAACCAAAATAGTAGACCATAAACAAATAAAAATGAATCTATGGCTAGTGCTCTAAGATCATGGACCAATACTATTCACAACCAAGTCCAAGCATATTCATGATCTCATAAGTCGAATACTCCCACTTGAATAATTAGTTTGTTTGTGTGTTTGCATTGTGTAGATAGAAAATTGGTACAAAGGCAATGGAAGATAATTGAACACAACCCAATACCTTCACCTTTAACCAAGCCCTCCACACGTGATAGAACATAGTAGATGCACCCAAATCTACTAGCTTTATTCTCTTTGATGGATGATAGATAGGATGAGATGTTGATTGCTCAAATTTGCAGCATAATGATAATATGAGGATGATGGATGAGAGGATCTAGAGTGATTTGGACAGCATGATGATGTATGAAGATGTGATCTCTTAAGAGCCCCCAAAGGGCTTTGGTGAGGCTTGATTTATAAGAGATGGGTGATAGGAATGGACAGCTAGGATTAGATTAGTGATGGGTGGCTAGGATTAAGTGATGGTTGGAGTTGTAGTCATGTGACAAGTGTCTCATGACAGTTGAATGAGATGAATAAAGTTAAGAGGCTTCCACATAATAAGGGAAAAGTGGGAATTAATTAAATAAATATAATTTATTTAATTAATTGGCTAGAGGGATTAAAATGGGATTAAATGGGATTATGATGTGAATTAGTTAAATAAATATGATTTATTTAACTAATTAGGTGATGAAAGGGATTATAGGACAAAACGTGTTACAAAGTTTCTCAAGTGATGTATTGACAAGGCATGGTCAATTTTAGGTGTCTACACATTGTTTGCACCTTGTGTAAAACCCATCAAAAAATACAAAAATACATCAAAAATCAAAAAGTAAAAAAATCCTAAAAAATGCCAAAGTTTGAAAATCTAACCAAATCCAAATCTTGAAAAATCTCAATATTCACGATCCAAAAGAAATCCAAATTTTTTTGCATCCTAAGTTCTACCCATCCAAGATCTTGTGAACCAATCCCAAATCCCAAAGTCAAAGATACAACCCATCCAAAAATACCCCAAGTCAAACCAACTCTAATCCTAAATCTAATCAAACATCACCCCAAATCTCAAAGATATCCAAAAAATCCAGTCATTCCAAGTCAAATCATTTAAGGACCTAGATTCCTTAAAACTATTATACTATTTTGCCCTCTTGGCTAAATCGTCTAAAGAATCCTAATTCTGGTGTTTCCCTCTCTAGTATATAGGCTAAATTATTCAAATCCCCCCAAAAGAAAGAGCCTTCAAATTTCTATGTATCTAGAGTCTTAGGGTTTAAAAAATTGAAAGTCTTTCTCCTAAAGCACTAAAACCTTAGACCCTAGAGGCTTTAACAAGGGTTCAGATGCCTTCTGTTATAAATCAAAGTTGACCGCCTATTGCCCATGAAAACTCACTTAAGTTATAACTTTGAGCCCAGGTGGGTCATCCTTTTACTAGCCCCATCCATCAAGTCACCGGCTCTGAACCTTTTATTTTCTTTATTGTCGGGGAACCTTCGAGTTTTAGAACCTAAGTCAGCGGATTTGAAAATTTGCAAACCCCCTGACTTCCCGACTGGTTTCTAAGCCTCTTTCATCGTTGTTCTTGAAAGCCTTTGTTGTCGCGAGGTCAGGAGTTTTCTGAACTTCTAAACTCTCGACTTATGGTTCAAAAGTTCCATAAACCCCCAACTTCCCGACTAGCCTCTAACCTTTGCATCCTCGGCCTTTGCTTTTGTTAAAGGAAGACCTTGTTGTCGCAAGGTCAGGAGTTTTCTAAACTTCTGAACTCCCGGCTTATGGTTTGAAAGTTTGATAAGTCCCCGACACACTGACTAGTCTTGCTCGTTGCCTCCTCGGTGCCTCTTCCGTTGTGCCACGTGGTAGTATCTTGCTTACCCGGTGCCTACCTAAGATGACGTCACTTCCTTCCATGGGGCAACGGGGGGAGGGCACCTATAAGGTATGTTGAGGCCTCAAAGCTAGTGCCAAGTGTTGAAGAGGGAAAGGCTGCGGCAGGGCCGATAATCTAACGATTGCGCAGCGTGACATATAAATATTGCTAACGTCATAAATACAGTGCACGCCTGCAAGATCTTGCCATGTGTCCTAGGAGTCAGCACTAAAGTTAAGGGGTATAGTGTATGTTGCAAATCTCGTGGGCCGTCGATCTTCGAGTCGTTTCTTCATCCAATGGTCCCGATTCAAACTCTGGATTTTTTCAAACTTCTCGGTGGTGCCGAAAGCATTTATCTCAGTTGTTGGGCTCTATAGGTGAAATTTACCGGGATTGGCATAGTTCTTCAATGCGAGGCGACTTCTATGGATCGGTGGCAGATATTTCTATGATTTGTGATAACTTTTAGGCTTTCATCTTCAATGCCCTATCCTATCTTGCGTATGGGCAACCATTTCTAGGGTTGCAGATCTACGAGAGGCATGGCCTTTGTCCTCTTTGTCATTGGTTCTTAGCTCTGCATTGATGGTAGCATTGGTGGTCTGGGATCTTGTGCATCTGCTTCAGCATTCTTTGCACATGGACTTGTTATAAAATGCATTGTAATCTCATCATTTAGAGTTAGTAATTTATGGACTATTAAGCTACCGAATTTCTTGTAGTCAAACCTCTTCGTGTAATTACAAGATTATTGGAATGTGACTCATTGTGCCTATAGCTTGGCCTCTATTGTCTTCTGAGTAATCCACTAATGATTGTAATTAACTATACTGTGTCTCTTCCTGCTACTGGTTATTTCATATTGTAATAGTTTTTGGCCTTCATGATCAATATATGCACAATATCTTACCTCTCTTATGCTCTGATTTCTATGTTTTACCTGAATTTGTAATTTATTCTGAGTAAAATGGCTCCTCTATAGGTTAGGTCTTCATACTGAAGCCTAAATCAGCCCTATATGTCTGTGTGAACTCCCATTGTGATTGAGATCATTGTTGTGTCTCTTCCAGGATTACTACTAATTAAATCTGATGCATCACCTCTTTTCTATTCATGTTCCCTTCTAACCCTTCTCCCTACAATATTAGCACTAGTTTTAGATAATTTTCTCTAAGCATTAGGCTTATAATTAGGAACCAACCTTCTCTAGAGGTCTAATCTCAACTTGCAAGGTCCCAAACCTTGAGATCATTCCTGGATTGTGTCATTAGAATGCTTGGACTTATTGATATGTGCCGGACAACTGAGAGGGGGGGTGAATCAGTTGTCCTGAAAACTCAAATACTTATGCATTAAAGCATTAAACACTTATCCGCAATGATTAAGATTTAACCATGAAACCACAAAATTAAAACTTTAATCACATGTGCAGCAACAAACACAAGAGACACCAAATATACGTGGAAAACCCCAAGGTGGAGAAAAACCACGGAGAGGATTATCTCTCAATATATATTGTAATCTTGAAATAATGATGATCGAGCTTGGTCACTTCACAGGCCTAATCATACTGACTCACTATCATGAGGAACAACTAGGTCTAGCAGGATCACTGCCTCAACCCTAAACCTAGCAAGATTACAATAAGGGTTGTTAAACCCTACTGGTGGCTCACTACCAGACTCACTACCACAATCAACACCTTTTTATATTTATCATTGAAGTACAATTTCTTCATTGTGTGCTACCTCTTCTGCTCTACCTCTTCTCTATTATGCCTTTGGACCTTTCTTAGAATCTTAACATTTCTGCTCAAGGACAACTTTTCCTCAATTTAGTTACAAGTATTTATATACTACATCAACCTTGGAATGATCATCAAGGTCGATATTACAATCATCAACCATTGGAGCAATCTCCAAGGTCGGCATTACAAACATTTATAAAATAGGTCTTGACCTATTACAACATTATGCAAGAGAGATGAAATAAAGTTGCTCACAGATCACACCATGCCTTAGCTTGGACTTAAACACAATCTTCCACACTTCAATACGCCTTCACAATCTTCAAGAGATCTCTGCAATCGTTGGAATCAACTAGGTTAGCCAAGCTGGTTACACAACACACTATTCGGAAGTAATCTTCAAAACACCTTCACAATTCTTCCATGCGGACCAATGTAATGATAGGAACATGATCAGGAGGTATCCACAAGCATGTTATAATCATCACAAGCAATCAGACAATCCTTAGCCACTTTGTCTATAGGAATCTTCTCACCGAAACACATGAACTTCTCTGTCTTCAATTGTCATAAAAGAAGAATAGCTTGCGAACCACCAAAACATGAACCACTGCAATTATAGGAACTTATGATCATCCCAAACTTCACTCTTGAACCGCAAAGGAAAATACTTTACTACGGAGTAATGCTGAGCATATTACTTTCTCCCTATCCCAACTAATCTCCCAGAAAAGGCAAACTTTACTCTGGTGAATGCAACTCTCTCAATTCTTCATACCGAAGGCTCAAACTCAGGATTCAGCAACTTCAGACATCCCTTTGAATAACTGCCAATCTGCACAGCAAGATCTTCACACAAAGGGAAATGCAGAACAATCTACTAGGTTGTTCTTCAACATGCCACACACTGTCTATTCTGCACTTCACTGTAGCTTACTTGTTTCTTCCGGAGAGGCCAATTTTCTCAATATCCTCAACATGCAGAGCTTCCTAACATGTAATAGAATAAGATATAGTTGACACCAATGACAACAAAGATATATTGACATCAATGACAACATCGATTAGGCACATACTTGCAAAATTCTCCCCCTTTGTCATTGATGGCAACATATGATGTGAAAAACTACAACAGCCACCAAGACAAGATTCTCCCCCTTTCTCTTTACACATCTACACTCACAAGATTCTCCCCCTTTCTCTTTACACATCTACACTCACAAGATTCTCCCCCTTTCTCTTTACACATCTACACTCTTTGTCTCTCTAAGTTTTTCACATGACTTCTCTCCCCCTTTGACATCAATGGAAAAGGGCACATACTTGCACTCTTCTACTTTAATCCAATCTATCTTCAGAACTCTTTGACTACTCCCCCTAAGAAGTAGCCCTAAAAGGCATCAATCTAGATCTCTGAGCACCTCCGAACTGATGTACTATTATGCATCTTAGCTCAGAGCAAGAGGGGTGATAACCCCTAATTTTTCTTTGAGAAACTCAAAAGTGTCCTTGGGCAGAGGCTTGGTGAAGATGTCTGCAATCTGATCTTTGGTAGAGACATATTCTAGCTTGACTTCATTTTCTATCACCTTTTCTCTTAGAAAATGATACCTAATAGATATGTGCTTTGTCCTTGAGTGCATTACCAGATTCTTTGATATGTTGATGGCACTTGAATTGTCACAAAAAATTGTAATTGAATCTTCATACACAACTCTAATGTCCTTCAAAGTCTGCTTCATCCATAACACTTGAGTGCAATTACATGTTGCTGCAATGTATTCTACTTCTGCAGTAGATAGAGATATTGAATCTTGTTTCTTGCTCAACCAAGATACCAACCTTTTTCCCAATAAGAATGCACCTCCACTTGTGCTTTTCCTATCATCCATATCTCTGGCCCAATCTACATCAGTGTATTCTCTAATGATAAAATCATTGTCCTTAGGGTACCACAAGCCATAATCCATTGTACCTTTTAAATACCTCAAAACTCTCTTGATTGCCATCACATGAGATTCCTTGGGTTCTACTTGAAACCTTGCTACAAGACATACTGCATGCATTATATCAGGTCTAGTTTGAGTAAGATAAAGCAATCCTCTGATCATAGATCTGTACTTTTTTTGATCTACCATGGGTGAGTTATCATCTTTACTCAACTTACAACAGTAACCATATGTGTGCATACTAGTTTAGAGTCTTCCATCCCCAATTTCTTTAACAGCTCTTTCACATACTTAGACTGAGAAATAAAGATACCTTTATCTGACTAGCTTATTTGTAGACCTAAGAAGAAGTTCATCTCTCCAAACATAGTCATTTCAAACTCACTTTGCATTTCTTCAGCAATTAGGATTTGTTCACCATTTACCTTGAAATAGAGATTGTTGTCTGTAGTACCTTTACTAAACCCTATGTGTATCAGATACTTGTTGAATCATGCATACCATGCCCTAGGTGCTTGTTTTAATCCATACAAGCCTTCTTCAATCTGCATACCATGTCACCCTGATCCGATAACTGGAATCCTTCTGGTTGTTCAATATATACTTCTTCTTCCAAGTCTCCATTCAAGAAGGCAAACTTCACATCCATTTGGTAAACCTTGAAATCTTTGTAGGCAACAAAAGCCAAAAACATCCTTATTGCTTCGATTCTTGCCACAAGAGCAAAAGTTTCTTCAAAGTCTATTCCTTCAACTTGAGCGTATCCTTTGCATACCAATCTTGCTTTGTTTCTTACCACTTCACCATTCTCATTTAACTTATTTCTGAAAAACCACTTTGTGCCAATTACATTCTTATCTACTGGTCTGGAAACAAGATTCCAAGTCTGATTCTTCTTTTTCTGCATCAATTCTTCTTCCATATCCTTTACCCAATTTTCATCTTTTCAGGCGTCATCCACAGTTTTAGGTTCAATCTTGGAGATCAGACAAAAATTTACATGTTCCTCTGCATCTTTTCTTTTGGTTAAGATTCATTTTCTCTTATCTCTTATAATTTGACCTTCAGAATGATTGAGTCTCACATACCTTGGAGTTCTGGTGACACTTTCTGGGGCTTGTTCTTCTTCTTCTTCTGAGCTCTCTTCTTGTTGCACCACTTCTGAAAACTCTACTTCATCATATTCATATCCATTTGATTTTGATGGCCTTTCCTTGCTTTCATCAACTTTGACATTTGCTCTTTCAATGATCTTATTCATCCTCTTATTATAGCACCGATATGCTTTACTCTTAGTGGAGTAACCAAGGAAGATTCCTTCATCACATCTAGCATCAAACTTGCCAAGATCTTCTTCCCTTTTGATATAACATTTGCTACCAAAAAATTTGAAATATTTCACAGTAGGAACTTTGCCATGCCACAATTCATAAGGAGTTTTAGAGTTGTTACCTTTTACTTGGATTCTGTTTAGGATGTACATAGTTGTATGAATTACCTCTCTCCAATATGCTTTTGGCAGATCAACTTCCTTCATCATGGTTCTAACAGCTTCTTGAACTGTTCTATTTTTCCTTTCAACAACTCCATTTTGTTGTGGAGTTCTAGGTGCAAATAGCTATCTTTTTATTCCATGTTCTTCACAAAAGAAATTGAATTTATTTGATGTAAACTCTCCTCCTCTATCAGACCTCAAGCATTTGATCTTCAAGTCCATCTCACTTTCAACCATTGCCTTAAAAGCCTTGAACTTATCTAGGGCTTCAACCTTTTCTTTCAAAAACGTAACCCAAGTTATTCTAGAATAATCATCAATAAACAACATGAAGTACCTGTCTCCTTGCAAACTTCTAACTCTGGTAGGTCCGCAAAGAGCTGTATGGACTAGCTCAAGTAGTCCTTCAACTGAGTGGTCCTTACTTTTGAAACTTGTTCTTGTTTGCTTCCCAAATTGACACTCTTTACAAATTTGATTCGCAGGCTTCACAAGCCTAGGCAGATCTCTAACAGCCTGTGTGTTACTTATCTTCATAATGTTATCAAAATTTATGTGACACAACCTTTTATGCCATAACCAACTTTCATCAGTCTGAGCCAACAGACAATAATTTTCAGTTCCTTTCAAATGATAGATATTACCTTTGGTCCTTTTACCAGTTGCAATGATTATTCTGAAGCTTTCACTGATCTTGCATCCATTGTCCTTGAAGCTTAAATCATAGTCCTTTTTGCACATCTGACCCACACTCAAAAGATTGTGCTTTAATCCTCTCACATACAATACATCTTCAATATTATGCTTGCCATCAAAAGAAATAGATCATTTTCCACAAATCTTACTAGTTGTATCATCTCCAAACCTAACCAGTCCACCATCATATCTTTCTAGACTTATAAACTTACTTTTGTCCCCAATCATGTGGTGAGAGCATCCACTATCAATAACCCATTCATCTTTGTCCTTAATAACCTGAGTAGCCAAGGCACTTTCCACTGGTTTTTCTCCCTTCACACAACTAGTAGAATTAGTAGACACAGGATCTTCCTTAATAGCAATAAACAAGCATTCATTTCCAGAATTACTCGCATTATCAAGTTCTCCATTATCTGATACTCCTTCATCATCATCAAAATCATCAACATAATAACACTTCTTTTTGGGTCCTAGGTCTGTTCTCATATCTTTTTCTATTTCTTTCAATTCTTTCAGGACATTTGGAGGCAAAATGACCTACTTTACCACAAGAAAAACATTTGAAAGGTAATTTGCCTTTATACTTATCGGATCCTCTTTGCAGTCTGTCCATGAAGTTGGCTTCAACTTCATCAAGCTCATCATCGGATGCTACCTTATATTTTTCTAATCTGGAAGTACTTCCTGGAGTGCTAGCTTTGAAGTCCATCTCAACTTTCAGTAGAGCATCACCAAACTCTCTCATTTCAAAGGCAGTAAGCTTACCAAGCAGTTGATCCCTATCAACCGCTTTAACTTGCATGAATTCTTCAATTGCGACTACTTTGTGACAATAGGCCTTGGGTAAGGATCTAAGAATTTTCATAACAACTTCCTTTTCATTGAGAGTTCTGCCCATGGCTTTTATCCCTGTAACAAGTTCATCAACTCTTTGCATATAGGCTAAAATGTTTTCATCATCATTCATCTTCAAACTTTCATATTTTACTTTCATACTTTGCAACTTGGCTTCCTTCACATAATCAACTCCTTCATACACATTTTTCAAATTTTCCCATACCTTATTTGCAATTTCAAGATCCACAACTTTTGTCAATATTGAGTCAGATAAAGAGCTTAGCAAAGCATCCTTTGTGTGAGGCCGATTATTTTACCTCCCTTATTTTGATCGTTATGCTATTCAGTTGATGACATTATCAGACTATTAGTGACTATGTTTCATTATGCAGACTTGATTTTTATCTCCTGATTATGATAGGACATTGATTAGACTTATGTGATTCGATTTGATCAAATTTGGTGCTATTTTGTGATTTGACATATGAGATATATATGTGATGAGATTTTAGTTACTTATGTGATGTGGACTATTTGACATGAGATTGAAAAATGCAGTTTAATCTGGTATTGTGTATTGATGATTATTGTTGTATTCGATTTTGTGAATTTAATTCCAGTTGCTTCAGCTATGATTTTTCATGACATGATTGACACTTGATCGAGATGTGCAGGTTTTACATTCCCTAGCCACGGGAAATTGGAGGTAGAATTCACACTATGTTATCCCCTGTGAAACCGATCCATTCCCAAGAGGGATAAGGATCACGTTTGAATTTGAATGTTGATTGAAGTGCATGATTTAATTTTATTAAATTGATTAATAATAAGTGTTGTATAAATTTTACTTGAATTACACCACTTGGTATTTATTTTATTTTGGGGCATTTAAAAGTGGATTTTTAACCCCCTTTATGAACCTTAGAGTCCCAAAAGTTACCCTGGGTGGTTACCCATGGGTCTAGGGTCAACTTGGACTATCTAACCCTAGAATTGACTCACTTTTGGTCACTCTAAACTATGGTTTAGTAAAAGTGACGAAATTTAAACTTAGGGAAGGTGGGAGATGAGTCATGCCTTGGGAAAGACTCATCTCCCTTCCCAAAGTTTGGGAATCCTTTCCCAAGGAAGACTTGGGAGGTCTCCAAGACTCCCAAGTGTGTGGGAGCTTCCTCCAAGACTCTCACACACGTGTGAGAGCATCTTGGAGGGAGATGGCTCCTTGAGAGAATAAGAGTATGCCATATGGCATCCCTTATCCTCTTGAGGGTGGGAGTGGGAATGCAACCTCACCACTTGTCCTCTCACACATGTGTGAGAGCACAAGTGGATAAGGTGAGGATTGAGAGGGAATGGGAGGATGACACTTGTCATCCTCACACTTCCTCTCCCTTGCAAGTGGCATGGGAGGAGGAAGGAGAAGGTGACAAGTGTCACCTTCTCATTCCTCAAGGCCAAATTTATGGCCTATATTATCTCCTCTTGTTGAGGAGTATGGGGTTCTTGCAATTTTAATTTTTTCTTGCTATTTTGGAGGAGTTTGGGAGAGTTAGAGGATTTTCTTGAAGGATTGGAAGGCTTGGGAAGGCTTGGAGCTCTTCACCAAATGTGCTTCCATTATAGGGCTTTGAAGGTAAGCCTCTTAAACTTGTTTTCTCACCCTTGCTTAATTAATGTATTGTGATTTAGTTTTTTGGTTGTTTTGTTGTTTGCATTGTTTTTGTTGGGATGGGAGTATGGTGAGAGCACCTCCAATGGAGGTAATGCTCAACTTGTTTGGGTAGGGGAAAGGAACCTCCTTGAGGTCACTCCCACTTTTTGTATTTATGCCTTGAGGGCTTTTATTTGTGGAGGAGATTATTGAATGGCAAGAGTGCCATGGAGTTTACTTGTGATTTTTGTGGAGAGTGGTGTGTTGGAGATTTTGGCTTGAGGCCATGAGCTTGAGATTTTTATCATTTGGGAGCCCTTTGAAGTTGAGGGGTCCATTCCCTACCCTCATCAAACTCATTTTCATGAGTTGAGTTTTGTGTTAAACCTATGGGCTGTTTTTGTGTTGTTGTGTTTGGTATGTTTGTTGTGGATTGTTATACCTGTGTGAATCCCTAGCTCCCTAGCTCGGGGGTGACCCACTTGCGGGTCTACGGTAGGGAGGAGAGCTTTTCGAAGTGGCTGATTTTGTTGTTCTTGTGGTTGTGTTTTATTGCAGGTTGTGAGAAAAGAAGTGAAGATGTTGTGGAGTCCTCTTTGTGTGGCCTTGTAGTGTTTTTAATGGCTATTGGAGCCATGGCCATTGTGGCCCTATTATATTGTATTGTTGTAAGAAGTTGCTAAGTTATTTGCCATGGAGTTGGCTGTGATAATAATGAAATGTAACCATCCTGTATTTTATTCAATGCTGTCTACTTCCTATTTTTTTTGGAGTTGAGAAGTTTGTGAAATGCATGTGAGGATATAAATAATTTTCTGGCATTGTGCTCTCAAAAAAAAAATATTTATGCATGTGTTATAAAGTTGCTATATAGATCTTGTTGTAGATGAAAGAAAAGAAATGCATTCTCCGTTTGTATAATGCTGTCAAAAAAATATATATATGAGTGTTATTAAATAAATATATTATTACAGCCAAGAAGGAGAAAGTTGAGAATAGATAACTGTTATTACTTGGAGGTTATTTTAATAACTGTTGTTTTAGAAGGTTATTTTATTAACTGTGGTCCTAGAAAAGAAAGAAAAAAAAAGCTGTATGATTTCATATGAAATGGTAGCCTTCTAGTTTTAGTGTTGCATTAAAAAAAAGACATATATAAATATATTTCTGTTCATGTATTTTCAAATGGAAATTGATTGTAAGGCATTTACTTGATTTGGAAAAGAAATGTCAAAAAAATATATATATTTCCAGTTCTACTCAGTTGTTCTATTTATTTATTTTTACTGTGTATATATACAGAAAATCAAAAGTAACTTAAGTAACTTAATAACTATTGCATGTAATAAATAAATAAATAAATATATATATATATATACACATATAAATTTATGTATATATATTAATGCATATACATATACCCATTTAACCAAAGCAAAATAAGATGTTTTTCGCTGAATATTTAGAAGTAAACTATTAAAATCGATTTGAAATTGTATATACATATACATTTATGTATATGTATATATATATATAAATATATATATACTTTTATCTATATATTAAACATTTTTTTTTGTTGAAAATGGAAAGCATTTTTTTGACGAACTGGTTGTTTTGAGTGTAGTTTTTAACAAAGAAACAAAAAAAAAGAAATAAGGGTCTGTGGGCGGCGGCGCCGCCCACGGTATTTCCTTCTATGTGTAAGGGTGTGGGGGAGGAGGCTTAGCCTCCACCCACACTCGCGGGTGTGGATGGAGGCTAAGCCTCCTCCCCCACACCCCCCCTTAACTCTGCTACCACACGGTCTTCCCTCTTCACGCCAAGACCACACCCACCGTAACCCCAAACCATCGCCGGTTGCGCCACCCTTCGCGGCTGTCCACACCTCCATACCTCACTACCCCCTTTAGACAGTGCTACCGCCGCCCTAGACACCTCTGCCCCTTCCTTAGATGGTCTGCCCCCCTCCACCTTACTGTGCCCTTCACCGTCGGCGTCCTCTTGCTCGACCCTCCTGCGAATGAACCATCCTCTTTACATTTCGTAAATCAATCTTTCTCAGACCAAAAAAAATAGATATATACAATAATAATGTACATTTTGCTCAACCTTTTTGGTCGTGGATACCTTCGGAGGTTGGGGTAGAAAACCCTTCCCATGGCCTCCACCTCTAGTTCACAAACCCTAACTTGCACAAAGGAAGAAAACAAAAGAGAAGAGAAATTAAGATAGGATATTAGGGCAAGAAGAAAATAATAGAAAAGAGGAATTATGGCAGCTTGTTTTTTAGAAAACAATTTTATATGATAATAGGGCTTTTCTTATTTTCCTTTAGAGGATATTTTATATGTGAGGTTGTATTTTATTCCTTAATTATAAATCTCCATTCTTTTCCTTTTTTTTAATTTAACTTTTGGGGTCATTTAATTTGTTCTTTCTTAAATTGGAATGGGATAATTTTTTTGAAATTTGATTTTGTCTTGTGAATTGAATTTAACTTTTGGGAGGGATTATTTTATTTTAACTGGGGAGAATTTTTCCCTTGAGTTATTTTACCTTAATGAGTTTTTTTTTCTTGTCGATCTAAGTTGATTTTCGATTTTATTATTATTTTACGAGTAGAGTTATTTAAACTCTCCTGCTCCCTCTATTAAATTTTGAGTTAGTTATTAAATATAATTGCCAAATTGTATTTAATAACGAACTCGATTTTCTCCTTGGACTTATTGACGTCTTGTCTTTTAACTTTATTTTATTAATTTATTTTAAATCGTTTCTAAAATTATTCTTTAGTTTGATTTAACTTTATTATTAATTTTTACTTAATTCCCTAAGGGTGATTTATTTTTAAATTTTTAATTTGCGTTTATCAAAAACGCATTATGCTACCAGAATTTTGCTAGATTCCTAGGGTTTATTTTATGAGATGTTTTATTTATTACATTCCATCATTCCATTTGAATCACACGCCATCTTGCCATTGTTCTACTTATCACTTTTTGATCTGAGTTAAGTTAGGATTCGATGTTGTAATCATCTTCACCTAAGAAACTTAGGGTTCAAATTAAACCAGTCTAACCCTAGACGCGACCCACTATGTGTCACATACCCCCTAGATGGCCTTCACCTTAGCAATTATGTGGGCATGTTTACGCCTTAGGCGTATTGCCACCGAGCACGCAGATGCGTGCGAGGGGGTTCCTAGGGATAGGTAGAAAAGTTTTTCGTAGTTTGTGTCATGACCACATGGCAAATGTGGACATGACACGTGTGTTGTGTGTTGTGACCGCATGGGAAATGCGGGCATGACACTTTGCCTTGACATCTATCTCATTTTCTTTGATTTCATCTTCAGTCGTCAGACCATTTTGAGGTATGGTATATTCTATTTCTGCAACTTTCCATACTTTGTAACCAAGACTAAGAAGATGGCTTTTCATGTGAACCTTCCAGAGAACATAATTCATTCTATCAAAATGAAACGCTTCCTTCTTGAAAGACATTTTGGATCTTCCTCAAGCTGTTAAAATTTCTTCAAAGGAACTTGGCTCTGATACCAATTGTTGATATGTGTTGGATAATTGAGAGGGGGGGTGAATCAGTTGTTCTGAAAACTCAAATACTTCTACATTAAAACATTAAACACTTATCCACAATGATTAAGATTTAACCATGAAACCACAAAATTAAAACTTTAACCACATGTGCAGCAACAAACACAAGAGACACAAAATTTACATGGAAAACTCCAAGGTGGGGAAAAACCACAGAGAGGATTAGCTCTTAATATATATTGTAATCTTGAAATAATGATGATCAGGCTTTGTCAATCCACGGGCCTAATCATACTGACTCAATGTCATGAGGAACAACTAGGTCTAGCAGATTCACTGCCTCAACCCTAAACCTAGCAAGATTACAATAAGGGTTGTTAAACCCTACTGGCGGCTCACTACTAGACTCACTACCACAATCAACACCTTTTTATATTTATCATTGAAGTATAATTTCTTCGCTCTACTCTGCCTCTTCTACTCTACCTCTTTTGCTCTACCTCTTCTACTCTACCTATTCTACTCTGCCTCTTCTACTCTACCTCTTCTGCTCTGCCTCTTCTCTATTCTGCCTTTGGACCTTTCTTAGAATCTTAACATTTCTACTCAAGGACAACTTTTCCTTGATTCATTTACAAGTATTTATACACTACATCAACCTTGGAATGATCATCAAGGTCGGCATTACAATCATCAACCATTGGAGCAATCTCAAAGGTCGGCATTACAAACATTTATAAAATAGGTCTTGACCTATTACAACATTATGCAAGGGAGATGAAATAAAGTTGCACGTGGATCATGCCATGACTTACCTGGGACTTAAACATAATCTTCCACACTTCAATACACCTTCACAATCTTCAAGAGATCTCTGTAATCGCTGGAATCAACCAGGTTGGCCAAGCTGGTTACACAACACACTATTCAGAAGTAATCTTCAAAACACCTTCACAAGTCTTCCATGTGGACTAATGTAATGACAAGAACATGATCAGGAGGTATCCACAAGCACGTTATAATCATCAGGAGCAACTGCACAATCCTTAGCCACTTTGTCCATAGGAATCTTCTCACTGGAACACACGAACTTCTCTATCTTCAACTGTCATAAAGGAAGAATAGCTTGCAGACCACCAAAACATGAACCACTGCCATTGTAGGAACTTATGATCATCCCAAACTTCAATCTTGAACCGCAAATGAAAATACTTTACTGCGGAGGAATGCGGAGCATATTACTTTCTCCCTGTCCCAACTAATCTTCCAGAAAAGGTAGACTTTACTCTGGTGAATGCAACTCTCTCAATTCTTCATACCAAAGGCTCAAACTCAGGATTTAGCAACTTTAGACATCCCTTTGAATAACTTCCAATCCGCATAGTAAGATCTTCACCCAGAGGGAAATGCGGAGCAGTCTACTAGGTTGTTCTTCAACATGCCACACACTGTCTATTCTACACTTCACTGTATCTTACTTGTTTCTTCTGGAGAGGCCAATTTTCCCAATATCCTCAACATGCAGAGCTTCCTAACATCTAATAGAATAAGATACAGTTGACACCAATGACAACAAAGATATGTTGACATCAATGACAACATCGATTAGGCACATACTTGCAACAGGACTCTCTCCAAGCTGGGTGCAATTCTATGTGATAATAAAAACCAAACCTCAAATCCAACTTCAAGTTACCTGAGGTCCTAAACCTTACCCCTCAAATCAAAATTAATCATCATCTAGTTACCTTTCGATTAAAATCCAAAATCAATCAAAACATCAAGTTACTCAAGGGCCTCAACCTCAATCAAACTCCACCATCAAGTTACCCAAGGTCCTAGACCTTCCTCAAAATAAAAATAAAAATCCAACTACAAATCAAAATCAATCCACCATCACCCAATTAAAATCATCACTTTTATGCCTTTGATCACTAGACTTCAAGAAAAATAAAAAATGGGGTTTAAGGAGAACAACCCCTTTGGACTAGGTTTTGTTTATAATTCACATGTTAGTACAACCTCTTATCAAAGGTTCCCTTAAAATAGTTGTGAAGCCAAGAGCCTTCATAATCAAATTGAATACTTGCAAGGGTATAAGGACTTCCTTACATCTGACCAAACCCAAATCTTGGTTGATCAATTTGTGCACAATCACAAAGAACTCTTACTCCAACACCTCATTGAAGTAGGAGCTAAGCTCCCCTGGTGATAAGTTGGACAATCTCAGCAACATCATATGTCTTGAACCATCCACTCAATACTTCAACAATCCTTGGGCTCAAGGAGCAACCTAACTGAACCAAGGCCTTACCAACTACCACATCAACCAAACTAATGAATATGGTGCTCAAGCACCCCCATCATTAGGAACACATACCTACCAACTTCAAGAAAATCTAACATCTCGACCAAATCAAATTCCCCCTTCAAATAAACCTAGAACCAAAAAATCTCAAAAACCAACCCACAACCTAAATTGACAAATCAATTCATCTCTAATCAAACTCTCCCAAACTAAACCATACCCCATCCATTCATCCCTAATTGTCTAGACTACCAATCAAACATGACACCTTTGAATAACACCCTCCATCAAACCATCCAACCAAACCCAACCTTTTTGAATCTCATTCTGCCTCCACCTCTTAGTACCCCTTTTGATCAAGAGTGGAAAGAAATTAAAAATTCCATCAAAGGTTACAATTAGGGACATCTGCCGATGATGGCATGGTTCGATGGTTAAGTCGCTCAGGATGTAGTGGCGGCCACCAGAGTTCAAACCCCCGCTGGGCCAACGAGCTCGCAAGGCTTTACGCCTTCGCTGGGCCAATGAGCTCGCCGGTTTGAAGTGTTCTTCATAGGGGATGAGGTCCCCCAGTTGTGGCCTCACCGGTTCATTGCTCCGAGCAAAAGCATTCACGTGGAGCCGGAGGGCATGTCGCACCAGCGTCGCCAGTCACGTTAAAAAGTTTACCAAGCGCATTTTAAAAAAAAAAAAAAACAATTAGGGACATCAAAAAAGTGATATAATTTTGATGAACTATGTTCCTATCCTTTTGAGAGAACCATCTCACAAATCCCCTTTCCACCTCACTTTGAGATACCAAAACTCAACAAATACAATGGAGAGGGTGACCCTCAAGACCACATAAAGGAATTATTCATGACATGTCAAGAAGTAGCCTATGATTACCTATACTTGCTAATACTTTTTCCTCAAATTCTGGGAGGCCAAGCCTTGGAGTGGTTCCTACACCTCCCTCAAGGCTCCATCACCAAGTTTGTCAACTTGATATTAAATTTTTCCACACTTTTTTATACAACGTCAAGCATGAGATTACTATGATGGACCTTTGCAATTCAAATAAACACAATGGGGAAAGCTTCTTGTCCTTATTTCAATGATGGAGAAGTCTTGCAAGTAGATTTTCTTGGTCTATCCTTGAAAAACAACTCGTCCATATTTTTATCATAAATTTAAACCAAGAAATGGCCTTTCACCTCTAGGTACATTATGTTACAACATTTGATGAAATCATTGAAAATTGGGTACACATCAAAAATCCCCTTATTGCCAAAGGTTTGGTAAAAATCTTCTCCAAAGACTATATGCAAAACAACAAACCTAAGTTTTTGGCTAAAAACAAGAACACGGTTAATGATGGAGTCACCAAATCGAAGCATGTGCAAAATGTCAAACCTATGCCTGACTCTAAACATGTGCAGAATGTACATTGGCCTACTAACTTCTCTATCCTATCTATCCAACCCAAACAAAATAACCAAAAATGTCAACACACTTCCTTGGGGGAACCCTTGGAGGTCATCTTCCAAAAACTCATCCAAGAAAACATGGTGGTGTTCCCACTCACTAAGCCCTTCGATGATACAATACCCAAGCCCACATGGTTCAAAGATAATGAATACTATTATTATCATAAAATTAAGGGCCATGCCACAAATAAATGCATGAAACTAAAAAATTGCATTCAAGACCTCATTGATAAAGGTGACATTGAAATAGAGGGGAACCCTTTGCCTTCACCTAATAACCAAGCGGGAATATTTAAAAACCCTTTTCCAAAGCATGATCAATCACACCCCTCAACGTCTAAGAAAGGTCATAACTAGGATCACCATGTCCACAATCTTCATTCCAAAAAAGCCTCACCCTCTTATGACTATGTCGTAGGCCATATCAGCCAAGCCAACATGCAAGTTGCAACCATCAAAATCAAGTCATCCAATTGTATCATCACCACTAGGCATGGTTGGGTCACCATCCAAGGGCCCTCTTCATTTACTTTAACCAACCAATATAACCTTATTAAACAACTTGGAAAAACTTGACTGTAGATATCCATCCTAAAGCTTCTTAAAACATCCCATGTTCATAGAGATATATTGGATCACATTTGACAAGAGTCGAGAGTACCCAATGACATTGACCCCAATCAATTCTAAGCAATCATGGAACAATTTTCCTCTACCTACCGACTTGCCTTTAGCCATAATGACATACCTACCATTATCCATTTCACAATCTCCCATTACACATTAAAGCCTTCATATCCAAGAATAAAGTCAAAAGATTTCTCCTAGATAATGGATCTAGCTTAAATCTTTACACATTGATACTTTTAAAATAGTTGGGCTATTCCACCAAAGACCTAGAACCGCATGTGACCACCATCAAGGCTTATGATAATGTGTAATGTGATTCAAAAGGCACCATTTGCCTAACCATTAAGGTGGGACACATCTTGTAGTAAATTATGTGTCACATCATTAATCTTGATTTGTATAGCATTTGCTTGGGCCACCCATGGATCCATGCCATGCAGGCCATTCCATCCACATATGATAAAATTTCCTCATGATAGTGTGGAAATTACTACTCTTGTTGATCCTCACCTCTTCCAATGCTACAAAATGTTGGAAGGCCTACCAAAAGGCCCATCATTGTTCTGGCACTGAATTTGTCACCCATCCTAAAGTCCAAACATCACCCTCTTACAGTAACCTTGAAAATCTCACATCTACGTGCACCCCTCAACCCTCTAAAACCAAAGTCAATATCATTAAAATTGGTTGTGGAGAGTATGAGTTGTATGGCTCCTTCAATGTGGGCAAGCTCCCTTTATCCCCATTATCTCATGGTCGACCTAAACCATGGCCAAAAAAGACACAAAACACCCTGCAATTTGGTACTACCACATTTGTGCAACATGGTTTCTTAGCTAATTGATACATTTAAGGTACCACCAGCTCTTGGATCTATAAATATGAAGAATTCACACCATGTTTCTTGAAATAGAAATATCCTAAGGCTCTTCACATCTGCAAAAATATGAACTACAAAGGTAAGGCCTCATGCTCCATGACCAAGGTTTCTTTGATCTTGTCTATGTGAAAGTGAATGCTTGAACTCAAGGGTTGAGATATATACCACTTGATAGGGAGTCCAATAAACCAAACGGATCTTTCATGATTATAGGGGAAGCCTCTCTTGATATTGAAATATCAAATTAAGGACCATCACAGACTCCAACAACCTCTCCATTACCAATATTTTCCACAAAACTTCCATTTCCACCATTGTCCTCTAACTCACATACCTCAAACTTGTTGATTGAGACCAACAAGATTATATATCTTTATACATATTTATAATGATGAAGCTATCATTAAATTCATGGGGCTTTGAGATGGTGTCCCAGCAAAAGATCACAAGAAAGGTTTTGAAATCAACCTTGACACTACAACATACTTTGGGGATTAGGTTTAGTTCCTTAGTCCACAAAATTAAAAAATTAAAATCCCTTAGTGAAAACCTTGCTAAGGCACTATCAGATATAGAAAGAGAAAGAGAAAATGGTGAGTCTATCAATGAAAACCTTTATGAGGCATCGATAGATGAGGAACTTGATGTACCCCTATTGTCTCTACAATGGCAAGATAGATCTACTATCTTGGTTGAATATACCTTAGAAATTAACCTAGGAACAAAAAATATACAAAAAATCATGTATCTCACCACTCCCATTGCGATCAAATGAAAATAAGCTATCACCTCTCTCCTTAAGGATTTGCTAGATATTTTTTCTTGGTCATATGCCAATATGCCTAGGTGGGACCCATCCCTTGTGCTTCATCATCTAGTTGTGCACCCAAATGCTAAACCAGTAAAATAGAAACTCTACAAGATGCATCCCAAGATCACCCTTATCGTCAAAGAAAAACTATAGTAACTCCTATAGATTGGCTTCATTAGACCCATCAACTATCTTGAATGGATATCCAACATCATCTTTTTCAGCAAAAAACCTAAAGGAATCCGCATATGCACTGATTTCAGAGACCTTAAAAATGAATGTCTAAAATATGACTTTCCATTGCCAAATATTGACATGATAGTAGACCTCATTGTGGGCTATGAAATGTTATCCCTCATGGCTGGACTCTTTCGCTACAATCAAATACAAATTACTCTTGAAGATCAACATAAAAAAAAATTTACTACTCCTTAGAGAACCTTCTGCTATCAAGTTATGCTATTTGGATTAAAAAAATTTGGGACCACCTATTAGAGAGCAATGATAATGATGTTCCACAACATGTTGCATGACATTATGAAATATTATGTGGATGATCTCTTAGGCAAGTCAAAAATTAAAGAAAAACACATGTGATTCCTCCAACACGTCTTCCTACAACTATGGGGATACAAGGTTCGTTTTAATCCAAAGAAGTGTGTCTTTGGGGTCACATTAAGAAAACTATTAGGCTTTATTGTCTCTCGACAAGGTATAGAAGTGGATCCTACCAAAGTCTTAGCAATCATAGAAATGCCTCAATCAAAGAATCTCAAGCAACTTCATAGCCTCCAGGGAAAGCTTTAAGCTATTCGTAAGTCCATTGCACAACTAGTCGATAAATGTCAACCATTCTCTCACCTCCTTAACAAAAATATAGGTTTTCAATAGGATGAGTCTTGTCAGAAGGTTTTTGATCACTTGAAAGGGTATCTTGCTACTCCACCAGTTCCCATGGCACCTCTACTGAATAAATCATTGGTAGTCTACATCTCTACTATCTCATTTGCCTTTGGGGCACTCCTAGCACAACATGATGAACAAGATCATGAAAGGGTAGTATACTATATCAGTTAGACCTTAGTCATGTATGAACTCAACTACACAACTATGGAACATGCATGTTTGTCCATTGTCTTCGCCTCACAAAAGCTAAGACATTACATGCTCAATCATCACATTAAACATGTTTCCAAAATCAACATGCTTAAGTATCATCTATCCAAAGATTCCTTTGATAGGGCACATGGATAAATGGGTTATGATGCTTAGTGAGTTTGACATTGAGTATGCAGATTATAAAGCAATTAAAGGATAGGTCATATTTGATCAACTAGTTGAGGCACCATTGGTCAACATTCACCCCTTGATCATGGACTTTCTGATGAGTCCATATTGACTCTTGAAATCCCCCCACCTAGAAGCTATACTTTGATGACTCGTTCACCAGTCATGGATTGGGGGCAAGTATCTTATTCATTACACTACAAGGGGATCTCATCCCTAAAGCTTTCAAACTTAGTTAAATCCATGTACCAATAACATTGCAAAGTATGAGGCATTTCTTACATGTCTCAAAGTAGTACTATAGAGGAATATTCAATGGTTCATGGCCTATGGTGATTCTCAACTCATCATCAAATATGTCAATGATGAATACCAAACCAAGGATGATAAACTCATCCCCTATAAATGAATGGTTGACAGTTTCAAACAATACTTCATCCACATCTAGTTTGAATAGGTTCCTCACCTCAACAACAAAGCAATTTATGTTATGGCCACTATTAGTTCCCTCCTATAGATTTTGCAAGATAGTCCACAATGTGAATTCTTGGTTGAACAACTCCTACTACCAGCTTAAGACGTCCTTGAAACAAAACTATTATGTGAAATTGTTAGTTCCAATTCTCCTTGGTATCATGACATGTATACCTTATATCCACGATCAAACCCTTCCACCTAATCTTTTGCATAACCAGCAAAAAGCATTCCTCCAATGCTCATCCCACTTCACTCTCCATGGTGACACCCTATATCAAAGGGGTTTTGATGGTACCTTACTACAATATCTAAATTTGGAAGAGGTCAATCTTGCAATCAAGTAGGTCCATGAAGGTATTTGTGAAGCCCGCACTAGTGATATGGGCCTCGCTAAGAAGTTACTTAGAATAGGTTACCATTGTCCTACCATGGAAAAATGCATGCTAATACATAAATAAATGTCTAGTTTGTCAGTAGCACAGAAACCTCATTCACACACCATCTCAATCATTACAATTGATCACAACTCCTTGGCCCTTTTCTACATGAGTTCTCGATCTCTTTGGAAAGATTAACCCATCCTCCTACAATTGCCACAAGTTCATTACTGCCATTGAGTATTTTACCAAGTGGGTCAAAGTAATTCAGCTCATTTACACCACTAGCCAGCAAATCTCCAAGTTCATCCTCCATAATATCATCTATCACTATGGAATCCCATCCACCATTATTACTGATAATGGAAAATCCTTTAAAAATCACGAGATCTACACCTTATGTGAGAAACTCCATATCAAACATCACTGGTCTACCCATATTACTTGCAAGGTAATGGTCAAGAAAAGGCATCTAATAAGACCTTAATCAAAATTCTCAAAAAGATTGTCAATGATGTTGGTTGTGATTGGCATCTCCACCTCAATCCCACCCTTTGGGCTTATTGTACAAGTATTTGTATGCCTATAGGCACTACCCCATACTCCTTGGTCTTTGGATCAAAATCCATCTTGTCAATAGAGATCAAACTTCCATTGATGTGCATCTCTTTGTGCGACCTCATTGATAGTGAAGAATACAGAGTAGCATATTTGAATGAGCTTGAATTACTTAACAAAAGATGTCTTGACACCTTGAACCATCTAAAATCATATTAGAATTAGCTCCATCGTAGCTACAACAAAAAGATCAAAGCTAGAGAGTTCAAGGTTGGTGACCCTATCCTAGAGGAAAGTTGGTGAAATACCAACCAGGACCATGAAAAGAAAAGCAAGTTCAAACCTACTTGTTTGGGCCCTTATATTATCATTGCTAAATATGGATTAGGAGCATATTAGTTGGCCACCACAAATGGTCAAGAGCTCAAAGAACACATGAACATAGTGCATCTCAAGTGCTTCCATGCCTAATTTGTAAACATTCCAAAATTATAAAAAAAAATTAAAAATTACAAAAAAAAAAGTAAAAAACTAAAGAAAAATGTCATCTAGTGAAACCATCTTATGGCACCTTGGACAAGTACCATGCTGAAAAATGCTTGCAGGTTCCATGCATAAAGTTGGATTCCATTATCTCCTGGGTACTCTCTACACCATCTCATTCTATCTTGTCACTCGTTTTCCATCGTCTCTTCCTCGTGGCTAACTTGGTTATACAGTAGGGGCAATGTCTTACATCATGCTTTTGAAAGTGTTTTTTGGTGTCCTCCCAATTGTGCAAACATGGCATTCTAATGTGTCTCCAACTAGGACATATCCATGAGTCATTTTTGACATGCAAACATCCCAATTCAAAAATAAAACTCAGCAAAACTCCTCCATCAAATGCAAAAGAAACAACCTCTATCCAACACCATAAATGCACATCTATGGAATCCCTAGCCATCATTAGGTTCCTATTATTCATCTCATCATTTACCTTCACAAGATATATTATTCCCCACATCAAGCATCATCATCCTAACCTTTTCATCACTTTGGAAAAAGTGAAAACCCCTATGTGTCATTTTTCTATTGGGTTGCTTATTTGCTTATCTATTGACATAAAATATACCTTCTTAAGTTCATCATGATCTTTATATTGCGGTGCATCTTGACGGTATACTAGGGCATTATTTTATTTTCTTGAGTTCTTGGTTTGTTGGTTGTCATGTCACATGCCACATGTTTTTGAGTTAGTCCTTCATACAATAAGACACATCATCACCATGGTCCTTATACCTAGTGCATATCATCAAGTGTTATAGTAAATCTAGGTTTCTCACCACACTTCAGTGTGTACCTACATCTAATTTCTAGCACACTCGTGATAAAAATTCATCATCATTTCTAACTAACATTTCTATCTCATATCATTCATTTTTCTCTTCCACATGTGCCATAATCAACAACATATAAATAAAAAACATGCATCCAAAATCATAAACATACATCCACAAACATATAATATCCATTCATAAGCATGAATCATAAAGCATCCATACATAAGAATCATAATCAATACATTTATCCATCACACCTCCCTACATCAACACAATCCATGAGTTTCTCCAAAATCATCATATCATATATCAAGATAATCAAATCTATAATACCATGCCTCTCATAGCACTTGTGTACCTCTTGAATCCTTCATCACATTTGCTAATGTCTGAGACATGCCCTATGTTCCCAACAGCCCTTTGGTCTGGTCCCTCTCTTACCTTGGTCACTAACTCTCTACCTATGGAGCGTCTAATTAGACCTACAACTTGTCTCTATGTTCCCTAAGTCCATCCACCCCTATGCACCCTACACTACCACATCACACTCTAACTAAGCAACATCTACACTAGCTTAGAGGTTATCCCTCACAACTTTGATAATATCTCTCTCCTATTGCAAGTTGTCCCACTCTGCCTAGATTGTGTCTCACTCTAGTTGAGTGTTATCCCACTCTATCTCTAGGCACCCCTCTATTGTCGCACTCATGCTAGCTCTGCATGCAAGCTCTCTAGAGTATCCCCTATCTATGGTGACCCTAGCATCCCAAGTTCTACCCCTACCTCTACCTCTATTAGCACATCCTACATTAGGTTGTCCCTGTTAGCTCCTCCATCTCATCGCTATCCTCCATCCCCTCCATCTCCCCCTATCCTCTATCTCCCCCATCTCCTTCGTCCCCTCCTCCCACTGGTGGTGTCACTACCACTAGTTCTATGGGGACTACCTGTGCTTCCCCTCTACCACCTCCCCTCCTTTGGTGATGATATTATGCTCTCAATACTACCTCAATCATGGCCCACAAATCCCTAGCCAATGCAGTATCATAAACATTTCAAGCTTGTGATTGTCCACCAATCATCAAACCCAACCATTGTACCTACATCCATGGCATACCTCCTACTATCCCACTGCACCAATGCTAGCATAGCCTAGATTTATGTTGCCTCCTACATGTCCACTTGTGGCCCCAATGCCTAATCTCTCGCACCACTTGTGCCTAAACATGTGGAAGGGCAAGATATCTTGTTGTAACCTGAACTACCTCAGCACCCTATTAGGTCTATACCTCATAATGATAAAGTTATGCTTCCCAATGATGTAACATGGTGTCTGCATGAAGCTTAAATAAAATCTATCCTCTGCACCCCATGCATATCCATCCCTATATGGCCTCCATGTGATATTTGTAGCCACGAGCTCATCAATAGCCCACCTATAGTAACTAATCTCTCCTAGGTGTCTCCACTGACCACCCTGCAAAATCCTCCACCCATATATTGTTAGCTCCTTCATTGCCCTCATTGCTTGCACCCCCTCTAAATGACTGATCATGGTATTCTCCTAGGCCCATATTTATTACAATGTTGAAGCCCCAATGCTTTGACCACATGTGTATAATATCAAGTGCAAATCCCCATACAAGTGTGTCAACACACATTCTTCAAGCAAATAATGTCCCTATCTCCACCATGTCTGTGAACCCCATCATAAAATATTTGTCATTCTTGTTAGATAACATGTTGTTGCCAACCCACACATGCATTGATATCTAGACTTGTCTTGCATAGGGGCATGTGCCCTCTTCCTTACAATCACTAAAGCAATGTGTGGATGCTCGTCACCTAGGTTAGTACATCCACTCTTTATGAATTAGGATCTATAGTATCCTCCACACATCCTCCAACATATTTTCATCTCCCTCCCGAGAAATGGAAGGTCAACATCTTTAAATGCCACATCTCTACAAGCACCATCAGCATGGCCCTATCCACCCTGATCTCTAACATTTGTGCCATGGAGCTCAACCCCATTGGCTCCAACAAACTCTAGTCATCCTCATCAAGCCAAAACTATGGACCACCTATCCTAAGCCACCACTACAGGACATCTCTGCATGCACAAGCACACTTGTCAACCTATTTCTAACCCTAACACATAAAAATCCCTTTTTCTTCCAAAACCCTAATTCCCTATGTGCTTTACTAGCACATACGCCACCACATATCTATTTGGTTGCATGCGCTAATTCTAAACCCTTATATGTCATGCCCCTTTGTGCATGTGCCACACAGGCTTGTATGCCACTCTACATTATGCTCGTGCCATTTAATGCACATGTGCCACACAATCCTACCCATATGTTATTCAATACGCATGTGCCACTCATTGTTAATGTGCCACATAGGCTTGTACATGTGCCACTCATTGTGCATGTGTCATTTCACCCACATTAATGACCCCTAAAATCCTACCCAAAATTTAAAAAACATGAATTCACCTTAGGCTGACTTGCCACCCATCACCTATACTCTCAAACCAACTTGTTGCAATACTAATCAAATGATGCCCACTCCATTCTACTTAGCCTCCTCCAAAATCCAAAGCTTCTTGTAAAAATAAAGTTTATCCCTCACCACCCAACTCCTATTTATAGGATTTTCTTCAAAATTTTAACCTAAGGTTTCCCTCTACACCCTATTGCTCATGTCGAGAACCCAACTAGGGCCTCTAACCTTGCCTTTCCTCTTGAGGGATTATCCCTACGTCATTCCTCTCTATCATTCCTCCTCAAATATGTTGGGGCATTGCTTTCCCAAAAACACTATATGCTTTTTATTTGAAATGACATTATATAATGCCATCTCAAAGAGAGGCAAAATATAGACACCTAAAATGCATTCTCACATTTCTGACATCATCACACTAGATTCATCCCACATTTCCTCTTCCAAGATTAATTAAATAAATCATATTTATTTAATTAATTCTATCTTTTTGTTGTGATTAATTAAATAAACTATTTTTATTTAATTAATAAACCTAATTACTCTTCTAATGTTAATTAAATAAATCTTATTTATTTATTTAATTAATTAACTAACCTAGCCTTTCTTCTAACGTTATAGCTTTAAATAAATAAATCATAATTATTTAATTAAATCAATCATTCTCCAAACACTCCGCGATAAATTAAATAAATACATAATATTTATTTAATTCATCCAAAATCCCCTCTCATCATTAGTTGAATAAACAAACCAAGTTTAATTAGCTAATTAATTATTTGCACATTCCTCCACCACTTTTATTAAAATAATCAAGGTCAACCTTGCACATGGTTCCAAAAGGTACCTTTTCAATCTCCACCTTCCATCCAAATAAGAAAATTCCACCCTTCATCTCTTTCAACCTTTGCCCTAGTCATGAGCACCAATCCCAGGCTTACACTTGTAAGCTTCTCATTCTCACTTGCAAATGGATCAACCCCCTCCATTGCACAAGATCATATCCTAGTCATCCATGGCTCTCATCCCAAATCTATGAATTCATCATTCCTTAAGCCATTTTCAAGAGTTGGAATTCGATGCATAGCAAGGTCATGCTGATAGAATACTTGAGCAACCACAACTCTCTCAACAACAACAATCATCTTGAGCATATCCCATAGGCATCAAGGTTTGTTTTAGTAAGAATATTGTCTTGTCTTCACCATTTGTTTGCAATCCTTAGCTCAATCAAAGGTGTTCTAGGCTTAAAATTAGGTTATTTTATTTGTATTGTTTTAGTTCCTTTTTGTTTCAAATCTTATCATACATACAAGGCCCAAAACCCCAAAACAAGTGAAGGGTTAGGCCTGGGCAAGCCTATAGAAACCTACACAAAACATGGCATATCTTTTCCATTTTAAGTGTTGTTCGAACATGGTTTGAACCAAGGAATTGAACATGAACTAGCTTTCATTTTCCATACTTAACATATCTAAAACCCACATTATCAAGTTTAATCAAATGCCTCATTAATCACTAGCATTGACTTCATACAAGCAAAATGCAACAAGGCATACAAAGGTAATCAACTCCTAAACACAAGTTGGTATTTTCAACACAATGTCATTGTTCTTTCCTTACACATCATATTCAAATAATACAACTATCATTTATACATGTTTCATTTCAAAGTGTGAATTAAACTATGCTTTCACATCATGTTTCTAGATTTTAGCCAATCATGAGAAATCACTTCCAAAATACCACACAATCTTGACACCAAAATCGATCAATAACAAGTTACACTATGAAACGTACACCACATATGTGAGTGTATTACAACCCATCACAAGAGTATTTCACAACATGAATACAAGTTTATTTACAAGGACTTAAATGTCTCGATTTATACATTTTGATCAATAGATACATAATGATTCTACTACTTATATAGGGTCAAGAGATCCTTACATGCTCTCCAAGCATCTCCAAAGGATCCATTGGCCCCAACAGTGATCAACACCACCCAACCATGTGGAATCCTGAGGCCCACCCCTCTGTACTTGGAGATAATCAATTGGGTGGTCATTTAACATGCACACCAAACACAATGGATATGGCACCTGACCAATTCAAACATAAACAAGCACAACACTAATACATATCATACAAGGATGCCAATAATATAGGATTAGGAAAGACCACGCCAATCAATGCTTACATAAATGGGAACATATCATACTCCCAATTCGACACACAAAGATAAGGAAGAGAGTATCATAGGCTATGATGATGGGGTGTCGGCATGAAGTTCTCAAAACCTTGTGGAGTTGAGGAGTGTGCCTCCATCAATGGGCATCCTCAGACATTTACATTGATCCCTATGGGTCAGATTAATGCCTTGCATGATCATACAACATACCTATATAGGAATACAAAAGTGAACTTGTGAATTAACCTTATTAATGTTTACACTTTTAACCCTTTCATTTTAGTTATTACTTTATTTTTAACCTCTAACTTACAATATTATATATTTTGCATTTCAAATAGATGAGCATGAGAATCCACTCCATCCAATCTTAGAATCCTCACGCATAAGGCCACATATAAAAAAATTAATATGGGCATTACACAGAAAACGAGGTCCTATCATAGCACACTCATGGCCATATGATAACCCATATTGTTTCCATGGGAAAATATTAACCCTGCAAAATACAATGCACAAACAAGTTTTGAATTAAAAATTTTCATTTTTAAGAATTTTTGAAAACTTTCAAATTTCTATTTTCTATGATTGAATTCTCAAAACCCTCACAAATTTTAAATTTTCAAGAATATGCTTTTAAAAGTAAGAGCATGGAAGGCACGCTTTTTAACCCACATAAAATTTTCAAAAATTTACCATAGTTCTATTATAAAATGGAGTTTTATAAAAAATTAAAACATGGTATTGTTAAATTGTTCAACACACAATTTAACAATCCACACACATGCATCACCTACTCAATGAAATGTCATAAACATCCACCTAAGGTGGGCATGCCCAAAGCAAGAAGATTAAACACATTGAATGCATAAAACTAAAAGAATGTTACCTCCAATCCAAGCTCACACAAATGGAGATTATTCTTTAAAGTTGCACAACCAATCTATTGGCAATATCCAACAAATCCTTCCACTTCAATCCTCCAACCACACCAAAATCTTAAGAAAAAACCTTGGAATTAAATTGGAACTCAAGCATGAAGGAGAGAGATCAAAACAAAGCCAAATAACAAGTGATCCAAAATTAACTTACTTTTTGCCTATTTACCCAAGAAACCCTTTTGAAAAGACCCTTTTCCTTCATTTCACATCCAAAACCCTTTTCAAGTGGACATTTCAAATAATGAACTTTTAGGCATTTTAGTGGAAAATGAATAATGCATTTCAATGAGCATTTTTTTTCAAATAACTAGCATTCCCTTTTAAATTATTTTCTCAAAATACAATATTAAAATTGAATTTGACAATATATATCCAAAGATTCAATTTAACTTAGATTTCATTTCAATCAAGCAATTCTAGATATATTGCAAGGCACAGAGTTATAAATATATACCTTTTCAACACCAACATAAAAGCATTTTGCAAGCACTCACAAGCATTAAGGAAAGGATTAAATTCAAATACCACAAGATTTGAACAACCTACATAAAACACACAAACATATTTCATGGGTTATCACAAGATTAAAAAATCTAGAATCAAATGATTCGGATCCAACCTCACAGGGTCACACAAGACTCATTCCATAACTCAAGGTCAAGTGAGATGGGAAATAGAACACTGCATTATTACCCAAGTTGATTTTCTCCAATTAATCATTGTTGGGTAAACATGTGCCTACACACTCAATTAAAACATTAGGCTAGACAACAAAAGATAGTCGAAGCATAGTATAGAGCAACCAATGAGATATAATCTAAAAGACAATATCAATATCTACATCTAATTATAAATCATCTACCACTAGCATGATTCAAATAGAAACATGTGTAATAAATAGTCACAATGTTGAACTTGATAATATAAGCTTAATCACATAGAATAGTGAAAATAGTGAAGCTAAAATACTGTAGAGTTCTAACATATAAAATCCCAACATATGTATCCCAAATACATGGTCCATATACCTCAATGACAATAGAAAACATCATCATAAAGCACAATAATAGTATGACAACTCAGAACCAAGCAATAGAATGAGGCACATACACCTAGCATTATTTAAACATGTTGTATTTTACATATGATCTAATAAGCATCTAGAGGCTTTAATTTAAATTATTTGTGATTTGAAACATTCTTATCTCATTTCATCCTCCATGGATTGCTAGAATTATGTCAATAATGAACTTAATTGTTACCGCAAGCATGCAATATGATACTTAAATAAATTAGTTGCTTGATGCTTTTGAGATTTAATAGAAGAATTTTGATACTCTCTTTCTTTACTTGGTTGCAAGATTTTGCAAACTTGACATGACCATATCATACACTAAAATATGGCACAAAAGAGCATTGTGGTACCAACAAACAATCTGATTGCAAAAGTAAGTGGTAATGTGTTGGAGTAACTCAGCGTATTATAGTTTTTCAAAGGGAAATAGTAGTGTTTTAAAGCATAAATATAGGAAATTAATGTGAAAAACTCACATATCAAAATCATAACTTGGAGTCATTAATAGTGCACTTGCATTAGAGTCTCAGATATTGGAGCATGTCACAAATCTATTGGGAGTTATTTACCAAATACGATGTGGTCATGAAGGAAGTTTTTCTAGCACCAACCTTGTTAAATCCAAAATATGAAGTCTTGGAGTGCAAAATCAAGCACCATGTGATGATTATTTGATGTATTGAAGGAATAGTTTCACTCGGTCATGTGGTGCATACTTAAAATTGCCACAAAATTTTATAACTTAAACAATCATGAGGTGACAATGAAGGAGATTAACAAATTCATATACAATGTTGATATTGAAATTTAAGAGTTGGTGCAAAATTAGCTAATGCACAATGATTACTTTATCTAGGATGAAAGTTGTTTTCAACAGTAGAAACGTTATCTAAATTGAGGCTTATATATGAAAATGTGCCAATGGTTATACGTGATTGCCAAAATTAAATGACTAATAAGGGACCATTTAGGCGTCACAAAAGGTTATTTGAGTTTAGAGATTGAAATCATCACAAAGAAAGTTGACAAAAGATTTTACACATGGAAATGTGTCATTTAATAAAGGTGGTCACTTGTGCCTAATCAAAAGGTGCTATATTAGGACCTATTTAGGGAGATGCACCATAAAGGGGCATGTTTCCCAAGTGCCCTAAAGGATCTTATGCTACACAAATTCTCTCTTGCCTTCAATTTTTTGATTATCTTGAAATTATGCAACTTGACCTTGAGAATTGAAATTGAAATTTAATTATTGTAACCACCATAGTGGTGGAAAAACTTCCTATAAGTTTTGAGTTGGGAGTCGTCGATTTAAGACAAACAACGAGACATTGTAAAAGGTTGGAAACTAGACTTTTGAAAGCAATTTTTCAAGTTTCTTAGCTATTTTTCTTATTTTCGTTGGTTTTCAAACATGAGTTATATTGTTATGATTATATTTTTTAATTCAACTAAGTATTAATGAATTATATCAAATTATTTTTAGAATATCATTTGAATTGAAGGTTGTAAAGATTTATGTTCTTAATTTACACATGGATTTGGTGGTTTTGTTCATTTTTCTTCATCGTCAAGTTATCCTTGGACATCTACATTATCTTATAATTCTAGCTGTGTGTATATTGGTCAAGGATAATATTGGTTTCAAATAATTTGATTGCTTAACTAAATAAAATTTGGCATCATTATAAAATAAGTTCATTCATCTTTCTCTCAACCATTATCTTTTGTATTTTTTATAAATCTATTAGACTTAGGAGTAGAATAAAGTTAGAATTGGAATGTAGATTAGAATTTAACTTGCAATTTGTTATAAAAAGACAAATCTTCTTGAATTACAAGTCCATTTCATTATTGATTTTGACATGAAAATGATCTATAAAATGTAATGGAGTTTGTGTTTAATCAATTGGAATTATCAGCTAAATATCTAGTTATTGGTTTATGATTAACTATAATAGGACTTTATGTTACTTGTGTCTTGATTCCACCATAGCCTCTTGATTGAAACAAAAATACATCAACCTTTGTGTTATCCTACATGGCCAAGACCTAGTGATATAGACCTTGCATAGATTATTATTTCCTTCCAGGAGAGGTTGAGTAGATTTTTGCCCTACCTGAGTTGGTGCTATAAGGAGGGCATGTTTGGAGCCTACAAATTAAAATAATTTAGTACATTGTTCAAATTGTATAATTTTGATTATCAAGTGGAATCTAGAAGAATTATCACAACATCAAAGTCTATTGAGGGTGAATTTGAGCTATTATACCTTCTAGAGCATAGAAAAACTAGAACTAACAAAGGAAAATCTAAACCTAGATGCACGCATTTAACCAATATTTCAACTAGAGTTATTGTTCCTTTTGTCAATCCTTTTTCTATCCCTTAGAATCCAACAATAGATGCTTGGCTTAAAGGAGGAAATTGTCCTTTGGCTATTATAGGTGTACCTCATGACTTACCAAGGAATCTTGAGAAGTTTTGCCCTAAATATATATACAATGGGATTTGGACAATTTAAGAACACATTCAAGCTTTCAAAGATGCTATAATAATAAATCATATCCAACATGAAGATGTGGCATGTTGCTTATTTTTTGTACACATTAAATGAGATTACATAGTTGCTTTCAAGTTGCTTTGCTTATCAATCCATAATCCCTTACAAAGCTTTCTTAGTCATGCACAAATATGTTAACTACTCTATTCCTACAACTTCTATCTTTCTTGGAGGCCATCCCTTGTGAATAATGAGCTCAACATTCAACTTCCACTACATTACTCTGATATTATTATGAAACATAATCTCCAAATGAGTATCAATAGCTAGTTGTAAAACCTTAAAAAGATCTCTCATGGTTTTTCGGCTCGCCTTTCTCCTGTTTGAACCAAAGCAAATTCCTCTTTAATCCTTTCAAGTTCTTCAATTATTTGCTTTATTTCCTTAGCCCTTGCTTTAGTCTCTTGATCATTGAAAATTCTTGCAACAACTTGTTGTTCTTCTACCTCCTAAAGTGAAATATGGGCCATTTCTAAAGAATCATTGGTTGAACTAATCTTGAAAGTGAGTTCATCAACCTTTTCCTTCATTTCCATAGATGAATTGAAGTCCTCGTCTACAAATCTAATGACAATATCTCTCTTATCAAATATAAAATTCCGATTTCATTATTTCTAATGCCTTCTTTACTACTTGTAAATTTGAATGAGTGATTGTATGTCTAGTCCTGACAACTTATCTCATCTATTATGTCTTTCTTTTTTTCCTCAATCTGATCTCTCTCCAAACTTAAATTTAGCTCTTCAATGAGCCTTTTCATGCCACCCAACTCCATTAGGACTTGCACCTCTTTCTTTTTTGTTACAACCAATTGTTTCTTCAATTCATGTAGCTCTTTTGGCCTTCCCTTAATCCCCACAAAATGACTTTTCTTTGATTGCTCTTAGCTGCAAACATCTTATTGTTTCTTAGTTGCAACATTAACATCTTCACATAAAAATATCTCTGAAGTATTTCGATAGATGGTTGCAAACTAGAAAATTACTTTTAGGTGCAACATGATATTCAAGTCTCACAAGGACAACTTGTTCTAAGACATTCTTCCCTTTGTGAGTGTGATCCGTATATCCTAATAGATGAAATTATGATGCTATAATTTCATATGATCTATTAAAATTGGTTATCTGAGGAAGGTCCCAAATCATTAAACTTTGACTCTCTTCCTTGGGAGACTGCACCATTTCACAAGCATCATATGTTAGGCCCTCAACTATATCCTCCTTCACATTCTTAAGAGTTACCGTGCAAACTCCTTGAGCAGTTGGAATGATGGCACCATGAGCAAGGAGTGAACTAACAAGATTGCGCATTAGGCAAGAACCCATTGCATGCTCCACTTCAAACTTCAATATCATGTGTCTCAAAGAGTCATTTGGGCTCATATTCTTATGCGTACACAACCTTGAGCAAAAGAATTTGTGTCCTTTGCTTCAAGTTGTATCCCTAACCCTTTCCCCATTCTCATGGTAATTTCCATGATGACAAGAGGCTTTCCACAATATCAAACCTTTGCTTGAATCAATACTTTCATTCCTTAAGATATAACCATGGAGATAGTCAATCTGCTTCTCATTAGTTGTTGATCTAAAATTTTTAATGAGCTCAAGACCAACATTATTCTCAAGTGCATGCCTCTTAATAGAGTCTTTCTAAAATCAATCTTATATGTTTCTTGAATTGAACCATGCCTTTGATACTTTAATCTAAAATCATTATAATAATAAAAGTGCTTATCTTCTTTTGTTGATGCCTCTAAAATATTTGTATCAACATCCCTATTTTGAATGTTGGAGTGAATAGGGATTTTTCCTAACTAGTTTAGTCAATTTCCCCTTGTGTGGATAATTCATATTATTTAACTATTTATTATTTAAATAATGTTCACACATCACACTTAATTCACATGGTAAGTTGACTTAGTGAGTCTTCTAGTTGTTTCTAGTTGTTGATATTTGTAGTGAGTTGCCTTATTCTACACATGTACTCTAGTTGGCATCCTATCCTCTAGTTGTCACATGTGATAGGAATGTGACACTTGTCACATGACTACAACTCCTTGATTGTCATCCTTTCCTTTATAAGCAAGGCTCTTTCATTGTATTTGTAATCAGTGTCATACACTTTGTTGTATAGAATCTTGCTCCATTGTTTTAGCATCTTCTCTGTTATCTTTGTGTGGAAGATTGTCTTGATTGTAGGGATCCTGGCTTGCTGAGTCACATTGACTCTTACATGGTATCAGAGCCTTGTCTGTAATTTCCTTCCCTCATTAGAGAGGTTTTTTTTGGAGCTGTATTTTAGGTGCGTCCTGGAGCAAATCAAACATCATCGTTGCGATCAGGAGGCCCAAATCTATATAGATTAGTTGTTCAAACACCAAATTTTGTCATCAAAAAAAATTTGGCAAAATATTTTTTGCCCTTGGTTAGGGCTTGGGCGATATCTGTACCATACGGCTCCGTGTGCATCAGATCTGCCCCTGTGTACTTCACTTGCACATGCATCATCGTCATCAAATCGTCAGCATCAGATCTTGCATTTATCCACCAGGTGTTCAAAGACCACGATAGCAGTTTTAACAGCGATCATCTCTCGACCAATGGTATAATAGTCAGCAACGATAGTTTAAGTCATACATTGGCAATTACCATTTTTAGCGACTGGCAATTATTAAACCCTCAGTGGGCATTTCAAATTCAATCACCAGCGGCAGCGATCACCTAATACATCACGGTTAGCAGAGGTCTATAGTTTATTAAACCATCAACCGGTGGCATTCATCTCCCACAGTCAACCCAAACCACGGTTTTCGTACCTCAAGGTGTCTTTGCAAAGAAGGCAGTTTCAAACTATCATCAAAGTGCTTTCCTCAAGTACGAAAGTGGTTTTGATAGCAAATCCGTAGTCATTCCAAATATTGGCAGTTTCTGAGACTCAATCAAAGCGGTTTCGTGCTATAACTAGCGATTTTTGACAATTTTACAGTGGTTTCGCGACACCGAAGATAGTTTCGACCTTTTTCTACAAGGCAATTTTGGCCCAAACTAGTGGTATTTACCTTGCCCATGCGGTTTCAGGAGTAAATCAGGTGGTGTTTATATATAGACAACGGTTTTCTTTTTCTGCAGGCTGTTTTGGCATCCAGAGGTATATTTCAACAACTGGCAGAATATTCCGTCAGGGGGCCTATTTTGCCCCTCAAAGCCCTAAAGTAGGGTTTTTTTTGCGTTTTGCATAACTTTTCCCGAGGGTGTCAAAATCAGGCAAACAAGATATCGTTGGAAAGATGACAGAGAGCACTTCACAGTGGTGTCAGAATTTTTTCTAGATTTTGTTGTTTGATAGTATTTATTGTAGGTTGAAGATAGATCTCTCTTTTTGGCTTCTGAGCTCACAACTTTCTGCGATTCTTACGGCATCGAAAAGGTATTCAGGAGTTCTACAAGGCCATCCATGCACTTTTCTCAGATTAGCTCCATGTTCATTTTATATAATTTGTCAGTTTTTTAGCTTTTGAGTGATAACTTGGGCATTTTGAAACTTGAGGAGGTGAAATTTTTTTTGAGAGGATTTGTTTGTTGTAATACATCAGTGTGAGTGATTGTAATCTCACTTGGATCTCTTTTTTAAGATATTTTGTTGTTTTGCCAATTTTGGTCCCTTGAGGACAATTGTAAGTCTTACTAAGTATAAAGTGCCACAACAAATTGGGGGGCTCTCTTACATAGTAAAGGGCTATTATGTCCTTGTCTTTCTTTTTCATCATGGATGTGGCTCAAATTCCACTTTTAACTCCATATAATTATTATGAATGGAAAAAAAATGGAGTTTCTATTGTATAAACAAAAATTACATAGAATAAATTTAGGCATAGATCCTAAACCCACAGGTGCTACTGAGAGAAGAAAATGGTTAGAGAGAAGAGATGAGGCTTATGGCACACTTTGTCTTGCTATTTTTTCCAAATCTTAGATTTCATGTTGAGTCTTGTACTACACCAAATGAGATATGGACAACATTAGACAATCTCTTTGGCAAGCAAGATAAAATAAGAAGGTTCAAATTGGAGAATGAGCTAATTGCACTTAATCCTCAAGATTTTGATCAAATTGAAGATTTCTTCACTAAGTTTAATTCTCTCAGGTTGCAACTCAAACAATGTGGTCTTGAGAAAGAAGATGAACAATTGATTCTATCTATTCTTGCAAGATTGGGTCTTGCTTATTCAGTTTATGTTTCTACGTTTTATGCTACAATGGATGCTTTTAGTAGTAAGTTTACTATGCCTTCACTTGAGGAGTTTGCTGCACAACTCACTAGAGAACAAGCCAAGATACTACACATGGGCACATTGAAGTCTCCTAGATCACAGGCTCTAGTTGCAACACAAAGCACAAAAGATCCTAAGGCTTCAAATAATAAGGGAAAGAAACAAAAGGATTCAAAGTCTAATGAGAAAGAGAAAGAATCAAAGAAAACCCCCAACTCTTCTCCCAAAGAGGAGTCCAATAAGAAGAAGAAGCCAAAGTGTTCTTATTGCAAGAAATTGGGTCATGATGAGACTAAATGTTATGAGAAAAATTTTGATAAGATGTCACAACTTCTTCAAAAACATAACATTGAGTATTCTTCATCAACATCAGTTTTACCCAATTCTTCTCCTTCGACAACATCATCATCTATACAGCCAAAGGTAACAAGATTTGCAAATGGGTTAGATAAAGGAAAAGGACAAGCACTCTTTGCTTCAACAAGTCTACAGTCAGATAGATGGCTTCTTGATTCAGGAGCTTCTCACCATATGGCATCTTCACAGGGGATGTTCTCTTCATTTTAGTCATGTACTTCACCACCTATTTTGATGGGTAATAATACATACATGCATGCAACTGGGCAAGGAACTATTGATGTTAGTGAGTGTACATTCAACAATGTGTTGTGTGTACCTTCCTTGACAACTAATCTCCTTTCCATCTACCAAATTACTCATTGTGGTGCAGGAAAGACAGTTGAGTTCACTCCTGATTCTGTGATCATACGGGACTTGGAGAGTAAAGATATCATTGTTGTTGGGATGGTTGATCATGCATCTCGCTTGTATACTTTCTCCCATTTTGTTTTTGATGATGATGTAGATCCATTGATTGCTATTCACACTCATGCATCAAGTGTGAATCATTTTTCTAAGGAGAAGTTTGGTCACTTGAACCATGGTGTTCTTGCATCTACTTCGGTTCCTAAGACTAGTTTTGAGCTTCCTCCTACTTTTTCAGATATTGGCATTGGCATAGCTTCATCCACTTCATTTGAGTAGGATATTCATTGTCTTCCAGATATAGGTTTGTGGGATGAGTACTTGACAGGTATTTCAGACTTGTTTTGTGAGTCCTATCTTGATGACTTGGAGGGCATCATTGATGACATTCATCTCCTCTTTGAAGGAGTTGATTCTTCTACTTCGAATGAGTGGGCACCTTCTTCTCCTCTTCACTTGTCACAGTTTAGCATTGAGTTGGAGTATCTTGAGCATCATTCAAAGGGTTCTTTGTCTTTGGAGATTAATGATCTTGAGTTTTCATCTTGTCTTGGATTGTCACATTCTTTGATTAGGCATGCAGCACCTGATTATGCGACATCTTTTGGTTATGACATGTGGACACTTGAGTAGTTTTTAGAGACATCATACATCATGAGGATTTTTCCCTCATACCTTGAGATGGAGTTTCTTCGACATCAGCCTTTGGACCTATTTCTTCCTAAGGGGAAGAATGTTGTTTGTAGGCTTTGGATTCTCTTTAGAATTCTTCTTCAAACATTTACCATCGGCACAGGAGCTACTTCATTGTGGGGGGGGACCTATAGTCTCACACAAGCTCTCCTATGGGGGGTAATTGATTGTACATATGTGTTGGATGTAGTCCTTGGGGGTCTTGAGTCCTCCTTCCATCACATCTTTCATTCCATTTATTTTCTGCATTCTCACTCTTGGAGAGGAGTTTTGTCCCATGAGGTTTTCTCCTTTTCTCCACTTGAGATTTGTTGTGCATGGGTGCCTAACATGGCCTAGTTGTCGAGATCCATCATTGCATCTTTGTTTTAGTCAGCTACTCCCTAAGTTGCACTTAAGGTGGGGTGTTGGTGTGAATAGGGGATTTTCCTAACTAGTTTAGTCAATTTCCCCTTGTGTGAATAATTCATATTATTTAACTATTTATTAGTTAAACAATATTCACACATCACACTTAATTCACATGTTAAGTTGACTTAGTGAGTCTTCTAGATGTCTCTAGTTATTTTTAGTTGTTGATAGTTTTAGTGAATTGGCTTATCCTACACATGTACTTTAGTTGGCATCCTATCCTCTAATTGTCACATGTGATAAGAATGCGACACTTGTCACATAACTACAACTCCTTGATTGTCATCCTTTCCTTTATAAGCAAGGCTCTTTCATTGTATTTGTAATCAGTTTCAAACACTTTATTGTATAGAATCTTGCTCCATTATTTTAGCATCTTCTGTGTTATCTTTGTGTGGAAGGTTGTCTTGATTGCAGGGATCCTGGCTTGCTGGGTCACATTGACTCTTACACTGAAGACTCAAGAATTTGGGAGTTACCAAAAGATTCTTCTTATTTTTAATATTACCTAAAAATCACTCTTCTCTGGAACTGACTCAATCTTCTGAAGATTAATGGATGCTTTCTGAAAAGGGGCATCTTTTTCACTTGTGAATTAAACAAGTGATGTTTTTCTCTCCTTGACTTCATTAGGATAAATATTTTGTTGGTCTACAATCTCAGAAGTCAATAAGATATCATTTTCTACATTAAATTCCATACCTTCCACCTGTATGGTGGATTCCTTGAAGGTTTGCTTCCTCTCAATTTCTTGCAGCTCTGATTTTTCTTCTTTATCATGTTCTACCATCACAATTTCTTCCTTATCCTTCTCTTATAATTATGTCTTAGGTGTATCCATCATGCTTTCTAGTACCACCTTCTTTTCTTGTTCTTTTCCTGATACTTCTAACTCTTCATCTAATATCATCTTCACATAGTGAACCTTTCCTTTGCCCTAACATATGTGGTTTGGCTCCCAAGGTTCTTTGCATGAAAAGCAATATTTATTTCTTCCAAGGTGTGAGGACCGCCCTTTTTACTACTGTTGTTATGACTATTTACAGTACTGTTATTGTTACTTTCATATTTGTGGGATAGCAGTTCCCGAAATTTGTCAGACTATTTAACTTTATTATGTTTTCGGAAAAACTAATTGGGTGATGTTTGGATAAGTTACTTTTCAGAAAAATGAATTAGGGATGATGGAAAATTGTAATATGATTTTTAATTATGTTAAATTGTACTAAGGCATGAGAATGCATGTGTTATTTAAGTTGCTTCGGCTATGATGAATTTATGTGGTTACTGATCTTGTAATTGAGTGTGCAGGGACTACTAATCAAACCACAGATTTTGGAGATCATTCCACACCTTGTTAATTGTTATTCCCTGTTAAGCCGATCTGGTTCCACGAGGAACCAAGATCTCTTTGTGTTTGATGTCATGATGTAATGTGGTCTTTCGTATGGTCGAGTGGGTTAGGTTACCCTCATGTAACATTATTTTTATAAGTAAGTGTTGTAAAGAGATTGAATTTGAAATTTCTATTTTTATTTAAATTATGAGGCCCTTTTTCTTGTGCTTTACCGACCTGGGGTGTCTTGTATGGGTTAAAATTGACCCTGGGTTCTACCCCATGGGTCCAGGGGCCCATTTGGCATGGGTAACCCTTGAGTAACCTCCATCTAGTCAACTTAACCTTCCCCTGAAGTTAAGTGGCGAAAATTGGAGGTAGGAGGAGACATGATGGGTTGTACCAACACTCAACCCATCCCCTCTACTTTTCCCTAGATAAGAGATGCCATCCATTAGTGAAAGTTACCCCTTCTTTAGTAAGATTCCCCCATGTACTATGGGGACACCCATGTGAAGAAAGGAGAAAGAGGCATGGGTCACCTGTCTTGTTCCCATTTAACTCTTTTTTTTATTTCTCCCATGAGAAAGTGGAGTCACATGAGAGGAATAAGGAGTACCCTTGGGAATGGAGAGTGACATAAGCCACCTGGACAGAATAGTGATTTTTGGGAAGGGTGAGGAGGTGACAAGTGTCACTTCCCCATTTCTCAAAATTAGAAAGAAAGAGAATTTTGGGTTATTTATTTTGAAATTTTGGGATGAGAGGGAGTTAGTTGAATTTTGGGGAAATCTTTCATTTTGGCCTTACCAAAAATAGAGAAGTTAGTTTGGAAGATAGAGAAGGGAGAGGGAGTTGGTGGCTAAGGTTGGAAGTGAACTCTGAGGACTCTGCAACAACTTCATTCCAGGAGGGCTTTGCAAGGTTGGTCTGAATTTTACCTTTGTTTTGGTAGGACTGAAATGTGTATGAAATGTGTGTGAAGTATGTGTTTAAATTTGTTTTCTGTGGGGTTCTTGTCGGGTTGTTTGACAGAGCGTCTCCCACTTGGGAGAAATGCTCATCAAGTTTGGGGTAGGGGAGGAGAGATCCTCCTCGGGTGCATACTTGTTTCCATCTTTTGGGATGTTGAAAGCCTTGAGGGCATGTATCTTTGACTGTATTTTTGACTTGAGAGTCATATACAGATTTCTTACAAATTGTGATCACACTTGGTTGAGACCAAGAGAAATTGATATGAGTTCATTTATCTGTCAGGGTGACACTCTGGAGTCGAGTGTGTCCACTCTCCTGCCCCTTATGAAACTCACTGTAGTTGAGTTTCCGTATTGTGTAAAATAACCACGGGTGTATGTGTGCTTTGGGATTGTTGTTGTTTCTGTTGTGAAGTGGAGTGTTTGAGTACCCAGGTGTGAGTATGGTCTCCCTAGCTCGGGGGTGACCCTCTTGCGGGTCTACGGTAGGGAGGAGAGCTAGACGAGTGGTATTTTTCTTCTTTGTTTGTCTTTGATACGCAGGTTTTTTCTCTTGGAGCTTCTGGTTGGCTATTTATGAAGAAACAGATCATCTTCTTGTCATGAGAATTAGGCCTGGTTCATTTCATAGAGATGAAGAGAGAACACCTCTCTTGTTATTGTTGTAAATTAATGATATTCTGGGAGTGAAGAAAATCACCTCCCTGATCTTGTTATTATTGGATTTTATTGGTTGTCATAAGTTTTCAGTTGTATACTGTTTGGGAGGAGAAAGTTCATATCTGGGAAGTTGGTGTTCATGATTGAGAAGCTGTAATATGAATGTGCTTAAATTTTTAAGTTGATGTTTGCAACCTTTGTTCAATAGCAATTTTTGTGTTTCAAGTATTACTGAAAAGAATAAGTTCGTTTTTGCAATCTAATCTGAGTTGTTTACATTTGAAAGTTTGGAATTGCTTAACTAGTTGAAATGCTAATTTTCTTTTCAATATTAAAATGGAAAAGACAGTTTTAAATATTTGAGTTATTCTCCATATTAATGGATTCTGTTAATTTAGAAGGATTAGAGGAAATCTAGCATGTAAATATATAATCTGTTGCAAAGTTACGAAGTCTTAAATGTTTATGAAAATGAAAAAAAAATTATACTTAAAATAAGGGGATAGCTATTTACCATTTCTATCAATTAAGTGAAATTGGGATATATATATATATATAACTAATTGTTATGACAATTTCTTTATAACAGGTTGATTTGGAGAAAATGCATAAAGTAGTGAAATTGAGAAATTTAGGAATTAGTTAAGCACATATATGAATATTTTTATATATAAATAAATTTTAAATATATATCTATATATATATATATATATATATATATATATATATATATATATATATATATATATATATATATATATATATATATTTCATATTTTGAGTAATTATCATTTTCCAGAATAATAGAGAAATTGGAAATAAATTATTATTTCTATGAAATGGACTGATAAATATCAATATAAAAATAGATATATATATATATATATATATATAGATCTATAATTATATACTCATTGATAAAAAGATATATATATATATATACATAAGAATATATATATATATATATATATAAATATATATTTTAATGTTGTGAGAAATCAACTAATAGTACATGAGAATGGCGGACCAAATGTAAGCCGCGGATAAAAAAAAAACACAGTCGAATTTATATTGGGCGATGGGGAGTAAACCCCACCGCAGGTTTGTTATTACATTTGGAGGTGTGGAGTGGGGCGGAGCCCCACCCACACCCCACGTCGTGGGAATGTGGGTGGGGCTCCGCCCCACTCCACATCTCCCCCCCCATCCCTTATGCCTCCCGCGGCCCTCGTCTTGCCCGCCGCTCTGCGGCCACCGCAGGTCTTGCCCGCCGCTCTGCGGCCACCACCGGCCCTGCTCCTCTGTCACGCCGCCCATGGCCGCCGTCTGCTGTGAATCTAAAGCAATAAAAAATCTTAGGGCTTGGGCCCTAACATATGAGTGGTGTATTTGTAATATAAATACAGTTTTTTTTTATATAGCTTTATATATATAGGCATATATATATATATATACTATATATGTCTATGTATATAGCTATATATATAATGTAATAATGATTATATATCTGTATATATATATATATATATATATATAAAGAGAGATATAGATATATAAGTTGTGTTAAACCAATTCGTCCATTACATAGACATTAAAATAAATATATTATATATATATATATAGGTATGTATATATATATATATATATATATATATATATATATATATATATATATAATATACATAGGAGTAAATCTATGAACCAATTTATTGGGCCCCCGTCTAAAATCGTTATAAACTATGTCTCATGGATATAGAGAAAAAAAAAAATATAACAATTATAATCTCACAGGAGAAGTTATTAAGTGTTGAACACAACAACCAAAGAAGATATATTACCATGAACAGAGTTTTATAAAGTGGTGAACCACCTACATCTATTGACAACGTCATACGAGTCACAATCAGTGTATGAATCGTAATTAAGAGTAACAGTAACAACAGTAATTCTAAACAAGAGAAAATAAAATTATAATGTAAAAGAGAGTTTAGGAATATGCAGTGATACTCTGGGAAGAGTTTCTCGGAAGTTTCAACTATTAACGTACTAAAACTCACCCGGAAAATGAAGAGGAAAATTACACAACTCCTTGCTCAAAAGAACACTGGAAATAAACTTAAGAAGACACCACTGACAATCCATGTGGCCATATTAATCTCAACTGTAGCAAACGATCTCATATGTAAACCTGTAAGAGGTTCCGAAGAAGAAAGAAGGAAAAACTAACATTGGGAAAACACAGAGGAGAAAATGCTCGACATTTCTTACACGGGATAAGAGAACTAAGTTGACGGACCCTTCTGTCAATTGTGCTTAGGAACAAGTTGACTAAGTATTTACGAAGAGGAGGAACCTAGATCGGGGAAGATTAGGAGACCGAGTCCAGCGAAATAGTAAACCAGCCTTTGTGACCTAGATCATCCTGAAATTAGGTTCAATATCAACAATAGCTGCAGTAATAACCCTGATTGACGTAAATCATGAAGAAAGGTCAGGATGCACATAAAGAAAGCATAGAAAATGAAAGAGAGAGAGAGACCGAAATATAAACACTCTAAATGAACAAAGAAATAGTTAAGGTAAGGGCGATAAAGATATAATCAGAATTAAGAACTTGTGAAAAGGGAAGAGAGGGCAACCAAACCGCCTTGTTGAAAATGCTAAGTCATAGGAGGGGTATGTTTCAGGAAACAAGAGAGGAGACAGACAACCGTGCCTGGCTGAAAAATGACTAAATAGGGAGATCACTAGCCGGTTTAGTCGGAACAAGGCGTCGTGGGGAGTGGTTCTTCTATCAGCGAACCACGTGCGTAAATGAGTGCAGCGTAATTCCCACTAACGCCGTAAGGCATTCTGCTACCGAACATTGCCGAGGGTTCGATTTAAGAACTTTGGTAATCTCACTCTTGCAATGACGTTAGCAGCGTTGTATAGACCCTCTTGTTGATCTATATGCTTCTGGTTGCACGCCATTGTACTTGTATTCCGCCGAAGAGTATAGTGTTTCGCCATGAGAGAACACCGTTGAGCATGCGTACGCATGCGAAAGGGGTTTTTAGGACAGTGTGAGAAAAGTTTTTCATATCTCGTGTCATAACCACATGACAGATGTGGCTATGACACGTGCGATGTGTGTTGTGACCACAAGGAAAATGTGGGCATGACATTTGGTATCAGAGCCCAGTTTGTAAACACTGGGCGTATTTGGGCACGTTATTATTCCGCAACTTTGGCTAATTAGTTTCTACCTTGTTTTGTAGGATGCCTCCCCGACGTGTTCGACGAGCGCGATCACGCCACACAGCGTCAGTCGAGGTGCATAGCGATTCCTCAGCCGAGGGACTGGCACCCGCAGATTCAGCAGCACCACCTGCACCACCTGTACCACAAGCACCACTAGTACCACAGGGGACACCAGTATCGGATATAGGTCCACAGATCTTACAGGCACTACAGACTATGTTAGACAGGTTACCACCAGTGATTCCTGAGCCACGTATAGAGCCTCGTGTTGATCCGCGAGAGGAGCCACGTGCCGAGTCACGTATTGAGCCACGTATGGAGCCCTGCGTTGATCCACTAGAGGTGATACGTGTGGAGCCCTTCGTTGAGATTCCTGACACAACAGTAGAGGAGGTAGGGTCGGCCTCCCGAGCACGGAGCAGGAGTCCTCCGAGACTTTTGAGACAAGAATAGGTTCAGCAGGGAGTATATGAGGATGGTGTGGAAGAGCCACTAGGGAGACTTAGAGACAGAGGGGACCCTATCAGAGATCTACTGAGGCTCAACCCACCCACCTTCGCAGGAGCTACAGAGGGAGCGGTGGCCGAGGCTTGGCTAATTAGCTTAGACAGGTGTTTCGCATTGCGACCGTATGAGAGCAACACGAAAGCACGAGTGGCAGTTCATCTTCTTAGGGATGCAGCAGCCACCTGGTGGTGCACAGAGGAGTGCAAGCGCCGACTCTCCGTGGATACACTCACATGGGACACCTTCATTGAGCGCTTCAATGCGCGGTATTTGTCCGAACATTATAGACAGCGCAGAATCGATGAGTTTCATGATCTACAGCAGAGGGGACTCACCGTTACTCAGTATGAGAGCCGATTTATAGAGCTTTCTCGTTACGCGGAATACCTCCATGACGAGAAAATCTTAATACATAAATTCATCAGGGGGCTAAATCATGGGATAGCAGGACCAGTTCGTATGGCAAATCCCCAAACCATGAGCGAGGCTGTTGAAAAGGCCCTTATATCAGAGGAAATTCAGGGACGAGGACAGAATTCACGCCCACAGTACCAGGAACGAAATCCCCAACAACAGCAAAATTTCCGAAGGCCTCAAAACACAACACAGAGAGGAGGATATAATGCTTCATCATTACCTCCTAGGCCTCCACAGCAACAGCAACATCAGCAAAAATCCAAATTTCAACAGAGGGGACAGGGAGGACAGAACCGTGGATGGCAGCAGCAGGGACCACGCAGGGATCAGAGACAGCAGGGTTCATCGGCAGGACCCGCAAGGTCCCAGCAGTCTTACAGAGGCTCACAGGGATCCACCGGACGGACCGGGCAACAACAGTCGGGCAGAACACAGTCAAGGCAGTTACAGGTTAGAGGACCATGTTATGTATGTGGTGGGGCAGGGCATCTGGCTAGAGAGTGTCCGCAGGGATTTACTGCAGGGGGTCAGCCCCGATCCGGAGGGTCTGAGCAGACCGTGGGTGACGTGGGCAGATCTCACCACATGTTTGCAGCGGTTGATAACCGTCAGGCCGATTTCCAGGCTTCTGTCATCGAGGCAGCAGGTACGATTAGAGACTTTCCCATCTCGATCCTTTTTGACTCAGGAGCTACTGACTCCTTTTTGTCTACATCGTTAGTGGAGCGTTGCAGGCTGGTGGCTTCTAGGCAAGACATTAGGTGGGAAGTTGAGTTGGCCTCAGGGGCCAGGATGTCAGTAGATACCTTGGTTAAAGACTGTGAGATCACATTGGGACCCTTCACCACAACATGCGACCTTAGGATTATGCCATTAGGGTCTTACGGAGTAGTTCTGGGTATGGATTGGCTTGCGGCACATAGAGCCAAGCTTGATTGTCGCCAGAGAACGATTAGCTGTTTAGACGATCATGGTTCGTCGGTTGAGATAGTGGGCATTCAAAAGCCCACGGCGGTTCGTATGATATCTGCACAACAGCTTAAGCGCTGTATGCGGAGGGGATGTCAGATGTTTGCCATCACAGTCAGTGATAGAGCAGAGGATGAACCTGAGGCTACTTTAGATGATCACCCTATCCTTAGAGAGTTTGCCGATGTGTTCCTGCCAGAATTACCTGGTATGCCTCCACGTAGAGAAGTGGACTTTCACATTGACTTAGTGCCAGGTGCAGAGCCGATATCCCGCGCACCCTATAGAATGACGACCCATGAACTCACAGAACTTAAGCTGCAGTTGGAAGAATTACTTGAGAAGGGACACATCCGACCTAGCGTTTCACCATGGGGCGCACCAGTGATCTTCGTGAAGAAGAAGGATGGGTCTCTTCGTCTATGCATGGACTACAGGCAATTGAACAAGGTGACGGTGAAGAATCGATATCCTCTACCTAGGATTGACGACCTTTTTGATCAGATGCAGGGAGCCAGAGTGTTCTCGAAAATCGATCTAAAATCTGGGTATCATCAATTGCGCATCACGGAGTCAGATATTCATAAAACTACTTTTCGAACCAGATATGGCCATTATGAATTCACAGTGGTACCTTTCGGGTTGACGAACGCTCCTGCAGTATTCATGAGTCTCATGAACGGGGTGTTCCGTACATACCTAGACCGGTTCGTGATCATATTCCTAGATGACATTCTGATTTATTCACGGACTGAGGAGGAGCATGTAGAGCACTTGCGTCAAGTTTTGCAGAAATTACGAGGGCAGCAACTTTATGGCAACTTGGCGAAGTGTGCCTTCTTCAGGACAGAGGTGCAGTATTTGGGACACATTTTATCAGGCGATGGCATCTCCGTAGATCCATCTAAAATTAGAGCAATCCAGGAGTGGCCGGCACCCACAAACGTGACAGAGGTCAGAAGCTTTATGGGGTTAGCCGGGTATTATCGTCGGTTTGTCGAAGGTTTCTCCAGGATAGCACATCCCATTACTTCCCTTCAGCGAAAAGGGAAGGGTTTCACTTGGACCGAGCAGTGTGAAAAGGCTTTTGGAGACCTCAAAGAGCGTCTTACGAGCGCTCCTATTTTAGCAGTACCAGATCCTTCAGAAGAGTTTGTAGTTTGCACGGATGCATCATTAGAAGGTTTGGGAGCCGTGCTTATGCAGGATGGTCGAGCGATCGCATACGAATCGCGGAAACTAAAGACACACGAGCTAAACTATCCTACGCACGACTTAGAGCTTGCAGCTGTTGTTCATGCCTTGGTTCGCTGGAGACACTTTCTCTTAGGGCGACGCTTTGAACTCCATTCAGACCATCATAGTTTGCAGTATATTTTTACACAGCCTAATTTGAACGCCCGCCAACGGCGTTGGATGGAATTCCTATGCGAATATGACTTCGATGTCCATTATATAAAAGGGAAGGAGAACGTGGTCGCTGATGCTTTGAGTCGAAGACGCCACGAGATCCAGACCCTGACCCTGAAGATGGACTTGAAGGATCGCATCTTACAGCATCTGCCGGAGGACGAATGGTTTCTTGAAGTGCAGCAGGCAGCACTAAATCAGAAGGCCCTTGAGGGCAAATTTACAGGATATACCCTTGATTCTGATGGTATGCTTCGACATCGGCAACGCATCTATATACCCCATGCGGGTAATCTTCGTACAGTAATCCTATCAGAGGCTCATAGAGCACCCTACGCAGCACACCCAGGAGTGAAGAAGATGCATGCTGATTTACGACAGCTTTATCATTGGGCTGGGATGAGGCGTGACATTGCCGAATTTGTTGCTCGTTGCCTGGAATGTCAGAGGGTCAAGGCCGAACATCAGCATCCAGCAGGACTGTTGTACCCTCACGCGATACCTGAATGGAAATGGGATACCATTTCTATGGATTTTATCGTTGGTCTACCTATGTCATCGCGTCGCCATGATGCTATTATGGTAACAGTTGACAAGCTAACCAAAGTGGCGCATTTTTCACCAATTTGTACAACATACAATGCACCATCAGTGGCAAAGGTGTTTCTTGATCAGATTGTTAGACTTCATGGGGTACCTCGTTGCATTATATCTGACAGAGACTCCGTATTCACTTCATCGTTCTGGAAAGCCTTACATCAGGCGTTGGGCACACAGCTCAACTTCAGTTCCGCATATCATCCGGAAACCGACGGACAAACAGAGAGAGTTAACCAGGTGTTAGAAGACATGCTTCGCATGTATGTGATGGACCACCAGTCTAGATGGGAGGAGTACCTGTATCTAGTTGAGTTCGCCTACAATAATGGGCATCATAGCTCGTTGGGTATGCCTCCTTTCCAGGCATTATATGGCAGACCATGCAGAACACCTCTGAGTTGGGATCGTATAGAGGACAGAACAGTCATCGGTCCAGAGATAGTTCAGAATATGGAACTGCAAGTTAAACAGATAAGACAGAGGCTTCTGGAAGCACAAGACAGGCAGAAAAAGTATGCCGATGCTAAGAGGACAGACCGAAGTTTCTCTGTGGGGGAAAGAGTATTTTTGAGAGTGCGGCCGCACAAAAGTCCAATCCGTTACGGAAAAGGCTCTAAACTCGCACCTCGATTTGTAGGACCTTTCGAAATCTTGGAGCGGATAGGACCAGTAGCCTATCGTCTAGCCTTGCCACCTAGCCTGTCACGTATCCACGATGTATTTCATGTATCAGTTTTACGTCAATATATTTCTGACTTATCTCATGTGTTGGATTGGAGTGCTCTTCAGGTAGAGGCAGACGGACAACTGGCGTTGGAGCCAATTCGCATATTGGCTCGTCGGACGCTGGCCCTTCGAGGTCGAGAGCTGGACCAGGTTAGAGTCCAATGGGACTTATACGACGAAGTCACTGCAACATGGGAAGATGCAGAGAGATTGAAGACCCTGTATCCTCACCTTTTTGACGACTTCCAGGAGGAAGTACCGTCTTAGGGGGAGAGGATGTGAGGACCGCCCTTTTTACTACTGTTGTTATGACTATTTACAGTACTGTTATTGTTACTTTCATATTTGTGGGATAGCAGTTCCCGAAATTTGTCAGACTATTTAACTTTATTATGTTTTCGGAAAAACTAATTGGGTGATGTTTGGATAAGTTACTTTTCAGAAAAATGAATTAGGGATGATGGAAAATTGTAATATGATTTTTAATTATGTTAAATTGTACTAAGGCATGAGAATGCATGTGTTATTTAAGTTGCTTCGGCTATGATGAATTTATGTGGTTACTGATCTTGTAATTGAGTGTGCAGGGACTACTAATCAAACCACAGATTTCGGAGATCATTCCACACCTTGTTAATTGTTATTCCCTGTTAAGCCGATCTGGTTCCACGAGGAACCAAGATCTCTTTGTGTTTGATGTCATGATGTAATGTGGTCTTTCGTATGGTCGAGTGGGTTAGGTTACCCTCATGTAACATTATTTTTATAAGTAAGTGTTGTAAAGAGATTGAATTTGAAATTTCTATTTTTATTTAAATTATGAGGCCCTTTTTCTTGTGCTTTACCTTGACCTGGGGTGTCTTGTATGGGTTAAAATTGACCCTGGGTTCTACCCCATGGGTCCAGGGGCCCATTTGGCATGGGTAACCCTTGAGTAACCTCCATCTAGTCAACTTAACCTTCCCCTGAAGTTAAGTGGCGAAAATTGGAGGTAGGAGGAGACATGATGGGTTGTACCAACACTCAACCCATCCCCTCTACTTTTCCCTAGATAAGAGATGCCATCCATTAGTGAAAGTTACCCCTTCTTTAGTAAGATTCCCCCATGTACTATGGGGACACCCATGTGAAGAAAGGAGAAAGAGGCATGGGTCACCTGTCTTGTTCCCATTTAACTCTTTTTTTTATTTCTCCCATGAGAAAGTGGAGTCACATGAGAGGAATAAGGAGTACCCTTGGGAATGGAGAGTGACATAAGCCACCTGGACAGAATAGTGATTTTTGGGAAGGGTGAGGAGGTGACAAGTGTCACTTCCCCATTTCTCAAAATTAGAAAGAAAGAGAATTTTGGGTTATTTATTTTGAAATTTTGGGATGAGAGGGAGTTAGTTGAATTTTGGGGAAATCTTTCATTTTGGCCTTACCAAAAATAGAGAAGTTAGTTTGGAAGATAGAGAAGGGAGAGGGAGTTGGTGGCTAAGGTTGGAAGTGAACTCTGAGGACTCTGCAACAACTTCATTCCAGGAGGGCTTTGCAAGGTTGGTCTGAATTTTACCTTTGTTTTGGTAGGACTGAAATGTGTATGAAATGTGTGTGAAGTATGTGTTTAAATTTGTTTTCTGTGGGGTTCTTGTCGGGTTGTTTGACAGAGCGTCTCCCACTTGGGAGAAATGCTCATCAAGTTTGGGGTAGGGGAGGAGAGATCCTCCTCGGGTGCATACCTGTTTCCATCTTTTGGGATGTTGAAAGCCTTGAGGGCATGTATCTGTGACTGTATTTTTGACTTGAGAGTCATATACAGATTTCTTACAAATTGTGATCACACTTGGTTGAGACCAAGAGAAATTGATATGAGTTCATTTATCTGTCAGGGTGACACTCTGGAGTCGAGTGTGTCCACTCTCCTGCCCCTTATGAAACTCACTGTAGTTGAGTTTCCGTATTGTGTAAAATAACCACGGGTGTATGTGTGCTTTGGGATTGTTGTTGTTTCTGTTGTGAAGTGGAGTGTTTGAGTACCCAGGTGTGAGTATGGTCTCCCTAGCTCGGGGGTGACCCTCTTGCGGGTCTACGGTAGGGAGGAGAGCTAGACGAGTGGTATTTTTCTTCTTTGTTTGTCTTTGATACGCAGGTTTTTTCTCTTGGAGCTTCTGGTTGGCTATTTATGAAGAAACAGATCATCTTCTTGTCATGAGAATTAGGCCTGGTTCATTTCATAGAGATGAAGAGAGAACACCTCTCTTGTTATTGTTGTAAATTAATGATATTCTGGGAGTGAAGAAAATCACCTCCCTGATCTTGTTATTATTGGATTTTATTGGTTGTCATAAGTTTTCAGTTGTATACTGTTTGGGAGGAGAAAGTTCATATCTGGGAAGTTGGTGTTCATGATTGAGAAGCTGTAATATGAATGTGCTTAAATTTTTAAGTTGATGTTTGCAACCTTTGTTCAATAGCAATTTTTGTGTTTCAAGTATTACTGAAAAGAATAAGTTCGTTTTTGCAATCTAATCTGAGTTGTTTACATTTGAAAGTTTGGAATTGCTTAACTAGTTGAAATGCTAATTTTCTTTTCAATATTAAAATGGAAAAGACAGTTTTAAATATTTGAGTTATTCTCCATATTAATGGATTCTGTTAATTTAGAAGGATTAGAGGAAATCTAGCATGTAAATATATAATCTGTTGCAAAGTTACGAAGTCTTAAATGTTTATGAAAATGAAAAAAAAATTATACTTAAAATAAGGGGATAGCTAGTTACCATTTCTATCAATTAAGTGAAATTGGGATATATATATATATATATATATATATATATATATATATATATATATATATATATATATATAACTAATTGTTATGACAATTTCTTTATAACAGGTTGATTTGGAGAAAATGCATAAAGTAGTGAAATTGAGAAATTTAGGAATTAGTTAAGCACATATATGAATATTTTTATATATAAATAAATTTTAAATATATATCTATATATATAGATATATATATATATATATTTCATATTTTGAGTAATTATCATTTTCCAGAATAATAGAGAAATTGGAAATAAATTATTATTTCTATGAAATGGACTGATAAATATCAATATAAAAATAGATATATATATATATATATAGATCTATAATTATATACTCATTGATAAAAAGATATATATATATATATATATATACATAAGAATATATATATATATATATAAATATATATTTTAATGTTGTGAGAAATCAACTAATAGTACATGAGAATGGCGGACCAAATGTAAGCCGCGGATAAAAAAAAAACACAGTCGAATTTATATTGGGCGGTGGGGAGTAAACCCCACCGCAGGTTTGTTATTACATTTGGAGGTGTGGAGTGGGGCGGAGCCCCACCCACACCCCACGTCGTGGGAATGTGGGTGGGGCTCCGCCCCACTCCACATCTCCCCCCCCATCCCTTATGCCTCCCGCGGCCCTCGTCTTGCTCGCCGCTCTGCGGCCACCGCAGGTCTTGCCCGCCGCTCTGCGGCCACCGCAGGTCTTGCCCGCCGCTCTGCGGCCACCACCAGCCCTGCTCCTCTGTCACGCCGCCCATGGCCGCCGTCTGCTGTGAATCTAAAGCAATAAAAAATGTTAGGGCTTGGGCCCTAACATATGAGTGGTGTATTTGTAATATAAATACAGTTTTTTTTATATAGCTTTATATATATAGGCATATATATATATATACTATATATGTCTATGTATATAGCTATATATATAATGTAATAATGATTATATATCTGTATATATATATATATATATATATATATATATATATATATAAAGAGAGATATAGATATATAAGTTGTGGTAAACCAATTCGTCCATTACATAGACATTAAAATAAATATATTATATATATATATATATAGGTATGTATATATATATATATATATATAATATACATAGGAGTAAATCTATGAACCAATTTATTGGGCCCCCGTCTAAAATCGTTATAAACTATGTCTCATGGATATAGAGAAAAAAAAAATTATAACAATTATAATCTCACAGGAGAAGTTATTAAGTGTTGAACACAACAACCAAAGAAGATATATTACCATGAACAGAGTTTTATAAAGTGGTGAACCACCTACATCTATTGACAACGTCATACGAGTCACAATCAGTGTATGAATCGTAATTAAGAGTAACAGTAACAACAGTAATTCTAAACAAGAGAAAATAAAATTATAATGTAAAAGAGAGTTTAGGAATATGCAGTGATACTCTGGGAAGAGTTTCTCGGAAGTTTCAACTATTAACGTACTAAAACTCACCCGGAAAATGAAGAGGAAAATTACACAACTCCTTGCTCAAAAGAACACTGGAAATAAACTTAAGAAGACACCACTGACAATCCATGTGGCCATATTAATCTCAACTGTAGCAAACGATCTCATATGTAAACCTGTAAGAGGTTCCGAAGAAGAAAGAAGGAAAAACTAACATTGGGAAAACACAGAGGAGAAAATGCGCGACATTTCTTACACAGGATAAGAGAACTAAGTTGACGGACCCTTCTGTCAATTGTGCTTAGGAACAAGTTGACTAAGTATTTACGAAGAGGAGGAACCTAGATCGGGGAAGATTAGGAGACCGAGTCCAGCGAAATAGTAAACCAGCCTTTGTGACCTAGATCATCCTGAAATTAGGTTCAATATCAACAATAGCTGCAGTAATAACCCTGATTGACGTAAATCATGAAGAAAGGTCAGGATGCACATAAAGAAAGCATAGAAAATGAAAGAGAGAGAGAGACCGAAATATAAACACTCTAAATGAACAAAGAAATAGTTAAGGTAAGGGCGATAAAGATATAATCAGAATTAAGAACTTGTGAAAAGGGAAGAGAGGGCAACCAAACCGCCTTGTTGAAAATGCTAAGTCATAGGAGGGGTATGTTTCAGGAAACAAGAGAGGAGACAGACAACCGTGCCTGGCTGAAAAATGACTAAATAGGGAGATCACTAGCCGGTTTAGTCGGAACAAGGCGTCGTGGGGAGTGGTTCTTCTATCAGCGAACCACGTGCGTAAATGAGTGCAGCGTAATTCCCACTAACGCCGTAAGGCATTCTGCTACCGAACATTGCCGAGGGTTCGATTTAAGAACTTTGGTAATCTCACTCTTGCAATGACGTTAGCAGCGTTGTATAGACCCTCTTGTTGATCTATATGCTTCTGGTTGCACGCCATTGTACTTGTATTCCGCCGAAGAGTATAGTGTTTCGCCATGAGAGAACACCGTTGAGCATGCGTACGCATGCGAAAGGGGTTTTTAGGACAGTGTGAGAAAAGTTTTTCATATCTCGTGTCATAACCACATGACAGATGTGGCTATGACACGTGCGATGTGTGTTGTGACCACAAGGAAAATGTGGGCATGACACAAGGTTGGGAGGTCACTTAAAATGGAATTTGTTCCAAGGCACTAAAAACTCAAGTTCTATCCTTTCTTCTTCCTTCAAGAATGTTTTTTTGGGCTCTTGCTTCTTAGTAGCTTCGTATGATTCTTCTTCCTTCAGGAATGGTTCTTTTGGCCTTGGCTCGTTGGAAACTTCAAGAGGTTTTAGTTTTGTGTTCTCTTCTTGCTTCTTTAGCCTTCTATTTATGTTTTCTTGGAATATCTCCAAGTATTCTTCATATGAAACATGAGATTTGTATATATCAAACTTTTTGTTATATTCACAAAAGGTGACAATCTTGTACTTATCTCTATCACATTGATCCTCTAACCATGCCTTTCAAATAGGATCTTTCTATCATGTTTCTCTGAATGAATTTAGAGCTTTGAAACTAATAACAAACTACTCTAATAGATGATCCTAAAAACTTGGGTTCTTTTCGGTACTCCTCTGAGGTTTTGGTTTCAGTTACTCTTCTTTCTGTAAGAACCTTAGCTAAAAAACATTGGGAATAGGACTAATCACAAATTGATTATTTGTTGGAAGACTCTTTTGAGTAACCTTGTTCTAAATTTGTTTGGAACTCTCTCATCGTCTTTGCCAATTCGCTCTAACTTTGTCTAAGGGTTTCAAGCAAAGAATCTATCTTTTTATGTCTCCCATAATTTCTTCTCTTTCTAGTAATAGTTGTTTTTTTTTATTATTGGTGTGTTGTGTGAAGATTCTATGTAAAAATGTTAGCTACCCTACAAGATGGCAAGATCATTGCTCTGATACCACTATAATGTCCCAAACTAGATCAATTGATAATCTCGACAATAACCCATAAATTCTAGCACTTTCTGATCACCGAGATCTCAAGATGGACAAGGTGAGAGCATAAGATGACTAGATTATGAGTAATGATAAAATGTATTTCACTCATTGGCGGCAAGCCACACAGTTCAAATGCATGTAAAGATAGATTATAAATAATTAATAGACTGGTTTGGCAACTAACTTGTTCAATCTTCGTTACAAAATCAATGTAATATCAAATAAAGATCTAGTGGCTACACCTTCCAGAATCCAAAATCCAATTAAAACAACAAGATTAAATCACTCAAGCAATAAACTGCTTAGAGATACATAATGAAACCATCATTTATCAATGCTGGGAACATACAATTTCTCATTTATGACTGTAGATAATCTTTATGAAATATATTTGAAATAACAGAGATAAAAAAAACCCAAAGAACCAAATATTATTCTAAAATTTCAACTCTCTAGTTATGCACATTAACCATAAATTAATTGTTGTAGATTTATAGTTTGTACAACAGATATAATGTCATATGACATCCCAAGAAAAGTTATGTTAGTCTTTAGTAAAGAGTCACAACTTCCTTAAGCAAACAATTGTCTAAAGTATGACGCAATAGGTGACTCACCAACTGTAAATGATCCCACTTAATATTGCATGATAGGCATTGAGACTCTTACAGTCCCTAAAAGGGTACAGAGAACTCAACAACTGCGATTTGCATTGTTTGAAGTAGTACGAGAGGGTATTAAAAGGTACAACAACCAAGGATGTCAGATGTTGTCCCCTCTTTTTACGACTACAAGAAGACTCTTTCTCTATGTTGTGATTAGAATTAAATAGTATGACCCAATTGATAATAGGTATTCAATGCCTTTATATCTTGTATGACCCTACTAGAAATTAGTATGACAAGCACACAACAGCAAAAAAATAATATAATATTATTTTGAAATAGGTCTAATATATTGATGAACTCTTCACAATAGATATATCATTAAAAACCCAACAAATGTATCTGGAAATCTTATTAACTGGAAACCCATAATACAAACTAAAGTTAAATTGCAACACACCCAAAATCTAAAAATCTTCACACAAACCAAAATTTGGAAACTAAAAACCACAACCAAAACCAACTAAAATTGAAATATTTCTACAACTTTTTTGCACACCGATGACCCCTAAATGGAATCACTCTAATGGAGATGAGGGTTTGTGTCCCCAAATCCAATCCTTCCAACACACAGGTAATCCTTGGATGGAATTACTTAGATCAATAAGAGGTTTTTCATCCTCAAATCCATTTTTCCAAAGAGTTTTCATCCTAGGGTAGAAAGATGAACATACGTTCAATCTCAAGAAATTGGGAGTTTTTATTTCATAAATCGGATAATAATTTTATGTGCCCAAACTCCTTTTATAGGCTTTTTGAGGGAATATAATTGAATATTATATTATTTTTCCCTTTTCCCTCCAAACTTAATTTTAGAAGTGTTTAGAGAAGCCATTTTATTTAAACATCACTTTTGGATCCTAGTTCTAGTGATACTTTGTTGTCCCTCTTTTAAAAACAACTTTTTAATAATAAAACATAAGTTGTCTGTCTTTTTTAATAATATAAGTTAAAGTTACTTTTAGGACAACTTAAGTTAAATTATTAAATTGTTTCCTTTACTTCTTTCCATTAGCCTACAGGAAATAAAATAATAGGCTAATGTGCTCCTGATTATCTTTATCTGAAAAAAGGGACATGATAGTTTTCCCTTCCCAAAATTGTTTGTCCTCAAGCAATGATATTTCAACTCTCCAACTCCCTTCCAACTGATCCTCTCTACAAATGTGATCCCAAATCAACATTGGGAATGATCTAAATCCTTCAAGTGATGCAGTGTGATCCTCTTACTACATATCTATTGTTGAGCTTTGTTTATGAGGTTCCTCTACACTTTTGCCTTTCTTTCTTTCAATTTGCTTTGTTGTTGATCCATTGTCCCTTGCAAAGCTTTCTCAATCATGCCCAACTCTGTTAACTTTTTTGTTCTTGCAATTTCTAGCTTTCCAACTCTGTTAACTGTTTTGTTCTTGCAATTTCTAGCTTTCCTGGGGATTGTCCCTTATGAAGAATGAGCTCACCATTCAGCTTCCACTATGCTACTCCAATATTATTATGAACCAAAATCACCAAATGAGTATCAGTAGCTAGTTGTAAAGCCTTAGGAAGCTCTAGCATGGTTTCTTTGGCTTGCATTTCTCTTGCTTGAACCAAATCAAATTCCTCTTCAAGCATTTCAAGTTCTTCAATTGCATGCTTTATTTCCTTAGCCCTTGCTTCAATCTCTTGATTCCTAAAAATTGTTGCGATAACTTGTTCTTCTTCTGCCTCCTGAAGTGCAATCTAGACCATTTCTAAAGAATCCTTTGTTTAACTAAGCTCAAAGGTGGGTTCATCAACATTTTCCTTCATTTCCTTAGATGCATTGAAGGCCTCTTCTGCAAATTTGATGGCAATATCTTTGTCTCTTATTAAATGTAGATATTATGATTTCATTGTTTCTAATGCCTTCTTTACTGCTTCTAAATTCGCATGAGCGATTGTATGCCTAGTCCTGGCAACACTTACCTCTTCTATTATGTCTTTCTTCTTTTCTTCAATCCAAGCTCTCTCTAAACTTAAAATTAGCTCTTCAATGAGCCTTTTCGTGCTATCCAACTCCATTAGGACTTGCACATCTTTCTTTTCTATTTCAACCAATTGTTTCTTTAATTCATACAACTTTTCTGGCCTTCCCTTAATCCCTACAAAATGACTTTTCTTTGTTTGCTCTTGGCTGCAAACATCTTGTTGTTGCTTGGCTACAATATTAACATCTTTGGATAAAAATGTCTCTAGAGTATTTCCATTAATGGGAGAAAAATTGCTTGTAGGTGCAACATTATCTTCAGGTCTCACAAGGACAACATGTTCTAAGACATTCTTCCTTTTATGAGTGTGATCCGCATATCCTAGCAGATGAAATTATGATGCTACAATTTCATATGCTCCATTAAAATTGGTTATTCGAGGAAGGTCCTGAGTCATTAGACTTTGAATCTCTTCCCTATGAGATTGCACTATTTCGCAAGCATCATATGTTAGGCCCTTAACTATATCCTCCCTCACATTCTTGAGAGTTGCCTTGCAAACTCCTCAAGCAGTTGGAATGATGGCATCATGAATAAGGAATGAAGCAACAAGATGAAGCATTAGGTGAGAACCTATTGCTTGCTTCACTTCAAACTTCAATATCATGTGTTCCAAAGAATCACTCTAAGTCCCATATTTTTATGTGTAGACAACTTAAAAAGGATCTATGTCCTTTGCTACAAGTTGTATCATCAAAATTTTATTGAAAACTAAATTTATATATACCATTTTCTACATATTTTTTGTGCTATACGATATCAAAAAGAAAGTGTAGATGGTCTAATATTCTTGAATATTCCAAATATTTGACAATTTAACGTTGTTTTCTAGTGGAGTCAATATCTAAGATATTTAACTTATTGAATCTTAAGATGTCATTAACATATGTATAGATTAAGTATATGCATAAAGTTATGAATAAAATGCCTTTGTTTTAATAATATAACCTTATTGTCAATGACAACTAATTCCTATATTTGATTGTTGAAATACAAACTACTTTAGTGATTAAACTAGTGATATTATTAAGAGTGAGCATGTAATTTGAGTTAATTAAAACTAATAAAATTTTAAAGGTTATTTGATAATTCTTAATATATTTATATTAAGGCAGTTCTTTGATGAGAAAAGGTTTGTAAAAATGAAACATAATAGAGGTTGCAAGACTGTAAATTGAATCTTGTTCGTTAATTTGGATTTGATTTTTTTACCACAAAGGTTTGTTGGCATCTTTAATTTTGTTAGAAGAATAGCACCTCCAACATGTAAGCTTAATACTACGAATCCTAAAGATTGGTATTGTCTTTGTTTGTATTAGTTCATATTCATTCTCCTTTCTCTCCATACACTATTTAAAGGCAACTTAAGGCACATATTAACATAGGTGACTTAAAAGTCCTTTAAGAGAAAAGATAGGAAGAGGAATGTATCTCTAGGTTAGGCAATGGGAATGTGCCTATAACAATTATCTAAGAGACTTATCTTACCATTTATTACTTTCTATGGATAACTAGAGGAAATTGTGCACAACTAAGCAAAATATTTATTCTTTTCTTCATATCTCTTTTTGTTTATTGTACTTTGCAATTGAGTATCCTCTTTGCTCAAGAATAGTGGATTTTCCTCAACCACTCGTACCGCTCCTACAACCATACTCTGATACAGGTTAACTTTTGTTTTTGTCTTAAGGTAGCATGTTTCTTTTTTTCGATATGAAGGACTATACAAGATGAAATAACTTCCATATATGTGTTCAAAGAGCTAAAATAGGAAGAGGACTATGAAAAATATAAAAAAATTTATTGTTTGGAAATGGGTTTTCTGAAAGAGCAGTAACATCAAGACCATTGGAAGATGAAGCTATTAACCCTTCCATCTTGGATTGAAGAGTTGTTTGGGTGGGTGAGAAGGGGAATTAAGGAAACAAATTCTATAGGACAAACAAAATTAAGGTGTGAAGACAACCAACTTGTAAAGGCTAGAGGGTAGTTACAAAACATAAGCAATGAAAAAATACTTGAGGTAAATAAATGCTTCAAGTTAATTCAAGATTGCACTACTCGTCTAAACCCATCAACATGCCCATTGCACAATGTATTACCTTTTTTCAATATAATTAAGTTAATAACAATTAGTTCATATCATGTTTCTATTATGCATCATAACATATATTTTGATTAAGATAAGTTGGTTTTGAAGGAACCATAAATCTCATACAACGAAGCTACAACCAAGCTGCCAAAACATACAAAACCAAACTAGATCCAACGTACATCACACTTGGCTCCAACCTATCAATCCTAACACCCATGACTCGAGTGTGGGATTAATATACATGCTTAGGAAGACCTCTCTTCTTTCTTTGAACAATCGTCCACGATACATCATTTTTCAAATCCTCAGATCGAGGAGAGAGGAAAGCCTGGGCTATCCTCTACCTTTGTCCCAATCTAAGACACAAAATATTTGGTTGAAGAAGTTGAACATTGCACCAAGTCCATAGGTAGAGTAGGAGCAATGGACCCACATTCCAACGCCAAGAGGGGGTCAATAAGTGGAGCCATCAAACCTAGGTCATGAGAAGAAACCACAACAAGAATAGTAGACTCAACATCCCCATAGGGATCCTCCTCAAGAATAGGGGCCTCCGAGGCATCATAATATATGTTAATCTTATTCAATTATTTAAGTTATACCAAGTACAGAACATCACAAGACTTGTATTGCAAACCAATTCCCAATTGTCAAGTTATTTTAGTTGCCTATGATTGGCTTCACATGTGCCCTCTTCATGCTTCAAACCTTCCAGGGAATGTCAAGCCTTATACATTTTTCCATGCTCGTTGAGATTTATCAAGCCCAATGAGGCTTCATCAACCTCACCAATTCTACAAGAATTATCAGGGTAAACTAGCTTAGAAATTTTGATTCTTTAGTTGCATTCAAAATAAACTTACAAAGTCCTATATTTTCCTCTTTGTAAACCTTTTAATGTTATAATTGATTGAATGTAATACCTTTTCACGATGTTAATTAGAAATTGGGTCATCCACTTGAAATTTAAATACGACATAAATAGAATGATACTTCTACAAGAATTATCAAGGTAAACCAGCTTAGAAATTTTGAATATTTAGCTACATTCAAAATGAACTTACACAGTCCACTATATTCCCATTTGAAAAACTTTTATTGTTATAACTAATTGAATGCACACTTTTCACAATGTCAATTAGAAATTGGGTCATCGCTTGAAATTTAAATACGACATAAATAGAATGGTACTTCTATATGAATTATCAAGGTAACCATCTTAGAAATTTTGAATCTTTAGCTACATTCAAAATGAACTTACAAAGTCCTTTGTATTCCCATTTGAAAACCTTTTATTGTTATAAAGAGTTGAATGCCATACCTCTTCACAACGTCAATTAGAAATTGGGTCATCACTCGAAATTTAAATACGATATTAACCTATGTTCCACAGAGTCTTGGGTCAGGGGGACACAAAGACAGAGGGACGCAAAGATAGGGGGACCAAGGGCCTAGATTTGGGGACAACGAGGGGGTAGTGGTTGGCGAGGGTCTAGGGGTGAAGCTCCCAACAAGGTCGAGGGGCAACACCTCTTATAAGGGCCTACAATGAGGTTGAGAGGCAGCCCCCCTTGTGGGGTCTAGAGGTAGTGCCCTACCCCTAGTGCATTCCCCATCGCAATACAAGGTGGGGTCGAGTAGAGCCGCTACCACCAAGCCCTAATTAAGGCCTTCAAAACCACATAAACCTTCATGATGCACGCCATTTTTGCATTCAACCAATGAAGACTTAGGCTAATATTCTCACTTTTCCTATGCTAATGCTCTTGTAGCCTTTCTCTCTTGCAACCTTGCTCAATGTTGTTGAAACTTGCTATTGATTTGGAGTGGGCTAGGATCTTAATTATTGTTTTTTGTTAGTGCTTAAGGTGAGGGTGGCATCCATAAACCATTCAAGTTAAGGTTAGTGGCTCAAATATTAAAAACACGCTTATTTTTCTTTTAAAAATCATTTTTTTCAATTGTTTGATATAAGGGACAGTTGGGAGATTCTAGTGCATTTGAGGGATGCCAACAAGTCCCCCAAAGGTCACAAGAACGTCTTGACCTTGCAATCCCCAAAATAGGGGACATTCTGGAAATGTACCCTCTTTGAGAGAAACGTCCCTAAAAAGCGATGGTGGTGGCAAAACGACGAGGGGATGTTTCCTCGAAGCACCCAATCTCAGGGATGTCCCCATCTTGGAAACGAATAGATTTTCGGGAGAGATGTGTCCCCATGGAACACTGATATCAATAGAATGTTGCTTTACAAAGTGTCAATTCTCCTTGCTATGAGATGTAATACTCCCTAGGCAATTACTACAATTTTGTAGTGAATTACAAAAGCATATAAGACAAATAAGAGAATGGTGATTGTAAGTAATAATTGAAGGGTCGTTACTCTTTTGTATGCAAATATCAATGATCCAAGTTATGCTACATATACAAATTTGAAGAGTTGTTGCCATCGTGTAAGGCCATGCATTTCATATATGCAAAATATATATCATTAAAGAAACAAGATTGCTTGCACATAGCATCTGGATAAGGAATTGGAATATGACAGCCGGTCATAGCAGGGACAAGACTAGATATTCAAGATAGTTTAAGATGAGAGAAATTTCCAGGTTTATAATCTATATAAAAGAAGTCATCAAATATCAGTGCTGTCGAATTTGTTAACCACTAATATCAGGCAGTATTTGAGATTGCACTCTGCTCTTTATAAATTAGGGAGTAGTCAGTCATTTTATTATATGTTCACTTCTTTTTCAGTCTATAGATGCAAAGATAGGAGACATTGTGTGGCCCTCATCTGATTAGGGGACATGGACTAACATCGAAATATATCAATCCTACAAATTAGCTGGAAGTAAAGGCCATCATTTATAAGACAAGTTAGTGTTCATGTTCAACAAGAACAAAATTCAAAACGAGTTTGGCAATCAATAAAAAATCAGAAAAAAGATTATGATTAGATTCAAGCAATAAGGTAGCAATCAAAAAGTTGATGGGCAATGGAAGATTCAAAAATGGGGGACAAAGGCCTCAATACAAAGAATTCAATTCAAGAATCCAGATATTTGATTCGAGATGATGTTGTGAGAACTTGGCTATTGAATTGCATCAAAGTGAGAAGGGAATTCGACGATAATGATGTGATTGCTTGGCAGCTGACCAGTAAAATGATGAAAGGTCCAAGTAAAACATATGAATGAAGGAATATATAAAATGCGGTCCATGACCTCTCCTCCACAACTATGCTTATAGTAATTGGCACCTCTTACCAGGTAAATAGGAACATCATGGTTCTTGGTGCTAACAAAAACATCAATCGTGGATCTTGATTATCTACAAACTTGTGTATGAAGGACTCTCTATCCTCCTGCCTCCACTTCCAAATTTTGATGTAACAGACTCTGAAGAGTGGTAGAAAGGATGGTGAAACCCGTGGAAACCACTACCTCAATAGATTAGGAAGGATGTTCAAGAAAATGCACGTTGTGCTTGGTACTGGGAAGTCAAATTTTGTCCATTGATTAGATATAGGTCACAGATGATAACACTCTTTCCTTCTTTTATAAAAGATTTTTGGAGATTGTGTAAGAAATGAAGACAAGGAAGGCTGATTTTATGCTATGATAGAAGCCCTATTTTGTAAAAATTATAAATAGCCACCCCTATTAATAATATTAAAAAAAACTACTTTTGAATTTTTCTAAAGCTTTCTCCACAAAAATCTGAGAGCTGAAAATCTGGAATAGCAATTTACGCTACTCCTTAAATTCCAAACAACAGTCTGATTCGTTGCAATCAGGCTGAAGAGGAAGAAGTGAATTGCTAAATTAACACATGATGCCTTCTATCCTATGCATTTCACATTCATATTAAGTGTTTTTATGGCGAGTTAAATGACTGAATGAATGAAAGAATAATCTTTTTTTTATTTCTATCTGGGACCTGTTGTGACCAAATCACACATCACCCCATTAGGAATAGGGACCCCCCTTTTTTGAGCTCTGTGCTTTCAATGAGTTTTCAATGAGTTTTTGATGATGTCCTGGGTATCTTCCTCTGCCGATACGGTAATAATTTCCTCTTCTATGATCTTTGGTTCATGATTAGGAGGCAGATGAACTTGCAATAATGAAGAATCTTGATCAAATCCCATCCAAATACTGAATAATGAGACCTTTCCTGAAGTATGTTTGAGATTCTGAAAGACTAAGTCTGGAGCCTGAAATCCTGAAAATCCTGAAAAATGGCTAAGTCTGAAATCTGGTGAATCCTCCAAATTCTATATTTTGCATCTTAAATCCGGTGGATTCGGGACCTATCTCAAACATCCTGAAAGGTATATTGAAAAATATTTAAAGTATATCTCTCAACTTATACTTAAATATATTTTTCAATATACCTTTACCCTCGCGATCCTGAAAAACGCCTGACGCTTCCAGAGGATTCAAAAAGCTGATCTAATGCGACGGGATGTCCAAGTGGCGCAAAATCTTGGCGCAAAATCACGAGGAAAAAGGTGCTTGAAGATGATGATTTCCACTTGATGAACCAATGCGCCCATCTACAACCTTGATCTAATGCGAAAAAAGCATGAGGATTTCAATCAATGATCTACTGCGCCCAAACTAAAGTATCATTTTGAGGGAAAAGATGAGGATTTAAAACACTCAACTAATGCGAAAATGAAAAGACAAGTCTTGGAGCGAATCTTGGAGCGAATTAAAGATGATAAGTGTCAGAGGATTTCTAAAGCTCAACCAATGCGCTAGGAAGAAGGATGGATCCCGAAATCTAAAATTTTAAAAAGAGATTAGAGGATTTGGAAAGCTCAACTGATGCGCCACCTAGAAAGAAGAAGAAGTCTTAAGGTTTTTGGCTTGAGAAGGATCTAATTTGAGAGGATTTGAAAAGTTCAAGTGATGCGCCAAAATCTAGAGGATTTTTATCCCTCATCTAATGCACCAATGGACGACTCCCAAACATTCAATGCAAGTGCTAGAACCACTTCACCAATGTGAGACTAGAAGATTCAAAAAGCCTATCTAATGCGCTAAAAGCATGAGGATTTCAATCCCTGATCTAATGCGCCTATCCAATGTCAAGTCTCCAAGGCGAAGTCTAGAAGATCTCCAATGCCTTATCTAATGCGACCTCATGAGGGGAAACTCCAGAGATTCTATCGTAGTGATCTAGTGCGCCAAAGTAGTTTCAATGTGAAGTTTGAAGGATCCCTATCCAAAGCGAAATCCAGAGGATTCTCCATCCTTGATCCAATGCGCCCTACAAGGAGGAAAGTGGACATCTAAGGTCAAGCCTTCAAGGTTTTAGTTCAGAGGATTTTGAAGCTTTATCTAATGCGCCAACTTCATGAATACCCCTAAGTTTTGAAGCTTCCAACAAGGTGATCCAATGCGCCTACTTCAAGGTCATCCAATGCGCAACATAAGGAAGAATGAGATTTGTTTCTAGAGGATCTTCTTTATCCCATCCAATGCGCCAACACCATGTATGATTCACTTCAAGGTAAAGGCCATCAATATACCGAAGTTTTGGAGATTTCAACATAATGAAGTGATGCGCCACTTCCAAGACCCTTATCAAAGTGCTCAACAGGAAGAAATCAAAAGTGGCATCTAGTGCGCCATACATGAAGGGAGAATGAAGTTTGTTTTTGAAGATCTCAAACTACCTATCTAGTGTGCCACACATAAGGGAGAATGAAGTTTGTTTTGAAGACTTCAAACTACCTATCTAATGCGCTAGGAACTTGAGGATTTCAATCTTTCAACCAATGCGCCACTCCCTTGCAAGTAAGAACGAGTTCAAACCAAAGCTATGTTAAGAGGATTTTTATCCTTCATCCAATGCGAAATGCTAAGAGGAATTCAAACCTTGATCCAAAGCGCCATACATTAGGATTTTGAGGGTGTCTTAAAGTGAAATGCTTGAGGATTCCATGCCTCATCCAATGCGCCTAGAGGGTTATGAAGAAAGATCAAGGTATTTCAAAGAAGAAGGCTTCAATCTACTCATCCAATGCGATATGCAAGGAGAAAGTCAAGCACGAATCCAAAGAATATGAAGAAGACCTGGAAGATGTTATCAAATGTAAAAGGCAAGAGGATTTCCATGCCTCATCCAATGCGCTTGAAGAAGAAGGTATCAAAATTTCAAGGAGATCGTCAAGACCCCATCCAATGCGCCAATCAAAGGAAAGTTCAAACATTTAATTGTTTTTGCCTTGAAAAATGTGGAAATTGCATTTATTAAATGAAGATCAGTCAAAATTAAATGTTTTTCACTATAATAAAGGAGGTCGGCCTAGGTAAGAGGTAAAGTTTTAAAGCAAATTATATATATATACCTCATCTCCTTTTCATTTTTATCATTTTCAAAGAGCAGAATTACTTTGCAAAAGCAGATTTGTCTTCAAGGAGCAGCAACAAGAAGGTTTTATAGAAGTACAAATTTGATTTTATCAATCCAAGCAAGTGGTGGATCAAATTTCAAGGTATCAAATTCAAAGCAGCTTATCAAGTAAGTCTGATCTGAATTTTCTCTGATCTGATTTTCTTCTTTTCCTTCATTAGATGCATTAAAATTGTTTAAGTATTGGTAAAATTTAAGAAGGATAAGTGGATTTTCATAGATTCCTTGAGTCTAGATAGTAATATTTCATAATTACAAAGGGATAACTTCATAATTTAATGCATTAAAGTAGCTAAAGTAAAGTCTAGATTGTGTTTGCAATTACTTATTCGCGTCAAGTTTGCAGGATCATGGCAATGACTTCTAAGGAACATCAAGCGAAGATTCGGATGGATGCTAAGGGGAAGATTCCCGAATCAAAGCTCGTCTCAAGGTGGACAAATGTAGGCGACACGAATATGGGCAACAGCAACTTGGAAGATATCAAGTCAGTCCTTGAGGAACCTAACGGAGGTAGTCTTGCTCGAGCCATCATGAGGAGTGGAGCCATTGAAGCTGCTTGTTTTCCGCCAGCTTTGCCGTGTCCAGAGATGATCATTGAATGTGTCAAGAAATATGATGTAGATACAAGGCAAATTATAGCCAAAGATGGAACGATATTAGCTTATTTGCAAAAGGAGGCAGTTGAAGAAACTTTCAACATTCCAACTAAGGAAAGAATGATCAGTATCTCCATACAACAAGGTCAGCAGGAATACGATGTTGATTCAAAGACAAAATTGCAAGAAATAAGGAGAGAATGGATGGCCAATCCAGCTATGAAATTCAATATGAATAATCCTCCGCAGTTTCACAAGTCAGATTTTCATCCTGAAATTGGATACTTGATTATGTTTCTAAATAGAATGACAGGAATGCCGCAATCTGCTACCTTTCAGCCTTGGATGTACTCTTTCATCAAATCAGTTCTCAAAGGGAAGATGATTGATTGGGCTGGACTTATTAGTCAGAGTATACATGAGCAGTTCAGCAATTTTGCTAAAACCAAGACTTGTTATATGAGTTCCTATGTGGTATACCTTCTCGCAAGAAATGAAGTCTACTCAAGTTTGACCAAAAGAGGAGAAGTTGGCATTGGGCCTAACAAGTACCTATCGCATCAGTGTTATCCTCAGTTGCACCTCAAGAGTATCAATCATTATACGAGGTTCAATGATGCATTTGCTATGTTCATAATGAAGAAACTAAGGGGAGAATTTCATAAAAGGTTGTCTAATGCAGCGAGAGAGTTCATTTCAGCATATGGACACTGGTATACTCAGCATGAAAGGTACACTTACCTAAGGATCCAAGGGTTTACATCATATCCATACAGATTACCAAGATATCCAACTAACAGGATGGTGATGTTAGAGGTTACAAGGCAACTCCTAGAACTTATCAGGTTGCAAAAGTTGAAGAAGAAAGGAGGGATCCAGTTTCCACTTCTTCTTGGACAAAATCTGGAGTGTCCATCATTATCAGCAGCTAAATATTCTGAGATAGAGCTACAGGCATATCATTTGCAAACTCATGGCACCAAGAGGCTTAACTTTGATCCTTTTCAAGTTTGCTGGAAATATAACAGAGAGTTTAAGCATGTCAAGCATTTGGAAGACCACTGGGCCAGTGCCCAAGATGAAGATGATCTCCGAACACTTCAAAGTTCGAGACTCACCTGGGATTTAGTTAGAGCTTCCAAAGCTTTCAGGATTCCAGACTAGTTCACTGAAGATGATACTTTGTTGATAGATGAATTTGATAAAATAAAGGATTTGCCTTATATAGTTGATTGGTCAAAAAAGGATGTGTCCGAAGAAGAATTGATAAAGCCGGTCTTAGCCATGACACAAGTATGTATAAATCAATTATTGCAAGAGATGAATGATGAAGGCCGAGTCCTTACTTACAATAAGATGGATGAAGGAGAACCAGGACAGCATAGTACACATAGCCAACCACAACACAGTGGAAATGATCAAAGTAATAATCCAGCTAGAAAAAGGAAAAGACCTAGTCAAGATCAAGGAGAATCAAGCCGGAGACCTCTAAAGAAGAATAATCCATCTACTTCATCTAATCCACAAGAAGGTGCTTCAGTTGTTCAGAATCCAATACAAGAGATAGAAGTTATAGAAGAAGCTGCCTTGATTCCATCAGAAGAGATTCAGTTGAGCCCCACTGTCATAATGGAGGAGAATGATGATCTTGATCAAGATGAAGTAGGTCAAGCGAAATCTGATGAGGAAGTAGCTCGTGTTCAACATAGTCAAGCTCAAGGACAGCGAGATCTTTCCGTTTTTCCACCTTGGTTGCGGCAAAGGATTGAAGAAAGTACAATTGTAGAAACTTATCAGCCTGCTCCAGTTGAGGAATTGCTTGTAAATGCACAGAAAGGTAATCAGAAGAAGAAAGCAACAGTCTTTTCCAAAATCACTCAAGATTCTGCTAGAAATAGAGAGGTACATATAGCTGTTCCTAGAGTTGACAAGGAGTTAGAAGATATGGCACCTGAGGATTACAATATGACTACTATTGGCATGGGTCCAATCACAAGGGAACAGGTAGAGGAGGAACTACAAGAGTCAGTGAATAGTGTAAGAAGCATGTTGAAGCAAGAAAGAGAAGCAAGGATGAAGGTTGAACAAGATTTCAATACATTGAAGCACTACATCCAACAAGTCATGCAGCCTATCCAACAGAAGGAAGCTACTCCAATTCCTCCGTCTATTCTTCCACAAGAAACAGTATCCCAAGTTGAAAACAGGAGAACTTCATCTCAGATGATGAAAGGATGGATAGAAAAGACAGAAGAGAAGGCATATACTCACCTTGAGGAAATTGTGCAAGTGTATGATAGTCATTAAGCTTAAAGATCGAGTTCAAGCTTTATTAAGGAATTGTGCTGAGTTCAAACCATCAAAGAGCAATACATGCCACAGCTCAAGAGTTTATGGAAGCTCCATTAGAAGATCTAATTCATAATAAGGTGATTGATAGAGATACTCCACATGACTTCATCACTTGGTATTTCTCCTTTCACAACAAGGGCAATTGGTTGATAAAATTGAAGTAGATATGTCCAGAATAAGAAGTGTTCTTCTAAGAACAGAGAATCATATATACACTGCTTTGACAACAATATGTAATCCTTATGGAAATGTTACTATTGAAAATATGAAGCAACAAGTAAGGCATTCTACTTTCAGTATGATGGACTTGATGAGGGTCAGTTGGATAGTATATTCACACTTGCATATCATCTTGGAGAAAATAAGTCTTGGATAAACGACTGAGAGAAGACACTTGGCGTCTATGAGTCAGATGTAGCGGTGGCAGAAGGATCCATTAATGCGGCGACAAGTGTACCAATGGAGGATATTGTTCAAATTGTGTCTAGATTCATTGTATCTCATAGTACTACTACATAGAAGGCACATGATGTGGCTTCCTTATCTTCTTGGAAAGCGTGCCTTTGTTCCCTCCTTCATAGCTTCTTTCATTTAATAAAGTGAGCCTCCTTCATTTAATAAAGGATAGTTTGTTACAACTACTTGTGATGTGGCTTGATACGGTCCGCTAATTCGGCCGATCGATCTTGACCCTTCTTTCCTTTGAGGTCTATAAAAGAGCTCTCATTGCTCTCATTTAAAGAGGTTGGAAATTCTGAAATTGTTGTAAGAGCTCTCTGAGATAATAAAAGATTCATTGCTTCGGTGATTCTATTTATGTTTTCCGAGTGTTGCATGGTTTCAATTTTCAAACAAACATTAAGTTATAGTTTTCTTTAAGTTTAAGTTAGTTAATGAAAGGTTGCTTTATTGCTTTGTGGTGAAGTCTATAAGTTCATACCATTTGTAGTCTACGGCTTGTGGATTGCAGTGCATGGTTAGTCTGAACAATTGAACGTCTATTTGATCTTTATGCTTGGTTGAACCTTTCATGAGCATAATTGATTTAAACATCTTGTACACCTTTGAAGATTGCACCTATCTTGTGTAGTTGTTTTATCTTGGCGAAACAGGATTTGGTTCGATTTCACTTCAAGTAGTAAACATCCTTGCATTTAGGATTAGATTAGTGTTTCTAAACCCTACATCTTTTGCCTTTTTTTTTTACCATTCAGTTAGGATTAGGATCAAAGAGCATCCATTGCTAAATCATACGCCATCAATTGCAGTACTTAGATTCTCTAGTATTCACTTCCATAGTCCTTGAAACAGCAGGTTACTTGAACAATTGTGTAAGTCCCTTTGTGTGTAAACAGCAAAATCATACTTAATCTCTGAGCTGTCTCTTACCGAAAACATCAGAAGGAACCTTGGAGTCATCTCGTTTGATCACCTAGTTCAGCATCCGAGAGGCTTTGCTCAAGAGGGAGTCAGATACTCAGTATTTTACTCTAATTGTTCACTTGTTGAAAAACAATCATCAACAAGACCCTCACCTGTAAAGCAAAAAGGAGCATTATGCTTACATCTAGTGTTCCTATGGGCCATATCCTGGACACACCACTGGAGACCACAAACATTGCAAAAGAGAGGCAAATCTCAAATACTTCAGTACAATCAGTTGCATTATGAAAAAAAAAAACATAGTGGTTGATAAAAGGTATAAAAATTGGACGTGCATGACACATCACGTGAGTTGATAAACCCGTATGAGCATTTAACAAAAAATCAAAAAAATCGGCAGATCTCAAAGTCAAACTACTGCTACATGAAAGAGGAAGATGGGCCAGCTTCATTGCCCCAAGGCACATTCGACAGGCTGCCAACCATCCAACCGGCCTCTGCAACAGCAGCAACCACATCAACTCAACCTCACCCACGCTCACCATCCCAAAACAAACCCTGCCTCTGCCACATCCTACAAGGATGTCCATCTGAATTAAGGGGATATTCTGTCCCACCACCTCGGCAAGAAAGTTGGTCTTCCTTTTCTTCTGTTCCACTAAGTCATCTCTGACCTCCAACACATCAAAAAATTTGGTTGCCAACTCCTCATTCAATCCCATTAATAGCAGTTCACCCAAGGATCTCCTTGAACCATTTAGCAATTTGTCCATGTTAGCAAGATTCCTTTCACTCAGGTGTTCTGAATTCTCTACATGGGGGCCACTCCAGAGGCTCTGTGGATGCACTTATCTCTGGTCATTTCAGCAAGCACAGGAAGGAGCATCCCCACAAGGGAGATGCTTAAAAATTGTCTTAGGGAGCATGCTGACAATCCAATGATCCCCTTTTTTGTCCACCTCAATCACCTTTTCATTCAAACTGGCCCCAGAAGGCCCTGCCATCACCTCAAAGGCTCAAACACACCACCAACCACCACATTGTTGTTCAGCGGCCAGCCAATTGTAGCCACTCACACCATGGATCTACCAAGATGATTTTAGTCCCTTTCTATCACAAAATTTCATTTTTCACTAAGAAGTCTGCCATCCGGTATAACATTTTCCATTCAGATATATTGGAAGCCAGGTCACACCAAAAGGCATTGGCCACCACATAATTGGTGCATAACACACAGGATCTTCCCAACCATCAGGACTTCAAACATTCTGGATTAAATCCAAATCCTGCCTTTCTAACACTACAAAAATTACCTTTGGTCTCCTTGTAGAGATATGGCCACCAAACAAAATTTCAACACACCTGGGAAACAACTTTAGTAGAGCCCTCCATAGCCACAGAATGATTGTGGAGCCTAAACGAATGTTACAGAGAGATGAGGCCAAGCAGATTTGGCATGTCATGGTGAGGTGACAAGCAACAAATGTGGAGAGCAAAGCAGCAATAGCCTAAATAACTGCAAAACAATATATATTGAACCAGGGGTCATAATTACTGGCAAGACAGCGCATAAAGCCATCCACTCCACATCGTGATGTTAAGCTCAAACACATGGCTGTGTGGACCATGTGTGTTAAATGTGTGTTAACAATCTACAATGGCTTTCTTCTTTTTTTCTTATTTTTTCTATTGTAAAAATATTTTTACCACCATTTCTTGAAAGTCTATTGGTAATAGATGGAAGCACAGGCAATGAGGGCTTTGTGTAACATGCAGATCCACAAAGGACAAATGTGGCAGAGCTGGGCCCTCCATTGTCAGGGCAGAAAGCGCCTATGGCCCCTGTTACACCTAGTAAACAGGGCCACGAAAACGGTGCCCACAGGTTTTGGCTCTTCTCTTGCCAAATGGGTAGAGGATGCAGTCAATGCAGAAAAGAAAGATGCAATGGCAGCTTTAGCAAATCAAATGGGGCAGATGAATATCATACCCTATACTAGTGAGCACCCAATTCTTTCTCTTGGTCATGAAGTCCTGTACGAGGAAGCAAAGTTTTACAAAAAGAGTTTTGATATGTAGATTTAACGCTTTATGGCCAAGACTAGTCAAGCTTCATGCTTTGATTTTGAAAAGTTGGTCAGAAAAGATAGCAAAGGATCAATAGAAATATACCCAAGTGCCATGTTGTGACCAAATCACACATCGCCCCATTGCAAATGGGGACCCCCTTTTTTTGAATTCCAGTGCTTTGCTAAGTCCAGGATGATGTCCTTTGCATGATGAAGTTAGTGGTGTTTGAGTCTTAGAGCCCCTTGATGACCTGATCCTGATGTTTGAGACCCTGAAAATGACTAAGTCTGGTATCCTGATCCTGAAGATCCTGAAAATTGGCTAAGTCTGAAATCTGGTGGATCCTCAAAAATCTAGAATCTGCATGTTAGATCTAGTGGATTTGAGACCTATCTCAAACATCCTGAAAGGTATATTGAAAAATATTTAAAGTATAAGCATCTTATACTTAAATATATTTTTCAATATACCTTACCTCGGGTACTGTCAGTTCTGGGCACGAAATTGCTCCAGGGTCACCTCAAAACTCCGCCTAGAACTTAGGGCACCTTTCATCATCTAAACAACCTCAAGGTTGCGCCTTGGGCAAGGAGAGCTAGCGCCTTGATTGAAATTGATGTTGGGAAGCTTGAAACACTGCAAATTTGACAAGGAAGAGGCATTTAGGTCTAGGCACCCATTACATGTTCAGATGATCATTAGAATTGCGCCTTAGGTTGAAGGTCATGAGTTTAGGCGCCATTTAGTGTTGCTTTTGCCATTTAGGCGCCTTGGCAATAGTGTGGATGAACAAACTCCAAGTTGCGCCTAAGGATGATCCAGTCTCCCAAGGGTGTAAACAACTCCAAATAAGCAAACTTAGTCTAGGCGCCTTCATGCATTGAATTACCTCGTTTTGGCGCCTTACCATGAAGAGATGTTCAAACTAACCCAAAGTTGCGCCTTAGCATGAAAGAGCATGATATGTTTAAACTAACTCCTATCATGATGTTTGAGATCCTGAAAATGACTAAGTCTGATAGCCTGATATCCTGAAACACTGAAAAATTGGCTAAGTCTGAAATCTGGTGGATCCTCCAAATTCTATAATCTACATGTTAAATCCAGTGGATCTGAGACCTATCTCAAACATCCTGAAAGGTATATTGAAAAATATTTAAAGTATAAGATAAATATATTTTTCAATATACCTTACCTTGGCGACTTACATTTCTAGGCGCAAATTTGCTCTAGTACTTAGAAGCAATTTTCCCACTTGCAGAGACCCCAAAAGTGCGCCTAGATGGCAATCAACCTTCAACCTCTCCTAGATAGGCGCCTTGATTGAAAATTTCCTAAGATACCTCAAGAAGTGAAAATTTGACCAGTTAAACACATTGTTAGTTAGGCGCCAATTTCACATTCAAGTGATCATCAAAATTGCGCCTTGAGTTGACATGAAAGAGTTTAGGCGCCCATTCTTTGTTCCCTTTTTGCCATTTTTGGGGCCTTGAAGAATTGAGCGCCTTGAGCATCAAGTTGGAGCGCCTAGAGGGGAAAGGTTTTCTAAGATCTTCACAATCGTTCAAAACATAAAAATGATGAGTATGAAGCTTCATAAAGAGATAGGTGCTCTTTCATCTCTGCAAACTTCATATTGGTGCCTTGGTGAGAAGAACCTTTTTGGAGTAGAGAGTGGATGAGTCTAGGCGCTAATTGCATCATGATAACTTAAGTGAGCGCTTTGAGGTGAATCATTTCAACTTACTTGGAAAGGGCGTTCATGTCAAAATCACCACAAAATGCGCCTAGGAAAGGATGTATTCCAAGCCATTCAAGTTGAGCACCTAAGGAAGTATAGGGTCCTTGAAGCCATCAATAAATGGTTGAAATCATAAAATGATAAATTTGAAGGCAGTTGCCTTTAGGCGCCCATTCCTACTAAGAATGAAATCAACTAAAACTAGCGCCTTAAGTAAGAATGCACAGGACCTCATTAAGTTTAGCGCCTTGTGAATAAACTCCCAAAAATGACCAAAATTGCGCCTTGAAGGGAGAGAAGGATCATTTCAAGTTACCTCTGATTGATTAAAGTCATAACAAGTGATAAAATAAGCCAAAGAGGTCTAGGCGCGTTCTCACCTCCATTCAAACTTATATTGGCGCCCTAGGAAAAATCAATCAAATTCATGCCTAAAAGTAGGCGCCTTGAGATGGGAGTCCATTTTATGCTATTTTAAGTGTTTGAAATCACCTAAGGTGTCAACTGTGAAGCAAATTTATGTTAGTCGCCCTTTGCCTCTAAACTCACCTCATCTTGGCGCCTAAGGAAGAAATTGTGTTGGGAGATACCTTTTGAATGAACCTCATAAGGGGATTGACTTCTTTAAACCCTTGCAATTGCTTGAAATCATTTAAAGTTATGAATGTGGGACTAATTTGTGTTAGGCGCACTTTGTTCCTATTTTTACCTATATTTGCGCCTAAGCTTGAAAAGGATTATTACATGTTTAAAGTTATTCCTATCTTATGAAGTGATTGATATATTGTTTATCTTGTCTTGTAGGTACATCAAAAAGGATAGGAGTTATTTGAGGAGTCACCTTTCGTCGAGGAGTGAAGCTAAAGAAGATCATCTTGTTAGAACATCTTGTCATCATCTACTCTTCAAGGTCATTATCAAGGGACATCACCTTCAAGCAAGAAACTTGGAGTCACCTTCAAGGAAGTCATCATGTAGTTGTTTCAAAGGAGTTATTCATCGTCATTCATGCTAGGAGTCATGATCATTGCTAAAAGAGACATCACTTCAAGAGGTAGCTGCTCCAAGAGGTTACAATAAGACATACTTCAAGTCTTCTACATCAATGGCATCATGTTCAAAGGCATCATGTTCTTACAATCTTCAAGTCTCCCCAAGAGGTCATTCAAAGAAGGTGTCATCATGCTATTCACACTTGGAAGAATTTCAAAGATCATCTTGAAGAACTACTTCATCTTCATTATATCATCAAGCAAAGGCAATACATTCACCATTCAACTTCAAGTCCTTTCACCTTCAAGTCCAAGAGAGACTTCTACTCTGATTCATGAAGCAAGCTTCATCATCTACCCTTACATGAAGTAATTATATATCATCATCATCTACTCTATTACTCACTCTTCAAGAGGATGCATCCAAAGAAGATCATTCATATCTACATCCTACAAGAAGAAGAAACATCATAAAGTTAATCAAGTGAAACAACAAGTATCATATATCCAATCAACAAGAAGAATGAACAAGGCAAGATCAACATACAAGTTCAAGCAATCGCATTGAATACATCATTACAAGTTGATACAATTTTCAAAGTATGATGAAGTGGCATCTAGGTGGTGAGTACACATCATTCAATTTTGATTAGCCGCATTATTTAATGCATTCAATGTATCATTTAATAAAAGAAGTCAAAGGGATTCCTATGTGGAAGATATTTTAAATGATTTCGCCTTACCTTATCACATTGGAAAACGTGTCTTCATTGCCTCTCTCTTTTGTACTAAAAATAGAAAGTTGTTGTAACTACCTCTGAGGTGGCACGATCTAGACCCTTGGCTATTGAATTAATCTAAGTCATTCATTGTAATCTGGAGCACTATATAAAGGCCTTGTTGCCTCATTTGTAACATATAGATTTAGATTGTAGGTAAGTAGGAGTAGAATAGGAGAGACTCTCGAAAATTCTCTGAGAGGATTTGAAGCTGTTGTAAATATTTTCAAGATTAATGCAAAAGACATTGGAGCTACTTGTTTGGTGTTAAGTATTATCTTGTGAAGTAACATGGTTTCATGAATCTTGATGGAATTAAGAGATGTTTCAATTAGATTAGAAGTAGATTAGAAGCTCATTGATGTAATGTATGTCTGTACTGAATATTTGATCAACTCCTAGCTCATGCTTTTAACATTCATTGCCGGTGAAGTGTTGTGTAAAGCTACGCTGAGCCTCATTTGCTTAAGTTTGATTGTGGATGCTTGTTTGAGCTGTGTCATTCAAAGGGTGCTTGTATGAGCCTTCATGATTTGAAAACCATTCGCATAACCTTAAGAGGTTGCACCAACTCCATGTAGTTGTAGGCATCCTTGGCGAAGTAGAGTTAGGTTGATTAGGAGTTTGTCTGTTTAATACATCATCATTACCTCATTGACCTTAGATTAGTTTTCTAAACCCACCCTTTTCTATTTTTTTGTTATTGAGACCTTGTATACATATCATCCACACTGAAGGAGAGATAAGTTGAATGAAAGAAGAAAGATCTAATGTAAGTCCCTTTGTGTTTAACAGCAAAATCATACTTAGTCACTGAGTTGTCTCTTACATAATCATCAAAAAGGAACCTTGGAGTCATCTTGTTTGATCACTTCGTTCAGCATTCGAGAGGCTTTGCTCAAGAGGGAGTCAGATACTTTGTATTTCACTCTAATACTTGTTGAAAAACAAACATCAACATGCCCAGGGTTTTTTTGTTTTATTGTGTGAAACAATTGATGGCAGGTCATATATTTTAGAGAATAGACCTTGGTTTTGGGATAAGAATATTTTGCTTGTTAAGCCATAGTTTCTTGCATTTAATCCAATTATGGAAACTTTCTCAGTTATGCCAGTTTGGATTAGGTTCCCTTATCTCCCTCTACAATTTTGGGTGGATGCTTGTTTCCAGGGAATAGGTAATATGCTTGGGAGATTTTTGGCTCTAGATCTGCAAACAGATGGATAGTCATTTGATCCACTCAACCTCTGCATGCATACAGGTGGAACTGGATATATCAAAAGGTTTACCTATTGAGATATGGTTAAAAGTGGAAGATAGGACTTGGAAGCAGGTCCTAGACTATGAAAACATTATTTCTCATTAACAGAGATGCTTCCAGGTAGGTCATATAGCAGCAAAATGCAAAATGAGAAAGCCTTAATCTCACGAAACATCAACATGGTGGCAAAGGGGCTGCTTATCCCATTTATCAGTGCAAAATGCAGCACCAGTTTCTTCAGAGGAGACAGGCAACTCTGAGTCGGAAGACATTCAAGGCAATAAGGAGTCGGGGCCAGTGAAAGAGCAGAGGCTACAGTTGAATAATGCTGCTACGCCGCCTCCTTCACCCCCAAAATATTCGAAGGTAGTTCGCTCTCCTTTGGCCCAACAAAGGTCGCAAGAGAATTTACAGAATAAAGGAAAACAAAAAGTATTGGTTAATTTAGCAAGCTTGTTGGGATCAGAGGAGAAATCAATCACTAGTAAGGATCACCAATCTTTTTTAACATAGTTGGAAAACTCAGACTCGGCAAAAACTCGCCAGGCCCAAAAAACTCGACTCGGCAAAAACTCAGCAACTTAAAAAATTGCTTAAATTTCATTAGAAACACATGTTTTTTGCAAAATTCAATGACAAGATGTATCCAATGAGTCCATAAATGAGTACAAAAGTGTTTTCTATTAAATTTGATTCATTTGAATGCAAATTGAGTACAAAATTGCATCCTCATGCGGAATCCTGATCGCTGATACCCTGATACAATAGATAGCTGACATAATGAAAATAGTAAAACTAAAAGTAAATACAACATTTTACATCTTCCTCTTCCCTAATCTACTGAAAACTAGGGGAGAGGTAGAAGTTCTAGTCCTTGGAGTCCGTTGTGGTCCTCGCTTGGTATGGAACGCAGTGGCTCGACCTCCATCCTGGCAGTAGATGGCAATAACTACTACTCAGCCTCATCAATGTCATCCAATCCTAGATCTCCTCTTACACCCACTGTTGTTATATGGAGCCTAATCAGACTCGAAGGTTAAATTTTCCCCACTTTTATCAGCGCAGTTTCCCCCCAAATTATTTAACGGGTGAGTGCGGGGGGGGGGGGCAGAACCCCTCCTGTTGCCTATTATTTTATAAAGGCATCGGGAGTTATTTTTTCTATTGGCCGACAAAAAATAAAAACCCTATTTTGTAACCGACATAAGTCTTGATAAAACAGCTGAGGGTTAGGGTTTTCGTTGATATTGTATTGTAGCATTTGCAGCGGTATTGAGTTGCAAGGATTGTTGGTTGTAATCGGTTCAATTTTGCTGGATAATAATATTGGACTCTTTGTTGGTGGATGTAGCCCAAGTTTGGGTGAACCACGTTAAAAATTGTCTCTTGTTGTTATTATTTCTGTGTATTTTCATTCCTCTATTTAATCTTTATCTGCATTTAAGTGATATCTTCTGCATGCAATTCCTAACACCCACCTCCTCCAATGCCTGCCTCTCAAAATGAAGCAATAGTATTTTTAGAATATCATGACTCCCCCTGCATTGTTAGGTTATAGAAAGGAGTTAGAAATTTTGCATGTTTTGTTGGCTTTGCTCAAGTTTTTTGAGATTGATGAAGGATTGTTGACTGAGGAAGAGAATATTTAATACTAGATACAAGTGCAATAACACCAATATGTCATATATTGTTTGAAGAATATGAGGGTATGCAAGTATCCAAAGATCAAATAGGTCTTTGAGTTCCTATTGGTGTGCAAGAAGACCATGACAGCATAAGGGATGATGATGAGTCAAATTACTTTTTCTATTCATTTGAGGGGCTATTTGGAGAACCTTCTCATGACAAGGCTAAAGAATTTCAGTGCACTCAAGAATCTTAGTCAATATCTTCTATGGAGATGGAATGTCTAATGCAAAAGGATTAAGTTTTTCTTCAAAACCTAACAATGCAGGGGGAGTCCACACCGAAAACTCGACGAGTTTTCTGGAGAGTAAACACCAGGGAAACTCCGTCCATGTTTTTTAAGACCAATGCAACCAAAGATGCCTATAGGAAGGATGCTTATGGCTGGATAGCCTTCTAAGTTGTCAAATGAAGAGTAATGGGGAGTAGATGCTCATTTTCAAGAATCATTATTGGCAGCTATTAATCAATCTTGTTCTAAGTCTTCTTACTCTACAAATTATGAAGCAGATGAGGCTGCAACAGTGTGGACTGAAGCGAAAAAGTAAAAGAAAACAGTTAAGAGATAGTCCAGTACTAGTAGCCATATGGTGCTTGGATCACAAAATAAAAAAGGTAAAATTCAGTTTTTGGGCCCTCCTATGGTGTCCGGCATGGCTGGTTTGGTTTGCTATTATGTAGGTAGTGGATTTAGCATATGTTAAATGGACATATCCCCCATTAATAGATCCCCAATATTTTATTTTTAAAAATCATTAAAGCAATATAGATATATATATATATATAACAATAAATTTACTATATAAATATAAAATAAATTAAGAATAAATAAATAATTTATAATTTTATAAAGAATAATTTTATATATGTAATAAATTAATTGATATATATTATTATACATATATTTATTTATTAAATTAATTAATATTAAATATATAATAAGTATATTATATAAATAAAAATATTGGCTTAAGGAACAAAACATAAATATTGAACAAGCTGCGATGCCTTCCGCTCCTCTTGGCTTTTCTGCGCAGGGCGTGCCAAATTGTGCTTTCCCTCCAAGGATTTCGACCAGAAAACATCACGCACAGGCACATTTAAAACCTCCAGAACTTAGGGATTCTGCATATGCTGACAGGTCATGGGGGTTGGGCGATAGAAACCCCCCTGCAGATGGCTGGAAAGAAGCAGAAAAAACCAAATCTTCCTTTTATGTGAAGGGACAAGGGGCGGATCTAGGAGTGGTAAGTGGAGAGCAGCCATTTCTTCCATCTCAGGCGGCCAAGAAAGCTCTCAGTATATCTCAAACAGTCAGACCCCTACGATGCGCCAATGAGTCTCCAGTTTTAGATTTGGAGGATGAAGTATAGAAGGGAGTGATCTTAAATGAAACTTATTTCGCAAAGAATGGTTTAATTGGCAGATTTGTTAGGTTTTGGCCCAGTCTTGCGGAGCTACACAAATGGACCACAAATACTTTAAGTCCTATATTGAAAGGTAATATCCAAATTTATCCTTGTGCCCACAGTTTTTTATTGTAGTTTTTGACAATATGCAAGACCGAAATACAATTCTTTGTGATTATCAATGGAGTTGTGATCCGCACTTGCTCATGCTCAAACCATGGCACCCAGCCTTTAACCGTATCTCTAAATCCTTCTCTGTAATGCCTATCTAGTTTCGACTCCCTAACCTCCTGCTCCAATTCTGGTTTGAATCCTGTTTTGAAGTAATTGGCAACAAACAGGGGAATTTTTCCGCTGTTGATGAAGGCTCCTCAAATTTCTTTCATTCCACTTTTGTCCGCATCTTGGTTGATCTAGATACCTCCAAAAATCTCCCAGCTAATATCTTTCTAAAAATTTCTAATCATTGCCGGATCAGATCCTAGACTATGAGGGTTTGCCTTTCCAGTGCCGCAGATGTTATAGCACTGGCCACATTGCTGTCGATTGTTCCAAATACAAACTTGATGGGCAAGCTACATGGTGGAAAGATGTTGTTGACCACCATTACTCTGTAGAAAAAGAGGATTCAACGCCCTCCCAGGATTCTATGGAAATTACTCAAAAGGAATCCCCTCAAAAAATGAGGACTCCAGATATGGACAAGCAAAAAGGATCCCAATCCATATCAGCTGCCATTCAAGGATCTTCCCCTTCTGGGGTGGGTAGTGATAAAGCTTCTAACATGAAAATACAAATGTTGAGATTTCGGAAGTTTCAGATAATGATTCACAGGACAGAAAAAGCAATTCCTCAATTACTAATGTTGGAGCCTTGAATGCCAGGTATGCACGTGAATCATAATACAATAAGGTCACTCCAGCTATAAAGGATCCATCACAAAGTAACAGGTCTGTTGCAGTAGATCAACTTGGGGATGAAAACAATCAATAGACAATGGTTAAACGGAAAAAGAAATCAACAGCAAGTGCGAAATCTAATATGACTTTGCGCTCCCATGTTAAGATGGACAGGTGCGGATCATAAGGCTAACAGCTTTTAGGGTGCTCACCTCATAGGTGTTTTAAGTTTGTAGGTGTCATTATGCACCCCTATTTTCAAGGCATGCACTTCATCATTTATTTGTTTTATATTATTACGGTGTACGGCTCCCTTAATGCCCATTCACTGATCCAAAAAAAATGGCTTAAGAAGGGAGTTGATATTACCAAAGGAAATGGCAAGCACAGGCAACAGGGTAGGCATAGTGGCAGGCGTGGACAAAAATGCAGCAGTGACGACTGAGCAAGAGGATTTGGCAGAGGAGATAATGTTCAAAGGGTTTTTCTGACCGGTAAGGAAGGCTGCACTTTTTCCAAGGACTGGAAGATGGGAGTGATAGCAGTGATCAGAATGAGAATCAGACACCCTGCAAATTGAAAGGGAAGAAAGACGGCCGAGCCACTGGCGAACATTCTTTTCTTCAGAAGGGCTTTCTCACCCCTTCTGGACTTTGGATAAACTTGCAGGTGGGTGTTTTGCTGCTTCATTTGGATGGGATTTCAATCAAGTGCATCATTTATATCGACTACCAAAATTCATCCAGTCCATTTCACTGCAGTGGCAAACTTTTCAAGTCCCAAATCACAAGAGATAGTATTGTTAAGTCTCCTGCACTGGTTAAAGTGTTCTCAGATTCAGTTGCGGGTCCAAAATTGCAGCTAAGTCTCAGTCACGACGGGAAGGATGTGGGGGTTACACATGCCAATATTTCTTTGAAGAAGGGTGTTGCTAGAGAGCTTTCAAGGCACCCTGACTTGGTCACACTTTCTTTGTGGGGCATCCTGATGAGGTTGGCAGAGGATGTCACTAAGTGGTCCCTTCCTGAAAATTGTAATGATCAAATTTCAAAGGACTTGGGCTGTAAATCTCTAGCGGGCAGACTTTGGTGCAGAAGACCACAGACTACAGTTTGTTGAGATTTATCGATGGATGGAGAGTACTTGGCACAGCATTGTTTGTCCTCCTTTGTTTTCTCTGTCTTAAGGGTTTCATTCAAATTCAGTTTCAGGTAGAGGAGTATCCCAATTTTGTATGGAATAACGTTCTGTGGTTCTTTGGCAGGATTGGCCTCTATTTGTTTCCATCGAAACTCTTTTTTGATTCAAAGGTGGAAATTATTGCTAAGATCCCTCTTTGGGTCTAATTTTACAGTCTTCCTTTGGTCTTAAGAAATTCAAATTTGATTTAAGTTGCTGGCAGAACATATTGGTGACTTTGTTAAGATGGATTCTGGGTAAGATGATTTTCAGAACAGCTTTGTGAGAGTTTGTGTCATACTTGACATTTCTAAACCCTTGGTTCATTCCATTAGAATCCTTTCTTCGCATGGTTCCTAGCTTCAACATGTGCACTTCGAAGGATTACCCTATAGATGTTTTCGTTGTCATGAGATTCAACATAAGATTGTTGAATGCCTTTCCTCCAGGTTTTCTAGTTCTTATTCCAAATTCAGAACAGCCGAACAGGGATTTCATTTGGAGCAATCATGGTTGTGTTTTCACTTAAGGGAAGAAAGATTTGAATAGTTCTTCTCCTGTTCCAGTTACGGATATTTCAGGAGGTTTTGTGGCTCTGGATGGAGATTCTTCTCTTCCTTTTGACAGATTTGGGGAGCCAGGCTCAGTAGAAAACCTTGGTTTGGAGAATTGCAGCTTTGAAGATTTACTTATTTGGGTTTGCCCTGTAAAGATGATGGATGATGCAGATTTGGTGTCTTATGATTTTAGGGGAAAAGAAGAGGAATATCATTTATTTAACTCTGAAAATTTAACCATTGCTCAGTCGGAAAATAAAAAAGAAAGCAAATTATGGGCCCAAAGGAAGGCATGGATGGAAGTCTTCTATTGTCAAGATTTTTCCAAAAGAGGGCTCTTTGGTTTCATCTGGACTTGCTGGTTTCAAGGAAGAGGAAGGCAGCAGCTTACTTGGCAGATTTTCCATTGGATTGTGAGGATGAAGGTCTCTAGAGGCTCAAATTCCTCTTTCAAATTAGGAGTTGGGTGATTGCTTGGATAACCTTCCCCCAGTAATTCAAGAGACCCTTTCTGCCTCATCAAGAAAGAAGAAATGCAGAGGAAGAAAATTGGAAGCAAAGGCTATGTTTGGAAGCCAAGAATTCAATTGGAATTGACTCTGGATGGACTATGGAGTCCCTCTTGCCCAAAAGGAAAGGCAGTTGTTCTCAACGAGCGCTTGATTCTGTCTCTCCTCTTAGAGGTTTAGCATGTTTGGTAAGTTCTTGCACATTTGTAGTAGCTCTAAGTTGTTTAAGTTTCCTTTGAGTCCCTCAATTGGGGTTAGTTTTGTTTGTTTATTTTTGTTATGAGCAAGGGCCCCATTATATCCCTCACTTTACCTATCAAAAAAGTATATTGTATAAATAAAGACAAATTGTATTTTATATTATAATAAGAATAAATATATTTGGTGGGTGGATAAGAGGGCATCCTTCCACGCAACAGGTGTGGAAGGACCGGGGTCTTCGCTGGCAAGCTAGGCTGGCTAAGTAGTGATAGTGAATGTTTGGATCTCTGCCTAAGTGGCACACGTACTGGAGAGCAGGAAGGAAGGGACGTGATGTGACAAGGGTGTCAGTGGTGATTTGAAAGGCAAGTATTTCCTGCACAAGGCATAAATGGTATTTCGGTTTGGCTCGCTCGAACATTATAATGCAAAATCATTGCGAGGAGCGCTGCCTTTTCATCTGCACTCTCTCATGAGAATTCATTGGAAGCCTTGAGAAGCCAATACTGAATTTAAAGAGAAGCCGAGTGTTCTCATCCTTCTCAGCGTTTCTGTTCCAATGGCAGGTGGGTCCGGTTTCGTTATGAGGATCTCAACAGAGGGTATGGTTTGTATGGGATTGGACACACCCATTCAGGTGGAGAGTGCTGTTAGGCAACTTGCTTTTAAGGGGCCGGTGACTGATCTCAGACTTAAGAGAATCCTTCGTTTAAATGATGATTTCATCTTGCTGGCTGCGAAGGTGATTTTGGGCAAAAAATTTATGGAGGAATGTGAATTCTATAGAGTAGTTACCTCAATTGTGTCTCGGTTTTTAGCCTCTCTGTTGGATGCAGGCATTTCGAAGGAAAGAACCGAGCTCCTGGTTAGGCAGAATTTTATAAGCAATTTGCTTGTGGGTTTGACAGAGATTATCAAGGCAGCAAGGCCAGGGGTTGGCATTCCTAGGCCCGCAGATTTCCATCTGACAGAGGATGATGAAGCGGTGGTCCGCCACTATCCCTTCCTGCTCAATCCTAAAGGTTGGCCGCTTATATTGCATAGGGAACAAGTGGTGGCGGGGGTGGACTTCCTGATGAAGCTGATGCAGATCGAACCGCATGGTTGCTCCTTCGAATGGATTGAAGATTTCAAGGTTCGGGAGGCAGTGGTGGGCTTTGAATAATAGTTTCTTTGAAAAATGTTTATGTTTAAATTTTGGTTCAGTCAAAATGTTCTGTTGTTACGGTTTCAGTCTGGCGGGTAGTTAGGGTTTGAAGTTATGCTTTCTGTAAGATCTCTGTATTTACAAGCTGTTGGGTGGCCGGTAGGCCAATTTTTTATTCTGGGTAGCAGGCCTTGCATGGCCAAGTTTCTTTTTTTGGTGACCCTGCGAGGTCAATAAGTCTGCAGACTGGGTAAAATAGGAGAAAACTGCAAGACATATGCAGTCAGTTATGTAAACTTTTATTTCCAAATCAATATAGTCTATAATCTTACGAAACAAAAAAAAGAATAAATATATTTTAATCATATCATATTTATAAATATATAGTAGATGCGAACGATATTTATATTCAAAGATAAAAATAACTATGGATCAAACCCATTCTATTAGGAGATGGAGCGAAGCAGGGCAGGCTGTCTGAGAAAGGAGATGCAAATGGATCAAGAATCCCAGTGGCCTGCACTAGAGTGAATGCTAAAAAAATATATTTCATCAATATCGTCATTCTTGATATTTATTTTCTTCTCTGTTTTTGCTTCTTATTTTCCTACAACTAGTAATGAGGATTCAGAAACTTGCAAACACTTGCAAAAAGAAAATTTTCAGACCTTAACTGCACCATAAATGGGATGTTTTTTAAAAAGATGTGTTTTATTGGGTTGAATTTTTCTTTGCCCTGGGTACACGCTGGGCATGCCCAAAGTGTACCCCAGGCATTAAGTATACCTCCTGGCTGTGTCTTAAATGTATCCAGGGTATACCAGCAGTGCTCGGGACACACCCTGTGCATAGCCAGGCCTAGATCCATACACAGACCCATTCGGAACAGATTTTTGGCGAACCCTGCATCATAGCCTCACAGTAGCAGCATGAGACATTAATGAGTTAAAACTTTGATGCCCCCTTCAAATTCCAAAGCCAAAAGTTGCAGGTTATGAGCAAAATCTAAGGCCTTCCACCAATGTCCAGGCTTACGCCTCATTATTAGGCCCATGTGCGATGATCATTGAAGAGGCCATAACCAGCTTTCCATCGTTGTCTCTAATAATGTAACCAGTACTTGCTTGCCCTGCCCTTGGAGGAACAATTGAAGTTATGCTTCTAGATCGATTGTTAAGGGGAGAGCCATGTCACTTTACTATCTATTAGAGACATTATGTTTCCACGGTCCACTGCTAATTGAAATGCTTCTGGAAAAAAATGTGAGCTTTTTTGGAATCAATGTTTTGGATCACACTCCATGATCCATCACCAGGAATAGGAGGAATTTTTCCAGAAGCATTTCAATTCACTTTATTATCTAGTAAATTTCAATGCTCTTTTCCCTTTGATGGGGGCAATTTTTATGGCTGGCCTTTTTTATCAACAGCAGCAATCCCTATCTTTCAAAGCACTTACTAGAATAGAAACCTATTCAAAAACTGATATTTCAATCTTGACAGAAAACCTCTCCCATAAAAACCTCTGATCCTAGAAAATCATTCTATTTTGTTCCAACCATATGTTCCAGATAAGAAAGAAAAGCCTTTCCAATGAGCTTGTAATAAGATTTCCTACCTAAGCAAGGCCAGAATTTAGCAGTTGTGAGATGGATTTTGCTTCACTCATACCAAATCCAACTTTTCCAATGGCCGATGCCAGACTTTGAGGAAAATGACAGAGCAATAAGCCACGTTTAGCCAATTCCTCTTTGTAACATAATTCACATCTATTGGACCTGTGAAATCCTCACTATATTAATTGGTCCCAAGTCTTAATATACTTTGCAGCTCCAAATCCAAGTGCACCAATTCCCAGACAAACCAATTTTTTCCATGATGAGCCAAAAGAAAACCCATCCCACCCAAGCATACCCTTTGCTGATTTCCAACCTGATAACCATCCCTTTATTCCTATGTAATGTCCCCCTCCTGAGATGTTACTGATTTTCTCTTGTAATTTCTGATTTTTAAGCAAGCAAATAACTGAAAACAGCAGACTACTTTTTCAAAAGAAACTAATTCAAACTCCAAATGAAACTACAAACTGAGATGCAACCCCACAATGCAATTAAAACACCACATCTAAACAGAATGAATAAGATGGCATCAATATTGACTGCTGTTACAAATCTGATTACATTCATTTGACAGGAAATAAGCCTTAGGGCTCATATACATGCAGATCCATGTCACAGATTATAATAGAAACCTCTAATATTGATTCTCTCCGAGAATGATTGCTGGAAATTAACAAATCTGAGTACAATTGTCTGAAAACATGAAATCAGCAAGTATAGATGAACCTGGAAACACCATGTGACTTGTGCAGCCTGCTGAGAGTGAATGATCAGATCTGAAACCCTCACAAAATCGCTCCAACAGCTGATAGGAGATGCTGGTATGATGTGTTATGGCGGTGTAGGAGAGGTATGGCTGTCCTGTACTGTACGGCCTACATAAAGAGAGGTGTACAGCCTGATCAAGGCTGGAAATAACTAATAAAATCTGCAAACCCAGTGGTATGATCTGATCTGGTTCTCCACATAAATCGCCACTCCTAGAAGGGTACAAGACTCCAAATGATACAGCGCTGTGCTTGGAATGGTACGGTTGTCCCTACAAATGGTACAGCAGCTGGAAAGGGGTAGAAACAGCAACAAATCAAACAAATACAGTCCCAAAACCCTACAATATAAATCCGATCTGTCTCCCAAATGAAAATTGCCTCCACAAATGATATTAAGTGAGCCCAAAATTGCTGATTTATTGATAAACACTGTAGTGACACTGTACCAGTAATATGCAATCCTCAAAATGATGGAATCTCCATCAAGCCACTATATCAACACTGTAGCAATACTGCAGCACCCCACAAATCAGCACAATTGTGATTCCTTGATGGAATCACCTAAGATTGAAAACAAGGGTTTCTGTCCTTGCTCCTAAATGTGGAATTCAAGAGGATTTTCGTCCTCTCAAACCCTGAACAAACCAAGAGTTTTAGTCCTGGCATGCCCTAGATTGAACAAACTGCTCAAATTTGAAGATTGGATGCAAAGGATAACTTGAATGATCCTCAAATGAAAATAGATGCCTCCTTGATATACCTTTTTGAATTGGGCCCTTGAGTCCTAAATTTCCCTCCAAGTATTTAAAAATATTTTTTTAATTTTTTCATTTCACTTTTATTTTAAAGTAATTAAAAATACTTTTATTTTAGTACTAGTGTTTAAAAAACACCTTTTATTTTAATTAAAATAATATTATTTAGTTACCCTTAAATTTAAAAATTATCAGGCCCAACTTAAATAATATTATTGATTATTTTGATCCAAAAAAGTGGACATGACATCCTAGTATGTGTAAGGGTAATCATAATTTTGTGGGTGATGAAGACTCAAACCATGCCAAAAAATAGCCTTGAGGTAAAAAGTGAACCCCATGGAACCCCAAACTTCCCCCCAATTTTTACCAACCATGTTTAAAGCATAGTTGCACGGGCCAATTCCTGTAGATCTCCCAATGATGTTTCAGAGAACATTTCAAAGTTGTTGGCAGTCAGCTCAATGTCAAGTAATAATGGAGAAAGTTAAGCCCTAATACGAATAGTGCTGCCTGAACTGAAATTAGGCTGGTGCCGTCTGTCAGCTTGATGGGGAGGGATTTGGTTAGAATCTGCCCTAGTAGTGCCTTCATCTAGAGGGGCCAATTCAGCTTTCTACTTCTCTTCACTCTGATGTTGCATTGTACCTTGAGAGGGAGACCAGATCTGATCTGGCCAGCTTTCTTATGCCAAGTTTCCCCTTGTTTGCTCCTTTTAGGACACACCGCCTCAATATCCCAATACTCCATCTGTTGCTGTCTCCTTGGACTTCAACCTTTCATCACTCCTTAGCTGCTAATTTTCCTTGCTCCTTGCCATATTAAAAAAATGTTTAAGAACTTTGCTTCATATATAGTTACCTGAATACATCATTGTTAAATCATAATGAGAGGGGTATCTTTAGTCAATTGTTTTCAGCTTTTACAAATTACAGAAGTGTAAAAGTTAAAACCTGTTGTAAGTATGATACATGTGACTTCCTGTTTTGAATTGAATATATGAGTGGGGAAAGAGAGATTAGTGAAAGAAATTTAAGAAGATTTCTGTTTGTGCCATCTTTAATTTGGCAAGATGCTCCCACTACAAGGAAGATTAATGTAGATCAGTTTACGTTGTGTATGAAAGAAGCTTGTATGATTTGATGCATTCTTGAAGGGCTGATAAAAGCTTGCTATCAGCCCTTGAATATCCTGTCTATATGGGCTTTCCATTGTTAGGCCTAGGTGATTTGTTGAGCTCAATGATAGGCTCTTCCTTATATTCTTTGGTACCAATGAGATTATTATCTACCAATGACTGCTATTTTCACTCTATTTTTTTGTGGGTCTAGTTACCCTAACCCTTATTAGCTTTAGCAAAAAAAAAAATATGTAACGTATATATGTTTAAACTTTTGATTATATAAACTTATAATGACATTGTGATTTTGAGCCTTTTTTATAGCTTAATAAGTTAATATCATAAAGGTTTATAGATATACAATATAAACTTTTATAAGTTTATTCAATATTACCATATATAAACTTATATGGTAAGCTTAACCTTATCGTGTAAGCTTAAATAGTATTGATCATCTGAAATGTTTGTACCAGGTGCTGAAAACAAATCAAGATTCAGCAAATCCCCTCCTTATGTACATTGAACAGGCTCAGCTTCTTTCCTAAATAAGTTTAGTAATGAAATAAAACCACCCAATCCTAGCACGAACTTTTACATCATAGAATCTTCAATGCATCACTGGAAGCACACAAAAACTCCCTTCAATTCATCCCTGATGGCATACAGAAAGGGCAGCACAGGTCCAACGACGTTGCTTCTGTTCACTCATGGAGCTGAGGATGAAATGGTGGCACACAGATTGAGCAGCACAGAATAACAGTAACAGCATAAACAATGATCAAGGTAGTGAAAATGAAAAGAAGACCTGAATTCATACCTAAATAAACCCTAATTTCTTTATTATTTTAAATGAAATAAGTTGTGAAAACATTCATCAATGTGATAAGTGTTTGAAAAGAAAACACAGCATAAAATATATGCACATATATAATTTTCTTACTTTAAAATTCATATAGTTACAAATGTGACAAATTCAATCAGCACATAGCATTCAATATCAAGGAGCTACTTCCATTTGCAGAATCTAGGATTAAATTTGACAAGTTCTGTAACTTAGGATGGGAGCCCCACCCTTCAACTGCATCTCTATCCCACATACTCCTACCATGTACAAATAAATCCAACCTGCCAATTGAAATGGAACCTCCTTGGCAGATATATAATGACCTCTTCTATCAAAAAGCTGGAAACACCCTCTACATAGGCGTCTAAAATGCCTGGTCATTCAATTACATAGTTGGATTTACTGAACAGAAGTAATACTTGAGCTTCAAAAGTAAGTACAACATCAGCAACTATTGTCCAATAAGTTGTGTCCATAATTTCCCAAATGTGTCTGCAAAACATGTTCTTGTAAATCTAATAAGAACTAACGAGCAGCCTGTTGTGACCAAATCACACATCGCCCCATTGCAAATGGGGATGCCCCCTTTTTTTTTTGAGCTCCGATGTTTTGCATGAGATCTTAGATGATGTCTTAGGTCCATTTCCTCTGCCAATCCAATAATGAGTTCCTCTCTTAGAAGATTTTTGCTTCATAACTAGAGGTCTCATCTGGAAAATCAAGAATCTTGATTAAATTTCATCCAAGTAATGAACAATGAGACCCTTCCTAATGTATGTTTGAGATCCTGAAAATGACCAAGTCTGATACCCTGAAATCCTGAAAATCCTGAAAAATTGACTAAGTCTGAAATCTAGTGGATCCTCCAAATTCTAGATTTTGCATGTTAAATCCGGTGGATTCAAGACCTATCTCAAACATCCTGAAAGGTATATTGAAAAATATTTAAAGTATAATTCAATCTCTCAACTTATACTTAAATATATTTTTCAATATACCTTTACCCTCCAGAACCCTGAAAAATCGGCTAAGTACTCTAGAGGATCTCCGAACCTTGAACCAATGCGCCGATTTGTAGAGGAAATCGAATCCTTGAAGTGATGCGCCAAAAGAAGAGGAAATCGAATCCTTGATCCAATGCGCCCTTGTGGAGGGATAAAGTAGAGGATTCCAAACACCCCAACTAATGCGCCTCATTCTAGAGGATTCCAAATACTTCAAGCAATGCGCCAAAGGGGGGAGATAGGATGAAGATCTCCATATAGGCAACTAATGCGCCAAAGGGAGATGAGGGAAGATTTCAAGACTTTGATCTAACCCACCACATGTAAAAGGAGATCTCTTGACCCTTATCCATTGCGCCAACTTATGATCCATTGTGCTAGTTTTAGAATATTTCAAATATTGCACCCTTGTGGAGGGATAAGGTAGAAGAATTCTAAAGGGCTAACCAATGCACCAAGATGGATGATAGGCAGTTTCTAAGGGTCAAAGTGCAAATTTCATATTGTTTCTAGAGGATCTTGAAGACCTCAACCAATGCGCCACTAGATAGGGTGGTCTAGTCCAAGATTTTAGAGGCAAATCAAAGGGGAATTCAACAACCTTGATCTAATGTGCTCAACACCTTTCCAGAGGATTTGAAATCTTGAAGCAATGCTCCAAGATGGAGAGGCAGCTTCTAAGTGTTAGAATGCAAATTTTAGAATGTTTCCAGAGGATATCACAACCCTCATCCAACGCGACAGAGGAAAGAAGTTCATTTTAAAGTTAAAAACAAGAAGCAATCAAAATAGGCATCCAATGCGCTAAACCTAGAAGGAAGATCTCTTACACCTCAACCGGTGCGCCAAAAGTGGGGGAGAATGCAAATTTTAGAATGTTTCCAGAGGATATCACAACCCTCATCCAACGCTACAGAGGAAAGAAGTTCATTTTAAAGTTAAAAACAAAAAGCAATCAAAATAGGCATCCAATGCGCTAAACCTAGAAGGAAGATCTCTTACACCTCAACCGGTGCGCCAAAAGTGGGGGAGAGGGTAAGGTTTTAAGGAAGATTCAACACCCTTGATCCAATGCGCTCAATACAAGGGGATTTCAAAACCCTCAACCAAAGCGACCAAGTTAGAAGTGATTCAAGACTAATTTGCAAGAATATAATATACATTTTCAGGAAGATCTTGAAGTCCCCATCCAATGCGCCTAGGAGGAGAAGAATTCAAGTTTGTAAGAAAAGATCAAGAAGAAATCAAACCTCTCATCCACTGCGCCACATGTGGGAAGGCTTTGATACACTTTGAAGGAGATTTCAAAAATCTTATCTAATGCGCTTGAGGAAGGAAAGGGTTCAATACAAATTTCAAAGACTTTTTCAAGGAGGATCCAAAATCCTTAACCAATGCGCCTAGATAGGGAGGTCTTTATTGATTGTTTGAGATGAAATTCTAATCGGAAGATGAAATTGCTAACTAATGCGCTCTCCTTAAGGATTAAAAATAGTGGTTTAGAGTGAAATTTTAAGCAAAGATCTAATTTGGCATCTAATGCGCTTAGCTTGGAAATGCATGAAGTGATTTTTATGTGTTATAAATCAAGTATTATCAAGGAATTGATGTTGTTTCTTTATTTGTGTTGCAGCAATAGGGATGAAGTTAAGGAACGATCAAAGGAGCTAAAGGCTGGAATCACCTTCATGCTAGAAGGGAAGACAAGAAAACATCCATCCAAAGGACATCATCTTCATCAAGACTTTTCGAAGGCATCCACTCTACTTCAAGGAAACCTCAAGTGGCTGCTCTAAGGAATACTTCAAGATCATATTCAAGGAAAAGTCATCAAGTAGCTGTTCCATCATAAAGAAGGTGTTATTATTAAGTTGGAGCATTTTATATATTCTACTTCATTCAAGATCATCTTCCAGGAAGCATCATTCCAAGAGATCTAAATCACTTCAAGTATCAGCTGGTTTCTTCATCAATCTACTGGAACTCTTCATCAAGTGGCATCATGTTCAAAGACGAGGCATTCACTCATCCAAGCTTCAAGTCAAGTTCTCCCAATCTTCAAAAATTTATCAAGCTTCAAGTATCCTTGAGAGGTCATCTACTCCACATCCAAAGAAGGTGTTATCATCTACATTCCGAAGGGTCACTTCGAAGGTCATCATGCAAGATCACTTCATCAACTTCTACATCAAGTAAAGACATTCATCCATTTTACTTCAAGTTCTTTCAACCTTCAAAGAAGAACCTCATGTAGCTGCTCCAAAGGATCTTCATATCATTAAGCATTCCAGAGACTTCTATAAAACTTCAAGTACTCATCCAGTATTCAAGTCTCTTTCTACATCTGATGGAGATGTTATCATCAAATACCTACACTCTAAAGGAGATTACTTCAAGATCATCTTCATGGAAGCATGTCATCAACTACATCATGATCATCAAGGACAAGCATCTGAAGTCACCTTCAAGTTGCAGAGGGAACACTACTCTAAAGGATTATACCTCAAATCTTCTACATCAATGATATCATGTTAGATCTACATCAAGTTCAAGAACACTGGCAAGTACACTACTTCAATATCAATGGCCTCATGTTAAGATCATCGAGTTGGAACACTTCATTGAAACTTCCAAAGGCATTCATCCATCTAAGCTTCAAGCCTTTACAATTTTCAAGTCCAAGAGAGTCTCCTACTCTTACATGAAGGAAGCATCATCATCATCATATCTCTATTACTCACTCTTCAAGAAGGAGCATCATCAAAGAAGATCATCATATCAACTTACCTATAAGAAGAAGAAAGTATTACAAAGTCAATCAAATGAGTAACAAGTATCATACATCCAGTTTACAATTCAAAAAACAAGGCAAGATTTACAAGATGTATTCCGAAGCATACAAGTTCAAGAGTAATCACATCGAAGACATCACATACAAGATGATGCAAGTTGGGAATCCATCAAAGTTGCTAAGGTGGCACCTATGTGGCATGTACACGTCATTATCCAATTACAATCAGCCACAATCATTTCAATGGCATTAAATGTATCATGTAATGAAAGAAGCCAAAGGGATTCCTATGTGGGAGACGTTTTAAATGGTTTCATCTTACCTTATCACATTGGAAAATGGCCTTCATTGCCTCTCTTTTGTGCTAAAAATAGCAGTTTGTTGTAACTACCTATGAGGTGGCACGATCTAGACCCTTGGCTATCGAATTGATCTTAGCCATTCATTGTAATTTGGAGCTCTATATAAAGGCCTTGTTGTCTCATTTGTAAGGGAGTAGTGTAGAAATTAGATTATAGACAAGTAGGAGTAGATTAGAGGAGACTCTCGAAATTCTCTGAGAGGACTTGGAGATTGTTGTAAATAATTCTCAAGATTAATGCAAAGACATTGGAACTCATTTGGTGTTAAGTTTTGTCTTGTGGAATGGCATGATTTCCTGTATCTTGATGAAATGGAGAGATGTTTCAAATTAGAAGTAAAGTAGATTAGAAGCTCTTTGATGTAATGTATGTTTGTACTGAATATTTGATCAACTCCTAGCTCATGCTTTTAACAGTCATCGCTGATGAAGTGTTGTGTAAAGCTAGTCTGAGCTATAATTTGCTTAAGTTCGATTGTGGATGCTTGTTTGAGTTGCGTCGTTCAATGGGTGCTCATATGAACCTTCATGATTTGAAAATCATTCGCGTAACCTTAGGAGATAGCACCAACTTCATGTCGTTGTAGGCATCCTTGGCGAAGTGAAGTTAAGTTTACTTAGGAGTTTGTCTATTCATCCAACATTATTGCTTCATTGACCTTTTGCCTTTTCTTTATTATTGATACATCATCTACACTAAAGGAGAAACAAGCTAATGAAAGGAGAAGAGTCTGCGTAAGTCCCTTTGTGATTATCAGCAAGATCACATGTAATCACTGAGTTAACCCATCATGCATTATAAAAGGAACCTTGGAGTTACTTCACTGGATCACATAGTTCAGCCTTTGAAGAGCTTTATTCAAGAGAGAGTGGGATACTCTAGTGTTTTACTCTATTGTTGACTTGTCTAAAAACAATCATCAACACAGCCCAGATTCCTGGAGGAAAAACCTCACCAAATTCTTTACAGATGCACTGAACGTGTACTTGAAAATCTTATGAGTGCCATCTCTACTCCAGCAGAAATTGGGCAACCCTGAAAAAAAGATAAATTATAAATTTAGTCACAATAATAAGCATGTTCTGCTCCAGATACAAGCACAATAACTAAAAACACCCTGCTAGCTGGCTATAGTTGCCATGATCAGATCAACACCAAGTGCAAAGAATCAAAGTTCTACAAATGGACTAGTGTTTATTAGTCTAATTGAATTTTCCAGAGCTTGAAATATTGTCCCTGCAGATACATTCCTCCAATGACATGACCAAAATTCGTGAGTAGCATCTTTCAAAGAATGAACATATCTCTCTCATCACTATGTAACACAGAATTGATTGAATAATAAGTCTTACCTCTCTTGAGTTTAGCTCAGCCTATCTTAATCCTTTGGAATTGGAAAATAATGTAAACCAGCAGCACTGTAAGAAACTACCTGAAAAGTTTTTTTGTCAACTTCAATATCATTTTTTCCTGATCATATTAAGCAGCTGTTGATATGCCGTTAATATTAAAGCAGCTTGCAATCAAAGGCATGCAAAACGTGTTTTGCAAATAAATGACATGCAAAACATATTCTGTGGCATGCTGCCACTCATTTGCCTGTAATTTCCCTTCACACTCCCACAGCTAATAGTGGCTTAGTGTACTTTCTCTTTGTGCCATTCCCAAGGAGGATAACAAACTGGCACAGAACATAAAAATAATAACAAGGATTAACATAATAGGCCAGAGGAAAAATAAGTAAAATTTGGTCAAGAGAATTTAAAAACGGCTTTACTTACTTTTTCCAATATGAATTTATCAGAAGAATAAAATTAAATTGCTCTGCCACTAAAAGAATCAATATTAAATGAGATGGTTTAAAAAGAACCTTAATCTTGATCTAGAAATCTTGCACTCTTTGAATCTTCTTGGTAGCCAAAGTGGAAAGGATCAAAAATACAAAATGTGAGATGTTCATACCTGAAAATATAAGCAAAACAAATAAAAGGAAAGGCATCAAAATGCATAAGGATCAAATGCCCATCACCTCAGTGAAGGAAAGAAATGGCCCAAATCATATTCAACTCCCTCAACCTGACTATAAAATAAGCTCGGTCCTGTCAAACGTTTTGACAAAACTGTATCTCTTCTGATTAATGCATATACAAAGTACAGTTCGACTTGAGCTAAAATAAAATAAACCACTACTTTGGCAAATGAATATCATAACCACTCTCAATGGAACTAGCTATACAATTAAGTGATTGACAAGAGCCAGTCTTGTTTGCACTCTCGAAAAGAGAGTATATAGCCTGGCATCCAAATGTAAACTTTAGATTAGCAATTTAACATAAAGTTACAGAATCATAATAACAAATTTCCATCTTCCAGATGAAGGAATGGGATTGTTTACAGCTTCTTAAAAAACATATTGTTGAATGTAAACATATCCAAATGAACAGTAGATAGTTTAAACAAACTAGGAAGAAAACTAATTCAATTAAGAACATGCAGACTGCCCAATTCAAAACATTGCCTTTACAAAGAAAGTATTGGCCAAAGAAATCTACATTTGTTGACTGACGAAAGGCAAGAATGAATGCCCACTAATCCAAAACTTTGCCTCTACAAGGACAAGGCATTTTTATTTGTTCAGAGAACATGTAATTTGTCAATAAAAACCTTCCGACACATTCTGACAGAATAAAAGAGGAAATTCCTCCACATTCTTCAGCAGACTCAGTTCAGAATCAAAGATCAGTTAATGTGGAAAAAAATACTACAATGCAAATGATGGAAAATGAGGATTTTAATATTTGTACAAGGACTTTCTGTCCATTCCCTAAGAAATACAACCCAGAAACTGATCTGAGAAAATTTCAAATTTCAAATGAACTTGGTGTTGGAATAGTAACCTTGACTCTACAATTACAAAATGTATTGCTTTGTTAGCAAACAGGAGGTGGTTGTGACTGTTTCAATCGCTGCAAAACTTGCTTCATTGTAGGCCTAACTGAAAGTGAATCGACAGTACACATTACAGCAAGATGCAGTGTATCTACTAAATCATCGTGAGGTGCTCCATCCCATAAACCTGCAGTGAAAAGCTCTTTGGCTTGTCCTTGTCGAAGCAGCATACATGCCCAAGCAACAATGTTGAATCCATTACCATAGCTAGAAAATGAGGGATCAAGAGCTTTCTTATCAGAAAGCAACTCCAGAAGCACAACCCCATAGCTATACACATCAGCCTTGTCTGAGACACGACAAGTCATGGCATATTCTGGAGCAACATACCCAAAGGTGCCTGCTACATCAGTTGTTGCATGAGTTTCTGAGGTCCCTAGAAGCCTCGCAAGACCAAAGTCAGAAAGATAGGCAGTAAAATTGTTGTCAAGCAGAATATTGCTGGGTTTGATATCTCGATGCAACACACGTGGAACACATTCATCATGCAGATAAGTAAGAGCCTTAGCAATGTCCAAAGCAATTTTGTGAAGCATAGACCAATCTGCCCTTCTTTTAGATCTCTCATTAAGAAATCTTTCTAAGTTACCTCCAGGCAAATAATTATACACAAGAAACATTTCTGACTCACTAGCATGGTAGCCTATTAATGTAACAAGGTTTGGATGGCGCACTCGTCCAAGAGTTCTAATCTCTGCATCAAACTGCTGTGTGCCTTGGAAGCGTCCTATGGAAAGCCTTTTAACTGCCACTAACAATCCTGGGACAAGCTCAGCCTTATACGTTGCCCCAAAACCACCATTGCCAATAAAGTTTGCTGCACTAAAATTTCCTGTAGCTCTAACTACACTTTCATAGGTTAGTTGAACACCAATGCTTGTGAATGTGATAACCTCCTTTCTGCCAGATCGATAACCAGGGGCACGAGGTATCCGCCACCTTGTATACTGGAACAGAATAACAAGAACCAGAAGAACAAAAACTATAACAGAACCTGACGTGATAGCTGCAATCTCAATAGAATTGAACTGGTCATGATTTTTTACTGGGTTTCCTGTTGGAGAGTAAGCAAATGGAAGAGGCACACTAGATGAATCACGCTGTTGTGATGACAAGGTGCGACATGGTGGTGTGAAATGATTTCCTGTAAAGCTATCACAACTCATTTTGTTCCCAATCTGTGGTAATGGGCCAGATAACTTGTTAAATGACACATTGAATACAGTTAAAGCTGTTAGATCCGCAAAACCATCAGGAACCCGCCCCGAGAGATTATTCCTGTCAAGAAGAAGACTCCTTAACTGTTTCAACTTTGTTAAATTTTCCGGAATTTCTCCTCTTAAAGCATTTGATGAAAGTTCTATTACAACTATCGAAGATATTTTACCTATCTCTCCTGGGATCTCTCCTGTGAGATTGTTATCTGCCAGCCGAAGATATTGCAGATCTTTCAACTGTCCAAACTGACTGGGCATGCTTCCCTGCAAACCATTCTTGTTCAAGTCAAGATATATCAAGGACTCCAAGTTCCCAACCGTTGGCGGTATTGGTCCAGTAAGCTTATTAACTGATGCCTCTAATTGTTTTAAAGATTTGCAATCTAAAAACAACTGTGGAGGAATCTCACCAAAAATTTGGTTAACACTCATGTTCAGTGCAAAGGCTGTTAACTTTGAGCACGAAGAAAAAAATGATTTGGAAATGTTTGCTGCAAACTGGTTGTTGTTCAAAAGAAGCCCGTAAGAAGGTTGTTCTTCCATCAGTTGGTCACCCATAAGAGGGAGAGGAATGGTACCTGTTAAAATGTTCATACTTAAATCATGGAACACTGGGAAGCCCTCAGATATGAGATAAGGAAGGGAGCTGCTGGCACATGTGCCACAATGAAAGAGAGCAGAATACAAGGAGAGAGGGTCCAATTGAACCTGTGAAACATTTGATAGCACTTCTTGATATTGTTTGACTGGGAAGAGGGGCTGTTTGGGACAATCATTGTTCATGAAAGTCGGCAAAACCCCTGTTAACTTGTTTCCGCTGACATTGAAATATATCATGCAGGAAACAGGAAGTTCTGGGGGAATCTCACCTGTAAGACGACTGGAGCTCAAATCAAGGAAAAGTAATTTCTTGCATTGCCCCAAACCTGCAGGAACCTTACCTGTGAGGAAGTTTTGACCTAAATTGAGGATTTGCAAGTTGCTACATTCACCCCAATTTTCAGGTAAGGGACCATTTAATGTTGTTCTTGGAGCCCATAGAATCTGAAGCTGTGGAAGCCTGAAAATGCTGGCAGGAACTTCCCCTTGAAAGTAATTATACTCATCTTTATCACTATTAGAAAATTCACTTGATGAGTCCCCATCATTGTAGTTCCTTGGGGCATAGTTTAGCAAGTTTGAAAGTATAAGTACAGATAGCTGCTGACAATTGGCTAATGCCTCCGGAATCATTCCACTGAAGCTGTTTCTTGAAACATCCAAAATTTGAAGCATAGAAAGCCTACCAATATCTGCTGGAATGCTTCCCTCTAGAAAATTCGAGAACAACAACAGAGACCTCAACTGACTGCAATTCCCTAATTGTGGAGGGATCTCGTCTGTCAACAAATTTCCCGAAAGATGAAGGTACTCCAGGAACATACAGCTGTCTGCTAGCTCTGATGGAATTGACCCAGAGAATTGATTGAAAGACAAGGAGAGCACTTTAAGTTTAGGCAAGCTTCCAAGAAATTTAGGGATAGATCCATTCAATGAATTGCCAGTCAAATCCAGAGTTTCCAGTTGGCGGCATGCAAGAAGTTCCTCTGGCATACCATGGACAAGCATATTGTAACCAAGATTCAGAACACGCAGGAATCTCAATTCGCCCAGCTCTGATGGGAGTGGCCCAGTGAAGGCATTCCCTTGAAGGTCAAGTATTTCTAAAAAACTCAATTTCCCAATCTCTCGAGGAATATCTCCAGAAAAGGCATTGTAAGGCAAAGACAAAACCCGCAATTCTGTAAGGTTCCCAATGAAACGTGACAGAGTGCCAGTAAGCTTGCAGGCAATGCGATCCTGGCCACTGTATCCATCCAAAGAATTCACCAACACAGTACCATTCTGGAGACAAACTCCATTACCAAATGAAAAATTTCCCACAGAATACGATTCTGGAACAAACTCCCGAACATAACAGCCTCGTGACAGATCAGCTGCAGATGTCGCCATCACCCGAAATAGCAAACACGGTGCAAACACAGAACCATTACCACCCCCAAACCCCACTGAAGCACAGCCAGACTGTCCCCTGATGCTAAGCCCAACAACACGTCCAGAACTAGAATCACAACTGACACCGCTCCACAAGCAAGGATTCTCATCATTCTCATTCCAATTCAAGAAAACCCCAAACGGGTCCCTTGTGACAGACTTCTTGAATTCAATCAGTGCCTCGCCATCACCAGACAGCGACCAAGCTGTCTCAATAATGACCCAACCCAGACAACACAGAAGCAAAGCACTACAGACCTCACTCTTTCTCCAAGCTCCAGTCTTCCCTATCCCATTCATTATCGGTCCACTAAACCTTCAACCCAGTGCCCAGCAAAGCAAACCCACTTTTTCCTGCAGACTATTGAGCTCTTACCCTTGGCAGGACGCAATGACTACACTTCGTAACCAGATGCCCGAGTTTCGAACTTGGGCAGCTAGCAAATACGGCCTTGCGCCTCAGACTTGAGCCTTTGACCCTCAACAGGTCAAAATAAAGGACAAAAAACCCCAAAAACAAACAAAAAGCCAAAGCCAAAAATACAAAAAAAACAAAAATAAGAACTTCCCTCCTTACTACTAAAGCCAAGCCTCTGCTACAAAACGAACCCTAGACCAAAAACCAGAAGATTTTGCAGCCACTCTGAGAAACCAACCCTAGAAACCCTTGCATTGTATCTTGGAATTAAAAAGAGCAAGGACTGAACAAAGTCAAAAATACAAAAAAAAAAGAAACTAGGGTTTCAGTTCGCTTACCCGTAATTTGTAGGGCACCTGAAGCTCCTCGTTGCAGATTCTGGCGAAGGCAGTATAATAGATTCAGAGCCCAACAAAATGTAAAAAATAATAATGATGCACTGCACGCTTCAAGGGTCTGAAAAGCAAAATTCTGCCCTTCTTTTAGACGCCCTCCTTTCCCTTTGTCTTTTCATGTATGTATGTGAATGGGGATGCCCAATGCCCATGAATCCATGCATCATGATGATGATGCCATGCTTTCTTTCCACGCGCAGTCAACATTTTCTTAGTGGATTGCCGACAAGAAAGACGACCGGTTGACGGTAACGGGTATTTTCTTCGGTCAACGCGGATGCTCCCTTTCCACTGTCATTTGACCGGCTGGATCGGTCGCCGCTGTCCAGGCTCAGGGATCTATTTCAAAAAGATTCCTCGTGGCCCGTGAGAGGAGGGCCCCACGAAGGGGATTTATGGCCTCTAGTTTTTTCAGCTTTTTGTTTGGCTTTTTAAATGAATTTCACTACAGCTTTGGGCGTTAAATTTGATGGCCCTGCCCATTTTCCTTTTGTGGGGTCACCACCGTCTTGGCTGGAAATATCCCCTTCATCCATTACCATATTCCTTTTGACTCCAATGAAACAAATTATGTCCTTTCACGGGATAGGACCACACCAAATAGCTTTTGGGCATTCCCTTAGTCAATAGGGGTGCCATAGTCAAAGGGCTCTTGGTACGATGGTGAATGAGTGCACTGGGGATTAAATCTTATCGAGTAAGACCTCTTGATTTCGGAAGGGATGAGGTTGGGATGGTGAATGAGTCCATTGGGGATTAAGTCTTATTGAGTAAGACCTCTTGATATGAGAAGGGATGAGGTTGGGATGGTGAATGAGTCCATTAGGGATTCTATTTCTCCTCTCTTGCTTTCTTTCTCTTGATGATGGACCATGTAGTGTGATCTGAAACGTTGAGAGAAAATACTATCACACAGTTTAATCCAAAAACATCCAATTACAATATTATGGACTGTGGAAATCTGATGTCTATTAAGTCTTATTGAGTAAGACCCCTTGATACCAGAAGAAATGAGGTTGGGATTGGGCACTGGGCGACTTTGGTGAAATAGATATCCCTCAGTCCTTTATTCTAAGCCAAAAGAGGTCAATTTTTTAAGCACCTATGATTCAAGCTCTTGATACCTACTAGTTATTAAATGATTTAGGATGTTTATCCTCTCAACAAAATAAAATAAAATAAAAAACAGAGGTCTGGCAAGCCCCACCATTGTGGAGTTCACACCTACTCAAGGTATATTTGCACCTCCTTAGTTCAATTTGTAATTTATTGAAGATTTGTCTTTGTCATTGCATAACACCACTAACTTTGCAACTTGTATAACATTCATACAACATATTACATATTACTGGTAACAACAACTAAAGGTGTTAGTAAATGGTTGCTAGGCATATATACTAGCACTTGCACCCGTAGGAGAGGTTCAAGGAATACGCCGATAGGATAAACCGAGGAGTTTAGAAACTTTTCCAGCGTGAATTTTTATTTTTTTACGACGTGAGACAATTCCGAGCACTATAATGCTCACATATAAAAGCCTGTCGGCTAATAAATAGTTTTGTCGATTAAGTGTTACATATTTATGTTTTTTTGGTAAAGTCATTCCATACTAGTAATGACATCTAAGGTGTTATTAAATGGTTGATAAGCATATATATAAATAGTTTTGTTAGCTAAGTGTTGCATATTTATGTTTTTTGGTAGTCATTCCATCCAATGCTTGACTGATAGGGTTATTTCTATATGTGCCTATCAGCCATTCAATGACACCTTTAGGAGTTGACATTAACTTTTAAGAACCTCTTTGATGTAATAATTTAAAAGATTTTCTTTAAATATATTGCAATTAATCAATATAGATGATTATTAGCAAAGACACCCAACAAAAATATAATAAGTATTGACTACAAGAATTTTAATTTCTTAATTTTCTATTAAGGAATGTATCTTTCTAGTAGCACTATAGTTGTTTCAAAAGAATGATACATTATGTATAAGCTATATAAAAATGCATTAACTTTTGAAAGTAAAAGGATCAGGTGTATTATATATAATGTCATTGTTGTATGGGAAGGTATAGAATGGGCTCGTTGCACTCAACAATGGGTTATTTTCATCAAGACTGGCTTTGCTAAGGCCTTGACCGTATTGAATGGACGTTCATCCTTAGCATGCTTCAAGCTCTAGGTTTTGGCCCTAAATTTCTCCTGTATTCTAATGTTATTTGTAAATGCCTCAGCTTGCCTCACCATCAACGGTTGAGAACCCACTTCTTTTGGGCTCTTTCAATCCATCCACCAAGGATGCCCTCTTGGTCTTGCTCTTTTTGTTCTCACAACTGAAGGTTTTGGTTATTTTCTTGCCAATGCAATTGCCTAGCAGAAGATCAAAGGTATTTCCCTTCCTTTCTCTAATCTCCAACTTGTCAATGATTCCTTTCTCACTCTTTCAGAAGAGCAAGATAATGTTTTCCAAGCCTTGAATTGTCTAAATACTTTTTGCCTTACCTTTGGCTCTAGCATATAGTGGTAAAAGACTCAATGTTATCATCAATCATATTTGCCCAAGCCTCTTTAGCTTGAATCTTTTGGCTGGAAATGGATTGACTATGGGGAAAGGTGTAGGTTTTTGGGCATCCCTTTTGCCTTTCAACCCTCCTCTTCAACTTTGTGGCAATCTATTTTGGTCGACATTGAGAAAAAATTATATTTCTGGATTGCTAAACCTCTTTCCCTTGCGAGGAAGTTCTAGATTTGTTCTGAAGTGTTTATTGCCATGCATGTTTACTATTCTTCCTATTAGACTCCTTTGAAAGCCTCTTACTAAAAGCTTAAGAGATTGCTCAAATATTTTCTTTGAACTTATTTTGACCAAGGAAAAGGATTCCACCACGTTGCTTGGGAATTATGTTGTCTTCCATGCAACTCTGGTGGTCTTGGCCTTGTTAAGACTCATAGACAAGGTCTGGGCTTGTGTGCCAAATGGGTTATTAAGGCCCTTGAGGGTACTAAGGCTTGAAAATTTCTTCTTTGGCATTGCATTGCCTCTAGAACTCCACATGGAAAATTGGTTGGGAAAGGTCTAGGCTTTCACTTCATTCTTATTATGAAGGAGCTTGTACAAATTGGAGACACTTTTGTTGCCAAAAATATCTAGAAGGCTTAAGCCATTAAGCCTTGGCTTTGTAGAATGGGAATGATTTTAAGACTAGGATTTCCATCAATCAACAATCTCTTTGGTGGTCTCTTGTGATCACTTGACAAGATAGACCTCTTGCAAAAGTTTTTTGGGTTTGTGCTTTAAAGTTTTCAAAAGATTTTTTTGCTATATCTTAGACCTCTTCTCTAAAGCCATTAAGATTTGGTTATCTTGGACAAAATATAAATCTAAATAGAACCTTGAGAATTAAGACTACGAATCATTTGGGAATTAAGATTATGAAACATTTCAAACCATTATGAAGTATATTCCTCCATAAATGATCCATAAGGTTGGAATTCAGTTTGCCAGACCATGGTGGAAAGATTGGAATTGGTATCAAGACACTCCTTTTTGAAATTACAAACCTTTTTAAAGGCTATTCATGGTTTTCTCCTCACCTGCCCATGGTTTCAAAACTTAATTCCAAGTGGAGTCTCTAATCCACTATCGCTCAATGGCACCGCAAGTTTCAAATAGTTTGGTCTACCATTCTAGAGGCCAAAGTAGCTCACTTTGCTTAGTGTCTCCCGTACTAGGGTCTTCCCATTTGATCTTGACTTATCCATTTAGGTGTTTCTATCCCCCTCTATCCTTTTTGTAAGCATTTGGAAACTCTTAAGCATTTGTTTTGGTTTTGTTTGCATGCTCAAGTTACATGGATCTAGATACATTATTTTTTCGAGCCCTTCTAGCTAGAGTTTTTCTCCTAGCATATGATTCTTTTAGGTGACTAGCCTAAAATGTCTTTGAGATTTACCCAAATTTGGTATGCTTTCAAAGTGGATTTTGTATTCAACATATTAAAAGATAGAAACGTTGCTTTATTTTCAAGTGCTTATATGCTTTAATGTTATGCTACATATTTAGGTCCAAGCCAATAAAGCTGCTCTAGAAGTTTCCCTCTTGTATACTCTTATTAAGGATTGGGCCAATGCCCCATGTATTTTTTCTCATGTGTTGCCTTTTCCTACCAACAAGGCCCTCCCCTCTGCATGGGTGTTGTCATGGATATCCTTGGCATAGATGTCATGGCTAGTCTCCCTCACCACATGGCCAATCTTCTACTTCTCCACGTGGTCATGGCATCCTCGGTTAACATGATAGTGGGAAATTCCCTTGACTAGACCTTATTGTTTCTCTTATACACACAACTCTAATTGATCAAGAAGAAGAAAAAGACAAAGGACATCATCGAGGGTTGGGAGCCTATTCCTAATGGTGAGGATCTCCTAGATGGATGGGGCAAGCCCCTTGACCATGACCCTCCTACTACTACTAGGATTGCTTTAGCTACATAGCAGTGTGACCACTTTTCTTTTGTCTACAAACTTTTATGAGTTTTTGGGATGTGATTATGTTCCACCCATCTTTTATGTGAACTGGTGTATTTTATTTTTATATCATTTAATATAGAATATGCACTATTCATCATAAAAGCTAAAAGAAACAAGTGTCACGTAGCAACTAGTCGTTGTCGTTGCAATATGGTTAAAAGTTTAGTTGGTAATAACCAGTAAAAGGATTAGCAAATATTAATTGTTGTAGTTACCTTGCTATGATACAGAATAAATTTTTTTATACTAAATAGAACAAAATGTTAACTAATTTATTTGGTTATGTATCAAGATGAGAAATTTTGTATTGTAATTACAAAAGGCAATTTTCATTATGCATTAGAAAATATATATTATAATTGTTTGTTTATTTTATTTTTTAAATAATTTTGATAATTATCAAATTGTCCAAATTTAGTTTTGCTAAAAGAAATAAACTTCAAATAGTCTATTACACGAGCAAATATCCATGTACAAAGTCTAAATTTCTTTTATGGACTTAAGTAAAATCAATTAAAAATAACTAAAATAAGTATGAAGAAGCATATTTTGGGGCATATTGTGTTAAGCTCCTAAAGTTTGCCACTAAATCCATCCCTACATTGTATATAACTTGTCAAATGGCAAAAAATTATCAACATGAATAGTTGTTCCTTCTTTGACAATGAATAAGCAAAATAGTATAATTTAGAAAATGCATAGGGTTCCCCATGATGCAATAAATCTTTCCAAAAACAACAAACTATAGCAGACATGAATTCATATTAAAAAAAATGTTTATAATTCATAGTAATAAACTATTTATTAGAAATGAAAATATCCATATACATTTCATTGCTTGTGGACTACGGCACAAAATCAATCATAAGGCTAGTCTGTAATATCCCTGATGGATATTTATAAACTTCTCTGGTTATATGGTTTATGTGTTTGTCCATACAGAGTCCAGCAACAAAATTTTGATATAATAGATTTTGATATTCAAATTAAAGATTTGAATATCCTTATAATTCAGAGTTGACAAAGAAATTAACTGAGAAACTTAAATCAAATATCACTGTGAAAACTCAGACTATCAATCTTTTCTAATTACAATGTCAACTTGACCCTTGGACAGTCAATTACAAATCTTAGAAAATATATTGCAAATAGCGATACACATACCAAGAATGAAGTTCAGTCAATTGCAAATGATGGATGATAAACTATTAATGATTTTCTAGGTATAATAAGAGATGAGCGCTACCCTTATACTGATCAGACTCGGAGACTTCATAAACCTCCGCGACTTTTCTATGAGAGAGGGTTCTGATGATGTTCGCTGCTCTTTATACTAGACTTCTGATATACTGTGTATCCTGAACCTTTGACGCGCTAGCCTAGATCGACCTTCTCATACAACTTCTGCAATTACGGTTTAGCTTTCATCAGATGTTTTGTATTGTGCTCATACAGAATGGACCCATGAATTTCTATAAATGTCTTTCAGACTATGCGTCAGATGTAAACAAATCCCCACGAAGTCTTCAGATGAGCAGTACAGACATCTTCACAAAAATGTGATCCAGTCTGAGATATCGACGTAGCAATCTTCAATTGATATGCTTGAATCATATATGAATGGCTCTCTCATTCAGTGTGACCATGATTCATTTCCATGATTTATGAACAGCCACTCCTATGTTCACTTTACACAGATCACCGCTACCATGATTCCTTGATATCTATTCCCTCAACACGTGGTGGCTTTCTTCCCTTCAACAAATTCGTCAATCTAAGTTAGGCGATGGACTTGAGTGGATCGGCATCTTCAAGGTGATGTATCAACTTATACAATGAATCTGGCGCTTCAAACAATACACCATCAGCTACTGAAATGTGAACAAGTCTTCAAATTATCAACAATTCTTGACTCTATGATTTGGCATCCACAGAGAATATGTTTCTCTGACCTAATTATGAAATTCTGTATCTTTGCACGGCTCCTCACACTGGGACTCAATGATCACTAGCATTTAGCAAAACTTGTATCCTTCCTTTACAGATGATTATTTGGATGCCACGATGACAGCTTCAGATATGACGCGATGAAGTGAGCGGACTTCCTAATGATGTGTGATCTTTCTATGTGAATTCATCCACAATACTTTATCTTTAATGATTATAAACACTTCACAACTAGGAATGAATCGATGCAAATGCCTGGGGCCCACAATCCACTGACTGGAATAATCTGTCAGGTATTGTCTCTTATCATGCAACAAGGATATATATAATCTGAAACATAAATTTGAAACATAGAGATATAAATCGATTCAACACTAACAAATTTATATTGGTTTACCAATCCATAAATTTGCAAACAAACCCTTTGCACAAAATATCATCAAATCTGCATTTTATTATCAAATCTTCCATGACTTGCAAAATGGTCTCAGACCAATTATTGAAAAATCCCAAATACAATGAAGCCCGGCTGAGAAACCCGAGTGATTTCTCCTCAACTATTCAGCAAAAGCCAAGAAACCTTCTTTGACACTGACTGAATACAAAACATAAGTCATAGACTTAATCAGAAAACCAAAACACACATAAATAGATAGATATCTTCTTCCAACACTCAGCTCTCCTTTTAAACTTTCATAAATTAGGACAGGCCCTAATTTTATTAAATGAAAGTTTTTATGTACACGGTCACACCTAAACTTTATTAAATGTTTGCACTTGCACTTTTTAAATGTGTGTGTACAATAACACTTTAATTTATAAAGTGTTTTTTAAACCGACTTAAGTAACTTAAAATAAAATATTAATTTTATAAAGCAAAATAAAAATACTTTATAAAATTAATTTACAATTAAAACAATTTTAAGTTACTTCAAAATTGGGGACATGACAGCCCTCCCTTCCCGACATTGCTTGTCCCTAAGCAATGGGAAGAAAAACTAAACTCAATCAATCCCTGGATCCCAAATCCAACAAGATTCCTCAAACATGCTCAACCGCATCTCTTCATGGTTGCTGACGAAGAAGATCCTGGGACCACTTCCGTTGTCGCACAATGTAGCAAACACAAATGTATCTAAGCTGTCATGAATCAAAACAACAATATACAAACTAAAAATGTCATTCCAAGTGATATGCCAAGTATCATCTTCAATGCATGAAGAAAAGGAATCATCATGAAACCAATTGCCAACAAGAAAATATGGATTCCCATCATAGTAAACTCTTTATATGATGTTGTTCCAAAATTGAAATTACATTCTTCAATGCTCAATAACAAAGAAAAAACATCAACCCATGGAGAAAAAACTATCACATCATCCACACATTCCAATAAACAAACATCATCACAATCATGAATAGGCTAATTTAGTTCACCACATGGAACTAATGCATCAAACAAAACTGAATTCTCTTCATCACCATTGTGATATTCATGCACATCATCATTGGCTGCCCCAATCATTAAGTAGAGCTAATTGCAAAGGAATAGGACAATTAACCTCAAACAAATCAAGGATCATATCATGCCATTCAATCACATGTCCTCCATCAAAGGTTGGTCCAAAGTAAGAGACTTCATATCCATCACCTATGTCTTCTTCATGTGAATCACATACTTCATGGTTGATCATGTCCTCTTTATCATCATGAAGTGCCGTGAGTTCTTCATGTGAATCATCTTCCTCGTGGATGATCTTTGTAACAAAGACTATGTCTTCTCCTTGCATGTATGATTAAATACCAATAGTATGCCCTTCATAATCGGTTGTAGTTTCAGGTTCATGCTCAAATGTATTATCATTTTCCACCTCTTCCACATCACTTGTCTCCATATACTCTTCTTCAGACTTGACCTCGTGTGGTTAGACTAAAACTGTGTTAACTTCTCTTCTAGGGTTGCTAGCTGATGGCTGGGTGTCCTCACTATCCGATGAGTCTTCATCATATCACCAACTCTTGAACTTCATGTAGTCTTTGAAGTTGATTCTGTTCTGAACATACTTAGGAAGAGCATCATACTTGTTTATCAAGGATTACAAGTTTTCTTCTATAGACTTGTCCACTATATATGATCTTCTTGTATTCATGGCTTCAGCTCTTCCTTCAAAACAAACCCATAGGCTGGCAGGTCTATGGCTCTGATACCACTGTAATATCCCCGATGGATATTTATAAACTTCTCTGGTTATATGGTTTATGTGTTTGTTCATACAGAGTCCAGCAACAAAATTTTGATATAATAGATTTTGATATTCAAATTAAAGATTTGAATATCCTTAGAATTCAAAGCTGACAGATCAGAAATTAACTAAGAAACTTAAATCAGATATCACTGTGAAAACTCAAACTATCAACCTTTTCTAATTACAATGTCAACTTGGCCCTTGGACAGTCAATTACAAATCTTAGAAAATATATTGCAAACAGTGATACACATACCAAGTATGAAGTTCAGTCAATTGCAAATGATGGATGACAAACTATTACTGATTTTCCAGGTACAGTAAGAGATGAGCGCTAACCTTATACTGATCAGACTCAGAGACTTCATAAACCTCCATGACTTTCCTATGAGAGACGGTTCTGATGATGTTCACTGCTCTTTATACTAGACTTCTGATAAACTGTGTATCCCAAACCTTTGACGCACTGGCCTAGATCGACCTTCTCATACAGCTTCTGCAATTACGGTTTGCTTTCATCAGATGTCTTGTATTGTACTCATACATAATGGACCCACGAATTGCTATAAATGTCTTTCAGACTATGCGTCAGATGTAAACAAATCTCCACAAAGTCTTCAAATGAGCAATACAAACACCTTCACAAAAATGTGATCAAGTCTGAGATATCAATGTAGCAATCTTCAATTGATATGCTTGAAGCATATATGAATGGCTCTCTCATTCAGCGTGACCATGATTCATTTCCACAATTTATGAACGGCCACTCCTATGTTCACTTTACACAGATCGCCACTACCACAATTCCTTGATATCTATTCCCTCAACACGTGGTGGCTTTCTTCCCTTCAACAAATCTGTCAATCTAAGTTAGGTGATAGACTTGAGTGTATCGGCGTCTTCAAGGTGATGTATCAGCTTATACAATGAATCTGGGGCTTCAAACAATACACCATCAGCTACCGAAATGTGAACAAGTCTTCAAATTATCAACAATTCTTGACTCTATGATTCAATGCCCACAGAGAATACGTTTCTCTGACCTAATTATGAAATTATGTATCTTTGAATGACTCCTCACACTGGGACTCAATGATCACTAGCATTTAGCAAAACTCTTATCCTTCCTTTACATATGATTATTTGGATGCCACGATGATAGCTTCAGATATGACGCGATGAAGTGAGCAGAATTCCTGATGATGTGCGATCTTTCTATGCGAATTCATCCACAAGACTTTATCTTTAATGATTATAAACACTTCACAACTAGGAATGAATCGATGCAAATGCCTGGGGCCCACAATCCACTGACTGGAATAATTTGTCAGGTATTGTCTTTTATCATGCAACAAGGATATATATAATCTAAAACATAAATTTGAAACATAGAGCTATAAATCGATTCAACACTAGCAAATTTATATTGGTTTACCAATCCATAAATTTGCAAACAAACCCTCTGCACAAAATATCATCAAATCTGCATTTTATTATCAAATCTTTCATGACTTACAAAATGGTCTCAGACCAATTATTGAAAAATCCCAAATACAATGAAGCCTAGCTGAGAAACCTGAATGATTTCTCCTCAACTATTCAGCAAAAGCCAAGAAACCTTTCTTTGACATTGACTGAATACAAAACATAAGTCATAGACTTAGTCAGAAAACCAAAACACACATAGATAGATAGATATCTACTTCCAACACTCAGCTCTCCTTTTAAACTTTCATAAATTAGGACAGGCCCTAATTTTATTAAATGAAAGTTTTTATGTACACGGTCACACCTAAACTTTATTAAATGCTTGCACTTGCACTTTTTAAATGTGTGTGTACAATAACACTTTAATTTATAAAGTGTTTTTTAAACTGACTTAAGTAACTTAAAATAAAATAATTATTTTATAAAGCAAAATAAAAATACTTTATAAAATTAATTTACAATTAAAACAATTTTAAGTTACTTCAAAATTGGGGACATGACATAGTCTCATAGGATTCCCCAAAAGATATATAAAACCTCTAGTTCTCTTTAACAATTTGCATGTGAAAATCACAATAAGTTGATTTACAATTCTAATGTGCCTTTAATTAAACACCTGTCACAAAATTGAATCCTCAAACTTATCAAGTTCAAGCTTCCCAAGGCTTAAAAGGCACACAAGTTTTTTTTAGCCCTTTATGCATCATATATGGAGAAAAGACACTATGGAGAGACAAGCTTTGGAGACAAAACATAAATAAAGGTAGAGTTACTAGAGTAAACACAATTTGAGTGCAAGTCACCAAAAGCATAACCTTGAGTTGGAAAATTTTAGATGACAATAAATTAAAAGACTAAACATTATCTAAGTTCAAACCTTGCATATCGACTCAAGAACACTACATCTCATGTCACAACATTCCCTTGTGTGCTCCTATAGTGCCAAGATACATCATGCATAGATGTACACCTCCATTCATTTTGCACAAGCATTAGCAAAATAATTATATGCAACTTAGTACAAGTTAGTCATGCATGCCTCATTTGCAACACACAAGATTCAATAGCTCTATATACACCTCCTCAAGCATCATGTGTCACCTATGCTTTGTACTTTTTTGCATTGTGCACTACTGCACATGCTCTGCCTTTGTGACTTCATGTTGGATCATACACATGAAACACATGGAACCACATCTTTCACATGTTTTGCTTCCATATGCACATGAAACGTAGCACACGTTGTGCCATGAGTCTTAATTATCTCCCCTTTATTTTGTTGACATACCATGATTTATACTACAAATTTTTGAACATCCCCTTCTAGCCCCTCCTAAAAGAAATCTTTCTTGATTCTATGATGAGTTTTCAAGAATCTAGAGTGCCCACCTACTAGAGAAGCATGTAGTTCTGCCAACACCTTAAACTTAAGAGTAGAATTCTTGCAAATGTATAACCTATTCTTGTACCATAGAACAATTCCTTTCCATGTAAATTTGTCTGACACACTTGAATCCCATTGGAGTTTCTCAATGAGAGTTTGAGTATTTGAGTCCTCCCACTCCTCTCTTACTTCATTTACCCAATCTACTTGTAATATGGAAATGGCATACAATAGTGACTTGGTGGATTCATCCCTCCTTGATAGAGCATCATCCACAACATTCTCCTTGCCTTTCTTATATACGATCTCAAAGTCATATCCCAACATCTTTGTGACCCATTTTTGTTGTTCTTTAGATGACAACCTTTGTTCTAATAAATATTTGAAAATATCATGACCTATCTGTACCTTAAAGTGTCTTCCCATTAGTTAAGGTCTCCATTGTTTGACTACATGCAAGATAGCCAACATTTCCTTCTCATAAATCGGCTTCAACAAATTCTTACCTTTGAGTTGGCAGCTCTCAAATGCTATGGGTCTTCCTTCTTTCATGAGTATTGCTCCTGTGCCATGACCTGAAGCATCACATTCCATAATGAATGTTTTAGAAAAATTTGGGGTAGCTAGGACTCAATTTGTGCACATTGCTTCCTTTAGCTACTCAAATGCTCTTATAATTGCCTCATTCCACTGGAAGGAGTCCTTCAACAAAGTTGTGAGAGGTGATGCTATGCTACCATAATTCTATACAAATCAATGATAATAGCCTGTAAGACCTAAGAAACCCCCTAGGTTCTCGAGGGTCCTAGGCATTTTTCACTCTATAATAGACTTTATCTTATGAGGGTCTACCTTAACTCCCTCATGAGACATAATATGACCTAGGTACTCCACTTCTTTGACTCCAAACACACACTTGGATGATTGTCATACAATTGATGCTGCTCAAGAACGTCCAAAATTTAATTTACATGTTGCAAGTGTTCCTCCTGTTGGTTTTTTCCCAGATTGGATGCTTATTCCCAGATTTCCCTACAAGGTAGCCATCAATGATCAACAGGATCTCTGAGCCAGGGGCCAACAGTGTAGGAGATAGACTCTATATTTTATCTCCTCTTCTTCTTCAGGCTCTGCAAAACCTAGGGGGGTATTCCCTACTCAACATCCATGAGGATATACATACAAGGCTGAGATGCTGACAGAAAGCAGATAAGTCCTCCTGTAAGTAGACCAAAACTGTAAGATAAGAGCAAAGGGGCTAGCTTTGGGCCTATTTGTAGTTGTAGACAGAGGACTGAGGATCCTAAGACTAATTCTAATGTCCTAAAGATTGTTTTAGATTTTGATTTTGATTTAAAGTTTGGATGCAAAGCTGGACATGGTTGTAACACAAACACAAAGCAAGATTGGTGCCTATCCAGGGCCTGGAGTCAGTAGACATACACCTATGAATGATATGCATGAACAACTAAAACTAGATTTCAGGGGGATACATATGATACCTGCCTTACAGATATCTCCCAATACAGAGTGTTAAGCTATCTATACTTATGGCATCCCTATTATAGTATACCCTTCCCAATGTTCAATCTGAAAATAGTTTAATCTACCCCTTGAGCAGAAGTTAAAAGATCAGACATTCAACACAGGAATTCTATGTTCTAGAGTCTCAAACATTGCTTAAATATCCAGACTCAGAAGAAAGATACATGCAATACTGGAGATAGAATTAACAAAACACATGCTAACATAGCATTTCTCATATAGAATTAACCATGAAATCAGTGGATTCATGCAAAAATGTACAACAAGAGATACATAAACTCACAGGTTTTGCTGTATAGAGCAACCAAATCAGCTATATTGTATTATAGAGCCAAATGTTCAACTTTCAACAACTTAAAATAAGTAACACTTCCTGCTTATAATAGCCAAAGAAGCGTACTTAGCATTAATTACATGGCTTTGACAAAAAATTCACCAGATACAGATCCTTCAAAGGAATGGCGCTCAAAAATTTATTGCTGCAGAGACAGAAAGTAGACAATGGTGGCCTCGAGCCCTGTGCCACCATCTGGAAGTCCTCACACCAAAAATTGGGTACATGACTGTTCAACAACTCGCCCATGCCCCAGCTACAGTCGCCATTGATGGCTCAACCACCCGCGGCCGCTAGGAAAAACATTGCAGCGCTCAAAAAGAATTTCTCGCCAAAACATGCTTCTATCGCAGTTTCAAATTATACAGGGAGATTAGTCCCACATGCACGGTGAGGAGACTACCTTAGTAGTTTAAAAGCATAGTCACTTGCATAATAGGTGTCGAGCGCTTTTGCCACGCTCGACATACGCTCCTTCACCCAAAGCCCATCGCTGAGATCAACACCATCGGCCAAGCCCATGAATCTCCTGTCGACCTCAATTGTCCTGCCGACCGCTACATTACAATCCCCTCCATCGGCCAGAGATGCACCATCGGGCCAACTCTTCAGATCTCCGCCGATAGTATGAGTCTCTCCGATGACCAGCTTGCACCCCGTTAGCAGTTACCATCCTACCACCATCGGCCAGACCAATATCATCGGCCAAGCAAAAAACCCCTCGGCCGACATAGCCAATCACGCCGATGAACAACTACTGAAAGCCTCCAACATCCCCATCAGCCAGAGAAGAACCATCGGCCTAGCCAAAAGCTCCTTCACCGACAGACCAACTCTCACCAATGACCACTCCAAATCCTCATCGGCCTGACACTACCCCATCGGCGGACCCTCCAACCGCTAACCCAATAAGCAACCTTACTCCGATGGCATTCCCCACCAGGGTGACTTCCTTCCATCGGCAAACCATAAAAGACTGATGCTGATAGAACAACTCCCGCCGATAACCTATCGGCTTCCCCCTTCATCGGTCAGACCCTCCACTGTCGGCCCAACGCAATCCATCCTCGCCGACAACACAAGTCACGCCAAAGACCACCTCCGTCGGTGTGACTTACACCGTTAGAGCAACCAAAATCTCCCCAGCCGATCACAATAGTCTCGCCGATGCACCAACGAGCTACACTCTGCTCCTCCATCGGCCAGACACACACCGACAACTCCTCATCGGCCAAACCTCCCGTCGTTGGCACAACCCAAAACACTCAGGCCGACAATACAACTCTCGCCGATAGACATCCATCGGCCAAACATTGTATATCGGTGAACCCTCCAATGGTTAGCCCGATAGAACATGTCACACCGAAACCAACCTTGCAAACCGCTAACCTTCCATCGGCCAGAGGCAAACCGTCGGGCCAACACTCCACCGTCCACCCGATGATGAACGTTACGCCGATAAGACCAAAATCATAAGGCTTTGAACCATTGAACCCTGAACCAGTTCAACCCGATGGTTCAAAAGAGAAGTTCAACCGAGAAGTTCAACGCCGATAACACAGATGAACAAAGAATTCACTGACGGGAAAAGATGGAGCCTAAGCCCATGAACCGTTGAACGTTGAACCAAAAGGGTTCAACGCGATGGTTCAAAACGATGGTTCAAGCAAAATCTGAGTACCCAAAAAGAAGTTTCGCCGATAGAGAAAATCACAGCGATGAACAAGGAAACTTAGGGCCCAAAAAGGAAAAAACCCTCCAACATCCTACGCTCAGATCCAGACCAAAATTAATGCTAACACTGGCTCCGAATGGGGACGTGCAGGTGAAAAACCTGCAGCGAGAACCAGATCTCCAGGCAGACCAGGCAAAAAAGTCAAAAAAGCACGAACTGTACAGAACATTTACACTATATACATATTTTTACAAATGTGCACAGCGACAAGTCATCTATGCAAAATAGAACTTAAGGAATTGGCCATGCACAGGCAATTCTAGAACTTCACCATCCAGGGCCTGGAGGAAATAAGAGTCCTCCCCATGAGTGCTGCAAATCTGATATGGGCCCATCCATAAGGGTTCAAATTTACCATGTTTACCCTTTTCTTGACCTTTTGCATTCCATATGAGCACCAGATCATTGACTTGAAACTTCCTTTTTGTAGCTCTCCTGTCAAACTGATATTTCACATCTTGTTGTCTCTTGAGGTTAATCTGGTGTGCTTTCCTTCTATTCTCATCTAATGCAACCAGCTGATTCACTCTTTCTGTCATGGAGTCTTCAATCTCCTCATCATTTTCTTGGATGAATCTGTAAACTGGTAGGAGATTGTTTATGGGCAATCTGGCTGATGCACCATATACTAGCTCAAAGGGTGACATTCCAATAGCCTTTTTTACTGTCACTCTGTCAGCCCATATTGCTAACTTTAATTTTGAGTCCCAAGCTCTCTTGTTCTTGTCCAGTATCCTCTTGATAATTTTTATGATGCTTTTATTGCTTGATTCTGCTTGACCATTTCCTTGTGGGTGGTATGGTGATGCATATGATAGATTTATCCCATACCTATTGCAAAAATCAACAAATTCACCTGATCTGAAGCACATAGCATTATCAGTGACTATCTTGAATGGTACTCCAAACCTGATGATAACATTTTCCAGTATGAAATCCATCACCACCTTACTTGTAGCTCTCTTAGTCGGAATGGCCTCGATCCATTTGGTAAAGTAATCAGTTGCCACCAAAATCCAACTGTGTCCCCCACTTGACTTGTCTGCAATTTCCCCTATGAAGTCAATTCCCCATTGCTGAAATGGAGCATCCACAGTTACAGTTCTGAGGGGTAAAGCACCATCATATCTCAATTTTCCTGAGAATCTTTGGCAAGGGTCACACTTCCTTACTAACCTTTGTGCATCTGAAAAGAGAGTGGGCCACCAATATCCTGCTCTGAGAGTCTTATGAGCTGTTGTTTGGGCAGTATAATGTCCACCACACAATCCTTTATGCATATCAATCAAAACATTGTTAGCCACATCTTCATCCACACATCTCAGCAGCACACCATCAGGGTTTTTCCAGTATAGCTCACCTTGAACAATAACATACCTGATTGCATGTAACTTTAAAGTCCTCTTTTGACTGTCACTGAAATGGGAAGGACAACTCAGATTTTGCAAGTAGTAGATAATATCCTTGTACCATTCAGATCTTGATACATTTACACTCTCATTTTGGACTGCATTAACTTGGCATGCTTCCAAGTTTGACTGTGCCATCATCTTGGTTAATCCTTGTCCTCTTACCAACTTGGTAATTTGTATCTCTATGTTGAACTCCTGCAGTTTGTTTATCCATCTACACCTTCTCCCAGTCACCTCCTGTTGAGTGAATATGTCTTTGACTGTTGCATGGGGTACATATGCAATTACATGTGATCCTACCAGGTATGGTCTGAAACTTTTGATGGCTCTGACTAGTGCATATGCCTGTTTTTCCATAATATCATACTTCAACTCAGAAGCCTGCAAGGACATACTGAAGAAAGCTATGGGTTGCTCAAAACCATCTTTATTTTTCTGTAGCAAACATGCAGCAACAGTGTGAAAGGAAGCAAATGAAAATACTTGGAATGGCCTAGAAAAATCAGGAGATTTAAGAACAGGGGCCATCTTGATTGCCTCTTTGATACTCTGAAATGATTCTATTACTTCACTTTCCCAGTTGACAGTTGCATCCTTCTTCATCATCTTGGAAATGTTCTTTGTGGTTTCTGCAAAGTTGGGAACAAATCTCCTAACAAAATTTATCTGTCCAAAGAAGGACTGAACTCCTTTTATAGTTTTTGGCATTTGAATTCTGTCAATAGCAGCCACTCTCTCTGGATCTATCATAACTCCATCCTTGGAAACAATGTGTCCCAGGAGCTTTCCTTCAACTACCCCAAAAGCACACTTCTTTGGATTTAAAGAAATACCATACTCTAGTGCTCTTATGAAAATCTGCTCTAGATGCAAACAATGCTGCTCTTCCTTCTTTGAATATGCAGTCAAGTCATCCTGATATACAGCCAGGATTGAATCAATCAACCCTGCAAAAGCAACGTCCATTGCTCTTTGAAATGTAGCACCTGCATTTGTTAGTCCAAATGGCATTCTAACATATACATAAGTTCCCCATGGAGTGGTGAAGGCAGTCTTATACTGTTCTGATTCCTTTACCTTCACCTGATTATAACCTGAAAATCCATCCATCATGGATAAGAGTTCACAACCAGTCACTCTCTGCAACATAGCTTCCATATTAGGCAGTGGATAGTTATCCTTTAAAGAGGATACATTCAAGTTCCTGAAATCAACACAAAGCCTAATATCACCGTTCTTTTTTCTGACTGGGACAAGGTGAGACACCCAAGTTGAATGTCTGATTGGCACAATTATTCCAGCTTCCCTAAGCTTTTTAAGTTCTTCTTGCATCTTTGGAGCTAAGGTAGGATTAATAGGTCTTTGCCTTTGTCTGAATGGCTTAGCTCTAGGCTTCAATGGGATCTCATGCTGGAATAGATCTTCCCTATAGGCTTTTAGGTCCTCATATGACCAAGCAAAAACATGTTTATACCTTCTCAGTAATGCAATCAGCATACTCCTAATGTGTGGTTTGAGCTGCTTACCAATGTATACCTTCTTGGGGGCCTGAGATGTCCCCAAATTTATCTCTTCTAAATCTTCCTTATTTGTGGGAGATGTCCTTGTGACCAATTTGTCTCTACTGTCAAAAGCTCTTTCCAAAGCTACTAACCCTCTAGGGATTTTATTAGTCTTCAATTGAATTATCTCTTTTCCCACAAGAGTTTCTTTTCCATCTATAGTCTCTACAAAAGCTTGGAAATCAATTTCTTGATTCTCATATTCATCTATGCAGTGCAAAAATTTTAACAAATCCCTAACGTCATTAAACACTTGCCAACTGCATATATTTTCTGGTACTGCAGGCCTGATTTTAACTTCTACATTTGTAACATCTGACAAAGTGATGTCATCTGGCCTTATTGCAACATTAGCTAAGAAATCAGCCATAACATTCTTTGATCTCTCTACCCAGCCTATTGAAAATGCATCAAATAGTTCAATGGTATCCCAAACAGCATGCTTGTATTGTTTCAATCTTTTATTTTTTGAAGCACACCTATCTCTAATTTGGGATACAATCAGCTTATTATCCCCAAATACTCTTAGCATTTTGATTCTATGTTTGAGAGCTATATTTAGGCCTAAGATTAAAGCCTCATATTCTGCAATGTTGTTTGTGCAAACAAACCTCAGCAAGAAAGAAAATTTGAGGAGCTTACCAGTTGGGGACAGGAAAACAACTCCAGCTCCAGAGCCTTCTTTTGCACAAGCTCCATCAAAATACATGGTCCATAAATCTTGCCGGTCCAGCTCTTTAATGCAGACATTTTTCTTTTTATCTTCTCTATCATCTGAGACAACCTTGAAGTTATCACAGTCAGTGTTTACAAAGCATATATGTTCCTCTGCTTCTTGGTCTTCCACTGTCTCTGATGATCTCTGTTCTCTAATTAGCATAACATCCCTGCCATTCATTGGAATCATGGCATATGACAGGTCGAGCTACATACTTCCACCAATTAGTGTAGCCCATCTTCTTGACAGCAACATACCATACTATGGCTTGATGTCAACCACTGTTATATTCATTTTATATCTCTTTTCAGGAAATGCTGCTAGTTTGAAATCTACATCCTTCATGATTCCAATAACTGGTACCTCTCTGGCATCCATAGCATAACATTTTCCACATGCCTTGTCAATTTTCAATCCAGCTTGTTGCATGATGGCCAAAGGCATGACATTTGTAGATGCTCCAGAATCAAGCATACAATTTCTGATTATTTTTCCATTTATAACCAGGGATACATAAAATGGTTCCACTTGTGAAGGACACTTTGTCATAGTCACTCCTAAATAGACTTCAGGAGCCTCATCTTCTTCATTACACATGACATGCTTCTCACCCTGGATCTGAACATTTTGTTTAGCTTGAAAAGGCACCCCTGAAATTAGGGATATTGTCCTATTCTTGATCTCTTCAACCTTCATCAGTTCCATAAGTGGAACAGAGACTTTTACCTGGGAGAGGACTTGAGCTATATCAAATGGAGCATAATTTTGTATAACAGTTGTAGCTTGCTCCACAATCTTGTTTTTATCCTGAACTTATTTAGCTTTTACCTTCATAGTTCCCTGATCATCATTCTTGTCTTGGGAACCTTTACTTTGATCTTCAGCCTGAGGGATTCTGTTTTCTGGTCCTTGGGATTCATGACCTATTCTATGTCTAAAATTCTGTTTATTATTACCCCACTGCCTTTTTTGTGGTTCAATTCCTTTATGACCATGCACTGGCTGACCTGCAGAAACATCCTCTGGTTGACGCAAGCTGCTTATCTGAGCTTTACCTCTGAGATTGTAGTTACTCCTGACTTGAGCAACTGCTGCAGCTGTGAAGGCCCTAATTTCCTCATCAGAAGGTCGTTGTAAGTTACTCAGAAAATTATGCGAGCTCTGAGCATACACATAGCTCTCTTCATTACCTTCATCATAAAAGTCCTGTTGACAGGCCCGAATTCCATCATCTGTACTCTCATCAGCATCATAAATGGGGTATCCATTGTTTATGGACATCATATTAACATCATCATCTTACACATAATGTGGCTCATTGCATTCATTACAAGATGTAGTATTATCACACAAGGACTGAGTAATCATACACTGTGACTGTGAATGTGGCATCTGACAAATTATACACCATGGAGTATCATCAACAATATTTACAGCTTTCTTTAGAGGATCGGGAGTTTCTTTGACATGTTGAGTCCTCTGATTTGTGTTGTTATGTGGGAATATAGGCTTACCATTATGCCAATTGGTATTATAAGGCATATCATGCAATGATGGCCTCTTTTCCTGCCTTTGATAGACTTGCCTATCAGGACCTATCCCTTTTTCACTTCTAGCTAGTCTATAGCTTAGGTCCTTAACAACATTTGCCAATTTGTCTATCTTATCTTCAGGGGCAGATGTATTACCTTGAGTGTTCTGAGGCTTGTTTGGATTCTGCAAAATTTTCACATCATCCCTTCTGTTAGTCTTGCCTGATGCTTTCCTATTGTTCTCAATATTTACTGCAACTCTGAAAGCATCCCTAATAGTAGCAGGACTTTTATCTCTTAATCCATATACAGTTTTTGCATCAAAGGCGTTGATATACAATATTATGCACATAGGTTCATTTGGCCTCATGTGATGTGGCAATTTGTTTAACACTTTAGTAAATCTTGCATTAAAATCTGCAACCTGCTCATTTGACCCTTTAGTGATACTGGTAAACTCATTTACAAAAAAGCTAGGGTCAGTTTTGTCACCATATTGCTCCTTGAACATCCTTTTAAAATCATCCCATGATGAAATACTCCGGTCAGGCAGATTCTTATACCATTCCCTTGCCTCATCTACTAAAGATTGCATGAATGACTTCATGAAAACATCCTCGTGTTCAACCTCAAAGTTATCCATGACATTTTGAAAGGCCTTTAGATGATCTTCTCCTGACACTGTGTTGTTTCCTGAAAATTTAGGCACTTGCAGCCTCAGATGCTTGTCAATGGGGTTAGGATACCCAGGAATACCATCAAATACCAGCTGTCTGAATCTATCTAACTGCATGGGCTGTCTGTCAAACTGATTAATATTAACATTTCTGTTTGCATTCTGATTTCTTACATTATTCAGTGGTATCCTAGCATCATTCACATTTTGTCTCTCATCATTATGCTGATGTTGCACATCATTTCTCTGTTGATGTCTCTGCACATTTGCATTCTCAAGGGTAAGAATTGAATTATTTTGGGCAGTCCTTAAAGCTTGCACTTTCTGCCTCAGGTCATCTCTGATTGTTATTGCCTGCTGATATTCGAACTCGACCCTTAAGCTCCTAATTTCATCAGCTAGTTCTTCCTCGCTAGGCCTAGAGGAGGATGGTTTTACCATATTCTGATCTTCATCTTCATCATCCCTCAGAGACTCTGCCTCTTCAAACCTTTCACTAGGGTCTAGAAATGGGCGTTCTTGGAACACCTCTGACCTCATTCTCACGCTGCCAACCTGTTGCCTCTCATATGCACCCTGAATATCAGCTTTTGCATTTGAAAAGTAAGACACATGCTGTCCTGATGGCCTAGGGTTATCTTGCATATCATCATTTTTTCTGGGGGAACCCTCATGACTGAATGAGACAGCTCCCTTTCTTCTGTACATCATTCTTCTTGTTACTGGTAACTCTTCAAATAAAAGATTTTGTTGGGATCTTCTCCCCTACATATAAATTTTACTTTGACCGGTTGGGAGATTACTTCGGAGTCGCCACCTATTACTAGGAACTGTTTTCTTTTGAAAATCAGGGTTCTTTCACCAAGTCCCCAGCGGAGTCGCCAATTTCTGTTGGTGACTCGGATGGGCACACAGATATTTCACCAGGGAGGACAAAAATAACAATTTTCAAATCACCACCCCCAGCGGAGTCGCCAATTTCTGTTGGTGACTCAGATGGGCCACAAATATATCATTTTTTTAATCAGTCCATCCCCAGCGGAGTCGCCAATTTCTGTTGGTTTTTTCCCAGACTGGATGCTTATTCCCAGATTTCCCTACAAGGTAGCCATCAATGATCAACAGGATCTCTGGGCCAGGGGCCAACAGTGTAGGAGATAGACTCTATATTTTATCTCCTTTTCTTCTTCAGGCTCTGCAAAACCTAGGGGGGTATTCCCTACTCAACATCCATGAGGATATACATACAAGGCTGAGATGCTGACAGAAAGCAGATAAGTCCTCCTGTAAGTAGACCAAAACTGTAAGATAAGAGCAAAGGGGCTAGCTTTGGGCCTATTTGCAGTTGTAGACAGAGGACTGAGGATCCTAAAACTAATTCTAATGTCCTAAAGATTGTTTTAGATTTAGATTTTGATTTAAAGTTTGGATGCAAAGCTGGACATGGTTGTAACACAAACACAAAGCAAGATTGGTGCCTATCCAGGGCCTGGAGTCAGTAGACATACACCTGTGAATGATATGCATGAACAACTAAAACTAGATTTCAGGGGGATACATATGATACCTGCCTTACAGATATCTCCCAATACAGAGTGTTAAGCTATCTATACTTATGGCATCCCTATTACAGTATACCCTTCCCAATGTTCAATCTGAAAACAGTTTAATCTACCCCTTGAGCAGAAGTTAAAAGATCAGACATTCAACACAGGAATTCTATGTTCTAGAGTCTCAAACATTGCTTAAATATCCAGACTCAGAAGAAAGATACATGCAATACTGGAGATAGAATTAACAAAACACATGCTAACATAGCATTTCTCATATAGAATTAACCATGAAATCAGTGGATTCATGTAAAAACCTACAACAAGAGATACATAAACTCACAGGTTTTGCTGTACAGAGCAACCAAATCAGCTGTATTGTATTACAGAGCCAAATGTTTAACTTTCAACAACCTAAAATGAGTAACACTTCCTGCTTATAATAGCCAAAGAAGCGTACTCAGCATTAATTACATGGCTTTGACAAAAAATTTGCCAGATACAGATCCTTCAAAGGAATGGTGCTCAAAATTTATTGCTGCAGAGACAAAAAGTAGACAATGGTGGCCTCGAGCCCTGTGCCACCATCTGGAAGTCCTCGCACCAAAAATCGGGTACATGACTGTTCAACAACTCGCCCATGCCCCAGCTACAGTCGCCATTGATGGCTCAACCACTCGCGGCCGCTAGGAAAAACATCGCAGCGCTCAAAAAGAATTTCCCGCCAAAACATGCTTCTATCGCAGTTTCAAATTATACAGGGAGATTAGTCCCACATGCACGGTGAGGAGACTACCTTAGTAGTTTAAAAGCATAGTCACTTGCATAATAGGTGTCGAGCACTTTTGCCACGCTCGACACACACTCCTTCACCCAAAGCCCATCGCCGAGATCAACACCATCGGCCAAGCCCACGAATCTCCTGCCGACCTCAATTGTCCTGCCGACTGCTACATTACAATCCCCTCCATCGGCCAGAGATGCACCATCGGGCCAACTCTTCAGATCTCCGCCGATAGTATGAGTCTCTCCGATGACTAGCTTGCACCCCGTTAGCAGTTACCATCCTACCACCATCGGCCAGACCAATATCATCGGCCAAGCAAAAAACCCCTCGGCCGACACAGCCAATCACGCCGATGAACAACTACTGAAAGCCTCCAACATCCCCATCGGCCAGAGAAGAACCATCGGCCTAGCCAAAAGCTCCTTCACCGACAGACCAACTCTCACCGATGACCACTCCAAATCCTCATCGGCCTGACACTACCCCATCGGCGGACCCTCCAACCGCTAACCTGATAAGCAACCTTACTCCGATGGCATTCCCCATCAAGGTGACTTCCTTCCACCGGCAAACCATAAAAGACTGCTACCGATAGAACAACTCCTGCCGATAACATATCGGCTTCCCCCTTCATCGGTCAGACCCTCCATTGTCGGCCCAACACAATCCATCATCGCTGACAACACAAGTCACGCCGAAGACCACCTCCGTCGGTGTGACTTACACCGTCGGAGCAACCAAAATCTCCCCATTCGATCACAATAGTCTCGCCGATGCACCAACGAGCTACACTCTGCTCCTCCATCGGCCAGACACACACCGACGACTCCTCATCGGCCAAACCTCCCATCGTCGGCACAACCCAAAACACTCAGGCCGACAATACAGCTCTCGCCAATAGACATCCATCGGCCAAACATTGTATATCGGTGAACCCTCCAACGGTTAGTCCAATAGAACATGTCACACCGAAACCAACCTTGCAAACCGCTAACCTTCCATCAGCCAGAGGCAAACCGTCGAGCCAACACTCCACCGTCCACCCGATGATGAACGTTACGCCGATAAGACCAAAATCATAAGGCTTTGAACCATTGAACCCTAAACCAGTTCAACCCAATGGTTCAAAAGAGAAGTTCAACCAAGAAGTTCAACGCCGATAACACAGATGAACAAAGAATTCACTGACGGGAAAAGATGGAGCGTAAGCCCATGAACCGTTGAACCTTGAACCAAAAGGGTTCAACGCAATGGTTCAAAACGATGGTTCAAGCAAAATCTGAGTACCCAAAAAGAAGTTTCGCCTATAGAGAAAATCACAGCGATGAACAAGGAAACTTAGGGCCCAAAAAGGAAAAAACCCTCTAACATCCTGCGCTCAGATCCAGACCAAAATTAGTGCTAACACCTCCCAAGTTTTCCTATATATTAAGATGCCATAAAAGATACCAAAATAAATTTCCATAGAAATGGCCTGAAGATAGAGTTCATCAAACTTTGAAATGTCGATGGAGCATTTGAGAGACCAAAAGGCATTATCAAAAAGCTATCTTATGTACATCCTCGTCTCTAATTTTGATTTGATGATAACTAAAATGAAGATAAAGTTTTGTAAAAATAAACACCATTAAGCTCATCTAACAAATCATCAATTACTAGAATAGGAAACTTATCTTTTGTGGTGTACTTATTGAGCTCTCTGTAATTAGGACACATCCTCCAAGTTTCATCCTTCTTGCACACCATTACCAAAGGAGAGGAGTAAGCACTCTGACTATGCCTGATAATACCCGCCTCTAGCATCTCTTGAACTATCTTCTCAATCCCACTTTTTTATACACATGGATACCTGGAGGGCCTAATGTTAGGTGGTTGGATCCCTGGTACTAGTTGAATGGCATTATCATGATCAATTTTAGGAGGTAATCCGTTTGGCATCTCCCTAAAAACTACTAAGTGCCTATCAATAATTGCTTGTAGATGTAGTGGTGTAGAAGACTTTGAGTGATATTCTTCTAATGAAAACAATTGGGTCACAAACCCATCTACCCCCTTCTTAAGAATCTTTTGCATTTGGTGAGAGCTTACCATTTGTGGATATTTGTACGCAACCCTCTTAGTTCTATTGTCCTTCCCTCTAAGTGAAAGCACATGAATAGTTCCTGGAAGTTCATCTCAATTGTTCCCAAAGTAGTAAGCCACTGTATTCCCAAAACAATATTTGTTGTACCCATGGAGATAGAAACATTGGGAAATCAAGATGATAATCTGATAATCTCCCAAGGACAATTTAATGATATGGCATTTCCCAAAACAAGTAACAATAGCCCCATCTACAATTAGGACCTGAAATTCTGGAGTTGGATATACAAAATTGTCACACCCCAAATTTTGATTATGGTTTTACTTTTTACCTATATGTAATTAGTAGATAATTTTGAATGGATTAATAATTTGACATTATATGGAAATGTCAAGATAAATCAATGATTTCATGTTTATATGTTTAGAATTTAAATGTGTGATTATATGATGTCATGATTATTTATTCATAAGGTTTATGGATTGACTAACGATACACTAATCCTAGTTTGGTGATTGTAAGTTGTAACTAGGAAATAGGTTTCTGCCCTCCGAAAAAGAGAGGGAGAGCATCACCAGAGAGAAGTGAATAGACATATGGATAAGAACATGTTCCTGTCATCTAAGTCTCATGCTTGCATCATTTAGTGAACCCTCATTGAGTTTGGTAAGTTGTGTTCGACCCATTTGGTCAGAGTTTGGGTTTCAACTCGATAATCGTCGATTTGTCATCAAGATCCATTAGCATAGGTTTTTTCAAAAAATTGAGTTTGGATAATATGACTATCGACAAGATATGGTCGATAGTCATTATTTTCCTTATGTGATATGAATATAGTTTATATTATTATAACAAAATAAATATTAGTGGTTAAACTAATTCATTATCCTCATAAGGAATAATATTAATAAATTTTGTCCCAAGAGAGCTCACTTGTGGAAAAACTTACACATGCATGATATTCTTTTTGGGAGCTTTCAGTCTAAACCCTTTATGTCTACAATGTTTAGATCTATTTGGAAAGCATGGGAAGTTGTAAAAAGTATTATTTTAAATATAGAAATAGCTAATGTCAAGAAAAACTTGATAGGGGGATATAGATCATTGTGGTGGAATATAAGGCATAAAAATAAACATTTGGCTCTACTACAGGGATGTTATGCCCTTAAGTGGTGCAGAAGATACCTTGTTACTTAAATTAAGGATGTGTTGAATGATGAATGACCAATGACTTGGGAATTTGTTAAATTAGAGTTTGGCTTACCAGAAACTCAGAGAAGAACTTACTCCATCATTTGTAAGGCCTTTCCAAATGATCTAGGTCATGCAAAAAATTTGGGTGAACTAGATTGGTTGGAAGTGCTAGTCTGGGAAGTGTTGGTGAGAGACACTATATGGATTCATGAATGTTGTCATTAATGGCAACAAAGTTTATCCCACATAGCCGCAGGACATGGTGTGTCTCTACCGAAAGTCAGAGTGAAGAATGTTGCGATCCGATAAACAAGAACAGAGCATGTGGCGAGGTCCAACAGTCAGGTTTGGATCTCTCAGAGGAAGTATCTTGGTGAAATGTGGATTTGGGGAAGTCAAGAGGACTACCTTGAGTGATAGATTCCAAGGATTTAGCCTCCGGTGGTAGATGAAGAAAAATATATGAATACTTGAGTATCGGGTTCCTGATTGGTAGTGTGGACAGAGGAAGAACTGACTGGCAGAACATCAAACATTATTCCAGATGTGTTACTGATGATGGTAAAGATTCTTAAGGCATAAGTTATGATTGGCCAACATGATTGATGACTTCTACAAGTATATCCTTGATCTGCATTACTTGGTAAGCAAGGATTCAGCCGACAGATCAGAGTTTGTGGAAAATATTGACTATTCTGGGTGCCGACTAGAAAGGTGATGAAATCACTTTTGCGTATATATATAAGATGGATTTAGTTGTGATAAGCATTGTGGTGTAAGGGAATGTGCAAAGAAAAGTAGTAGAGCCAAATAAAAGTAGAAAGGAAGATATAGTATGTGAAAGGAGAGCAGCACAAAAGAAGAGGAAAGATGAAGTGCAGCAGATCAGTTTACTGAGCCTAACCGAAACTGAGCTCCAGCATATGTTGATGCTCCTTATCAGTTCAAGTATTGTATTACACTCTTTATAAACTGTAGACAGTGTGTCTCTTGTAGGAAGTGTGCCTCTTGTGAGCAGTGTGCTCAGGTAGTGAGCCCTAATTGGCAAGTGCCATTTTGTATTTCCATTCTTCTAACAGAGAATACAATCTTGGGTTAATCACCCCGTGGTTTTTTCCCTTAACAGGGTTTCCATGTCAAAAATATTGTGTCATGTGTATTTCCATTTCATGGTTATGTTTGCTTATTTGAATTAATGTTGCATTGATTATTAAGTAAGTTCAAAAAGTAGAAATAATTAGGATAACTGATTCACCCCCCCTCTTAGTTATCAACAATTGGTACCAGAGCTAAGTTCCTCCTAACAGAGTCTAACAGCTTGAGGAAGATCTGGGAATTCAAATGGATGTATATGGTTTAAGGGAGCAACTCAAGACTGCCCTTGTTGATCTTGAGCAGTCAAACTCTGAAGTCAATGAATTAAAGGAAAGACTCAAACAGGCTGATGATTTCATGAGAGAACTAAAAGACAAATTAAGTCTCTCTATGAAAAAGGGAAAGGAGCTACTTCAGCAATTGGCAAGTCAAGGTGAAGCCAATGACACAAATGAAGATCTGAAGGAGAAAACCAAGTTATGTGAAAAGTTATCAAAATAAGTCATTATGGTAAGACATGAAATAGAATCAGGAGTTATGAAGTTTACCCAAGAGGTTGAAGAGAAAAGAAAAACTGAAGATAATCTAAGACAATATCTCAAGGAGAAATCAGAATATTGCCACAAGATGGATAGAATTATCAGACATCTTGAATCTGATCTTGAAGATGCTAAAGATAATGAAGAAAAACTTGAGGATCAAATTGTCTCTCTCAAAAGGGATCTTCAAACAACAAATGAATATAAAGAGAAATTCAAGATAAGTTCTGCTCAACTTGAAGTTCTTCTTGAAAGTCAAAAGAGGGTAGATGACAAGTGTGGTTTGGGATATGAGAAAGGAGAAAGCTCTGGATCCGGTCAGAAGAATTTTGGATCAGAAAATCCAAGGAACAGGTCTAGAAGACCTCCGGTAAGGCAGCCTAATGCTCAAAGATATCCATCCTTCAATGGATACTGCCACAACTGCAGTAACTTTGGTCATAAAGCTAATCAGTGCAGAAAGAGAATGAATCAGACTAATACATCCTTCTCCGGACAGTGCTTCAACTGTAAAAGGTATGGTCACAAATCTCATGAATGCAGAAATATGCAAATGAACAATTCATTCAATGGTAGATGCTTTGCATGCAATAGAATGGGTCATATGGCTAATCAATGCAGATCAAGAGGATATCAATCAAATATGTAAAGAAATGTTGTTTGCCAAATTTGTAATAGATCCGGTCATATAGCAAAGTTCTGTAGAAGCAAGAATCAGGACAAAAGAAGTCCGGTATATTATAATCAGAATCAAGATAAGGGAAAACAAAAAGTGAATGCGGATGAAGTTCAAAGTGAGATGAATAAGATTTGGGTGAAGAAAAGTACAGAGAATGTAGGGAATGGATCTGCACCAGACTCTGGTGCTGATATTCCTTCCGAAAATTAAAAAGTGAGCTTTAGCTCAGGGGGAGACACAAAAAAAACCTTGTTCCCCCAGCCAATCAATTGGTGCCGGAACTAGCACAAGAAGAGTTGCGGATTAAAGGGTTCATAAGGGAAACATCCAAATAAACTATGGTTAAGATTTGGAAGATCTGCAAGATGTTTAAAGATCAAGATTGATCCGGTTCTTCAAGTCATCCAAATAAGGCAAACCGGAATAACTTAGGTCGAGCATTTATTGCAACCTGACATTAGGGTTTGCGGAGCAATATAAGGGTTTTCTCATTAAGCATTTGTTCATTCTGCATTCAAGAAGAAATGAAAAGTGAAGCTCTGCAACAAAATTCCTCAAGCTCATCAAAGATCATTTACAGAAGTCAATTCATCCAGAAATTGATCCAGCTAACTCTGTGAAACCGAAAGGCGCAAAAGGTATTCTCTGTTATCAAATATCTCTCTATAAATCCTTGAATGATGGGTACTCCAAATATTGTAAAAATCTCTGATAGGCCTCGCCCCAAATTCAAGAAACATCCATACAAATCTTTGGAAGTAGATCCCCTAGGAGCATTTTCCAGTGTTCCGCATGGTGTGTTGCATACAGAAGATATTAGGGTTTACATACACGCGAATATTGAAGAATTTAGGGAATCAAAGTTAGTGGATATCTATCACAAACAGTTAATAGATGATTCTTTTGAGATTAAACCTCAGTATAAAGCCATCCGAGATAAGCATTTTGCACAATGCATTCATTTCCCCTGTTTTGAAGAAGATGAATGGGTTCGGTATGTGTTGAGTGGAGTGCATGACAATTTCTTATGGTTGAATAAACCATTTAAGATCACCAAAGACGCAATTAGGGCAGTAACCGGTCTGCACTCATCCGGTGGAATACCTGTTCTCAAGTCTGTCAAGAATCAAACAGTAAGTGATGCAACCGGATCAAAATTTGACAAGAGAGCTATGACAATTGAAGACATCACTGAACCGGATGTCAAATTTGCATCCATGATAATTGGTTACAAGATTTATCACTCCAGTAGGGAAAATTCAGTACTGGGAACTGTAGTTTACACAGCCTATCAAATGCTAAAAGAAAATGCTGACTATGATCTGTGTGAACTTCTTCTAAGCCAACTTTGGAAAATCTGCAAAAGATTAAGAAGAATAAGAAGAACTCCTTCAAGTATGGTGGCTTGATACTCTGCCTATTCTTTTATTACATGAATGAGCTTCCTGGATCCAATGGCTAGGTATGGCAGAATGACAGATCGGTTGCCATCCAAATCAGAGACTATTTGCATGGGCTTGGGGATGCTAAAACAAGAAATATAGCCCTGTGGGGATATTTCAAGAATTTTCAGAACATGATGAAAGCAAGAGAGAGAATTCCCCAGTCTCTTGTTGAAAAATACAAAGACACTGTATGCTTCATGGTAGAGACTGATCAGTGCCTAATGGAGGCAGTAGAACCAAGAACTGTATGGATCATGCCTATGGGATATGAAGTTGATGAACAAATTGTGGAGCTGCATGTTCAACACATGCTAAGTCAGCCAAAGGATCCAAAGGCAGAAAGGTTTGGAACCTTTGAAGAGCTAAGTGTAAAAGTTCATGTGGAACTCAGACAACCGAAAATAAAGAGGAAAGTGAGAAAAGAAGTTGAAGAAATTGCCAAAGGCTTAGGCATCTCAAAGGAGGCTCTTTATGCCAATAGAGAAAAGGTGGAAAGGGCAGAGAAAGAGGAGAAAAAGGTAGAAAAGGGAAGTAAGGAAAGTGCTTTGGTAGAATCTTCCACCCAGACAAGATCATCAAGGAGATCAGCATCTATCACAGCCAAAAGCTCAAGAACATCAAAACCGGAAGTCCAAGCATCCGGAAAAGGAGAAAAGAGAACAAAGAAAAAGGCAACAAGGTCCTATGTTAGCCTAAAGGATGATGAAGAAACTGAATCAGATGAGGAGATAAAGAAAATCAAGAAGAAGAAGAAATCATTCGGTGAACACTCTCCGGATCTAAAGGAGAAGAAAGAATATAGGAGAAAGAACCAAAGGTGAAGGAAAAAGAAGGTGTCAGTACCAAGGTTGCAGAAGGAGAGAAGACCTCAACAGAGAAGACCACAACTGCTAGTGGTAAGAATGTAGAAGGAGAGAAAGCTCCAAGAGATAGCTCTAAGAATGCAGAAGAAAAGAAAAACCTGTCTCCGGCAAGAGACACTGCAAAAACTGTCCAAGAATTCTTGAACAAAGAAACAATGGAGATTGATGAACCAGAGCTTCTACAAGGACTTTTAATTTTGATTCTCTTTCTCCGGTACAGACAATGAAGATAGCTTCATTTGCTAATGCAAAGGCTAAAGAAAAACTCCTAAAGTCTCACATGGAAGACTGTGAGTTCATAGAAACTGCTTCCGAAGTGCTAGAAAAGATTATGCCATCATTTCAAAAGGATCCCACAGCCTCCTCATCCGGTAATCTCAAAACTCTAGTCAATAGTGTTAGCACACATTTTGATTCCCTAGAGAAGTCAGTAGAAGATAAGGTTCGGAAGGAATTTCTTGCAAAAAGATTATCAGAGGTACAAGGGTTGATAACTAATGATAGGAGAAATATGAATATTGGGATAAAAAGCTTAGAAAATGCTCTTAAAGATGGTGGAGAAATGTACAAATTTTGTTTACAATGGTCCAAAACAACAGTGGAGATTGAGAAGAAAATGAAAGAACAGGAGGATAAACTGATAAAACTTTCTCAAAATTTTGATCCACTTACTACATCAATAATAAATCAAGAATGTCAAATGATTGTAGTTTTGAATGAAGTTAAGAAGCTTGAAAAAGAGAAGAAAAACAGAATCAATAGGTTGAGTGAGCTCAGAGGGATAATTGTTCCTAAGTTAGAGGCCATGCATGAGGCCATAAAAGAAGCTCAAATCATAGCCCGGACCAATGATCCAACAGATCTACAAAGGGCAGATGCGTTTGCATTCCTGTTGAGCGGTCATATATCAATTTTGGATAGAATGAAGCAAAGTTGGGCTACAAAATTCATTCAATTGAAAACAACTTTTGCAGACATTCTTTAGTTTATGTGAGTATGTTATATGCTGCTAAGTATAGTTAAATTTTTAAAAATTTTGATGCGCGGTTCCCACCCTTTGCCATTGATGTCAAAGGGGGAGTGAAGAGTAGTGAAAAATGAGGAATCCAACTAAGGGGAAGCTCCGAAAAATGTATATAAAAATAGAGCATCAGCCAAGGGGGAGCATAGTGTAAACACTTAGTCATTTTTCACTAAGTGTTGCCATCAATGCCAAAGGGGGAGATTGTTGGCAAGAGACACTATATGGATTCATGAATGTTGTCATTGATGGCAACAAAGTTCATCTCACACATCTGCAGGACATGGTGTGTCTCTACCAGAAGTCAAAGTGAAGAATGTTGTGGTCCGGTAAACAAGAACAGAGCATGTGGCAAGGTCCAATAGTTAGGTCTGGATCTCTCAGAGGAAGTATCTTGGTGAAGTACGGATTTGGGGAAGTCAAGAGGACTACCTTGAGTGATAGATTCCAAGGATTTAGCCTCCGGTGGTAGATGAAGAAAAAGATATGAATACTTGAGTATCAGGTTCCTGATTGGCAGTGTGGACAGAGGAAGAACTGACTGGCAAAACATCAGACATTATTCCGGATGTGCTACTGATGATGGTAAAGATTCTTAAGGCATAAGTTATGATTGGCCGACATGATTGATGACTTCTACAAGTATATCCTTGATCCGCATTACTTGGTAAGCAAGGATTCAACCAACAAATTAGAGTTTGTGGAAAATATTGACTATTCCGGGTGCCGACCAGAAAGGTGATGAAATCACTTTTGCATATATATATATAAGATGGATTTAGTTGTGATAAGCATTGTCGTGTAAGGGAATGTGCGAAGAAAAGTAGTAGAGCTGAATAAAAGTAGAAAGGAAGATCTAGTATGTGAAAGGAGAGTAGCACAAAAGAAGAGGAAAGATGAAGTGCAGTAGATCAGTTTACTAAGCCTAACCAGAACTGAACTCCAGCATATGTTGATGCTCCTTATCAGTTCAAGTATTGTATTACACTCTTTATAAACTGTAGACAGTGTGTCTCTTGTAGGCAATGTGCCTCTTGTGAGCAGTGTGCTCGGGCAGTGAGCCCTAATTGGCAAGTGCCATTTTGTATTTCCATTCTTCTAACAGAGAATACAATCTTGGGTTAATCACCCCATGGTTTTTTCCCTTAACAGGGTTTCCACGTCAAAAATATTGTGTCATGTGTATTTCCATTTCATGGTTATGTTTGCTTATTTGAATTAATGTTGCATTGATTATTAAGTAAGTTTAGAAAGCAGAAATAATTAGGATAACTGATTCACCCCCCCTCTCAGTTATCAACAGGAAGATGGTACAAAATTTTTGGGAGGAGAAGCCAAGAAACTGTATAAGTTGTTAACTACTTCCAATGAGGTTTTTGAGCATAGTAATAGAGTTTGGGGTCTTGATGTCAGCCATAAAGCATTAGCTTCCTCTTATAGTCTGTTTTGGTCTAAATTCATAGAACCCAAGAAAGGTAGTTTTAGATGTCTTCTGTTTATTAAGAAATTACCTATTGGGTATAATAATTATGTGTCCCTTGTACAATATTGTTAAGTCTTGTGAACACATTTTTTTAATGTCCCTTTGTAGTGAATGTTTGGTCAATATTTATGGGTAATATCAAAAATTGGTCATCCTTGAACAAGTCTAACTGGAAAGAAATACTTTGTGGGTTCATTGGTGGTTTGAGGTTTAAGTCTTAACATTTTATGGTTTTGTTTGTCCACTGAGATATTATGGGTACTATGGAAAAAAAGGAATGAAGACCATTTTCAAGGCAAGAGGAGGTTGCTTAATGGGTCTTCTTTTAGACTCATGATGTTTGATATATATGTGCAGGTTGTTATGACCATGGAGCTTCCTATTGATAGATTTATGAAGATCATAGATGAGGGTTTAGAAGTGATCTATAAGGCAGATATACAATATGTTGAGTTCTGACCATATGACCTGAGGAAAGTAAACCAAAAGTTTAATGAGGAATACATTGATTTTCAGAACAAGTACTACAATTAACACAGGCTAGAAAAATGAAGGATGAGGCACAAAGAGATCTTGAAGTAACCCTCCAAAACTTTAATGTTGACAGCAGCCAGCTCAGGGCCTCTCCACCAATAGGCACATTCAAAGATGTAGATTCATATGATGCAAGTGATAATAGGGAGCACTTGGAGGGGAAGATAGGGAACATAGAACAGGTTGCTGGGGGTAACAGACAAGAAGATATTGGCAGTACAAGAATTCATAGCTGTGACATTATCAGGACTTCTATACTCCCACAGGCAGGGATGGAACACACAAATGAAGACATATGCCAAGCTGTTGAGGAACAAGTGTAAGGTTTCAGTGAGATCAAATGAGAGACACCCAGAATAGTGATTTATCAATGAGATGATATATATCTAAAATGAACAATAATAGTTTTTGTGTGCAAAAAACTACAAGAAGACTTATATTATTTTGATATGTACTTAATAGCATAGAATGTTGTATTGTAAATTGTGGTATACAATTCAAAAATTATCTTTTTGAATTGAAATGACCTAAATCTGTGACTTCCTATACCACATCTATGTACTTTAATGTTTTTGATTAATATATGGTATACTATTTTCAATTCAAAAAAAAAAAATCATTATCAGTGATTTCTGATAAGTTTTCCGTTATGATAACCTATCTATTTTAGCATTTATGCAAGATAGAGAGGGGGAGAATACCTCGAGCCCATTTTTGTATCTTGTCAAGTGATAGGAACAACGTAAGTATATGTTGTATATACCTACACTATGATGTTTTATATCTATTTAAAATTTTATCTATTAGTTTAAACTCATCGTATGTTGTTGAAGAGCTTCATAAATATCATGGTATGGTAGTAATTATTGCAAACCTCTTCTTGTTTTTACATGAGCACTTATTTTTCCTCTACTCCACAAAGGTTTGGAGAGTGTGGAGGAGTGTTTCAAACTATTTGAGAAGTGGTCTTTAATGACCATTAACTCCTTTTTTATATGCATGCCATTATCGAGAGCCTAGATAGGCTTGTTTTTGGGAAGATAATAGTGGGGTGGATAGAGTGGAGTAAAGCCTTTTAAGAGGATATGCGAGGGGATAAGAGGATATGTGAATATTAGTTCTTAGTAAACACAGGGAGAAAAAGAGCTTGGTTCCTCATGAATATAAAGAGAAAGAGAGCTCTGATTTGAAAACACAAAGCTTGGTGTTTATTGAGTATATGTGGAGAAGAAAGTGAACGTAGTAATAACTTAAGACAACTCGGCTAGCGGAGGTAAGTTTATCTCTTCTATTCAAACACTTCATTCTTATATTGTAGTATTTGAACTTGGTAGAATTTTACAGATGTGTGCGGAGTTCTTCTGAATGTAGTAACTATGTAGACATAGCTTTGTAGGAAGAAGAGAAATAAACTTGTTTAGTTGAAAACCATATTTTTGTAAACATTATAATGTTGTTGTTATCAACATGAATTATGTGTAGTCTTTGAATAATAGTTGAAGTTACAGTTTGTAAACCTTCGAATGATTTGATATCAACAAGAATACTATGTAATATCTTATTTTATGCCTTAGTGCCATATCGTAGAACCCATAGATAACTGAGTTGTTCAATGGGAATAGGGAATATGGAAATAATATGTTTAGCACTAGTTATTTAGAGACTTTGGTCTGCTAGTAAATTGCTTTCCAACTTTGTTTATCTGGGCAAATTTAGTTTTCCTATAACTATCAAACATTGTTATAAGTAGATAGTTGCTTTGTGAATACAAAGTAGAGACTAAGTTTGTTTTCTCTTTTGACCACACAATTATGTAGACACATATTATTTCATAGACATAGTGTTGTAACTAGCCTAAGTTATATTTTTAAACTACTAAGTCCGAACTTATGATAACTCTGTCATAAGCCTAGGAGCTAAGAGGAGTTATAATGTAGAAAGTTTAAGATATAAATAGGTTTTCATATCTCAATGAGATTTTATTGCTTGAGATCAAAAGATTTTGGAATCGATATCATTTATTTTAGATTATAAATAAATGATGTTGATATCATTAAGAACATCTTTGTACAGTGATACAATATCACTTACTCATTCAACAACAATGATAAGCATTATCAAGATAAACATAGGATGTTAAACATTAGTTCTTAATCTTTTTATCATTGAAATTTAGTGGACTTGAGAAGACCAAGAGGTCAAAAGCATCATATCGTTATCGTAGACTCAAACCTATCTAGGTTATAAAATTGAACTTAGTCAAGAGTATTGATGATAAGATAGTATTCATTAAGGTCTTATATACATGAAGATTGAAACTCGTGTTTTATACTTATGAGAAATGTGAATTTGTATAGTGCCTAAGTGGTCTAGAGAAGACTAGAGGATTTTATATTCATGTTATATTATTATACATTCATATCTTTGGATAACAAGAGTTTTTTATATTATAATAGTTTGGGTTAGAGAAGTTAAAACCCTAGAATCAACTAGAAGGGTTTAGAAAACTTTAAACTCTTAAGTCGGTTATGACTTTGTTTTAGTCTATTGTAAGTTATGGTCGACAGTAATTGGTCGAGAAAACCATAGTTGTAGATAGTATAAATTAAGAAATGAGTTTAAGTCATACTTTGATTAAATTAAAAGATTTCTTGATAGAGTCGACAACTTGACCTATAGCACAAGAGTGCTTAATGTTTTTGAGTCTTTGAGTAGAATGACAGGAAGTCATAGAACCTGATATTTGTAGGAATGCAGCAAGGGACTTTGTGAAAGATTAAAATCATCAAAACCTACATATTGTAAATATATCCTAGATTAAAGATTTAATTCTAAGTCTGATTGACTAGGATTGAGTTTAGTCAAGACAATTCATGTCTAGAGTTACTAGTCAAACAAGTCAAACAAGTCAAACTATAGGATGAGGTAGTTTCCAAGTCGAGTTAGAGGTGTGTGAACACATGACTAGGTTTATTGCAAATGTCTATTTATATAGAAACTTTGGCCAAAGTGATGCATTTGTCTCTACATGCATTAGTCGGTTCACAGTGTTTAGATGGTGTAACCTGTTAGAATGATCATACTTAGCTAGAAGATTGTCTAGATTCGTATGGTCAATTGTGTTATGTAGGACACAACACCATGACTCAGATGACAACCTGTTGGTTCCTTATGTTTATACTCTTCATGAAGGGTAGGGTCACTTTCAGGAAGGAAGGTGCGTGAGGGACTACCGATCTATCGTTGGAGGTAAAGCACTCAAATGATGCTCTCCCTCAGTAGCAGAAGACTTGCCGAGACTTGAGTGACATATATCAAAATTCTAAAGACAATACTCTTTATGTTATACTTCATGTTATGACTTATGATGTAAAATTATTCTTTTTTCCAAGTGCAACATATTTGTAAATGTAAAGTGAAATGTTTTCACTATGATTTATCTTTGAATATATTGAATTTTAAGGTTGAAAAATATTCAGAAAATATATGCTTTTATTTCTTCATAATTATGCAAATGATAAAAAAATATTTCACTCATAATTATCATGTTCGTTTACTTGTCTAGTAAATTGTGTGTGTGTTTCTGAGTAATATGAGATGACATGTTACAAAAATAATTTATATGAATAGCCAACTTTTTGTTGATGAAGGTATTAGTGTTTTTTGAGTCTATCAACATCGTTACTCTCTCTTTCTTTAAGAAACCCACTACATTGAGAGTTTGTGGGGTGCTAAAACATGAGAGTGAATAACAAGAAATGATTGGTTGGAGATCTCATTATTCCTCATCTAGCTCATTATCACCCTCTGCTAATGGGTCCTCCTCTTCTTCCTCACTCAACCCTTCAATTTAGAATAATTTCTTTTTAGTGCATTTATGTCCTTGATTGTATTTGCTATCACAATTGAAACATAACGCTTTTGCTCTTTTCTCTTCAATTTGTTGCGGCATCAATCTAATAGGTTGAGGAAGTGATTGTGTAGGAGTGCTTTTATCTCTTATGTTTAAAAAACCTTTCCCTTTATTAACCATAATTTTTTCCTCTACCTGCCTTTCCATAATCATTGCTTGGGAAATAGAATTTGGATGGAACATGTGTACCTCATATTTGATGTGATCCTTTAATCTCCCAAGGAATAATTCCAACAAATTTTCCTTTGCCTCATTTTCCACTCTTAAAGGAAAAGTTTGGAATTGATGAATATAATCCTTGACCATACCTATTTGCCTTAATTTGGTAATTTGGCTAAAGTAGCTATCCATAAGATTGTCACCATAACGAGTAGTGAGTTCCTCTTGGAAAATAGATCAAGTGACAACATGCCCCTTCTTTTTATTTTCTTCACATATCCAATGATACCAAATTAATTGGTCCAGTTCCAAGTATAGGGAATCCATTTCCACCTTTTGTTGACAAGGAACATGATGAATTTTAAAGAATTACTCCATTTGGCAGAGCCAATTGGTAAGATCTATGCCATCAAACTTCTGCATGTACAACTTTGATGTGAAGTGCCTAGCTCCATAGAATTATTTAGGTGATGATCTACCTTCAAGTCTAATTCAAACCCTAAAATACCGTCCCCTTACGAGACTCCTCTTCCTCCCAATCTAGGTTGTGTGACTCCCTATGTTTGGGATCTCTATGATGTTGACCATAAACAAATCTCTCCATCATTTTCTAGATATCACTTAACCTAGCCAACCCTTGCATTCACTCTGACACAATTAATAAGATTTCATCCTTCAAATTCTTGGTTTCTTTTCTAATGTGTTCAAATATAGATTCATTTTCTTTATGCACAATCTCCTCATTTTCCACATCCTCATTGCTTGGAGATTTTCCAAGTATGACTTGACATTCTTTTCGCCTCTTGTTGTAGGCCCCACCATGATGAAAAATATTTTTTTTTGCTAAATAAATGCACCCTAGGGGGATGCTCCCATATATTAACTTCAAGTTGAATGTCAACATCATAAAATATATACATATATGTCCTTATGTAAATCACTACTAACCAGTCCAATAGTCTAGATTTAACAAGAAATATACAATTTCTATGACAACCTTATACAACTTCATCAAAAACTATAGCCAACTATATCTTATCAACAAAAAACTATTGCAAACTATATATTATCTAGCATATACTATCTACGACCTTCTGACTCAAAAGGCTAAATTGAACCTGAGAACTAAAATTTCAAGCAAGAATTCAATCCCCCTCTACTACCTCCTTGTCCGCATCCATGGAGCTCTAGAACCAGTCACCTACATCTTCAACTGTCCATCCCAACACCTATTTTAGGAAACTAACCACTGTCTCAACTTTATGTCTCTTATTAATGCAATCTCCTTTCTTGTTCGACATAATAAATGGATGCCATGTAACCATATCTCCTTTGAGTTTGAGTCTGAGAAAATCTTTGGGAAGTGGTACCCCATTTCTATATCTAGCGATATTCAGAACTTCTTCCCAACCACCGAGAAAAGATTGTTTAATAAAGTCCCTTGCAATTTCCCATCTTCCTTCAATTCCTCGTGATCAAGTAAAGAGGCAATAAACATTGAAGAAATGTCTGAGTTAACTCTAAACCTTTGATTAGCCATGAGGAATTCATCACCTAGGATCCACTGAAAGCCCAACAAAAAAATACTATTTTTGGGTTTAAAAACCATTTGCAATATTTCTCTAAAACCTGGCCAAGAAAATATATTTGGTGTTGCAGGCATGTTAAATTGATAGGAGTATCCATTCTTCAATTTCGCTTCCTTCCTCTGCAACCACACTCTCCACCCCAAAACCACCAGTTCTTTCTCCCTGTGTTTTATCTTACAAAACAAAAAAATGTTTCCTCTGCTAAAACTATTGATTGAATCAGAATGTTCTCGATTTCAACCCCACATAACTCCTTGCAATGAGTGAATTGATGCTTGAGTACTCCTCCAACAAGTTCTTCATTAATGATTAATAATATCTTTGTCCTTTCCATCTTCAGTCGAATCCAGCACTCCAAGTGAAGTGCAAAATCATAATTGTTTTGTATTATCAATCGAATTCAACAACCGCCACCACCTCCACTACACATTCCTCCACTCTGTTAATGGCTTGATCAGCCAACTCATTCACTTCATAATTTGTTTCTCTATAAACATGATTTAGGGAGAAATTTTCCAAACACCTTGATGTTTTAGAAATTTCATCAATATAGTTATTCAATTGTGTGTCATTCTAGTCCTTATAGCATTTATAACAAGAGAAAAATCTCCTTCTATTGCAAGTTTTACAATTCTCATTTTAATACTAACCCGAAGACCTATTAATAAAGCTTGAAACTCTACCATGTTATTTGTTCCATTTTTTAACCTTTTCAACACTTTGCATATTACCTTACCATTCTAGTCCCTCACAATATAACCTACTCCTGATGAGCCAGCATTTCCCTTCGACGTGCCATTGAAATTTAAATTGAACCATCCAACCTCTAGTGGACTCCATTTCACTTCCCTTCTTAGTTTTAGGGATTTCTCTCCCCCACCCCATTAACAGGGGGTGGTACAGGAGCACCTAGAAAATCATGTTTTCTTTTGTAATAAGGTCTATTGACCAATGCATTTTCATTTTAGTTTGTGTCTAGGTTCATTTTGTAAGTCCCAAGTGACATTTGTCAATTGTAATCGCATAATGCTAAAAATAGCAATAATGCCAAAAATAGGCAGTAGTGTTTCCCAGCCGCTTGGAATCAATCTCCCAGCTACTTGGAATCAATCTCCCAGCCGCTTGGAGTCAGTTTGGTACTACTCTAGGCGAATCTATAAAAACCAGGGAAATAAACAAGATTAGGTATTAGGGTTTGAGGTTGTAATCAGTCATATAATGTTGTGATCGAATGTAATCAGATCACAAAGAGGAGGTTGAGTGTGATTGAACATTATTTCAAAGAGAAATAAAGATATTTTGTTCCGTCATTTCAATTCATGTTCTCTGTAATTACAAATTTGTTAGCTGTAGATTTCCTTTCCGTTCTGTGTTTTCCCATTGTCGTAAGATGTCGATTTGAAGCATTCCACTAATAAGATTTCTATCAAAATCAGTGGAATGGCTTCTTGATGTACATATATGTTTTAATTTCTTGTTTATGTTTTCGTTGTTTGTGTTCTGTTTGATGGTGGAGAGGGTCGGATCGACTATGCTGCGCAGTAGACCAACCTAGCATCTCCATGTGCTAGGGTCTAGGTTGGAATTTAGGCAATTTGAGGACTTGCAGCTTTGTGCAGGCATCATCAGCAAGACATAACCTTCGGAGAAGCTTTTGAAAGTGACACCGATCAAGGTGTTAGACCGATATAACGCGTATTGCGAATGCACATCACCAATGTATATCGAGAATGTATGTTAGAATATACATTCTGTCGGATACAACAAGTGATCGGTCGTAACGGTGAATCAGGGTGTAGTAACCAACCATAACAAGTCATGTTATGCATATACCACAGTTTTGAATATCGGAGTGATCGTCCATCGGGGAAAGTTAAGGGATCGGCCAAATAAATAACAAGGTGGCCGACAGGATATGTTTTATCGATGAGAACATATCACCAAAACTGAAGTCACACTCTCACCAATACAGTCTATTGATAAGTTTTGAAGCTTTCTATGTGCGCTTTGCATCATTTTTGGTATCAGAGATAGTGAAAGGTCTGCAGAAGTGTTGGTGTTGTCTGTGAATGTTTATGTCAGATAGAGAAAGAGAAGAAGGGGCTAGTGATATGCCTCCAAAGGGAATGACCACCGAAGTGGTCAAGAAATTCAAGGAGATGGAGGAGATGATCAAGACTGGAATCAAGGAAGCACTCCAGGCTGAGTTGAAGACCTTGGGAAAAGGCAGGAAATCAGACGAGGAGTCTGGTGAAGAAGAAGATGGGGAAGAGGAAACAACCCTAGAACAGACAGGTATATCTGTAGACCAGAAACAATTTCTGGAGGCCATAAAATCACTTGGTAAGGAGTCGTCCGAGGCAAAAAATGGAGATTTTGATGTTTAGTGGAAAGATGGACACAGAAGAAGTCATTGAATGGATCGAGGCTCTGAATAATTATTTCGAGTACAAGGAGGTACCGGAGAATAGAAGAGTCAAGTTTGCAAAGACGAAATTGAAGGGCGTTGCACTCACATGGTGGAACTACACCCAGGGAGAAAGGGGGAAGAGTGGCAAGAGCATGATCTCATCCTGGAGTCGAATGGTAGAGAGGATCAAGGCTCAGTTCCTATCGGCGGATTATGAGGTGTAGATATACAGGAAAATGTAGAACCTCAGGTAGAAGGATATGGATGTATCCACCTACACAGAGGAATTTCACAAATTGTCTCTAAGGTGTGGACATGCTGAGGATGAGAAAGGAAGTGTTGCCAGGTATATTAATGGCCTGAAGTATAGTATACAAGATGAGATTACCATCTTGACACCAGAAACCGTGGACAAGTGTTTCCAAGTGGCACTGAGAGTAGAAGAGAAGCAGAAAAGAAAAGGAGAACAGCAGAACAGAGGCAGAGGCAGAGGTGGAAGGAATTCCAGAGGCAGAAATAGCTTTGGTGCAGAAATCAGTTCCAGAAGACTCAAGGGAAGTCCAGTCAGCAAGAACATAGTGGAGAATCTAGTTCCAGAGAGGGTTTTAGAGGAAGGAGACCCAATGGAAGAGGCAGATTTGGTGGACCAGGCAGAGGTCCTAATGTCTTCATGGGAAGATGTTATAATTGTAACCAAATCAGACACACAACAAGCAGGTGTTTGGAGAAAGCCTCAAGCTCTCATGGAGGAGAGAGAAGGAGCCACCTAATTCAAGAAGAAGATTGTCAGAGTGTGAACTCACCTATGGGAAGTGCAGCTCTAGCACAAGATGGAGAAAGTCTCATGATGAGAAGAACAATGCTAAAAGTGCCATAGAACAAGGAACCACCCTAGAGGAAGACACTATTCAAAACTCTGTGTAAAGTTTCCGACAAAAGGTGTAAGGTAATTGTTGATTCTGGTTCAACTGAAAATTTTGTTTCAGTAGAAATGGTAGAGAAATTAAACTTGGAAAGATTGCCACATGTGAGTCTATACAAAGTGTCATGGCTGAACAAAGGGCAACAAGTCTTGGTCGATGAACAAGCTTGGGTAGAATTTCAAATAGGGGAATATGGGGATAAAATTTTGTGTGATATAATTCCCATGGATGCATGCCATTTACTGTTAGGTAGACCTTGGCAGTATGATGTACAAGCCCATCATGATGGTAAATTCAATTCCTTTGTGATCACTAAGAATGGTAGACAGTATAAGATGGATCCTTTACCAGAAGAAGGTGTAGACAAGAATGTAGGCTCAAGTATCATGTTAATGAGTGGGAAAGAGTTTCTCCATACTCTGAAAGCAGAGGGAACCTAGGGGTATGCTCTGATTTTGAAACCTAAAGATAATTTTGATTTGTCTGAAAACAAGGAAAAAGTCCCTAAGGAAGTGCAGGAATTGTTAGACAAATATAAGGGTATCATGGTGGAGGATATGCCCAATGTACTACCCCCTTTGAGAGACATAAGTCATTAGATTGACTTCATCCCAGGATCCACATTGCCAAATAAACCAGCTTATAAAATGACACCTAATCAGAATGAGGAGATTGCTAAACAAGTACAAGAACTGTTGGATAAAGGCTTGGTGAGGAAAAGTCTTAGTCCATGTGTTGTACCCATAGTTTTAGCTCCCAAGAAGGATGGCAAATGGAGGTTATGTACTGATTCGAGAGCCATAAATAAGATCACCATCAGATATAGGTTTCCTATGCCCAGAATAGAGGACCTCATGGTTGTTTGGGAGGAGCTCGGTACTTTTCTAAAATTGATCTCAAGAGTGGATACCATCAGATTAGGATTAGACAAGGGGATGAATGGAAGACAACCTTTAAGACTAATGAAGGTCTTTATGAGTGGCTGGTGATGCCATTTGGTCTGTCCAATGCTCCAAGCACTTTCATGCATCTAATGAATGAGGTATTGAAAGATTTTATTGGCAAATTTGTTGTTGTCTATCTTGACGATATTCTATTTTTCAGAAGGACAAAGGAAGAACATTTGCAACATTTGGAACAAGTGTTGAAGAAGCTGCATGAGGAGAAACTGATGATCAATATGGAGAAGAGTGTCTTCATGAAGGAAGAACTCACATACCTTGGATTTGTGATATCCCAGGGCAATTTAAAAATGGATCCAGAGAAGGTAAATGATATTCTGTCTTGGCCATCACCTAAAACAATAAGTGATGTAAGGAGTTTTCATGGGTTGGCAACTTTTTATAGGAAATTCATAAGAGGATTCAGTCATATTTGTGCACCCATTCTAGATACCATAAAATGAGGACAGAAATGTAAGTTTGTTTGGAATAGAGCAGCTGATGAGTCTTTTAAGATTCTCAAACATAAAATAGCAAAGAAACCCATTTTGGTTTTGCCTGATTTTAATAAGTTGTTTACTATGGAATGTGATGCCAGTAACATTGTCATTGGTGCGGTCTTGAGTCAGGAAGGTAGACCTGTTGCTTTCTTTAGTGAAAAGTTGAATGATGCTAAAAGGAAGTATTCCACATATGATCTAGAATTGTATGCAATGGTTCAAGCATTGAAAAAATGGAGACATTATCTCTTGCCCAAGGAATTCATTGTTTATACTAACAACCATGCTTTGAGTTTTTTGAATTCGCAGGAGAAGCTAAATCACAGGCATATGAAGTGGGTCGAACAACTCCAGGTGTATACTTTTTCCATTAAACATAAGAAGGGACAAGCCAACAAGGTGGCAGATGCTCTGAGCAGATGAGTGTGCACTATACAGGAAATCTAGTTGCTAAGTGTGGGAGTGGATTCTCTCAAGAATATGTACCAGGACGATGAGGACTTCAAGGAGATATATGCAGTTTGTTCACAATTTTCAGATTCCTATCATTCTGATTTTTCTAAATATTTGTTACAGCAAGGGCTACTGTTCAAAGGCAGCCAACTGTGTGTACCTAGGTGTTCCATGAGGGAGAACATCATAAAAGAGAAACATTGTGGTAGTCTTGGAGGTCATTTTGGACTGGACAAGATGTTGGAACAAGTGAGAAGGCTTTGCTTCTGGCCTAAGATGCAAACAGATGTCAGGAAATTTGTAGAAACTTGTAGCATTTGTCAGAGGGCAAAATGAACTTCATCCAATGTAGGTCTCTATCAACCACTTCCAATTCTGCAAAGGCCATGGGAGTGCATCAGTATGGATTTTGTTTTGGGTCTTCCCCAGACTCAAAGAGGTTTCAATAGTGTGTTTGTTGTAGTTGACAGATTCAGTAAAATGGTTCATTTTGTGCCATGCAAATGTACCAATGATGCTTCACACATTGCTGGTCTATTCTTTAAGGAGATTGTTCAAATTCATGGTTTGCCATTTAATATTGTCACTGACAGAGATCCCAAGTTTGTGGGACATTTTTAGCGCACATTGTGGAAGAAACTGGGCACTCAATTATCTTTCACATCAACATATCACCCTCAGACAGATGGACAAACTGAAGTGGTGAATAGATCACTGGGTAATCTTTTGAGGTGTTTGACTAAACAACATGGAGAAGCATGGGATATGATCATCCCACAAGCAGAGTTTGTATATAACGATTCTATTAATAGGAGCACAGGAAAGAGCCCTTTTGAAGTTGTATATGGAATTCATCCCAGAGGAATTTTGGAGCTCAGGGATTTCTAGAACATGGAGAAAAGGAGTGCACAAGGAGAAGATTTTGTAGTCAGTATGAAGGATATCCATGATGCTGTAAGGGAAACTATCCAGAAGAACACAGGGAAATACAAAGAGAGAGTTGATCAGAAGAAAAGGGATGTCCAATACAAAGTTGGAGATCTGGTAATGGCATATCTGAAGAAGGAAAGACTTCTGAAGGGGCAGCCCACAAAGCTTTTTATGAAGAAGATAGGTCCATGCAAGATTGTACACAAATTTGGGCCTAATGCATATGAAAATGAACTTCCTCCAGGTTTAGCGATATCACCCATTTTCAATGTGTCAGAACTGTTTCCATTCAGGGGAGACAATGTTACAGATTCAAATGTGACAGGAGTAGGGGATGCAGAATGGATTTCTAATCTTCCACCGAGTCAGCCAGTACAACTGGAATGTATTTTGGACACCAAAGTTCAAAAGAAGACCAGACACAAAATCTACAAGCAATATCTGGTCAAATGGCGTGGTTTGCCTGATGAAGATGCAACCTGGATGAGCGAGGAGGACATAATCAAGCATGGAGTTACTATTTCAGACTTGGTTCCTCAAGGGACTTGAGTTCTTTTTAGCCCCAGGAGTATGGTGCAGGAGCACCTAGAAAATCATGTTTTCTTTTGTAATAAGGTCTATTGACCAATGCATTTTCATTTCAGTTTGTGTCTAGGTTCATTTTGTAAGTCCTAAGTGACATTTGTCAATTGTAATCGCATAATGCTAAAAATAGCAATAATGCCAAAAATAGGCAGTAGTGTTTCCTAGCTGCTTGGAATCAATCTCCCAGCTGCTTGGAGTCAGTTTGGTACTACTCTGGGCAAATCTATAAAAACCAGGGAAATGAACAAGATCAGGTATTAGGGTTTGAGGTTCTAATCAGTCATATGATGTTGTGATCAAATGTAATCAGATCACAGAGAGGAGGTTGAGTGTGATTGAACATTGTTTCAAAGAGAAATAAAGATATTATGTTCCGTCATTTCGATTCCTGTTCTTTGTAATTGCAAATTTGTTAGCTATAGATTTCCTTTCCATTATGTGTTTTCCCATTGTTGCAAGATGTCGATTTGAAGCATTCCACTGATAGGATTTCTGTCAAAATCAGTGGAATGGCTTCTCGGTGTACATATATGTTTTTATTTCTTGTTTCTATTTTCGTCATTTGTGTTCTGTTTGATGGTGGAGAGGGTCGGATTGACTGTGTTGCGCAGTATACCAACCTAGCATCTCCATGTGCTAGGGTCTAGGTTGGAAGTTAGGTGATTTGAGGACTTGTAGCTTTGTGCAGGCATCATTGGTGAGACATAACCTTCGGAGGAGCTTTTAAAAGTGACACCGATCAAGGTGTTCAACCGATAGAATGCATATTGTGAATGCACATCACCAATGTATATTGAGAATGTATGTGATAATATACATTCTGTCAGATACAACAAGTGACCGGTCATAACACTGAATCAGGGTGTAGTAACCGGCCATAACAAGTCATGTTATGCATATACCATAGTTTGGCATATCGAAGTGATCATCAGGGAAAGTTAAGGGATCGGCCAGATAAATAACAAGGTGGCCGACGGGATATGTTTGGCTGATGAGAACATATCGCCAAGACAAAAGTCACACTCTCGCCGATACAGTCTATTGATAAGTATTAAAGCTTCCTTTGTGCGCTCTGCGTCAGGGGGCCATGATTAAAAAAATAATAATATTACAATAAATCACACAAAAAAAGTCCAACTAATCTAGAAAATTTATTGTAACTTACCAAGGCCTAGGTCTCACTTCCAAAAAATCTCCAAGAAATTAGTTGATTTGTAGCCTTGAGAGTGAATTTAGTGGAAACCCTAATTTCACAATAAATTCATCATATCTCCTCCAAATGCCTTCAAAATAGGATTCTAGATATATCAATGCACCCTTGTACAACCCTCCAAAAATTAGGAAAAAGCTTATTGAATTGCAACCCTAGGAGTGAAAATGGTGGAAACACTAATTTTGTGATAACTCTCTCAATTCTACTCCAGTTAACCTGAAATCTAGACTGTAGTAGCTTTAATATATCCTTGAAAAACTTGAAAAGAGTCACCAAAATGAGAGAGAAACGTGCTTCCTAAAATGACCTTGAAAATTAAAAAAATCACATTGTTTCTTGCCTTCATGGTGCCAAGGTCATGCTTTGATACCACTTGTAATGAAATAACTTGCACAAGAGAAGAATATAATAGGAAATATGCTAAAAATACTTGATAATAATTGAGAATAACAAGCCACTTCGATGGGGGAAACATTCAAATATTTCTAATGAGAACATAATTCACAATATCTTGATAATAAACTTGCCACTACCTCCTATATATACCTAATTGTGCCATGGCTGCCACACATGCTGATTTAAATCCATAAGTATAACCCCTAGGACAACCCAACTACCTCTATATGACTATAATAATGATTATATACTTAATTAAGAGTTAAGGTAGCCACAAACTAACTACTCATAACCCTGAGCACACTATAGGATTAAGGGTATGGCACTTTCTTTCCACCAAGAGGGATGTATGCATGGACCGGTCCATCTAAATCTCACCACCTAAGTCTTTGCAAAAACTATGGCTAAGTAGCATGTTGTAACTAGCAAGTATATTCGTTACAAGAATATTCAATTTTAACCTCTTATTAGGGTAGGCAACAAGGGCTATTTGACCATCTTTAATTTGCCCAATAAGAGGAACTTTATTGGGCTCCATGGAATAATATTTTCTGAAGGTTTTGCAATTGTATTTATTTTCAAGAAAGATTTACAGCATATTGATATTAAGACAGCAATTTCTGATTGCTCAGATCGCTAAAAGCACAGAACAAGAGTATACTGTTGATAAGACCTTAAGATTCTAGACTCTAAATGCCACTTCTTAATTCCAACTCTGAATGCCAAATGAGAAGGAGGAAATGGTTATTTATAGGACAAAGCGGACTTCAAAACTCAAAACTATATTAGAAGTCCGACCATACAAAAAAGACACATTGCAACCACTGTAGGAGAGGATCGCTGTTAAGCAGTCAAATCCAAGAGCACTAACTATAGTGAAAAGTACATAATTATTTGCATTAGACACACCATATGCGAGAACAACCTGCTTTACACCCAAAAGCAAATATGGGGATTTTGCTTTTTGTGACAGGGTAGCGTCCTGTTGAAGAGGTCTGAAAATGACATCTAAGTCATCATCTCGATGATGGAATGTGTAGATGATCTTTTCAATCTCATCGGGATAAGCTATATCCATCTATGTTCTTGCTGCTACCAGTGCAGGATGAAGTGAAGGAACCAAGTCATTCAAAACTGCCTTGGAGAAACAACTATGTGTGAGAGGGTAATACTCTACTCTGGGCAAACAATAATGGTGTGGTTGATCAAGAAAACCAGAAGGACCTGCTAAACCTTCTTCAATAGACTAGCCAAAATTCTTTTGGATGTGATCAAAGAATTCTTTCATATCCGGCTGTAAAATCTTATCATTTACTCCTAAGAATATCTTTGCATAATCCTCAAACTCTATCTGAGAAATAGTGATACTATTAATGAATCTAAATTTAGCCATTTTTAACAAATTCTTCTTATTCTTGTATGTCCAACTCATAGGAAGAAGTGAAGTAATACAAACATCCATTTGTATTCCATTGCAAAGCATAAAATCAATCTGAGCTTCTTTAAGACCAAAAGCACACAGGAAATCATAGGATTCATCTGGAGTGAGGATACCCTTTTGATAGTTTTCTTGTATTTTATTCCTTAACTCATCCAATCACTTATTCAGAATAAACACTTCAAGAATTGGAGAGATTATTTCTGCAGGTAACTGGGGAACCCAAATTTCTTTTCCACTAGTGTCCATGCTTTAATTAACTTCAATGCCATCTTTCCTCCTGACTGTATCTCCCATCTCTATCATTATTGATGCTGGTTCTACTAATTTTGACAATTCTCTGGTCAAACTGTCGGCAAGAGGATTATTATCTCCTTGGATCCATTCTATGTCAAAATCATAACTAATGAAGTCTAGATACCATCTGGCTATATGTCCATGTGCTATGTCTTTATCAGGTTTCTTCTTTAGCAGAGATCTCATCAGCTGACTATCTGTTCTGACTATGAAGTGAGCAGGTTTCAAGAAAATCTTGAACTTCTGAATTCCTTTTTTAACAGCAAGAATTTCTTTTTCATATATTGTATACCTGCATTCTGTGTCAGTAAATGTGCCAGATCTATATCCACAAATTTGAGATCCCTTTAAAGGAATTTCCTGCATTAAAATAGCACCCCAAACTTCATCAGCAGCATCAGTATATAAGATAGTGGAAAACCTTCTTCTGGTAAATGCAATGTAGGAAGGTATTGACACTTAAACTTAATTCTTTGGACAATTTTGGTCAATTCATTTGTCCAAGGCCCTGCTCCTTCTTTGAGTTGATTCTGTAATTTTTTCCTGTCTTTTGCCAGGCCATTGTAAAATGGAGACACATAGTTCAAGCATCCAAGAAATCTTTGAATCTACTTTATGCCTATCAAAACATTTGGAAATTCACTGATATGTTTCAAAATATGAGGTTGCAATTTGACTTTTCCTTGAGATAGAATTAACCCAAGAAAATCAATTTCTTCCTGGCCTATCACTATCTTCTTGGCAGAGAGACAAATTCCATGATGTTTGATGGTATTGTATAAAGATTCTAAATGCTTTAGATGTTGAGAAAGATCATCAGAAAAAACAATGATGTCATCAATATAAACAGCACAGAAATCTTTTAAAGCTCTCAATGCTTGATCCATTTTCCGCTGGAAATATGCAAGAGTAGTTTTCAAGCCAAAAGGCATGACATTCCATTCATATAGTCCTTGAGGGATTGAAAAAGCTGTTTTATACCTATCCTCATTTTTTACCTTGATTTGCCAAAATCCTGACTTGCAGTCAAACTTAGAAAAAATCTTTTTTGAGGCAGCTCTTACGATCAAGTCAGTGCTAAATGGAATAGGATAATTGAATGGAAGTATGATATCATTAAGAGGCTTATAATTTATACAAAATCTCTTTCTACCTCTTATCTGTTCTGCTCTCTTATTTACTAGGAAAGTTAGACAACTGAATGGGCTTTTGCTGTCTTTGATGAATCTTCCTTCAAGTAATTCTTGTAGATGTTCATCCATTTCTTTAACTTCTGATGGACTCATCAAATAGGCTGGCTCAAAAGGAATGACAGAGGAACATTTTGGTTTTATCTTGATTTCACATTCTTCATGATCTTTAGACCAAAATTGGAGTGGATTCATACTGCAGCAATCTTTTTCAAATCTGATTTTGATAGGTTCAAGAAGAGAAGGTAGCTTTTGGGATTGTAAATGGATATTCTCTTTTTTGCTCATTCTCATTGGTTTCTTTTCTGAAGATTTATTTTCCATAAACTTATGATTTACTACCTTGAGTGTAGGAATTTTAATCTGACCATCTTCATGCCTGAGAGATATTTCATGAATTCGTAGCATAAAAGGTTGGTATTTTGTAAGGAAAGTGAAACCTAAGAGAACATCACCTTTGAGATGTTCTAATTCAATGAAATCTGTCACAAACCTTTTACCCTGTATTTCAATAGGTACATCTTGAGCATATCTGCCATATTGGACTTCTTGACCATTGATTGCAACACCTATAGGCAGATCAGGTCTGGTTTTCCAGAATTCTTTAGGAATAACATTGGTGTTCACAAAACTCCTGGATGATCCAAAATCAACAAAGGCATCCATAAGGATGGGTTTATATCCTAGGAAAAGGAAATTTACTCGGATGTATGTACAATGCTCAGCAATAAACAAGGCATTAGCAGGTTTGGACTTAGAGGATTTCTCAGACTGTGTATCAGAATTTTTAGAATTTTCAGCTTTAAACATGATGTCACGAATTTCCCCCACTGCAGAAGTGAGTTTATCTAAGGCTTTTTGCTGAAGAGCAATTTGGCGGGTCAAAAGAATTAATTCTTCATGGCATTGATCAATTTTGGCACACATAGTGTCCATGGAGCGACCTAAAGAGGGTTGTAGAGATGGAGATCAGGATTTGTGTGGTTTCCATTTGGGAGCAATGTAGTCATGGGAACTAGATTGGCGGGATCGACGAGACCTGGAAACTGGAGGAGGAGATAAAACTTCCTCTTTTTGAGTTCTGACATATGAGGAAGAGCTCTTACCTTTTCGAAGCTGATGCTGGAGAGAATCTTTTTCAACTTCCCATTGTCTGATCTCTCGTAATTGTTGCTTGGCAGAAGTTCTCTTTTCATCAATTGTACCAAGCATCCGATAAGGATCTTTAGCCTTGGCCATGCTAATCTTAAAATCTAAATCCTTGATGGCTTTTTTGATCACCTTAGTAACAGCACCAGTATCTTCTGAAGAACTAGATTCAGATGCATCACTGGTGCTAGAAGGACTGACCTTTTTGTGTTTATCCCGGGCCATGTTGAGCTGTTCAGGTAAAACTTCAACCAATTCAAAAAACTGATTGTCTACACGCTGATTCAAAACATCAGAACTATGTACAATCTCCCAATTATTATCTACATCTTGTTTAGAAAATAAGGCATAGACTTTATTTTCATGTTTTCCTCTCTTAGGATAGTCAGTGGCATAATGAGGACCTTTACATATAAAACATTTGACTGGCTTATGATCACCTGAATGCTTATTTTTTCTGAACAAATATTTCGGTGGAGATCTCCTTTTAAAAGAATGTTTTTGTACAGGAGCAAATCTGTATCTTTTCTTATATTTCTTGTGGCGAAAAGATCTTTCCATATTGTCATCATCATAAAATCTTACATCTTTTACAACCATAATTTTTTCCACATGAAGATTTCCTAAATTCACGGACATGCTTGAAATCCTTCAACTGACTGAGTGGTGGCAAGTCACAGTAGTCTTTCATATTACAAGAGGAATTATATTGGTTTTTATTATCATTCAAAGCTTTTGTCAAGCAACTTTTATCCAACTTGTGTGTAACCAGATTTTTCAAATCAACAAAACCATATTTATCCACTGTGGTTTTATATTTATTCATAACATAATCTTCAGCGTATTCACCTAAACCACATGGAAGAGAACTCAAATAGTATTTCTTTGTAGTTGGATCATGGAGTTTATGTGCTGCTATCATAAAATTTTCAAAGAATAAATTATATTTCCTGAGCTTGCCTAAGTCTTTTAATTAAAGAGAAAATATAATTTTTTCTGCTTCTAAGACTTCATTCTTTCTATTGCCAGCAAACAAACCAATTAAAGTCATTTTCAATAGTGAAAATCCTTCTGCTGAAATATCATTTCTGCCCAAATCTTTTTCTTTCACATAGTCTTCACCTGTTTCAGGATTGGTTGTGATAATTCCATTATCAGGCAGAGAATTCCACCAATTCCTAAGTTTTCCAGACATAAGTCTGACAACATATAAGACTTTACTCACATCATTCCAAACTGAACCTCTGGTGTCAAAATAATTATCTAGTGTATCACACCAAGTGCAAATAGCATCATAAGGATCTACAAGTTTATCTATATTGAGAATATATCCTGATGTTGCATATGCTCTTAGATTTTCAGGTTTGGAATTTTTTGAAAGAACTTCTTTCATTTCTACATCATACCCATTATTTACAGACTCATGACTAGCAAAATAATATTCTTCCCAATTTTCTACATTATCATTAATTTTAACCAAATCATATTGCAGAGGATTGAATTCTATTTCTTCTTCTGAATGAGGAGATGATTCATCTTCAAGATAGACTTCATCTTCAGAATTCATGGCAGCAGCAGGTTCCTCCATATAAATGGGATCATTTGGTTGTTCAAGATGCAAATCTTCTAACCAGTCCTTTAGTTGCTTTGAGTGTTGCATCACGTGTTCCTTTTGCTTGGGAAGGACTAATTTAGTAGGCATAGGGGCAGACTTGCTTCTTATTTGAGAAGTCTTTTGTTCGGGTTCATCTACTTCTTCAACAAAAGAAATACTTTTGCCTTTTTGAATCTTAGGTCTACTAAAAGTTTCACCTTTATGAGATTTTGTTTCTTTTGTTTCTTCAAGTTCTTCCTCAGAACTATCTTTGCCCTTCTGAGAAACTCTGATCTTCTTTGTGTATTTTCTAATCTTTTCTAATTTATGGGCAACATGTTCTAACAAGGCTTTTTGTTCTTGTGCCTGAGTTTCTCTCTTGTTATCTGAGATGACTACATTTTCATTGATGTGAGTAGCCATTGAATCAATTCTCTGGGCAAGACTGTGAACCTGAGTTTGCTGAGATTGGAGATTTTTAACATTATAATGCATTGAACCAAAATCATTCAATAAAGAAGTAGACTATTTTTCTATCTTGCTTGTACAAGTCTCAGTTTTAAATACTACACTCTGAACTTGTGACAGTGTTTCATGAACAGAGACTGTTCTATTAATTCCAAATTTTTTATCTACAGCCATATCATCTAGATTTTCTTGAGCAAACAACATCCATTGAGACTGCCAATTTCTTTGAGCTTCTGAGGTTTTTTGCTTACCTCCTACCTTAGTGTGCAGTCTAGCCTCATATTTTCCCCATAGCTATTTTTCGGGGTCTAAGACAGTGAAACTTTCTTGTGTAGGCCATCTCCCTGGTACATAATTTACTAATTCCAAAGCAGTTGCTGGATCTACTTGGATTACTTTCTTTTCTTTCTTCTCAGTACCATATCTAGGCAATGCTTCCCGCATCATACACATATGTTCAGGCTTCTTAGATATCCTAATCCCTTTCTGTTTTTGGTCCTTCTGTTCTTCTTCTTGTCTAGGAGCAAGGTGTAGCCTGGAACTAACTTGCCTGGCTAATTTTTCAACCAAAATAGGGTCATTGCTTAAATCAGAAGTAGAATCAAAGGATGACCGGGAAGGATATGGATTCACAGATTGGGATGCCTAGAGTCTTCTGGAATTGCTAGAAGATGTCGAACATTCTTTTGGGTTGTAGTCAACATATGGTTTTCTGTTGGTACTGGGATAGGCATGGGCCATTGAAAAACTTCTTTTTAAAGGCTGACTTCTGGATGAAGGCTCTTCCTCTAAAGGCTATTCTAAAACAGTCTGATCTGGGACTGATTGCAAAGTGATAGTGGCAACTCTCCTTGACTAGAAGTAGGGTCTCTCAGAGAAACTATTCCTATGAACAAGAAGATCAACAAACTGGGGTTTCGATTTATTTAACAATTGTTCTATGATCGGAAAACCAGTTATGAAGCCAATGTGGTCAATAAATCAGCCATAATCTAAGAGGTTAGAAGATCCTTGTGGAAAACCTACCCCCGTGGGAAAAGAAACTGACGGAGATACAGTGTTCATAAGGTGGTAAACACAACGGCCTCCAATAGTGGCATAAACAGAACCTGGCATGAGAGAAATACCTTTTACTTGTAAAAGGAGACAAAATGCAGAGGAGATGAATTTATCAGAAAGAGAAAGAGTAAAATTAGGTTGAACAGAGATACGACCATCACCTTTCTCTTTGCTCAAGACGCCTCTAAATTAAGCAATAACAGCTTGCTCCCAGATCCTACATCAGGTATCAACTAGAGTAGCAAAAAATTCAGCTCTTATGTTATAGTTAAAGTGAGGGTGAACTATGATATCAACATGAGGAAAATGTACATGAAAAAATCCTTTATCACTCCATCTAGAAACATCTTCAGGAAGTAAAAATGGAAGATAAATGGGACAAATTCCAGTGCCAGAAACTAGGAGATTAACTTCAGATTGGCAGACAGAGTCACAAATCTTAGCCTTAATTCCTTTCTCAAGATAAAAGGTAGAAATTTTTATATCAAGAAATTTAAAATTGCCTTTCTCATCAACAACATTATCATCTGTATCTTGAAAATAATTATGCAGAACTTGAGATAAGGATGAGCTTGCATTTATCAATTTTTGCAGTGCCATATTAGAAGAATCAAACTGACTGGTAATCGTTCGTGATATTCCCTGCTACTTTGGTCGACTTACTGCCCTTAACACGATGCTATTCTTCAGCCTTCACAAATGGGACTTACTCCGACTTCCATAGGTACTACAGCATGCTACTTGTAGAACATTCAGAAGATTCAAACTAAAGACACATTCAAAATGCAATAAAACGAGGCTCTGATACCAATTCAATTCTAACTGCAATTGTATTTATTTTCAAGAAAGATTTACAGCATATTGATATTAAGACAACAATTTCTGATTGCTCAGATCGCTAAAAGCGCAGAACAAGAGCATACTCTTGCTAAGTCCTTAAGACTCTAGACTCTAAACGCCACTTCTTAATTCCAACTCCAATTTTTGTATCTACAGCCATATCATCTAGATTTTCTTGAGCAGACAACATCCATTGAGACTGCCAATTTCTTTGAGCTTCTGAGGTTTTTTACTTACCTCCTACCTTAGTGTGCAGTCTAGCCTCATATTTTCCCCATAGCTATTTTTTGGAGTCTAAGACAGTGAAACTTTCTTGTGTAGGCCATCTCCCTGGTACATAATTTACTAATTCCAAAGTAGTTGCTGGATCTACTTGGATTACTTTCTTTTCTTTCTTCTCAGTACCATATCTAGGCAATGCTTCTCACATCATACACATATGTTCATGCATCTTAGATATCCTAATCCCTTTCTGTTTTTGGTCCTTCTGTTCTTCTTCTCGTCTAGGAGCAAGGTGTAGCCTGGAACTAACTTGCCTGGCTAATTTTTCAACCAAAACAGTGTCATTGCTTAAATCAGAAGTAGAAGCAAAGGATGACCGGGAAGGATATGGATTCACAGATTGGGATGCCTGGAATCTTCTGGAACTACTAGAAGATGTCGAACATTCTTCTGGGTTGTAGTCAACATATGGTTTTCTGTTGGTACTGGGATAGGCATGGGCCATTGAAAAACTTCTTTTTAAAGGCTGACTTCTGGATGAAGGCTCTTCCTCTAAAGGTTGTTCTAAAATAGTCTGATTTGGGACTGATTGCAAAGTGATAGTGGCAACTCTCCTTGACTAGAAGTAGGGTCTCTCAGAGAATCTATTCCTATGAACAGGAAGATCAACAAACTGAGGTTTCTGTTTATTTAACAATTGTTCTATGATCGGGAAACCAATTTTGAAGCCAGTGTGGTCAATAAATCAGCCATAATCTAAGAGGTTAGAAGATCCTTGTGGAAATCCTACCCCCATGGGAAAAGAAACTGACGGAGATATAGTGTTCATAAGGCGGTAAACACAACGGCCTCCAATAGTGGCATAAACAGAACCTGGCATGAGAGAAATACCCTTTACTTGTAAAAGGAGACAAAATGCAGAGGAGATGAATTTGTTAGAAAGAGAAAGAGTAAAATTAGGTTGAACAGAGATACGACCATCGCCTTTCTCTTTGCTCAAGACGCCTCTAAATTGAGCAATAACAGCTTGCTCCCAGATCCTACATTGGGTATCAACTAGAGTAGCAAAAAATTCAGCTCCTATGTCATAGTTAAAGTGAGGGTGAACTATGATAGCAAAAAATCCTTTATCACTCCATCTAGAAATATCTTCAGGAAGTAAAAATGGAAGATAAATGGGACAAATTCCAGTGCCAGAAACTAGGAGATTAACTTCAGATTGGTGGACAGAGTTAGAAATCTTAGCCTTAATTCCTTTCTCAGGATAAAAGGTAGAAATTTTTATATCAGGAAATTTAAAATTACCTTTCTCATCAACAACATTATCATCTGTATCTTGAAAATAATTATGCAGAACTTGAGATAAGGATGAGCTTGCATTTATCGATTTTTGCAGTGCCATATTAGAAGAATCAAACTTACTGGTAATTGTTCGCGATATTCTCTGCTACTTTGGTCAACTTACTGCCCTTAACACGACGCTATCCTTCGGCCTTCACAAATGGGACTTACTCCGACTTCCACAGGTACTACAGCACGTTACTTGCAGAACGTTCAGAAGATTCAAACTAAAGACACATTCAAAATGCAATAAAACGAGGCTCTGATACCAATCCAATTCTAACTGCAATTGTATTTATTTTCAAGAAAGATTTACAACATATTGATATTAAGACAACAATTTCTGATTGCTCAGATCACTAAAAGCACAGAGAATTGATTCAATGGCTACTCACATCAACGAAAATGTAGTCATCTCAGATAACAAGAGAGAAACTTAGGCACAAGAACAAAAAGCCTTGTTAGAACATGTTGCCCATAAATTAAAAAAGATTAGAAAATACACAAAGAAGATCAGAGTTTCTCAGAAGGGCAAAGATAGTTCTGAGGAAGAACTTGAAGAAACAAAAGAAACAAAATCTCAGAAAGGTGAACCTTTTAGTAGACCTAAGATTCAAAAAGGCAAAAGTATTTCTTTTGTTGAAGAAGTAGATGAACTCGAACAAAAGACTTCTCAAATAAGAAGCAAGTCTACCCCTATGCCTACTAAATTAGTCCTTCCCAAGCAAAAGGAACACATGATGCAACACTCAGAGCAACTAAAGGACTTGTTAGAAGAGTTGCATCTTGAACAACCAAATGATCCCATTTATATGGAGGAACCTGTTGCTGCCATGAATTCTGAAGATGAAGTCTATCTTGAAGATGAATCATCTCATCATTCAGAAGAAGAAATAGAATTCAATCCTCTACAATATGATTTGGTTGAAATTAATGATAATGTAGAAAATTGGGAAGAATATTATTTTGCTAGTCATGAGTCTGTAAATAATGGGTATGATGTAGAAATGAAAGAAGTTCTTTCAGAAAATTCCAGACCTGAAAATCTAAGAGCATATGCAACATCAGGATATATTCTCAATATAGATAAACTTGTAGATCCTTATGATGCTATTTGCACTTGGTGTGATACACTAGATAATTATTTTGACACCAGAGGTTCAGTTTGGAATGATGCCAGTAAAGTCTTATATGCTGTCAAACTTATGTCTGGAAAACTCAGGAATTGGTGGAATTCTCTGCCTGATAATGGAATTATCACAACCAATCCTGAATTTTCCAGACATAAGTCTGACAGCATATAAGACTTTACTGGCATCATTCCAAACTAAACCTCTGGTGTCAAAATAATTATCTAGTGTATCACACCAAGTGCAAATAGCATCATAAGGATCTACAAGTTTATCTATATTGAGAATATATCCTGATGTTGCATATGCTCTTAGATTTTTAGGTCTGGAATTTTCTGAAAGAACTTCTTTCATTTCTACATCATACCCATTATTTATAGACTCATGACTAGCAAAATAATATTCTTCCCAATTTTCTACATTATCATTATTTTCTACCAAATCATATTGCAGAGGATTGAATTCTATTTCTTTACAAAATACCCTTGTACAACCCTCCAAAAATTAGGAAAAAGCTTATTGAATTGCAACCCTAGGAGTGAAAATGGTGGAAACACTAATTTTGTGATAACTCTCTCAATTCTACTCTAGTTAACTTGAAATCTAGACTGTAGTAGCTTTAATATATCCTTGAAAAACTTGAAAAGAGTCACCAAAATGAGAGAGAAATGTGCTTCCTAAAATGACCTTGAAAATTAAAAAAATCACATTGTTTCTTGCCTTCATGGTGCCAAGGTCATGCTTTGATACCACTTGTAATGAAATAACTTGTACAAGAGAAGAATATAATAGGAAATATGCTAAAAATACTTGATAATAATTGAGAATAACAAGCCACTTTGATGGGGCAAACATTCAAATATTTCTAATGAGAACATAATTCACAATATTTTGATAATAAACTTACCACTACCTCCTATATATACCTAATTGTACCATGGCTGCCACACATGCCGATTTAGATCCATAAATATAACCCCTAGGACAACCCAACTACCTCTATATGACTATAATAATGATTATATACTTAATTAAGAGTTAAGGTAGCCACAAACTAACTACTCATAACCCTGAGCACACTATAGGATTAAGGGTGTGGCACTTTCTTTCCACCAAGAGAGATGTATGCATGGGACTGGTCCATCTAAATCTCACCATCTAAGTCTTTGCAAAAACTATGGCTAAGTAGCATGTTGTAACTAGCAAGTATATTTGTTACAAGAATATTCAATTTTAACCTCTTATTAGGGTAGGCAACAAGGGCTATTTGGCCATCTTTAATTTGCCCAATAAGAGGAACTTTATTGGGCTCCATGGAATAGTATTTTCTGAAGGTTTTGTAAGGGAAAGGCCAAGGGCTTGGGCAACCTTTGCTGGCATATGTTACCAGATGCTCCATAATCTATAATATAATTGCTTAACCTATAACCAACAATATACAAAGAGATGTAAAATGGATTTGGTTTTTCATCTGGTTTTAGGGAAGCATGGTTTTTAGTATCTAAGGATAAACTTAAGGGAAACTCTTCATGGTTTTCAGATTCAATGACTTGATCGAAAGACTGAGCATTAACAAGATGAGAAGAGGAAGAGGAGGAATCTTTTTTTACATATCTTACAAGCCTATCTAACTCACTAGGGTTCAACCTTAAATATTTATCTTGGTTTATTTTAACCTTAGTATTCTTATAATAGTCAATAATATCAAAGGAATTAGGAGGTTTATTTATAGGCAAAGAACTAGAACTAGGGGAAGATATATGTGCACTTGTTGATTTAGGCACGACATTTGATGATGTAGTGCTTTTGAAGAAGAAGAAAAACTTGTGGCTATGTATGGCAACATCAATTTGTTGGTTCTTCTAATTTTTGGCCTCTTTGGCTACTTGTGTCTATTGATTTCTAGTAAATACAACACATGACTGATTACTTAATTTAGTAAAATATCACCTCCTCTTTTAGAATTAGACTCGTGCTTAAATAAGCTAATAGTAGAGTCACCATAGTAGTCACTAGTCTCCCCTTCAAAAGGTTCTACTTCAATTTCTTCCTTCATGGTAGTCATCTGCATGAATTGATTCATCTCTGGGCATGATACATCATCATGATTCATTGTTAAATAGAAGTTGCACATAGCGTTTTTATTTTTCCCACTTGTTGTAGGCCCTTCTAAAGTGAGTCTCTAAGTTGGAGCAAATAGTCTTAACATTTTACTTTTATTGTTACACCTGCGTATAACCCTTTCTTAGTATATCTTGATACAAGGGTTGTTGTAAACGTGACATTCGTCTCTTTAATGCAATAAGATTATTTGCTAGCCTTTGAAATACTAGATTAGAAGAAGTGGTGGTTGTGCCCTTACCTATTTGTAATTATTTCTTCTACTTCCTAGCCGTGAGGTGGTCATCTTCTATCTCAATTATTTCTAATTTAGAATCATCCTAGGTAGCAACTCTCACCCTCCTTAAATGAAAACTAACATCTAGAGGTTGTGCATTAATGAAGAAGCACTTTTAGTTCTTAGTAGTAGGTCTTTTTGCTTCTTCAATTTAATTTACAATCTTAGTGAATTTGGAAACGAACTCCTACATTGGCTCATGCATATCCTTCTTCAATTGTGTCAGTTATGCTAGAAGAGAGTGTTCATCTTTGGGGCTCTTGAAGTGATCTTAAAATTTTCTTTTCATTACAACCCAACAATTAATGGAACCTAACAATAAGTGATAAAACCATTCAACTACTATATTGGTCAGGAATTCCATAAAAAGTTTGAAAACCACATCTTTGTGTTGCACACCCAAGACAATGCACATGGTGAAGAAAGTATTGATATGCTCATCTATTAAAACCTTCCCATCACCTCTCAATTTATGGAGGTTCTTTCTAGAACCGTGAGGCAAGTCATGAAATTGATTACTCAATGCTAGAGGTCCAATGGATGCACCCCAAGGGATTGGTGGGTGATGATCCATGTTTTGTAAATATATATAGTAAAATTTTACAAGAGTAAGTATTGTACAATGTAGAACAAGTGCTTGACAAGTGGGAGAACAAGCGATAGTTTTGGTAGATGAAGAAGGCCTACCTGTTGATTTGAATTTCCTACATATGAGTGTAGAAATTAATCTCTTCCAAGCTATCAAAACTAGGATCTCGTATTCCTTTACTATGGTCACCTCTTGTATACCTTTTAGTAGCAATTGTGTAAGTTAATGATGATAATTCTGGATTGTCTAAAAAGGGTTGAGCTAGTTTCTTCTAAGTGCTACTACAACTTTTTCAACAACCACTAACTGTCTTCCTTCAAACAAGTTTCTATGTGCTTGCCTTCTTATCTCCTATCTAAGATCTTCATCATTTAATAATTGGTCTATTTGATGGTGTTGTAGGTTGGACCTTCTATATCTCCAAGAAAGTGTGTAAGTCAATTATAAAGTCTTCTTGTTTGACTTCCAACCAATTAACATTTAGTTGTAACATAGGTCTAGCATCACGTTGGATAGTCATGAGTGCATTTTAGAAGAATTTCTCTTGGAGAAGTATGATTGAACTTATTGATAAAAGTAATATGGCCTTTCAATCCCTAATAGAGTTACCAAAATTTTGTTGGTAAATAGATTTGTCACTGTGTTTGTACATTCATAACAACTTTGACTCACCCAATGAGCAATGATGAACTTTATAATAGTTGGATAGATTGCTATTGGATTAACAATCTTCCTGAACGTTTGAGAGAGGTTTTAATTTTTCTAGGGGTATGCTTTTGACCGAAAGGTAGGAAAGGCACACCAAATAAAATCTAAAAGAAGTGGAAAGAAACCCTGGTTAGGGATGATACGAGGCCAAGACTCTAGATTTTCCAAAAAGAATAAAATAAATTTTTAGATTGGGGTAGAGTTAAACATAGAGAATTATTCTCCCTTCTTTAAAAAATGATTATAAAAGATATTCAGATAAGGTTTGGAAACTAGAATATAATCTAACATGAGAAAGACTTATTCAATTAGGGAATTTTTAGACTAATAGATCAAAAAAATAATCATTATTACAACTCGTATTGCATGGGATAAACACATAGTTTAACTTAAAACATTTGCATTCTTCATGCAACAAAAAAATTCTAAAAGAATGGTTGCAAATTGAACATAAGAACAAATTATAGAATAAAGAGATAACATACAGGCATATAAACTAGCAATATCATTTTTTATTAAGATCAAAATTGTAGAGCACAAAGACTCTTTGTTTATGTACAATGTGAGAGAATAAAAAGTCCTCTCTTTACCCTCTAACCTTGTATAAATAGGATTTTTTATCTATAATTGATTTGAAACTACTTTTAGTTTATAACTTAATATTACATTAAGGAGGTAACACTTTTTCTGACCTCAAGTTATAAATATAAAGTCATTTTATTAAGTCATATTAAAATGACTTAATATTTACAATATTAAAAAATAAAATAAAATAAAAGTAGCACAAGTCTTTAGCTTTGTTGACTTGAAAATTATCCCCTTGAAGCTTCAGACTTTGGTGAATGTCACTATTTAGAAGATGACTTCCTAATTTTTTTGAATTATTTGACTATTGGCATGATCATCTTGGCACCTAGTATAATATAATTCATTAATCTTAATTTCTAGGTCGCCAAAGTCTTATCCAACTCCTCCATCTGCTCTAAGAAAGCTAGGATATCCTTTTGACAACCAGTCAAAGAGGAAGAAATGGTGTTGAGCTTCCTCATAGTATTGGCATCCATGATGTCTTTATTAAATAGTTCTCATATAACCAAATCATTGAAGTACATTTTGACTACCTAGATATATATCCACCAATGTGACTTCATTTTTTGCGAGAATGTTAGTATCAAAGGATAAGCAAACAAATCTTATATCTTCTTTTATTTGATTGCATAACTTGTACAACTTTTTAGCTCATTTATTATTTGTTTCAGAATCAAGAGTTTCCATTCCATGCCTTTGTACCAAGCAATGGCATCATAATCATCTATCTTATTCATGAACTTTTTAGATATTAGCATGTTGATGTCATATTTTTCCATCTCTTGAAAGTCTCTCGTGACCCCTTGCTAAATTGTATGTTATTTCTTGGCTACATTGATTTTAACATCCAATTCTTTCTTCTTCTCATTGACTTTTTGATACAACTTGATGCTTCCTTAATGAAATTGAGGCATCAAGAGTAATTTTCTCAACCGAACTCTTTGTTGCCCTACAATATGACTAAATTTTGCTAATGTTTTCAATTGCATATTTGACAACATCTCTAATTGAGTTGGTAGGAGTTATAGATATATTCAATGGCTAAGAAGAGGTGTCCACTATGGATTTGATATAAAAATCCAACATTGGACTTGCTCTTCCAATTTCTCTCTTGTCTCCTTTTCGTTTTCAGTTCTCTCCACTAGTTTGGTAATTGACACTTGGAAATTATGAATGTCACTTTCATGTGTGGCTAGAACAATCTTGACTTGAGAGAATTTATAACCGACTTTTATTATTTCCTCTTCATTTTTCTCTATGGTGGGATCTACAACCTCTACATACTATGCACCAAAGGAAGAATCCACCATCAACCTAGAAGTGCTTTGAGCCTTCTTCGGTTGTGGGGTCATTTGTAGCATTTTTGCTGTTGGATCAATCAATTGCATATGCTTCCTATTATTAGTTATCATATCTTTCAACCATGGAAATTACTTTGGAGGACTAGAAGAAGGGACAATAGATGGGATAGTGACCTTAGGGACACTATTGGTCCCAATCAGGTTAGGTGGTGGAGAATGAGGAGGATATTTTCATAGTGAAGGAGGGTGTACAAGAGAGTGTGGATGTGAAGAAGTAGAAGGAAGTTAAGAAGAAGAGGGCTTTGAATCTAGAATGGGTGGTTATTGGCTTGGATTTGTGGGTACTTGAGAATCTACCATATATCTTGTTTGGTTAGTGGGGGCCTTTTTACCTCCATAGTTCATCATCCCATTCTATGTAAGTGCTCTTTAATTCAACCCCTTTTTTGGGGTCTTCTCCATCACCACCACTAGTACCGCTATCTCTAGATCTTGTTGTATATATAGATGTAAAATGTTAATTTTTAGATTCCATGGTTTGTTTCTCTACTTGTTTCTTCTTCTTGGGAGTGCCATGTGCCCTAATGGTGATATATTCAATTTTAATGTTTAGTCATTTCTTACTTTTCTAGATAACAAATATAGATCTTTATTTGATGTCCTTTACCTCTTTTTCATCCTAGTTAATGGCATGCAAGTGGCTAAAACTTCAATGTGGATGTGAAGATTTGATTTGTCATATCATTGTCACCATTCACAATATCCATAGTATCCTAATTGAGGTTGAAGGCCTTCTTCTAATCAACAACGATCCTAATCTAGTCTTTTTGCCCCACCTCAAAATTATTTTAAAAATCTTCCCAATAGCATTCCAATTAAGGTGTGTGCAAGTATCTTGGTCACAACTACAGATTGTCTCTGGCATAATTCTTACTATCAAATGGGAACCTCAAGTCATAAAAGTACATGGAGACCATGGCCAATGATCTCTCAATATTTTGAGCATCATCAAAAGATTAGCAACTATAGTAGCTTAAGCCTAAAGGGAATGAATATCCCACCTTTATTTCCTTTCATCTTTTGTTCACTACCCCCATTTCCTGCACACCTCAATGAGAACAAGGTGGTCTCTTACGTACTAAGATAGTTTGTAGTCAACAAAACCCCCAATTGTAATGTATGTTGCAGGGAATTGAATGAAATAGCTACCATATTGAATTATTAAGTTGAAAGCCTTTGATGAAATTCTAAGCCCCATATTCCCATTTAGTTCTTGGACTATAAGCATTGTAAAGGAATCATTAACCTATCTAAAATTCTTGTTGCTAACCTCTAACTACAACTATGGGTAAAAGTCATATAACTACATTGTGTTATCGTGAACCCCTTGTGCCTATAGCCCTAGCCATGGATTCATATTGGTAATTGTGTACAAGAAATAAGAGGACACATAGAAACATTGTTTGGAAAATTTACCAGCCAATCATGCAAATTATCACAAATTAGTTTCCCCTGGTCAATATACTATGATTGATAGAAAATGAATGACGAATTGGCACATCCAGTATTTAAAGACACTTGTTTTTTTGTTCCCCATTATCCTATTAAGCAAGGTAATGATATCTAAAATGTATTCATTAAAGTGTGATCTCTATAGGTTTTTGGGGATTTGTGATTTTACCTTCTTTGGAATTTTTAACCAATACTTTGTAATATTAGTCAATAAGAGGTTTTTCTTCTCTTGAAAATATCTTTCCACTTCAATCAAGTTCATGTCAGCAAATTGGTCTCTTTGAGGTAACCTGAGTGTAATGATAATAGAAGGACCATATAATTTGGCTATTAATTGGTCATCTATGGTCCTAATTTCTCTTGTGTTTGGTTTGTAATGCTTGACATAGGCTAGAACTAAGTATGTACAATGGATTCATGTGGGGAAGCCACCAGCATACATGCTAGGCCATAGACAAAGGTATCTTCAACACTTGAGGTTCTATGGTTAGCCTATATCCTATTCCAAAATTCCTTTAGGCTAACATGACTTGGGTCACTATCCCCTACTTTATACAAGGTGTTCTCCAAAATGGTAGTGTGTTCTTGACCTTGATATTCAAACTTCATCTTGTGTGGTTTTGAGAGGAGCCAAATGAGGTGAATTGGAGTCTAGAGTATGTTTTGATGAATTGCAAGAGAGATAAAGTTATTTGGGTTGGTTAGATAGAAAAAAAATGGGTGCAATTCATGAATACACAAGTTAAAATTTGAAAATTTCTATTACATAGCAAGCAGACAAGATTTTTAAATAATAGAGCTAAAAACTTGGCGGAAATGCAGTAATTTTATGTGGGATATAGTGGACCTACCTTGCAGAGTGGATTGGAATCGATGGGGGATATATATTCATTGTTGGTTACAAATAAATAGCAATAGCAAAGCCTCTTTGGTCACGCAAGAGAGCTCTTCCTTTGTTTGAATGCTTGGTAAGTATAAATGAGTTGTGAAATCCCCTTTTGACAAGATTTTTAAATAATAGAGCTAAAAACTTGGGGAAATGCAGTAATTTTATGTGGGATATAGTGGACCTACCTTGTAGAGTGGATTAGAATCAATGGGGATATATATTCATTGTTGGTTACAGACACATAGACATAGCAAGGCCTCTTTGGTCACACAAGAGAGTTCTTCCTTTGTTTGAATGCTTGGTAAGTATAAATGAGTTGTGAAATCTCCTTTTATAACTTACATTTTCCTCTATCAACATTTTAAAGGGTTCATGAACTTTAAAACATGCTATCATTTTTGTATTCTTATTTAACTTTGCTTTTTTCTGCTTCCTTTTGATGTTTCAATGATTTCACGAATTGTTAACTTGCTAAAAATCTTTTTCTTTTCCCTCTCACTCTACTTATTGAAGGTACGTCAGGATTTTGGTGATTTAGTGAACTAGCTAACTTGTCAAAATATTTTTCTTTTTCTTTTTTTTTTCTATTATTTTTAGAGGTCTCTCAATATTTCGAAAATTATAAGCAAACTTGCTAAGTCACCAAAATACTACATTTTTCTTTGTCTTTTGACTTCACTAGATTTTGTTGATATTTTGAAGAGTTTGCAAACTCGTCGACAACTTTAATTATGGATTATTTCTTCTTCTTCTTTTAAAAACTTGTTGGTCTTTTTATAATTTCGTTAACTCACGAACTCACTAGAAGTGTTCTCTTTGTAACTTTTAAAGTGTGTTGTTTGATCTTACAGTAAGAAAATCTTGTTGACGATTCCCAAATTTTGTGAACTTTGAAAATCATTGACAACTATATACTAAAGGAACAACGACACGTTAAAAGGGACTCTTGTCAGGATTTCAAGGAGTTCGTGAATCTACGAACTTACTGACAAAGTTCAAAATTTTTGAAAATCACTGACAAAATGGAAAAAAACTTAGAAATTTTAAGAACTTCAGGACACTTTAGGAGTTTTAATAACTCACAAAACATGCATGATTGCTCCAACAAGGTAGGTCTAACCATTTAAAAAAATTGGTGGACTTACATAAAAATGAAGGGAACAATCATGGTAGTGACCAAGTTCACTACCATGACCATGCTAGTGTCCAAGTGGACAAAAGTTCATTGAATGCAAGGAAAAGGAAGGAAATAGATGAAGAATAAGATAGATAAACATAGAGTTTTTCCAAAGGGTTTTAGGCACATAAACATGATAAATGATTCTTAAAACACGTCTAGAATAATGGATGCTAAATAAGCATGTGACAGAGAATTGTGAAGCATGTAATTTTCAACTCAAATAGGGCACCATTGAACCAAATTAGGCTCATTTTTTGTAGTGCCCTTTTTAATCATGGTTTACCACTTGGTGTCTAGTTGATGTACATAGGAATTGTTCATCCTTTGTGTCTTCTTTTATCTACCTATCTGTGATGGATTCACACTCTTTTCAAGCTTTTCAAATCAAATTTCTCTTACAGAGAATGATTTTATTGGGGGGTTTGTCCTAGTTTACTACACAATATAATAAAAGTTGACATGTTTTTTACACATATTTTTTCAATTATGGAAAAATAATATTATTTTCAACCGCATTGATATTGATTGGTGTGCCTTTGAAACTACTAAAACTATATTTATTTTTAATTTTATGTTATAAATTCAAGAACAAGTATAAAATTTTTGCCTAGAGATGGAGCACCTCCATATTTTGATTGGTCACTAGGGCAATGCCTCATGTTCTCGTAGTTGGGTTCCTCTGATTCTCCTTATCAATGCTCTTGAATTACAGGTGGTCCCATGAATATTGGGTCAACATAGATGTTCTTATGGCTTCTCTTTATAAATGACACATTCCACATGGTCCTCTCTCCAACAAGTAACATATGATTTAGATAGCTCTAGGCCTAGTAGTCAGAAGGTGTCACTAGAAGATTAATTACCTTAACTAGCTTTACTAATTTTGCCAATTCATGTGGTAGAGGAAGAAAAACAATATCATGCTATGTAAATAAGGTGAGAGAAATTTCTCAATATGCCTAATCAAACTTGTGGTTAGGGAGTTAAAACACATGATCCACCATTTCCTCTACCATCTAATGTGTTTTTACATTTGTGTTCATCTACTCACCTATTGTGCCTTTAAATGTTTGAATTATGATATTTACCACAGTTTCTATTTACCTAAGGGGGCCTTTTAAGACACTATCATCATTTTACATGATGGTTATTATGCTTTTTAATTTTTCAAAGTTCTATTTGGGTCACATGCTTTATATGAGTAGCTCTTTTGGTGTGTGATGTCATCCACCCACTTTCTTGTATGATTAGAGTTTCATTTATTTATATTATTAATACATGAGGAAATATTTTCAATTAAAAAGGATTTTTCTTTATTATTAAGTTCTTTTAGCTATAATATATACTTTGCAACATATTTCAAAAACCACTACAAAACATTATTTTTAACTCTCTAATTCTTTACTTTATGAGATTAACATTGAGAGATGGAAAAAAAAGACTTTAACATGAGGCCAAAGTGGCTTGTAGAACCTTCCTACCTATTATTAATTGATTAGAAGTTTCTTTTTGTGATTATTGCATTTCAAAATGTTTTTCAAGTTTTATTTTATTCTATTGATAAAAAATCTTTTGTAGGTTTTAAAAATTCTCTTGTGGGATTTCACAAGGGGGTCTTACTTACTAAATTGGTGTTTTACATGGTAATACATTTATTCTTACTTGTACCTTTTAATGGATCATTATTACAAATATATGTACAATTATGCATCTTATTACCTTTATATATATGGAAAGGTAAAAGGGAACTTATTTCATCTTTTGCTTCATTTAAGTTACTACAAGGTCAAAATGTGTATACTTAGCACCTTTTACCTTTAGCTTTGCACTTTTTTAGCACCCACTTATAATAAGCATGATTTTGATCATGTTGAACCCCTTGGAGTGCAAATAATATTGAAAACACTCCATCTCACATGGACATGACCTCTCACATATCAAAACCTATGTTTCATCCTTGTACATATTTTTTTTTCACCTAAGAAACTAATGCATTGGATTCCTATCCTTTGAATAAGACCCCACTGTAATGGTGGAAAAACTACACCTTGATCAAACATATCAATCAAGAGAATTCTTCTCTACCACTACACTAGATCGTCCTACTTAGTTTTCTATTATCTATGTCCCTAGATAAGCTAACGTTGGCATGCCCACTTTTCACTAACTGAAATGGAAATAAACTAGACTAACTATTTGAAAGAGAGAAAATAAATAATAGAATGCTAAAAAGTACTATGGTACTAATAGAAATTAGAAAATTTAATGCAGAAGTGAAAAGAGGAATAATAGGGGAACTTGGCACTAAAGATTGAATCTTATTGTCCTAGACAACAACGTGCCATGAGGACATCTACGCTAAGTGATGGCATCCTCAAAGCTAGAAAAATTTAAAAAAATAGTGTATCATGTACAGTCTTTTATCTCCTTCTCAACATAATAATGAATGAACAAATAACCTAGTGATACCTAGGTGATGCCAGATAAAGAAAATGATAAAATATTCTATTGAAATAGAATAAAATGAAATACAAATGAAAGAAGAAGAGGAAGGAAACCAATGAAACCTCCGTGCATTCAAATAACTCTTCCCAAAGTACCTACTACTAAGAATAGAGAAAAAATGTTGGGCTATTAAGGAGCTTGTCTAAGTCAAGCTCCTTCTTTGGTCTTTCGACCTCCACGAGCAACAAGGATGGAGAAAAAATAGTGTGTGCTTCTATTCCTTAAGTGTATATAAGAAATAAAGTAATGACAATATTAAACTTACAAACAACTAATCTACTCAAGGTTGAATGAAAAAACTAGTGCAAATTAGTTATTGAGCAGTGAGGGAAATGAAAATGCAACCACACAAGCAACTTCAAACAATGGGGTTACACAATGACAATTAAATTAAAGAGAGTTAAAATGAAACATTATCACTAGTAGAGGAAGCACAATTTTCCCAAAAGGAGAAGTTCAACCAGCTAGCGAAGGTTTCACAAAACCCTATGAAAGAGCATAAAAATACCCAAGAACTCACATCAAAGTGCACCAAAAGAAATGAAACTACAATGGAGATTGGAAGAAGAACCAAGAAATATGTGGGAGATCACCAAGAGAACAAGAAATATTCACAATAGTTCACCTTGAGTTGCAAATCCAAGAGAGTTCACACTCCAATTACATGAGAATCAAAAGTTCATCCAAAGTCTACACAACATATGGAAAAACCAAAAGATAGGTATGAAAGAGACATTTTGAGCCACAAAGAGATATTATTGGAATATCAAATCATCACTAGAGGTGGCCAATAACACGTAGAAATGGTCACCTAGCGTAAAATTGATGTGGGATGCTAGCACATCGTTTAGACATCTGTGCTAAGTACTCGTGTCCAAGAAACTTCAACTCCTGATCACATGGAACACTATCAGACATGATATGGCAAACAAAACACTAAAATGATATTACACAAAAGCAAGCACAAAGGGTTGAACACAATAGAAAAGCACGTGTGGTTATGGAAAAAAGGCTAAGGCAAGGCTAAAATGAACCTAGGAACAAATTAGGGGAGCATACACCAAAGTGGTTGCAAAACGTAGTGTGAAATTGCAAGGGTATGTAATTTTCAACATTACACCCACATGCTCCTGTATACGTACATTTGTGTCCTCTAGATATGACTACATATGCTCATGTCCCTACAAATTCAAACTAACTTTTTCCTACCCAAAAACTTGCCTTTTTACATACCCTAACCCTAATACACCTCCAATGGTCAAATTGAGCACAAGAATGTTTATTTAAGTGGTTGGACCAAAATGGAAGCTAAGAACCCATCTAGCACCTCTAGCACACACCTACAATTTTTAGCTACCTACACCATCTTCCAATGTTACATATGATGGACTCCTAATAGAATGTGTTAAATTTTTATATTTCATTATTGGGACAATGTATAAAGTGCAAGCCTATTTTTTTTGTCTTAATCTTCATAAAACCCTAGCAAAACCCTTTTGAGGTTAAGTATAAAATTCAATACATGTGTGTTGTGTATTTTTTCTATTGATCTGTTGACTTCCAGTAGTTGACGATATACATAACTTAAATCATGTGCATTTTTGTGGCTTTATTTGTTAACCAATCTAGCCCATGTCATTTACTGCTTCTCTAAGTAGTCACTTCCATAAGCTAGTGTCACAAAATGTTTGTGTTGAATTTTTATTGCATCAAGCTAAACCTCTTAGCTGAGTGAAATTCTTCATGCAACTTTCCTTGTCCCATTTCCAGCTAGTTATAGATCCCAAAAGCCACATACTACTTATTGTTGATTCACCAACTGCTTATCCTCCAAGCTTTCATGTATGTGTGTGTTGGTGTTATTTCATTTGTCTAAGTTGTAAAGTATGGGCCCTCATAGTATGTTTTTTCATGGCCTATTTGAAGGCACTACATGGGAAGTTTTCATTGTGTTAGGCCAAAGCCCCCCATTGGGTGAATTTTTTTAGGAAGCTTCATTTGGGCCACTAGCTATGAACCTTAGATCTTGCAACCCAATATATGTTTACTATTAATGGATGCAAAAGTTAATGTACTCGGTAGTGAGGTATTGAAGGTCATCATGTCATGCTAACTAGTTCTTCTTATTGGCTAACACAGAAATAACATTTTACAAAGTGGAACTGTTGACCCAGAAAGCAAATATAATTGTGCCATGTGTCCTCAAAGGAACTTTTTTTATGACATCAACACCATGCCCACTTATATTATCTTACTCTTTGTAAGTCATATGTGGTTGTTTATTATTGGAGGGCAAGTGAAATGAGAATGTTGGGTGAAAAATATGCTCATGCATTTAGTTGACCCACCACTCGCTAGCTAATCAGTCGTGTGAGCATGCTAGTTGTTCTTTTTTGATTCGTTGATCAAGCACCTTATTTCAAAATGATTAACACTTGACTTGACTTCACACACACAACCAAAACACCATTAATGGCCCTATGGTCTTTTGTGAAATAAACCATCCCATTTAAAACATCTGTAATTACACCTATAGTTTGTTATCCTCATCTTTGTGCCCTAAATTTAACAAATTATTTTGTAAATTCCAAAAGTTATTTGAAGCATAATTGGTGCATATCTAGGGTATGTGTAAGTTGTCCCCTATGTTTTATTATATTTAAATAGTCAAATGCTCTGTATTGTTTTAGAATTACTCTAGGATTACTATTTTCATGTTTTGTGCATAAATTGGGAAGGGATTGTGATCAAATTGGCAAGGTGAGAGTTTCATTTTAAAATTATCTTTGTGCCCTAGTTTGTAACAGATCCCCATGTTATCACTATTGCATGTATATAAACCGTAGCCCCATGTTATGTTTAAAAATGGCATTAATGATGGTTGAGTGATGTCACAACTAGTGCACTCCTATGGGCCACAAAAAAATATAAATGGACAATAGGAAAGGGCTCGACCACTAAAAACCATTTCATTGATGAGAAGGATGGAATAAGGATGCTAAGACAACCATAATTGGTAGGGATTTCTTCTTAAGCATGTACTGTAAGAGGCATGCCCATAAGTCGATTGAAAATGTATGGGAATTGGATATGGCAAAGATGGTAGTTCCCAACTATTTAATAGACCTCAAGACATTGTCATATGGGCATGTAAGAGTAATTATGATGATAAAAGAATCATGATGGATGGTGAGAGAAAACTTGTATTCACTTTGAATACCTATATTATTCAGAAGACTTTTTTGCTGAGACTAGATGCTAAGATTGCTCTAAACTTACAAACCCTATCCATACAATATAAAAAAGAACACAACATTTACATAGGAGTTAAGTTTCCTTATTAAAGGTGAAGAAAGAAGGTAGCCCCATTGATCCCTATTCCAAAGCATGAAGCTAAGCCCTTTGATGCCACTTCTTTTGAATTCTACTTCCTAAAAGTATATCAAAGCCCAAGTCACATTATGAGCATGAATGTAGATAAGAAAATGACAAAAGGGTTGTTAATGTTTTGTGATGATAACCAAAATCCGCATGATAATTCATTGTTTGATTATGTAGATTTCTTGGCCTAGTATAGACATGAGGAGATTGTCAATTTAAAGGAGGATAGTGTCAAGATGAGTGATAATAAATTTATGAGGTACTCTATATTATGCCACATCTTCTTATTTTCTTTGGCCTAGGATTGTGATGACAATTTGAAGATAAATTATATTACACCTAATGCTCGTAGGGATGTGGTTAAGCCTATTCAACTATGGTCAATTACTATGGACAAGGATTACCCTCATGCTTCCTTTGAGAAATCTGAAACATACTTTGTTTACCTCTTGCTCAAGAAACTAGGGTATGTAAGGCCTAGATTATTAGATGATGCAAAACAGTTTCTTAGGCCTTTGCACTACTAGCCACAAGGAAAAATAAAGAATAATTGGGGTGACTAGTGTGATAGGTAAAAAATTAGGTTAATAAGACCAAGCATAGCCATGAAAACCTAACCCTACCATCATCAAAGAATCTAATCCAAATGAAATCACAAGCATGCAATTCAAGAACAATATCACCTAGATTGTATGATTCCTTGTTTATGATGTGGATTGCTTCTTCAACAATGAATAATTATGAAGATAAAAGCTGCCATGATGGATGGATGATAATGATAATATGCTAGATGGATGCCAAATGCTCAATATGCTTAAGATGATAATGTAGACACTATAGGAATGCTGGATAGATTTAGCATGGAATAAGATGGTGTTTATATAGAACTCAACCAAAATTAATCAACGGTGGAGATTTGGTGGCTATGTGAATGGCTAAGATTAAAGGATAATCATAGGTGAATGTGTAGATGACAAGTGGAAGGAAGATAAGGCTTATGTGTGATCGGGTACATAAAAAGTACTACATGTGAAAGATATTAAATAAAAGATGTAGTACCACTTATCTTTTCTAAATAAAAGAGGCACACATGTCAGCTCATGAAATAAATGCTAAGAGAAATTAATTAAATAAATAAAATTTATTTAATTAATTGGAAAGTGGGTTTGTGGAGGGAATTTTAATTATTTATTTAATTAAAATAGATAGAATGAAGATAATTAAATAATTAAAGATTGTTTAATTATAGCTTAGAGGAAATAGAAGAAATAGAAATATAAATTTATTTAATTAATAGAAGAAATAAGTGTTAGGGAAATTTCTCAAATGTGTTAGACAAATGCATATGCTAAGTAATGCGATATTTAAAAGCTAATGATAATTAGGTCAATTTTGGGTGTCTACATTTTGCCCCTCTTTGATACAATGTTCGTTAGAGTGTTGTGTCAAAGAAGATATGATAATCACTTGATAAACAAGGTGGTGCCCCAGTGTAACTGGCAGGTGATGCCCCCTCGAGAGGTAAGCCAAGTTAACTAAGAAGGGTTGGGTTAGCTCGCGATAGATGAAAGGCTAGAAACAAGGCTGACATGGAGAAAATGGGGGTTGGGTGGGAGAAAAATGGGATGGTATAGAAGAATTAGGGTTTGGACAGGGGTTAGAAGTAGGTCCTTCAAGGGCAAATAGGCTCATTTGTGTTCATAAATCTAGAGAGATCCAAAGATCCTTTGAGGTGTTGGTGCTTCGAGTGTTGGAGAGCTATCAGGATGGTGATTCCACGCAGAGATCATTGTGTTGAGCGAGTGAGGACACATGGATGACCAGAGGGAGCAGAGGCACCGGTATGTATCAAAACTTTTGCTAAAAGCATGATTTTGATAGGCTAGAAGCATCATAAATGCACACACATCACCAGAAGCGACTAGGTTAGGGGCTAGGCACTTTAGGTCGCTTGCAGGCTAATAGTGGTCACGTAAGGTATTTTAGGTCGCGTATGGGTGCAGCTTGGTCGCTTATTGAAAAAGTGAGTCACTTATGGTCGGCTAGAGGAAATAGGTAGGTGAAATGTGCATATGGTTAAAAGCAAGTCGCTTATGGGCTAAAAGTAGGCGCATATAAAAGTTTGGCTCGCTTAGAAAGAACAGATGCTCACATATAGAAAATAGGTCACTTGTAGTGAAAAAGCATGTGCATATAGGTATGTAGCTCGTAGGTAGTCAATAGGCAGGCACATGAGGTAAAGAAGTCACATGTAGGCTAGAAACATTTGCATGTAGTAAAAGGGGTCGCTTGGGATCAACAAATGGTCACATATAAACAAATGAGTCGCTTGCAATAGATAGAAGCAAGTAGAGGAAGAAACAATCAGTTTTTGTCGGTTGTGTGAAGCACAAGAGACTGATATGATGAGTGAAATGATGTAGGATGTACTACCACCTTTGTTATCACGAGAGCCACATCTGAGGGATTTGTGATTGGTGAGATTGCTGGATGCAGAGGAGCGGCTAGTGTTAGAGATCCTCGGGTTAGAGCATGTGTCTAGATTGGAGCTGGTACAGGCACATCGAGGACTGATGATGTCGATGGTGGAGCGATGGAGGAGCGAGCATAGTTCTTTCTTGTTGCCGATAGGAGAGGCCACAATCACACTAGAGGATGTGTTCCAGATTTTATGTGTTCCTATTGATGGAGATAGGGTGGATTATGATCCAGACTTGGGTCCAGCTATGTTAAGACGATTGTTCGAGACTCCAGATATTGGGGTGGAGGGCTCAGAGATTCCTATGGAGAGGATGGAGGAGCTATGCAATAGGTTGCAGCGAGTAGTTGTGGCTATTATCAGATGGCTAGTGGGTGATAGACAAGCGAGAGGATTCCCAGTGGGATGGGGGACGGTGATGGAGGGGATGTTCTCCTATGGGACAAGATATGCATGGGCAGAGTGTGTACTTGGATAGCTCTATCATTAGCTGCATGACTGTGCATATATATTTGGGGCTAGTATGTTTGCAAGAGTCATAGTTTTGCATGTATGGGCATATGAGCATATTCCAGTGACGAGGCCAGATGGATGGGTGTCTAGAGCAGTAGGAGAGCCATATGCTAGGATGAATAGAGGAGCTTTGACATACCGGCAGTGCAAAGGACTAGTGTACTGGTGGAGGAGATTGGATGAGGTGGATAGATTTATATGGAGGCCATGGCTAGGATGTGAGAGATGGGATGAGGAGGACAGATAGCTTGTCTATGCTCAACAGGCGAGATATATTTTTGGATGCGGGATATATATTATAGAGCACTATTTTCCCAAGAGGGTTTTGAGACAGTTCAGGTTACCACAGGCAGTACCCGTTGGTGATGCCATTTTTGGGAGGACTCGACAGGAGGTTTTTGATTGGGGGCCAGAGGTAGTGGTTGACATGGCTTTGGCGGAGAGAGAGGGGCTACAGCCAGTTGTATGGCAGTGGGGACAGGGTCCTGCAGATCCAGGCACACTACCAGATTATGAGGCATACTGGGTGACAACGAGACCGACTCGGCTAACGAGGGTGGGAGAGATTGGAGAGATTGGTATGGAGAGGCCAGTGAGGAGGAGGCGGCGATGAGCTCCACCAGTACAGGCTATTGTGCCAGTAGCTCCAGGGATATAGGTTCAAGGAGAGGGGCAGGGGCAGCCTCAGATACTTGGACAAACCTTAGGGTCAGATACTAGGAGGTGATGATGTTGGGATTCAGCAGCTGCGGAGGAGGATTAGGGAGGAGAGGAGATGGAGACAGTGAGCTCAGATGAGGTTGAGGAGAGTGGAGCTAGACAGGCATCAGGTGGTGATAGGGTTACGACATGCTAGAGCACATGTTTAGACATACCAGGCACAACTATAGGCTAGAGCACAGGTTGGTGATGGGCAAGATGATGGTTCACTTGCTAGAGTGACAGGGGAGAGAGATACAACTAGGTAGAATGAGCAGATGATGAGAGTGGAGTGAGACATTGCCATACAATAGATGCAGGTGATGAGGGCTGAGAGAGATGGTTTGTGGATAGAGAGGGATATAATTGTTCAACAGTTACAGGCGATGACTGGCGAGCGGGATAGAGCAGTGGCTGCATTGGGTATAGATGGGGCTACTATGTATCTGGCCACACAGCTGACACAGACACATGGAGAGCTGAGGAGAGTACAGGGTGAGGCTGAGTATTACAGAGGCTTATACTATGGGGTCGTGCCAGTAGAGCAGAGGTAGCCTAGCTTCAGGAGTAGGTCAAGAGCTTATGGTTCCCAGAGGATAGGTGGATCTTGATTTGTAGCGTCAGTGATGGGGCCATAGAGAGATAGGGGGATAGGTGTAGGACCCAGTGGCGGTGGTCAGGGCGAGGGAGCTTCCAGTAGTCACTAGGGCTACATTGTTTATGTATATTATGTTGTATCATGATGAGGCCTAGAGCCAGTTGTTCATACATTTTTGATGGCTCAGATTGTACATGTAGACACTTGTATATTGACACACACACACATATATATGATGGCTTTGGTTGATTATGGATGCAACTGATGGTATTATGATGGTTATGCATGTTGTATTTTCATAGATGATATGGATGTTTATGCAAATGATATGAATATGCAAATAGTAATAATCACAACGTAACATGCTAATGGTATTATGCTGATAGTAATGCACATGATGGTAAGGTATGATAATGAGGTTATGATATGCTTAACACACTTGTTTTACAGGATAAGGGATGCAGATAATGAAGATGGAGGAAAGATTGATCTTGGTTGAGCACTACATAGGCGTATAATGGAATAGATACATGAAGTGGCAGCTTTTTAAAGTAATTGCTCAGAATTTAAAAGAAATGCAATCCTTATGTTTGATATAGCATATGGATGTTATGCACCAGGGTATAGAAGACCAAGGTGTTGAGATATCCAATGCAAAACTAGCATACTACAATCTTGTCTAAATGTATGAGGTCAAGATGTTGAGCCAACATACACAAGATATGAATAGCAGCTAGTGTTCCGACATGGACTTTGATGCTACAAGCAATGGTTTGAGCTTATTTCCACTACACATAGTGACACCTTTCTGGTTATATGTATGGAGCTAGTCTTGACATAGAATAGTGTCAATGCATAAGAAACTATTTAGCTTCTCAGATGCGAGAGATATTGATATGTAAGATGCTAATCCCAACACGTACAAGATACCAATATGCATAGGAAGAAAATAAGATCATCCCTTAGACACAGCATATGAAAGCAATATGACCATGCCCTATTCCTTACTTCATTGCAACGTACCAAGATATGATAGATCAGGGCAGTCTTGATTAGGCATAGAAAAGGAACAAAAGATAAAACAACATATACTGTCATCATGTTCTCTTGCCAAATTTAAGTGCTCTTGGATGGATTTAAGCTGGTGCCTTGTTAAGAGGAAAGCTACATCTTGTTAAAGGCTAAAGATGTTGATAAAATACTATAGCAAATGTTGGCTTAAGGCATGCAAACAAATAGCTTCTGGCTTATCCCTGATTGGTTAAAGTGCTTGAGCTTTCTCTAATACACATAGTCTGCTTCTGGCTTGAGCTGGTCAAAGAGAAGAAGATAGAAAATGAAAGAAGATGAAGATGGGGTGGATCGTCTGTGCTTGAGTACTAGAAACTTCATATTCTAGACTGCCTACATGCCCTGTATCCACGGGATCAAAGCACATTTACGATAGAGATGAGACATGATGGATATGTAGTTTTAGATTTATTGATGATGTAAGTGATGAAAGATAGAAGAAAGTGAGATGAAAGGTTAAAGTATGATTAGAAGAAAGATTTAAGATGGATGATGGAAAGAGGGGGCTATCATCTTGGCCTGAATCAGAGTGCTTCCTTCGCATCTCAGATTGCCTACATATCCTGTATCCACAGGATCAAGGCTTTAACGATAGAGCGGGTGATGTAGTTCTTGCTTATTATGTTGATGGTTGATGTCAAAAGATCAACTTTATTGCTTGGGTGTTTGCGATGTTTTGATTTTTTTGGATTTTGAAATGTTTTGACGTTTTGCGATGTTTTCGATGATGTTTGAGCTTGAATTGATTGCGAAGATGTGAATTCTGGTTGCAAGTGTTTGCCATGTTTGAAGTTGGATGCATGCCATGGTTGAAGTTGAAGCTGAAAGTTTGTTGTGTTATGAGCTTGGATGTTTGTTGTGTTATGAGCTAGAGCTAGAGGTATCCACTTCCAAATAAGGCTCAACAAGTGCCCCTAGTGTGGGATGAGGTTTATTATGGAGAACTGGTGATGGATGGTGCATGTGGACAAGATGCTAAGGTGCCAAATAATATAGTTACCTCAACGAAATCCAAACTACAAAGGGCTAGGATGGAGAGACTTTTATTACAGATAAACGGTCAATGATGTTTGTACAAGGCGAAATGTGGATTATGTAGGTAAGATGGTGAAATATGCTAGGAAAAGCTGTGATCAAACAAACTAAGCAAATGGTGGGAGCTAGTCACTACACATAGCACTTGTTTGCCGGGTTTTCACTATGGTACTTATCCAAGGCACTTGTTTACCAGGTTTTCACTAGAGGATGAATTATGTATCTTATACTATATATATTTTGGTTATCCAAAGCACCACAAGGTGGTTTTCACTATTGGATGGATTTTTTTTTTGGAATAGCTAAGATTCATGGATAGAACTTCTTGAGGTGAATGCTATTGACTGGTTCATCCAAGGGAATGCCTTCAAGTATTGAAAGAGTTTATGCACCTGATCCATAGACTACTGTGATGACAAAAGGACCAAGACAATTTGGTTCAAATTTGCCATGTTTCTCACAATGTTGCTAATTCCTTTGATTTTCTTTAAGGACAAGATCTCCAACTTGAAATCTGCGTTCTGTGATTTTTTTGTTATAGCTGCGGCGCAGACAGCTTTGATAAACTTGGAGATAGTTGAGTGCTGTAAGACGCCAGTCATCTAGTAGCTCAAGATCATGGAGTCTGGATACTCGATATTCTTCATCTGAGATAGTATGCTGTAGAGATACTCACAGTGAGGGGATCTCAACCTCAATAGGTAGGATAGATTCAGTGCCATACACAAGGGTGTAAGGTGTAGCTCCAGTGGGAGTTTTGATACTTGTTCTATATGCCCACAATGCAGGATGAAGTTGCAAATGCTAATCACGACCAGCTTCATTGATTGTCTTTTTGAGGATCTTGATAATTATTTTGTTAGAAGCCTCAGCTTGGCCATTGCTTTGAGGATAGTAAGGTGTAGAGAATCTATGTTGGATATGAAACTTGTTACAAAGATCCCTAAACTCTTGGTTCTTGAAAGGATGACCATTATCAGTGACAATGGCTTGAGGAACTCCGTACCGACAAATGATATAATGTAAGATGAACTTAGATATTTGCTTGGCAGTAATGTAGGTCATCGGTATGGCTTCCACCCACTTTGTGAAGTACTCAGTGGTGGTTATGATAAATTTATGACCATTAGATGAAGTAGGATGGATTTTACCTATGAGATCAAGTCCCCACTGCGAGAAGGGCCATGGAGTAGTGATAGGCTGAAGTTCATGTGTTGGTGCATGTATTAGATCTCCATGCTTCTGACACTGTAGACATCTCTTTACAAATTACTGTACATCTTTCTCCATAGTTGGCCAATAATATCCAACTCGTAGAAGTTTCTTAACAAGACCAGGGCCAGCGAAATGCGATCCGCAGACACCTTCATGTACTTCATGTAAGGCAACTTTTGCTTCCTCAGAATAAAGACATCTAAGAAGGATACCATCAAGACTCTGGTGATAAAGGGTATCTCCTAAGATAGTGTAACGAGAGGCTCAACGGATAAAGGTTTTGCGTTGGGTGTTAGATAGTTGGAATGGAAGGGTTTGATCATGGAGATACTTGTATATATCCTCATACCACAGCGAATTGGGACCAATAATCTCACAAATAAGCTTAGACTGCGGTACTTCAAATACTGGAATCAAAATTTGTTCAACCAGGAACTCACACTTGTGTGTATTGGATGACATGTCTAAAAGAGATCTAATCATAGCCATGGCATCTGCTGCTTTGTTTTGTACCCTTGGGATTTGTTCAAAGGTGATACTGTCAAAGTACTTTTTAAAATCATCCACCATTACCTTGTATGGAAGAAGCTTCTCATCTTTTGTTTGATATTCATCTAAGACTTGTTTGATAACCAATTGAGAGTCTCCAAAGACTTGTAGCTGTTTGATAGCCCATTGTACTGCCATGCGTAATCCTGTGATTAAAGCTTCATACTCTGCTATGTTATTGGTACATGGAAATGTAATTTTGTATGATTTTGGGATACAATCTCCTTGAGGGGTAACAAACAATATCCCTGCTCCTGATCCATATTGTGTGTAAGATCCATCAAAATATAGTTGCCACAATGTTGGTGAAGTTAGATTGAAAAATCCTTAATTAGGGAACTCTGGACGTATTGGTTGAATATCTGTGATGGGTGTTGCAACTAACTAATCAGCAATAACTTGTCCTTTTATGACCTTTCAATCCACATATTGTATGTCAAATTCACTTGAGATCATAACCCATTTTGCTAATCTTCCCGTAAGGATTGCTTTAGAGAGAAGATATTTGAGTGGATCAACATTAGATATGAGCTTTGTTGTTTGGTTCATTATATAATGTCGCAACTTTTGGGAAGCAAACACCAATGCTAAACATGCTTTTCCCATATATGAATAATTAAGTTCATATACCACAATAGTTCTGCTGATATAGTAAATGGCTTGCTCTTTCCCTGAATCATCATGCTGAGCTAGAAAGGCACCCAATGCTGCTGTTGTTGAAGATATGTAGAGCAATAATAGGTGATCAAGTACAAGAGGTTCTAACACAGGTGGTGTCTCTAGATATTCCTTTATTTTGTCAAAGGCCTGTTGACACTTTTCATCCCACTTAAAAGGTTCACCCTTGCGAAGAAGATGTTGGAAAGGATGACATTTGTTTGCTAATTATGAGATAAATCTGTGGATGGACTGTAAGCTTCCTTGTAGACTACGAAGCTGCTTGAGATTTGCTGGCAGAGGCATTTCCATGATAGCTTTTACTTTGGCAGGGTCTACTTCTATTCCTCATCGAGACACAATGTATCCCAACAGTTTTCTAGATGTTACACCAAATACACATTTCTTTGGGTTCAGTCTAACTTGATATTTCTCTAGTCGATCAAAGATTTGTGCTAATACTTGTAGATGTCCTTCTCTTGTCTTGGATTTCCCTAGGATATCATCAACATAGTCTTCCATGATAGTGTGAAAAAGGTCATGGAAAATAATTGTCATGGTTCATTGATAAGTAGCTCTAGCGTTGTTGAGACCAAAAGGCATTACAACCCAACAATATGTGCCCCATGGACAAATGAAGGATGTGTCTTGATCTTCTTTTGCTATTCTGATTTGGTTATATCCTAAAAATCCGTCCATCAAAGATAGCATTTCATGTCCAGCTGTGATATCTACAATGTTATCTATGCTTGGTAGTGGAAAGTCATCTTTAGGGCATGCTTTGTTAAGATCCCTGAAATCTGTACAACAACAAACTCGTCCATCAGGTTTGGCTACAGGTACCAAGTTTGAAACCCATTCTAGATAATCAATAGGCTTTATGAACTTTGCTTCTAGCAGCTTTTGAATCTCTGTCTTGACCAATAGAGCTAATTGCGGATGCATTTTGCACAATTTTTGTTTGATAGATTTTGCATTAGGAGATACTGCTAAATGATGCACCACTAGTGATGGATCTAGACCTGGCATGTCAACGTAAGTCCATGCAAAATTGATAGCTCTTTTTATGAAAAATACTGTGAAGTCTCTTCTTTCCTGCTCTGATAGTGATGCTGCCAAAAAAGTGATCTTTAGATTCTGCTCTGTGCCCAAGTTCATGTCTTGTGATTTTTCAACTAGCACTGTTGATTTCTCATGATAGTCAGTGGCGACATGAAGATCAAATCCCCCATCCTCAGGCACCTTAGAGAGGTTTTCACCTTTGGATACATCCTTTATTTTTACTTTTTCACGGTCAAGAGGTGCCTTTCAGTTTTCATCTAGTGACCTATCTTTTTTGATTTTATTTATTTCACTTTTGCAACTGAAGGATTTGATACTTCCACCAAAATATTCTAGTTTAGGTAGATCCATCATGAAACCTGCTTTATGATCACCCAATGGAATGCCTTGTCGTAATCCCATGAATTTAGCAATAGCTTCGTCATTTTCAAATGTATCCAATATCAGTGCCCCCTATTGGTCCCAATCGACGAGGTTAGGATATACAAGTGAAAGGGTAACAGACGAATGGTTATGGCTAGAGGAATTTGTGGAAATCATGAAGATGGAGGTTTCTTGAAAAAGGTTAGTAATATGAAGGGAAGAATCATCGATGGTATCCGAACTAGAAGTCTATCCTACCGAGGAAGGTCCAGCTTCCATATTAGAAATACACTTAATGTCTTTGGAAGGCGATACCTCCAGCTGATAGCCAAGGCCTTGCTTATTAAACTTCTTAGACACAACAATGGGTTCTATAGGTCCTTGTTCCTATTATCCCAATCCACCATGTCCTTTGTAGCCCATGTTCTTACTGATGTGAAGCCCGTTATTATACCTCTCCACTTCAAGTTGGACTTGGTCGTTCTCATCAAAGAATATCCAAGAGTTGATGTCATCGATGTCTTCATCATCCAGGAATCCACCTTTAATATATACTATGGGTGGGGCTTTTATGACACCTGTGGGTGAAGATGGCTTGGATGTAGAAGGTTTGCCATAAGATTTGGGAGACAACGGAAGAGTTCCAACACAACAAGATTCTTGCAATGTGTACTCACCCTGGCCATGTTCGGTGTACTTGATACAAAGATTGGAAGTGACTTTGCTAGATGATGGCTTGAGTAGGGAGGATGGATCTACATATGATGAAGATGGATATGCTTCGGTGTTGATAGGAATACGGTTAGGGCTGTGATACTTAGCTTGAAAAGCAAGAAAAAATTCAAAGGGATTGGGATCGACAAGGATAGTAATCTCAACACCATTATGTGGAAATTTAAGACATTGATGGTATGTAGAAGGAACTGCTTTGAGGGCATGGATCCATGGATGGCAAAGGATGATGTTATAAGGAAGCTCAATATCAAGGACTTGACAACGGGTGTCAGTAGTGATTGGCCCAACTTGGATAGGCAAGTGAATAATCCCTTCAATATCTCTCTCAGCATCATCATATGCTTTGATAATAATGACCTTGGAAGTGTCAACATCTTTCTCAGAATAGCCCAATTGTTTTATTAATTTTAAGGAACATATATTAAGACTAACTCCACCATCCACTAAGATTCGTTTGATACGGCATTGGTTGACAAACACTTCTATGTGGAGGGCTTCGTTATGTGATGGATCAATGGAAAGTTGAAGATCTTTGTCGGAAAAGGTGAGATGACAAGGGGCTGCAATGCTAGCTACCATAGATTGGAATTGTGTGGTATCAATATCATTAGGCATCGAAGATTCTTGTAAGGCTTTATCAAGGATGGCTTTATGGGCAGGGGATATGTGAAGCAACTCAATAATGGAAATATGTGCAGGTGTTTTGCCAAGGTGATCAAGGATATTATAGCTAGAGAACGGTTGGGGAGGATGGACAGGTGCTCCTTGAATAGTAACATGACCTTTTCGAGTAGTTACAATGCAGTCGGGTGCTTTGCCCTGGATAGTAATGGTAGAGATGCGAGCATGGTCAATGTGGCCAATAGTGGATGATTCATAGTTATACTGAATGGCATTCCCAACATGGGGGTTACTTGGTTTGTCATGAGATGGAAGTGGATTCTTGAAATCATCTAGATCATAGTTCGATGTCGGTTGCTCTATAGGTTGCGATGTTGGAGGTGTAATTTTGATTAAACCTTGATCGATGCAATCTTGAATGACATGCTTTAAACGCATACAACCATTTGTTTTGTGTCCTTTAACTCTATGGTAATTACAATACTCATTTTCTTTGTACCAAGGAGCTTTGAAGAGCGGTTCACTGTTGGGAGGTGCATCCAGTAACATGATATCACCTGCTTGGAGAAGCTTTCAAAAGATAACTTCCATAGGTTCCACTATTAGTGTAAATTGTCAGCGGGGATTTGAAGTTTGTCATTGTTGAGGTCGTTGAAAAGGTTGAGTTGTTGTAGAAGCAGCCTGAATGTTGATAGGATCTTTCATTGTTTGTATGTTCTTTGCGTCTACAACACCATCATTGACAATAGTCTTATTCTTATTCCAAAAGTGAGACTTATCGTTGGAGTTTTGAGGATAGTCTTTATTATCTCGAAAAATCTTGATAGTGCCTTTAGCAATTAAAGTGCGTTCAATGATGGTTCCTTTGGAAACAAGTTCATCAAAGGTGCTAGCACTTTGTAATTGTAGTTGGAATGAAATCTTGAGATGAAGATTTTGAACAAAGATATCAAGCTGTTGTTTTTCAGGTATTTCCCATGATAGTTTGCTAGCCATATTACGCCATCGTTGAGTAAATGAAGAGAAAGCTTCACCATTGTGTTGTTTATTGTTGACAAGGTCATTCATGTTCACTTCATGTTCAATGTTAAAAGAGAAGTGTGATCTAAATTTATTTGCCAATTCCACAAAAGATCTAATGCTCGGAGGTAAATGAGAGAACCATTCAAGGGCTTGTCCTGCTAAGCTTCAGGAAAATAGTCTCAGAAGATATGTATCATCTTGAGCAACATCGAGACATGCCATAAACAATGATCTAAGATGGTCATCCAAATTTCCTTTTCCTTTGTATTTGTCAAATTGTGGAATTTCAAAATGTGGCAGAAAAGGTGTCATATGAAGTGACTTGTCAAATGGATAAGCGCATATTTCCTCTAAGGAAAATGTTTTCTTGCTTTGGCCTACCGCTTTGTTATTCATTTGTTGAACATCCGCTGGAGATAGTTGTTGTTGTTGCAAAGGGGGTTGTTGGTTCAGAGGTGCAGTATAATATGATGTATATTAAGGTTGTTGTTGCGGGATATACGAAGCCATGACTGTTTGTTGAGGTTGTGTACTCACAATATATGTCATATGATTAGTATGTGACACACATGAGTTTGAAGATTGTTGTCCTTGAGACACAACCAGTGGTTGGGAATATTGTGATGAATTAGCACCAAGGTTTTACATCACATGGGAAGTAGAAGATGGATTGGCATTGGTCAACGGTTGTGAATTCGGCATGGGATTTGTAATATGGTAAGTGATGGAAGGATTGGTAGATGCAAAAGAAGGATGCACATTTGGGTTTGTGTTTTGGACAACATGAGGATTGGTAAATGTCATGTGTTGGGTGACGATGGGTAATCCTTGAGTAGTGTAAGATGGATTGATGGTTTGTGAAGGATTATGGGAAGATAGAGGAATTGATGTAAGTTGATCAACATAAGAGACTACAGTGCTAGGATTAGCTTGTGAAACAATAGGTAGGTCACTTGTGTCAATGAGACTAACATTGGGATTGTATGACGCATTGGATGGATTCGTGGAGATGGCGGAGACCATATTACCAGTGGTTGGAATATGGGATGTGGTGCCCACATGTGATGCAATGGGAGTAGCGGATTGCAATGGTTGTGAAGCTTGGACAATTGGTGTTGTTTGGATAGTTTGGGAAGCTTGCAAAATATGGAATATGGGGATAGCTTGTGATGTTTGAGGAGTTTGTACTTGGGCGACATGGACAACTTGTGTTACTTGTGGCACATATACAGTTATGGTAGGAGGAGTATGTTGGGAAACATGGAAAGGTGGAATGTTCAGATTTTGTGAAAGGAAATGGAGCACATTGGTTGGAGTTATCAAAGGTTCTAAAGTGTACTCCGAGCGTGGTGGGTCGAATGAAGTAATAATAGGCAATGAAAGAGATGGGTTGGAAGATGTATTTTGTAACATGGTATGCGATGGTGTGGCTATAGTGGATGGTCCCTTTGCAACAACAACGGGAGTGCTTGGATCATTCTCTCGAATAGCGGATATGTCAAAGTCTCTTTGTAGTTTGGCTCCCATGTGGGCAAGTTGTAAGAAGTAGCGATTAGGATCAGATAAAACAAGCTTCTCAACTTGGTCCCATACATGTATGTCTTGATAGTCAGATAAATCCTCTTAGGAATGCTCTTCATAAGTCGCTGTAAAAGGGTGTGATTGCACTTGGTGTGATGACTCACCAATGGTGTACCCCATGAGGCACAAACATGTGAGAAGGCATGCCAGTTGTAAATTGAGTTGCATCTCTAAGGGGTGTTGATCGTGATTGTTGCATCTTGGCTTCTGTCTCAACTTGCAATTTTGCTTCCATTTCAGCTCTATATTGGCTCCTAGTTTGAGGCATGATGGTTGATGTTAGAAATTGAACTTTAGCTTGTCAAGGTTTGAGATCCAAAAGATGATGGTTTGCTGATTTGTTTGGTTATTGGTTGCTTTGCTAGATTGGTTGCTAGCTGCTTTGCTAGATTGGTTGCTGGTTGCTTTGATGTTGTTGGTAGCCAGTTGTTGGTTGTTGGTTGCTTTGTTGAACTTCCCTAGAGAATAGCTCACACACTCAAGGGAAAAGCTATTTGTTAAGGTTGCTATTTTGCTGATGTTGCTAAGGCTAAAGCCAAAAGATGATGTTTTGCTGATTGATTGGGTTGATTGTTTGATGTTTGATTTGTTGGTTTGGGATCTCAAAAGGATGGAAAGTTCACAAAGTCCACTTGTTGGGTATGCTCAAAGAAGGAGACAATGTCCAGGTATCTGCAAATGATCAGAGGCAGGTCTGAAAGCTAATGATGAAGCTAGGCAAGCTAGAGATGTAGCTGATTCAGCTAAGTCACTAAGATTTGCTGATAATTAACCGCAGGCGACAGGTAATAGCTCAAATGTGATTCAGTAAAGGCCAAAAGTGACTGCTAATAGCTTAAAAGCGAGTTGGTTTTGGTTCAGGTAGCAGGCTACAGTATTAACTAGAGGCGAGCTAATTTGCTATAGGCGAGTAGAGTTAGCTCAAAAGTGATTTACTGTTGATCAAAGGCGACTCAGTTCAGGCCAGAGGTGATTATCTATTGTTCAAAGGTGATTCAATTCAAGCAAAAAGGTGACTAGCTGCTATTTAAAGGTGATCTATTTGTCTATATGTGGGCAGTTAAAGCTCAAACGCGATTTGTGTCTGTCAGGAAATATGTCTGAATTGCATTTTTGACAAGAAAACAGTAATTTCAGTCACTCACACTCACAACAATCACAAACTTGTACAACCTAGGCTAGGAAAGGACTATATTTGTTGAGTCCCCTGGCCATGCTTATTCAAAGCAGATAGCTTTAGGATCTTGGTAGCACCGGCTCCTCTCCATGGCACACACTTCTCAAGCATACCAAGATCCAGGTTTCCTAAGGCTTGTCCCCCCACCAAACCTTAGGATTGTCCTTGCTATCTCTACTAAGAACCACGTGAATCAGGGTGGCTTCAAAGGTCCCACCTTTTGCGTCAACAAATAGAAGAATTTTAGCTACTACACAAGGTTGCTAATAAGGGCATCTGTTCAGGTGGCTATACGTGCGGTAACGCTACTCTCCGTTATGGAGTCTCCTAGCCTTCAAGGGTTATGCGTTGGAGGGTTTTGGGGGAGGTTGGCTGTTGGTATAAAACAACAACACCCATTGTTTATGGCTTTCGACACAAACACTTTTCTTATATAGCGGTTCGGAAGGACTTGGCTTTAGCCCGTTACCGCTTGGGTCGTACCCCTTCTCACACTGGGAAGGTAGGCCCTCTAAAGATAATAACAAGTTCTTAGGCACCCAATATCTATTTGATAGGAAAGGGGAGAGGATAACCTCCTTTTCTTGGAAAATTGATAAGATGCTGCACAAATACCCAATTAGTAGCCAAGAAAACCAAACTACAAATGATAAAAATTAAAAACGACATAGTTACCATAGGCGATCAACTATTGATCAAAAGCAAATTGTATTCTGCCACGAGAGAAATGTTATAGATCAGAAGTGATGTTGGTAATGCCAGATGTGAAATGATAAAGCTCATAAGCGATGCAAAAAAGCAACAGGTGACTGATTACAGGTCATAAGCGATCCAGATTTGCAAAAAAACAAGATATAATAGGAAACCCTAGGTTTGCAGAAAGTGATCCAGATAGCTAAAAGTGATCACTGTCAGATTAAAAGCGATGCAAATAAAAGCATAAGTGACCACTGTTAGCTTGCAAGTGATGTGAAAAAGACAATAAGCGACTACTGTTTACTTAAAAGCGATTTGGAAGATACTATAAGCGGCTAGTTTTGGCTTAAAAGCGATGCGTTTGTTTAGGCATAGATTGGTTTTCGCTCAGAAGCGACTATAACTTGTCGTAATTTGATCTTCACAAAAACAACTTCAAATAACAAAGTTAATCAAGGACATGGGTCCCACCGGGCATGCCAAAATGTGATAGGTAAAAATCAGGTTAATATGATCAAGCATAGCCATGAAAACCTAACCCTATCATCATCAAAGAATCTAATCCAAATGAAATCACAAGCATGCAATTCAAGATGAATATCACCTAGATTGTATGATTCCTTGTTTATGATGTGGATTGCTTCTTCAACAATGAACAATTATGAAGATAAAAGTTGCGATGATGGATGGATGATAATGATAATATGCTAGATGGATGCTAAATGCTCAATATGCTCAAGATGATAATATGCTAGATGGATGCTAAATGCTCAATATGCTCAAGATGATAATGTAGATGCTATAAGAATGCTGGATAGATGTAGTATGGAATGAGAGGGTGTTTATATAGAACTCAACCAAAATCAATCAACAGTGGAGATTTGGTGGCTATGTGAATGACTAAGATTAAAGGATAATCATAGGTAAATGAGTAGATGACAAATGGAAGGAAGATAAGACTTATGTGTGATCGTGTACATAAAAGTACTACATGTGAAAGATATTAAATAAAAGATGTAGTACCACTTATCTTTTTTTAAATGAAAGAGGCACACATGTTGGCTCACGAAATAAATGATAAGAGAAATTAATTAAATAAATAAGATTTATTTAATTAATTGGAAAGTGGGTTTGTGGAGGGAATTTTAATTAAATAAATAAGATTTATTTAATTAAAATAGATAGAATGAAGATAATTAAATAATTAAAGATTGTTTAATTATAGCTTAGAGGAAATAGATAATGAATTAATTAAATAAATATAAATTTATTTAATTAATAGAAGAAATAAGTGTTAGGGAAATTGCTCAAATGTGTTAGACAAATGCAGATGCTAAGTAATGCGATATTTGAATGCTACTGATAATTAGATCAATTTTGGGTGTTTACAACTAGTATATTTTTTAGATATACACTACCATAAAATATACGGGTCTATAGTTGCCTCCTATAAGCTGCCATATACAATGCCAAATAAAATTGTATTCTTAGAGGCAATCAGACAAATGTATTTATCTAATTAGGACCATTAAAAAGGTGGCAAAGGGTGGTTCTCTTCTCCCAACAGTTGAAATTGGTGGATTTTAGATACTCAACAAGGAGGGGTTGGATATAGTTTAGAAATTCTTGGATATCAATACACTCCACTCCCAGATCATAGAGATTGTGATCCTAATGGACATATTGATAGGTTTAGTAAAGAAAGAAAAGGGTATGAACACTAATTCCTTGAAGTTAAGGAATTAATAAGAAATTATGAGATTGATGCTACAAGGGTCATGATAAAGAGAAGATGGATGGGTATAGGCTTGGTGAAAAGGAGGAGGACCTTGCTTGACCCTGATTATCTTGACACATTTCACAATGAGAAGGAAAAAATAAAATGGATGAAATTGCTCCTTGATAATGTTGAAACTTTATAAAAAAAGTTAGAGGGCCATATACCATTGATACCTAAAAATTTGAGAATGCCTACAACACAAATGCCACCACCAAGGTATCTACATGTGGAGGGTTTACTTCAAGGGTTGCTATCTATTCAAGAGGTCCATAGTTTGATAAGCCCCCAATTTTACAAGGAGGTGAGGGGGGTTAGATCTAATGGATCTAAGTGAGCAACCATGCCCTAGGGACATATCACCTTATGCTTCAACCATACCACCTGAAGGAGGGCACCAAGTAGAAGCACCTATAACCCAAGTGGGGATCCCTCCTTTAGTAAAATATTCTACCATAGAAGGCTCAAGAGATTGTGTTCTACCTTAAGACTTACTATTTCTAGAGATTAGGTCTCCTCATAGAAATGATGATGATAACCTAGCCCCACCATACTTCCCCACCATGATAAACAAATATTTCAAACAATGGATATGGGGGATGTGAGATAGAATTCTTGTGATGAATTCTTAGTAAATGATAATTTCATCAAGACTGAGGCATTCTAATATTTTTCCTTGATAGTTAGATTTAAAGAAAAAGGCTCTTAGATGAAAGCAAAAGGACTAAATAAATGTTACCAAAAGATATATTGGACACTACAAAAAGTCTTAATCTTGCCATTGAATTTGATTTTAAAATTGAGTATATCACACTTGAGTAGGAAAGAAAAAATGGTAAGAGAAAGTGGATGCCTACTATCGCTTGGGTGGAGCATTATATATGTCATGGATTTAGATCCTATAAAGAGAAAGGAAGGGGATGATGAACTTTTCAATGACTCGGATGAGTCTAGTAGGCTCTTCCAAGAGCCCACCTTCAATCCTGACATGCAAACCTTAACTATTTAGGCATTGATCCCAATTGAGGATAAGCCTCATGTTGATTTTATGATAGTGGGACTTTAGGGAATGTTGAATGTGAAAAGTGTTGCTGATGTAATAGCACTAAAAGAATATACTTTGGCCATGCACAATACCCAATTCAGTTAGATTGCTATAAGAAAATTATATAAGGAGCATGATCAGCTAAAAAAGGAGAATTTGAAGCTAAAGGAAGGCTTTTAAAGAAGAAAAACAAATGACAAGAAAACTAAGGGACCAATTTAGGGGAAAGGAAAACCATAATGCCCCTTCCAAGTACTAGTGGTAAATCTAGAAAAGAGGTCACCGAATTAAAAGAGGCCATGGATATGGCTAAGAAGAAAATAGAAGAATTACTTAGGGGTAATTCAATGCCAAAGTGTAGATCAATTTGATGTTTGTTGCTATGTTATGGAGATGCCATGGAGAATTGTAAGAGAAGCAACCCAAAGAAGACAAATTGAGCCAAGGTTGAAGGCAGTTAACATCATATAGATCCCAAGGGCACTTATTATAAAGATCTACAAGAAAGCCAAGTTTGATAAGGTAAGTGATGAAAAAATGACAACAAATTTTGAGTTCTATTAGCAATTGTATGACATCACCTCATTTATTGAAAAGTTAAAAGGTGAGTTGGAAGAGAAAAGGAAGAAATATTTACTCTTGATAGAAGTAAAATTTCTTGCAATTGAACTCACCAATGGAAAAAATAAATCCTTAGAATTTTGGAAAGAGGAATTCAATAGCTTGGCACCATTATTTATTGAGCCACGTTTGGCAAAAGATAAGGTGGATAGCATAATTTTTAGCCATCAGGTGGATAAGATCTTGACATTGGAAACAAAGGTGGGTAATTTGATAAAAGAAACAAGGGTCAGATTAAATGCCAAATATGAAAGTGATATATAAAACTAAGGATATAATTAGTAATAAATGGCCTGGTGATGAGGAATGGGATGAGTGGTACAGGAAGTACTACTTGGGGACCTACACAACTTTTATTATCTTTATTTATTCATTCATTGAAATATTGTTTGATCAAATCAAGAATAAAGAGAGCATAAGAGATTCTTGGTTTCTAATAAAAATACTTTGCAAGGATAGTAGAATGAGGTCAGTTCAAGAGTAGCAAGTAGTGAGTTGAGTTCATTACACTTGGTAGGTTCAAAATGCATCACATGGGTAATAATGTGTAGCATCCCAATGAAGTAATGAATGAGGCATACTCTAGTTATAAAAAGGGAATATGATCTTACATCTTCACAATAGAAAATCAAGAGATGAATATTTAGTTGGTGTGTTCTGTTTAAGTCCATTTTAGGAGAAGTTGAAGAAGACCATAAAGCTAGATGTAGTTGGCTCTCAATTCATCAAAGGTCTATAATAAGAATCAAAGGAGCTATTAAAAGAGCCAATAATTGTTCTCCCAAAATGTTGATGATAATTTATTGTCCAAGGATTGAGGTAAGAAGTTTGGGAAGTGACCATGATCTAGCTCCTTCCCACTAAAATATCCACTAGGGATACATAGATATAATTAGAGGTGCTCTTATTGTAGAAAGTATGAGTAGATTTTTGAGAGTGTAGCCCCAAAAGTTAAGCTAGTGGCAAATGAATCTCTTCTTCATAGGACTAGATTTTCTTGAAGGGTTGTGTCCCCTTTTTTTAGGCCCAATAGTTGAACTGGTTGGTGCCCCACCAAAATCTTGATCCTAAGTAAGATTTTAAGTAAATAACAATATTGTTAAGATTGTAAAGTCAAGTGACAAGTGTCAATGATCCCCTGAGGTGAGCATTGTCACTTAGCTATATAAAGAGGTTATTTGTTTTTATATAGAGGATTAGACATAGAACATTGTAAGCATTAGTATAAAGAATCCAATTGGAAACTCTTGGAGAGGATGAATAGAAGAGGATTTTGAATTATACTTGTGTAAAGTCAATTACAAATCCAATTGCAATAAATCAATATAAAACTTAAACCTATTCTTTATCTCAAATTGTCTCCATTTTCTATGGAGTGTCTTAGGGAGTTTGGGAAGTTTTTATGAATAAATTTTCTATGCTTGTGCTAAAGTTCCATTAGCAGGTCATTCAATTAATGCCTATAATTAGTTTTATCTTAGTATGTGGTGCATCTCGATAGGAAATAGATTGAGAATTATGATTTGTGATATTTGTAACATGAAAGCATTGTGAGGATTTGAACCCTACAAGATGGAGGAATATAACTAGATCTATTTGTGAATGTGAATTACCTTTCTCTTATTGCATTTAATTTATTTGTTGATTCTATTCGTAATGGATTAATTCCATTAGTCTTATGACTACTTCTAGTCTAACACTTTTAATTCAAAATGATCAAATACTTGTTCAATAATTCACCCTTTGTTCATTTTAGCATGGATTTATCATTTTCTACCAAATATAAGTTCTCTATTTATAATTTCACACTAAACCAACCAGTATGAATTAGTAACAGTAATTGGGTTCATGTACTATGCCAATAGGGACAAGTTTAGTCTTTGTAATGATTCTCCCTCAAATATTTATATTGATGTAAATAGTGTCATTATCCATCTAGATAGTTTATCATCCTTTCTAGGTTGACCTATCCACACTTGTTAAGTCTCCACTTAGGGACTTTTATCCTTTTGTCTCACTTCATGTGGTTGAGACACATGTACTCACCTTTTGAGACACCTATCTCATGTACAATATAAACATACCCTCACACTTGTCAAGTGAGTTAACATTGTTGGGATAGGGTTCCATTAACCTTGTAAATCCCATTATTGTATTATTCCATTTATTATTTTGTAATTACCCATAAGGGATGTACTAGTTTCCCTGGTAGTGGTAAAAATTATTTACTGTCCATGTAATTATGGAGTTACTACACCGGTAAGTTCCGGAGTTACCGACGGTAGTTACGGGATCTCATTTACTATGGTAAATGGTAATTATTCAAGGTGGGACACCCGAGTGGAGAATCTAGTATTTTTAGCTTGTATGACGCATGTCATAATGTTTGGTGGGTGCATGTAAAGAATCTATGGCAGCTGCAAGTTGTCATAAGATTCTATGACACTATGACACATATGACAGTTATTAATGTGTTGTAAGTTACTATGTTTAGCCCAGGTGCCTATCTTGGGAAGATTCTCTGTTAGTGGTATCTATGATGGTTATGACGCATCATAAGATGTTGTAAGTGGCTATTTTTGGCCCTAGGAACCCAAGTTTGCATGGGCATCTTTTGCCAAGTGTAGAATGCATGTATGATGATATTTATTGTTGCATGGGTGGAGATTCCAAGGTGGACGCCTATCTTGAGGATTACAAATTCTATATAAACCATGGCATAGTAGATGAGTTGCATAACAATTTACAAGTACCTAGGTTCTGTCGGAGTGAAGGTTGAAGGACAGAGGAAGTAAATGTATTTGTAATCTCCTTTTGTGAAGATAATACAACTTGGCCTCTTTTCTTGGTGGAGTTTGTTACCCATAAGGGTTTTCTCCATGTTAAACACTTGTGTTATGTGCTTCATTCTGCTTCTAGTATATTTCTATATTGTGGGTTTATTTTCTATGTTGCAATCTCCATCTCCAATACTCTGCTAAAGATAATTAAACATATATGTGAATCAGATTTCTATTGAGTAGTTGTGATTTCATTTCTAACATTTGGTATCAGAGTCTGACCAGCTTTGACTCTTGGGTGGTAGTGTGGAAACTGTAGTTGCAGTGGGAGATTTGGTTGTGCTTGTTTTGTAGATCTTAAGTTGTTATTATGGCTGCATCCACTGTTGTATCAACCTCTTGTTTGGACATTGAGAAGTTTAACATAATGGGGTATGAGTTGTGGAAGCTGAAAATGGAGGATTTGTTGGAAGAAAGAAACCAGTGGTTGGCTGTCCAAAAAGAGAAGAAACTCGATGATGTCTCTCCAGATGAGTGGACTAGACTGGATAAGAAGGCATGAGGAGCCATTTGTTTGTGTCTTTTAGACTCTGTCCTATTGAATGTCGCAAAGGAAGAGACCACACATAAATTGTAGAATCGGTTGGGTTATATCTATCAAGCCAATAGTATGGTAAATAAACTCTATTTAAAAACAAAATTATTTTCCATCAAAATGAGAGGGTGATTCAGTTGTAGAGCATTTAAATTATTTTAATTTGTTGTTGAGTTAGCTTGCTTCTGTAGATGTTGATGTTAATGAGGAAGATAAATGCATCTTGCTTCTTTGTTTTTTACCTGACTCTTGGGAGAATGTTATACTGGCTATCATTGCTAACCTCACAGATCAGAAGTTGGATGCCCTTGTTACAGTTTTATTGTCACAGGATTTGAGGAAGAAGAGTTCAGATAGTTTAGGTGGTGCTCTCAGTGTCAGGGGAAGGTCTAAGGAAAGAGGATCGAAAGGAGATCAGAAATGGGCTAAGGACAAGTCCAAGGGCTAATCTAAGACTCCTGGGAAGAACATAATTAAGCATTGGAACTATGGTAAAAGGGGACATGTGAAGAAGGAGTGCAAAAACCCAAAGAAACAGTGGGAGAGTGCTTCGAATAAGTCCTCGAATGCAGGCGAAGATGTTTTACTTTCTGCATGTAATGTTGTTTCTAATGATCACTGGTTGGTTGACTTAGGATGCTCGTTTCATATGAACCCGCATAAGGATTGGTTTTCCACATACAAAGAGTATGATGGAGCTAATATCTACCTTGGAGACAACTCTACATATCTGATAATTGGGAAAGGCAAGGTACTGTTGTGTTTCAGTGATGGGAGGATTAAAACCCTCCCTGGTGTTTATCATGTTCTTGGATTAGCTAGAAATTTGATTTCCATTTCAAAGCTGAATGATTTGGAAATGCATGTAACTTTTGACAAGCATGGCTACAGATTGGTGAGAGGGAACTTGGTGGTAGCGAAGGGGAAGAGATTGGGAAACCTGTTCAAGATTGAAGCCACTACAATTTGTAATGCCTCTTATCTATCTGAGGCTAGTACTGAAAATACATGTATGTTGTGGTACCATAGATTGGGTCACATAAGTAATAATGTTTTGAAAACTATTAAGAATAAAGATTTGTTGGATGGTTTCTCTTATTCTGATGAGCACTTTGATTTCTGTGAGCATTGTGTTGTTGGTAGATAAAATAGAAAATCATTTCCTTTAGGAAGCAATAGAGCAAAAGAGAAGTTAGAAATTATTCATAGGGATGGGTTTAAACATGTGGATAATGATTATATCAAAAAATTTCATTATTTTATTACCTTCATTGATGACATGTCCAGATTTACTTGGATTTATTTTATGAAACACAAACCTGAAATTTTCACTAAGTTTAAGGAATTCAAAGTCTTAGTAGAGAACCAATCAGGTTTGAAGATAAAAATATTAAGATCTGACAATGGAGGGGAATATTGCTCTAAGGAATTTGATGATTTTTGCAAGCATGTAGGTATTATTAGACAAAAGACAACTCTGTATACACCACAGCATAATGGTGTTGCAGAAAGGATGAACTGAACAATCATGGAAAGAGCCAAAAGTATGCTGAGTGATGCACAATTGGATAAATTCTTTTGGGTAGAGGTTGTGTGTACTGCTTGCTACTTGATTAACAGATCTCCTTGTAAGGCTCTTGATTCGACACCTTATGCAATGTGGACAGGTAAGAAACCTTCTGTTTCACATTTAAGGTTTTTTGGTTGTGAGACTTTTGTTCATGTGCTTAAGGAAAAGTGATCTAAGTTGGATCCAAGAGCTAAAAAGTGTACATTCATTAGATGTGGTGCTAATCTCAAAGGTTATACGCTTTGGAATCCACTAACCCGTAAGATTGTCTACTTTAGAGATGTTATTTTCAGGGAACTTAGAGCTATTTTTGAACTTGAGTAGCCAAAATAAAAAAGATGAAAAGGTAAAGAGAGTGCACTTTGATTTAGAGCATCAAGATGCACCTCAGGAAGAACAAAATGATGGATTGGGGGATGATGAAGAAGAAGAAGATTTGAGTAGTTCTAATGAAGATGAATCTGTTGTTACAGAAGAAGTTGGTACAAACGATCATGCATAAGAATAAGTTGAGACTCTTACTCCACCCTTGGGGAGATCCACAAGACAACAAAATCCAGTTGATAGGTATAGCCCACCAAATTTCTGTTGTGTATTTGCTTTATTGAGTACTAACGATGAGCCTAGATCCTACAGGGAAGCTATTCTTTCAGATGATAGTGAGTCTTGGCAGTTAGCCATGCAGGAGGAGATGATGGCCTTAGACTCTTATAACACCTAGGATCTTGTTCATTTGCCAAAAGGAAGAAAGGCCATAGGTTGTAAGTGGGTCTTCAAGAAGAAGTTTGGAGTAGACTGGACATTGGAGAAGTATAAGGCTAGACTAGTAGCCAAGGGCTACTCCTAGAGAGAGGGAGTTGATTTTGGTGAGATTTTCTCTCCTGTTGCTAAATTAACTTCTATTAGATTTATTTTATCCATTGCTATAGCTTATGATTGGGAGATTGAGCAAATGGATGTTAAGACTACGTTCTTGCATGGAGATCTTGAGGAAGAAATTTATATGCAACAACCTATAGGTTTTGAGGTAAAAGGAAAAAAACATTGGGTTTGCAGGTTGAAGAGGTCACTTTATGGTTTGAAATAGTCCCCCAGAATGTGGTATCAAAAGTTTGATTCATTTGTGTTGAATTTGGATTTTGTTAGAAGCTAGGAGGATCATTGTGTTTACATTCATTGTATTGATGATTTTATATTGGTTATTGCATTGTATGTTGATGACATGTTATTTTTTCAGCAATACTAAGGGTATGATCAATGAGCTTAAAGCCAAACTTTCAGGTGCATTTGATATGAGGGATCTTGGAACTGGCAGGTATATTCTGGGAATGGAGATCAGGAGGGAGAGAGGTAACAGAGAGCTTTGGTTGTTACAAAGTAAGTATGTGAATACCATTTTGCAGAGATTTAGTATGCAGGACTGTAACCTAGTTAGAATTCCTTTACCCATTGGTACTAAGCTTTTATTAGATATGTGTCCAAAGACTAAGGATGATCTTGAGGATACATCTAATGTGCCATATGCTAGTGTTGTAGGGAGTTTGATGTATGCAATGATTTGCACTAGGCTAGATATTGCCCAAGCAGTGGGAGTTTTGAGCAGATTTATGTCTAACCCTGGTAGACAGCATTGGAATTATGCGAAGAGGTCCTTACATATCTTGTAGGTACTCCTAATTATTGTTTGGTTTACTCTAGTACTGATAGTGCTGATAAATATTTGGACATACAGGGTTTTGTTGATGCAGTTTGGGCAGGTGACTTAGATAGTCGAAGGTCCACTAGTGGCTATGTGTTTACTTTGTTTGGAGGAGCAATGAGTTGGATGAGTAAGAGGTAGCCCACAGTTACTTTGTCCACCAAATAAGTAGAGTATATGGCTGCTACCCATGTCTCTAAGGAGGCAGTTTGGTTGAGGAGACTTTGTAAAGGTATTGGTTTTGATTGCAGGATCATTCAGATTGGTTGTGATAGCTAGAGTGCTATCTGTTTGGCTAAGAATCCTATGTATCATGCTCGGACTAAGCATGTTGATGTTTAGTATCACTTTGTTCAAGAGTTGGTTGCAAATGGATAGATTGAGCTGAAGAAGATAGACACTCAAGAGAATGTTGTAGATTCCTTGACCAAGCCTGTGAGCATAGAGAAGTTCATGTGGTGCAGAGAGGCCATGGGCCTTGTTTCTAGTGACTGATTATTTTTCATACTGATTTAATATGGTTTGATTTACAATGTATAATGTCAAGTGGGAGAATGTTGGGATAAGGTGCCATTAACCTTGTAAATCCCATTATTGTATTATTCCATTTATTATTTTGTAATTACCCATAAGGGATGTACTGTTAGTTTTAGGACAGACAACTGAGAGGGGGGGTGAATCAGTTGTTACCAAAATTTTTGTTCTTTAAACACTTAAAGCCTTCTTATATTTCTACAGCATAATAATGATTCAATCATGGAAGCACAATACAATAATTTAAGAGCAAAAACATATTCAACACGTATGACACCAAGATTTTAACATGGAAAACCCGGTTAAGGGAAAAACCACGAGGTGACTAACTCAAGATGTATTCTTTGTTAAAAGAATAAGAAGAAAAGATGACACTTGCCAATTAGGGCTCACTACTCGAGCACACTACTCACAAAAGGCCCACTGCCTATAGGAGACACACTATCTACAGAATAATATAAATATTACATACTTGAACTAGAGATTAACATCTTCACTATGCTTGAGATAGTTCCATTTAAGCTCAACACTTCTGCTCTGCTTTTCGCTCTTCTCCTCTCTACCACTCTCTCATCTCAACCAAGATACTTTGAAATGACTTCACAATTCTTATTTATACATGACATCAATTTTGGAATGAGCATCAAAGTCAACACAACATACTTTATTTTATTACAGAGTAGTTACAAAAATACAACTTTATTTTTTACAAAGATTTCATGCGTATCACCACATTGTCGGCCACACATGTCTGGGACTTTAATCTTCCTTGAGGAACATGCCATGCTTTGCAGAACATCTTCAAGATCATCCACAAGAGGTGTAAAACATCCGGTCGACCAAGATTAGGAAGAACACCATCACCCAAAAGAAAATTTTCAATTTTGGGCTCAATCTTCAATGCAGACCGTCAACACGAACTAGACACAACCTAGAGACCCTCACAAGCTTGCCTGAATCACCAAGAACATCCACACCACTTCTACTTATTGAAATCATTCACATCTCCATCTGGAACTTCAAGAACACAGTCAGTCATCACTATCTCATTAGCATAAATGCTTGTGGACCTCCAGACCATGAACCAATTGAGTTGTCAATTCACATTGGCTTCCTAAACATGCCACTAGATCGGCAGAACAATATATTGCATTTCTAGATCTTACCACACCTATTTGTGTCACTTTGTCACCTCTGAATAGCTGCCAGAACCAGTTTTACTCATATGGCCATAACTTCTCCAAGTCTTCATGCGGATCTCTCAAATCTTGACTGGATCATCTTTAGACACATATTTACAAACCCTTTGATGCACATTCTCTAATCTTCATCTAGCTGGGATCTTCACTTCATAGAGGTCCACTGTCTTCATTATTCTTCTCTATTCCTGATAGGACTAATTTTCTCAATATCCTCAGCACGTAGCTCATCCAATCCTTGACATTAATGCAATAGGAGTATGTTGACATTGATGACAACACTGGTTAGGCCCATACTTGCAACAATCTCCCCCTTTGTCATTGATGGCAACATATAATGTGAAAAACTATTTTAACCATCAAGACAAGAACTTCTCTTCACTGACTGACATAGCTCCCCCTATCAACAGTAATCATTCATATGTCTTCTCTTTCTTTGCTCCTCCCCCTTTGATCAACAACCACTTTTGTTTTTTACATGTCTTCTCTCCCCCTTTGACATCAATGGCAAATGACACATACTTGCATCAATACTTCAGAATCATACAGACTACTCCCCCTAAGTGGCAGCTTCCTATCATCAATCCAGACCACAAGATATGACTGTGAGATCCACCAACCTGATGCACATCAGTGCACTTTAATTCAGAGCTGGAGGGTAATAACCCCTAACTTCTCCCTGAGATACTCAAAAGAGTCCTTAGGTAGAGGTTTAGTAAAAATGTCTGCAATTTGATCCTTTGAGGGCACAAATTCCAATTTGACTTCATTCTTGTTCACCTGCTCTCTCAAAAAGTGAAACTTGATGGATATATGTTGTCTTTGAATGCAACACCAAATTTTTTGATATATTTATTGCACTTAAGTTATCACAGAAGATTGTGATAGGTTCCTCATACTCTACTCTGATGTCTCTTAGCATTTGCTTTATCCACAATACTTGAGTGCAACTACCTACTACTGCAATATATTCTGTTTCTATAGTGGACAGAGATATTGCCTCTTATTTCTTGCTCAGCCAAGAAACCAATCTTTTCCCCAAAAAGAATGCACCACCATTGGTACTCTTCCAGTCATCCACATCTCCTACCTAATTAGCATCTGTATATGCATGAAGAAAGAAATCATGATCCCTAGGATACCATAAACCATACTCAACTATTCCCTTTAGATATCTGAGAATTATCTTGATTTCCATGACATGAGATTCTCTAGGATCAGCTTGGAATCTGGCAACAAGACCAACAACATTCATAATGTCAGGTCTAGTCTGAGTAAGATACAATAGTCCTCCAATCATTGACCTGTACTTTTTCTAATCAACCTTAGGGGATTCATCATCTTTGCTTAGTTTACATATTGTTGCCATGGGAGTATTCATTGGCTTTAAATCTTCCATCCCAAATTTCTTCAACAATTCTTTCACATATTTGGTTTGAGATATGAAGATTCCTTTCTTTGTTTGAGTAATTTGCAGACCCAAGAAGAAATTCATTTCCCCAAACATAGACATCTCATATTCACTTTTCATTTGATTTGCAAAAGTCTTGCACATACTATCTCTTCCTCCAAAAATGATGTCATCAACAAATACTTCAACAATCAAGATATTTTCATGATCAATCTTGAAGTACAAGTTACTATCAGTAGTACCTTTTTTGAAACCATTCTTCAAAAGATGTTTATCCAATCTTTCATACCAAGCCCTTGGGGCTTGTTTGAGTCCATACAATGCTTTCTTCAACTTGCAGACCATATCACCATGACCAGACAATTGAAATCCATCTGGTTGCTCAATGTATACTTCTTCTTCCAAGTCACCATGCAGGAAGGCAGACTTGACATCCATCTGATATACTTTGAAATCCTTGAAGGCAGCAAAAACAAGAAATAATCTGACTGCTTCAATTCTTGCCACCGGAGCAAAAGTTTCTTCAAAGTCAATTCCTTCTACTTGAGAATAACCCTTACAAACCAATTTGGCTTTGTTTCTGACTACTTCACCATCTTCATTCAATTTATTCCAGAAGACCCACTTAGTCCCAATCACATTTTTGTCTTTAGGTCTGGGAACAAGATCCCAAGTGTGATTTTTCTCAATCTGCATCAGCTCTTCCTCCATTGCTTTAGCCCAGCTTACATCATTGCATGATTCATTTATTATTTTTGGTTCAATCTTAGAAATCAGACAATACTTTTTTGAATCTTGAGCAATCTTTCTTCTTATTTGAACACCTTTTCTTCTATCACCTATGATCTGGTCTTCAGAATGATTTAGTCTTACATACCTGGGAGTTTTGGGAATTTCTTGCACTACTATCTCTTGGATAGGTTCATTCAAACTTATCTCTTCTTCCTGTATTTCAGGATTCTCCGGATCAGTCTGGATTTGAACTTCAGAAGGGGCTTGAACTTCTTGGACCAAAACATCACTCTAATCATCTGTTTCATACTCATAAAGCCTTGATGGATTTTCAATGCCTTCATCAACCTTGACATTTGTACTTTCTACAATCTTTCTTAATCTCTTGTTATAACACTGATATGCTTTGCTTTGAGTAGAGTAACCTAAGAATATTCCTTCACTTCTAGCATCAAATTTGCCAAGGTCTTCATCTCTTTTAATGTAACATTTACTACCAAAGACTCTGAAATATTTCACAGTAGGAGTGATGCCAAACCAGAGTTCATAAGGGGTTTTACCAGTATTACTTTTGATTTGTACTCGATTAAGAGTATAGACAGTAGTGCTTACAACTTCTCTCCAATAGATCTGAGGGACATTTGCTTCCATCATCATGGTTCTAGATGCTTCCTGGATGGTCCAGTTCTTTCTCTCCACTACTCCATTCTGCTGTGGAGTCCTTGGAGCAGATAACTGTCTCTTTATCCCATGTTTCTCATAGAATTTTATGAACTCTCTGGATGTGAATTCACCACCTCTATCAGACCTAAGACATTTTATGTTTAACCTAGTTTCATTTTCTACCATAGCCTTGAATATTTTGAACTTCTCAAGAGCCTTAGATTTCTCTTTCAAAAAAAGTTACCCACATCATCTGGGAATGGTCATCAATCTGTAACATGAAATATCTATCACCTTGCAAACTCCTAATTCTTGCCGGTCCACATAGATCAGTATGTATTAAGTCCAATAGTTCGGTAGAAGATTGTTCCTTACTTTTGAATGTGACTCTGTTCTGCTTACCCAACTGACATTCCTTGCACAGATTGTTAGTAGGTTTCACCAATCTTGGAAGATCTCTTACAACCTGAGTGTTACTTATCTTAATGATATTATCAAAATTTACATGACACATTCTCCTATGCCACAACCAACTCTAATCAATTTGAACAAATAAACAACTTTTGCCAGTACCAACCAAGTGGAAGATGTTACCTTTTGTTTGAGTACCAGATGCAATCTCTGTTCCAGAACTTTCAAAGATCTTACATTTTCTATTTTTGAATCAGAGATCATAGCCTTTGTCCACCAACTGCCCAACACTGAGAAGATTGTGCTTTAGACCTTTAACATACAGTACATTACTGGTTTTGTTCTTTCCATCGAAAGAAATAGTTCCTTTGCCTCTGATTCTGCTAGCAAAATTATCACCAAATTTTACTCCTCCTTCATATCTTTCCAGATCTATGAACTTATTTTTGTCACCAGTCATATGGTGGGAGCATCCACTATCAATGACTCATTCATTCTTTTCCCCAACTTGAGCAGCCAGAGCTCTTTCTACCTGTTTATGATTGACAGATTCAGTGGGCATTGGATCTTCTTCCTTGATGGCAATAAACACCCAGTCACTTCCGGATTTGTTTCCTGTCTTTGATTCATCATCTGTTACTCCTTCATCATCATCATCTTCATGAACATAGTAACATTTCTTTTGGAATCTTGATCTATTTGGATTTGTCCTTGAAAATCTTTCGAGACACCTTGAGGCAAAATGACCAATCTTGTTGCAATTGAAACATTTGAAGGGCAATTTTCTTTCATACTTACCAGATCCTCTTGGCAGTCTTTTTGTAATAAGGGCTTCAAGTTGAGCAGCTTCTGCCTCATCTTCTTCCAGATCTTTTCTTGCTTTTTCATACCAGGATAGTTTCTTTGAGGAGTTTTCTCCTGGATCATATCTTTGTTTGCCTTTTACAGAGGCACTAGCTTTGAATGCAGATTCAGTCTTGGGGGGTGTATCTCCAAACTCAGCCAATTCAAATGTAGCTAATTTTCCAACCAATTGATCTCTTGTGATATTTGATAAAGATCTAAATTCCTCAATAGCACCAACCTTGTGTTTGTAAGCAAGAGGTAAGGATCTGAGGACTTTGGCAACAATCTCATCTTCATCCAAGGTTCCACCAGCACATCTAATGCCACAAACAAGCTCATTTACTTTTGGCATAAATGTAGTGATATTCTCATCTTCATTCATCTTCAGATTTTCAAATTTTCCTTTCAGGCTTTGTAGCTTGGCACATTTAACATATTTGTCTCCTTCATGCAGAAGTGCTAGTTTTGACCAAATTTCATAAGCAATTTTTAAATCCATAACATTTGTCAGCTCTGAATCAGATAAGGCACTTAGTAAGGCTTCTTTAGCTCAAAGATTATCTTCAGCATCTCTGATTTCAACTGTAGTTGTCGGACCATTCTTTGGAGGAACATACTTCTTTGTAGTCATGGTCCAATATTGCATTCCCATACATTGCAAGTGACATTCCATGCGGCTTTTCCAAATAGTGTAATTGGTTCCATCAAACCTCAGACTATCCTTCTTGTAGGAAGACATCCTGGATCTCCTCAAGCGGTTAAGCCCTTTTGAGGAACTTGACTCTGATACCAATTGTTGGTTTTAGGATAGACAACTAAGAGGGGGGGTGAATTAGTTGTTACCAAAATTTATGTTCTTTAAACACTTAAAGCCTTCTTATATTTCTATAGCATAATAATGATTAAGTCTTGGAAGCACAATATAATAATTTAAGAGCAAAAACATATTCAACACATATGACACCAAGATTTTAATGTGGAAAACCCAGTTAAGGGAAAAACCACGGGGTGAATAACCCAAGATGTATTCTCTGTTAAAATAATAAGAAGAAAAAATGGCACTTGCCAATTAGGGCTCACTGTCCGAGCACACTGCTCACAAGAGGCCCACTGCCTACAGGAGACACACTGTCTATAGAATAATATAAATATTACATACTTGAACTGAAGATTAGCATCTTCACCATGCTTGAGACAGTTCCATTTAAGTTCAACACTTCTTCTCTGCTTTTCACTCTTCTCCTCTCTACCACTCTCTCATCTCAACCAAGATACTTTGAAATGACTTCGCAATTCTTATTTATACATGACATCAATTTTGGAATGATCATCAAAGTCGGCACAACATACTTTATTTTATTACAGAGCAGTTACAAAAATACAACTTGATTTGTTACAAAGATTTCATGCGTATCACCACACTGTCGGCCACACATGTCTGGGACTTCAATCTTCCTTGAGGAACATGCCATGCTTTGCAGAACATCTTCAAGATCATCTGCAAGAGGTGTAAAACATCCGGTCGACCAATATTAGGAAGAACACCATCACCTAAAAGCAAATCTTTAATTTTAGGCTCAATCTTTAATGCAGACCGTCAACATGAACTGGACACAACCTAGAGACCCTCACAAGCTTGCCTAAATCACCAAGAACATCCACACCACTTCTGCTTATTGAAATCATTCGCATCTCCATCTGGAACCTCAAGAACATAGTCACTCATCACTGTCTCATTAGAATAAATGCTTGCAGACCTCCAGACCAAGAACCAATTGAGTTCTCAATTCACATAGGCTTCCTAAACATGCCACTAGATCCACAAAACAAGATATTACATTTCTGGATCTTACTGGACCTATTTGTGTCACTCTGTCACTCTGAACAGCTACTAGAACCAGTTTTACTCATATGGCCACAACTTCTCCAAGTCTTCATGCGGATCTCTCAAATCTTGACTAGATCATCTTTAGACACATATCTACAAACCCTTTGATGTGCATTCTCTGATCTTCATCTAGCTGGGATCTTCACTTCATAGAGCTCCACTGTCTTCACTGTTCTTCTCTGTTCCTGATAGGACTAATTTTCTCAATATCCTCAGCACATAGTGTAGACACCTAAATTTGTCCCAAATTTGTCCATGTCTTGCAACACATTGTCAAAAATATCATTAAGACATCATGTAGCATTTTGTCCTAAATCCCACTCTTAATCCCACTTATCCCATTATCCAATTAATTAAATAAATTTTATTTATTTAATTAAAATCCCATCCTCATCCTACTTAGCCAATTAATTAAATAAATTTTATTTATTTAATTAATTTCACATGCATAATTCTATTTATCCTATCCTCATCCCAATTAATTAAATAAATTTTATTTATTTAATTAATTTCTACACCATATCTTATCCCATCTTATTCATCTACCCAATTAATTAAATAAATTTTATTTATTTAATTAATTTCCACATCATATCTTATCCCATCCTATTCATCTACTCTATTAATTAAATAAATTTTATTTATTTAATTAATTTCCAAGTACATCCCAACTAATTCAAATATTTTATTTGAATTAAGTCACATGACCTTTCATCACATTCCAACACTTGTCCATTTCCTCTTAATCATGTGTTGTAGTACAACTTTTATCTTTCACATGCACAACTAATGGGACCTAATTTTAGTATTTATCTACACAAACACACCTAAGCCTTATCTTCCCTTGCCACATGTCAATTGACTACAATTTATTGATGTGCAAGGAAACCTAACTTAATCCTATCCATCCATTTCATCTAAAGCCCTAATTGATCCTAGCCATCCATTTGAACCAAGCCTTTCCTATAAAACAAGCCTCTCTTGAGCCATTAGAGGAGAATGGATGATTCTTCTTCATGCAACCTCACTCTGCTGAATTTTCATCTCAAGCCATTATCCATCATCTTCAATCCATCTAGCTTGTAGCTATCTTCCATCATTTATCTTCTTATCAATGATATGCTGCGGAATCGAGCAATCAACACAACAAAGCGATCAATCAATCGAGCTCATCTTGCATCTTCAAGGTATTGAATTATTTGGGTTTAGGTTATTGCATTTCATTGTTTGAATCATTTCCATTTATAAATCCAAATTTTTCATTATACACATAACTCATCCAATCCTTAACATTAATGCAACAGGAGTTTGTTGACATCAATGACAACACCGGTTAGGCCCATACTTGCAACATGTACTAGTTTCATGGGCAGTGGTAAAATTTATTTACTGTCCATGATAATTACAGAGTTATTGCACCAGCAAGTTCCAGAGTTACCAACGGTAGTTACGAGATGTCATTTACTATGGTAAAAGGTAATTGGTCAAGGTGGGATGCCCAAGTGGAGAATCTACTTTTTTAGCTTGTATGATGCATGTCATAATGTTTAGTGGGTGCTTGTAAAGAATCTATGACAGCTGCAAGTTGTCATAAGATTCTATGACACTATGACACATATGACGGTTATTAATGTGTTGTAAGTTGCCATGTTTAGCCCATGCACCTATTTTGGGAAGATTCTTTGTTAGTGGTATCTATAATGGTTATGACATGTCATAAGATGTTGTAAGTGGCTATTTTTGGCCCTAGGCACCTACGTTTGCATGGGCATCTTTTGTCAAGTGTAGAATGCATGTATGATGACATTTATTGTTGCATGGGTGGAGATTCCAAGGTGGACACCTATCTTGAGGATTACAAATTCTATATAAACCATGGCATAGTAGATGAGTTGCATAACAATTTATAGGTATCCAGGTTCTGTCAAAGTGAAGGTTGAAGGACAGAGGAAGGGAATGTATTTGTAATCTCCTTTTGTGAAGATAATACAACTTGGCCTCTTTTCTTGGAGTTTTTTACCTGCAAGGGTTTTCTCCATGTTAAACACTTGTGTTATGTGCTTCATTTTGCTTCTGGTATATTTCTGTATTGTGGATTTATTTTCTATGTTGCAATCTCCATCTCTAATACTCTATTAAAGATCATTAAACATATATTTGAATCAGATTTTTGTTGAGTAGTTGTGCTTTCATGTCTAACAAACATGTGTTATACATTTGGAGGGGTAGTTAGATGTTCAATCCTACCTTCCAACCTCCTCATCCTTTCCTTTATATGCAAGCACTCATTATACATTTTAGACACACATTATTTGATAGACACACATTTGTGCTTTATCATTCCATTAGTGGAAGGTTATCTTGACGTTCCCTTTAGATTTTGACTGCTCCAACATGGTATCAGAGCCATGATTGCATGTCCCTTCTTAAATCTTGGTGACTCTAGCACTCAACCCTATCATCGAAGTGTTGTGGAGCCAAACATACCTCACCGTTGAGTCCAAAAGGCCTAAGAAATGAAAGATAGCCTTTCATTTCGTGAATTTTAGTAACTTTTAATTTTTACAAGTTTTTTACCCATTGTACCTTACATCGCATGACTATGCAGCTGCACAACAATACTTGTATAGATTTTGTAAAAAAAAAAATTAGCAAAGGGCCATCTTGCCCCCTGCACATTTTTGGGTCCTTTTTTTGTTTTTTGCAGGTTTAGGCCTGATTTGGGCCTGGTTTTGGCCTTAATTAGCTTGATTTTGGCACTCTATGACCCTTCTAGGTGCTCCCAAGACACCTACAAATTTGGGACTCGACCTTGGACTAGCTCAACCCCTAAGATTCAGTACTTTGGACAAAACTTGTCCACATTCTAGACCCATTTCTGGTCAACTTGACCCCTCTGCACAATGATTGACCTTTTTTGGCCGCCTCGACAAGCCCTTTGGACTTGCATTCTTAATCATTCCAAGTCTACAGCGACACCCTCTACAACCTATTCATGCTTGTTTTCTGCTCTACGGTTTGGTCCTATAGGACCCAACATTTCAACTCCAGTAGGACCATATTCTTCGACCCCCTTCGACATTGTAGGCCCCATTTTTTGGCATTCTAGCCTAGTTCGACACACATAGTCCCTGTCTACTCCATCAACTTTTGGTTCAACATCCTCAAGTCTTTTCTTGGATTTGACCACCCTCTACTCCAAACTCCTATTGCCCATGCAACCACCTTGTTCTTGCCAACCTCTAATCTGTTCGCCCTGATAGGCCCACTCACCCTACAACCGAGTCTAGGACTGATCCAACCACCAAGTCCCATTCTAAGCTCCACTAGGGCCTAGCCAGGCTATCACCAGGGCTCCACCAACCTCTTGAAACTACCATAAGAAGGGGATTTTTAAAAAATTGTCCCTAACTTTCACCAATGGAAGCTTTTTTGGTAAACTTGTAGACAACAGAAAGATGATTTTGTCACCGACACCATCATATCATTAATTTTATAAAATTGTAGCAGTTTTATGCCTTTTTAGCCTTTGAAGTCTAGTTTTGTATCAACTTTTGATAGGGTATATCTTTTACTCTTGATATCAAAATTCCACAAACTTTTTTTTGAAACTTACCTGAATTTTGTAAGGAATTCATCTACATATGTGAAATTAAGATTTGGATTGTCATTTTTATCAAAAATTGTAAAATCACCGTGTGTTATAAATGGTCAATTTTGGTATATGATCTTAACAACATTGTAATTTTTCTTTGCAATCATTTTTGGGGGGCTGTTTTTCAACATTAATCATTTAGGGGGTAATCTTACATTTTTCTAGTTTGGATTTTACTGCTAATGTGATCATGTCTCTCACACTAAATCCCTTCCATTTGAGTATTGTTCATAATGCTCCTAATAAATATAAAATCAAGTGTGGATATTGTGGAAAGAATAAGCATACAATAAAGGATTGTATTTGTCATCAAGTTGATAAACTAAAACTTCTCATTGATCAAGGTATTGCTTTACTTGATTGTTATAATCCAACACCTACAAAAATATCATTTGGTCTCACTTAGACATCTTGTGAAACATAATCATTTGGGGATGAATAATGTATTCAGATGACTTGCATTGAGATCTCATCTCCTCCATCAACTGATGTTACATCTTAATCTAATGTTGACTAATCCATGGCTTCCAACGATTTTATGCACTAAGACATTGATATCAATTTTCTAGATCTACCACATTAGGACACATTTCTATGAGACATATCATCCTTGTTTGTAGAGTCCCACATTACATATTTGGAAGACACCATTGAGGACATTTATCTTCTCTTTGATGACAACCACATCAACACTAGATTATCCCCATATTGTCTTCTTTAGATATGATTGCTCTTTCTTTGCCTACAACATCTTCTATAGTGATAGATTATGTAGATATTCATGAGTCCACATCTTTGACCCAGTCATCATCTGTTTTGACATCCTCTACAATAGTATCAGATTCTCATTGGTCCAGTTATCACCATACATCCATGACTCCTATACCTGAATCCTATATGGCACCTGATTATCTTATCAACATTTGTCACAGTTGAGCATTGGCTTGGACATCCTTGAGCAGCATTTGAAGACATCATACTAGACATCATCTCAATCTTTGGATTATCTGTAGAATTCAGATACATTAATCCTTCTTCCTGCATAGTCCTATCTGGAATGGGAAGATCACTTGCACACTTCTATGGTTCTCTTTCTTCTTAAGGGGAGAAATGTTGTTCAACAATCATGGATCATCTTCAACATCTAGCGTTGAGCATCTATCAACACCATAGGAGACATTTTGAGGGGAGGTTGCATTAGTTATCTTCTCATATCACTTTTGGGATGGAGTATTTCCTCACATGGAGTTCTTTCCTTCTCACTTTTTTGGGGGGTCACGTAGACCTCTCTTTTCTCTCCTATGGAGGGAACATTTATTGTGCATTCATGATAGAAGTAGTTCTTGGGGGGTCATGATGAGTCCTCCTTCATTTTTACATTTATGATGCGTCTTTTATCTTTTGGAAAGGAGTTTTATTTCCTACTAGGTTTTCTCCTTTATTATGTTTATGAGAAATTTATTTGTACATGGGTACCTAACATGGCCTGGTAGCCAGGACCCATCATCATCTCTATATCACTACTCCATAAGTTGCATTGATGTGGGGGTGTTAGTGTAAATAGGGTCATTATCCATCTAGATAGTTTATCGTACTTTATAGGTTGACCTATTCTCACTTGTTAAGTCTACACTTAAGGAATTTTATCTTTTTGTCTCACTTCATGTGGTTGAGACACATGTACTCACCTTTTGAGACACATATCTCATGTACACTTAACTCATGCCCTCACACTTGTCAAGTGAGTTAACATGTGTTGCACATTTGGAGGGGTAGTCAGATGTTCAAGCTTGCTTTCCTAACTCCTCGTCCTTGCTTTTATATGAAAAGCCTCATTATATATTTTAGATACTCTCATTATTTGATAGACACGTGTTTGTGTTTTATCATTTCACTAGTGGAAGGTTATCTTGATGTTGCTTTCAGACCTTGGCTACTCCAACAATTTATTCCCTTCCTTGAGATCTTTAATAGGAGCACCATCTTGGTCCTTGAAAAGATTAAAGTTTATAAGGGAAGAGTCTTCTCTTGTCAATTAGCCTATTTAACTAGTATTTTTAATCATTAAGATTCATTTGATTTAAAACTTGACTTAATTTCTTGGAAGTTATTAAATCCTTCACTGAATCTTATAGAAAATATTAAGTAATTTGTAGATCACCAATAACACACATTGCGGACTTCCATGGATGAAACCACCTACACTTTCTCCTAGGGACACACACTCAAAACTTGTTTATACTACTTTTGTGGGAACAAGCCTAGGGTTTGACTGAGTTAAAACACTAAAAATACTAAGTATGTATTATAGTAGGCACAAAGAATACTAAAAACACAAGGATTTATGTTAGCAAGTACATAGGATGTAGTCTTGCCAATAGAAGACACCAATACATGACATATGGCATAGGCACATAGAAAGGACATAGATGTGCACAATTTGGTCTCTACAAAAATGGTAAAACATAGAATCTTGATTTCAATATAGTGGTGTGGATCCCTTGGGCACCTTGTTCCAATAGACCATATAACAACATATAACCAAACATGCCTCTTATTTATTTCTCTTTTTGTATTCTACTTACTGTGCTAGTTCAATCTCAACTCTTTGTTTATTCTTCTAAGATAAATTTGAAATGTATTTGATGCTTTATGTAACATTTTGAATCATATTTTATATTAAGAAACATATTTAGTAATCAGAATTAAATAACCTCATAGTATTTTTATAATATTGTGAACCTACCATTCTTTATCACAACCTTCCTACATACTTCATGTGCATAAAACACAAAAAGAACATCAACAAATAAAAATCAACAAACACATAAACCTAAATTGCACTACCATAACAACTAAAACTCAAAACAACTCTCTTCAATAAGTCCCAACAACTCTCAACCTATCTCACAATACTACTGTTGCAATCCCATTCCCTTGCTCTTATATTCTTATGCTTCATACCCACTTATCCTCTATAGAATGCTTACTTTTACTTTGTTCCATACCTCTTCTTACCTACCCAAGTGTCCCTTTTCCTTCTTGCACTATTCTCACTTAAGTATAATTCATCTTCTCACTCTTCCATTCTCCTATGTCATAGCCATCATCTCAATGCCTCCTTTATCATGGCCCTCCCTAAAGTCCCTATTGTAGACACCTAAAATTGTCCACTCATTGTCTTACCATTGTTAAACCACTTTCTTCCATAATTAACTGAATAAACACCTGTTTAGACAGTTAATTATCCAATCCCCCTTTTGACAATGATTAAATAATATTTTATTATTAAATCACTATTCATGCACTATTCATTTTACCATCTCCTAGCATTAATTGAATAAATTTAATCAATTATTCAATTAATCAATCCTTTTCCATAGTCCAACATTAGATAAATACTTATTTATCTAATATCCCTTCATCCTCATCTATAAATTAAATAAATATTTATATTTATTTAATTCTTTGTTTTGTGCACTTTTGATTAAGTTGACTAATCCACTTAATCAACTTAATCAAATGCTTGCACATTCCAAATCCTTCATTAATCCATTCAAACCTCTCACATCTTCCAACATGCACAAAAGCATGGGCTTTTGTACAAGACCACATGGGTCTCTTACAAAGGTATGGACAAGTCCTTTGTATAAAAGGTCCTTTTGTCCTCCTTTGATCCTCTTCATCCACTTTATCCAAGACCACCCTCTACCCTTGATCTCTCCTTAATTCAAGGGCCATATTTATCCTCCAATCTAATCATACCACTTGGCAATCTCTCATCAATCTAATCCTCTTAACAATCCTCAACCATTGATATTCCAAATAAATCCTAGCCTTTCATCCATCATCCAAAAAATCTATAAATTCAATATCAACCAAGTCATTTTCAAGTCTCCATGTTATGTAGAGTTATGCTATCATTTTGAAGAACAATCAACATATCCAACATCAAGGAGCATATCTAAAACAATCAAGGTTTGCTTTTGGGGTTAATTAGACAACTTCATTTCATATATGCATGCATTCCTTTAGCTCTATCATGAGGTTGCATTAGTTAATGGATGAAATAGGTTAAAATCATTTTAGCTTGTTTCTTATAGTTTATTTTCTATACGTGCACATTTTGGCATGCTTGGTGGGATGATTTGGTCCTAATCTAATCATTTTCTTGGTGTTCTAAGCTTTTTCTAGGTTGTAGGACTTGCATGAGTGCCTCTATGGATATTTGGACACCTGTGTGGAAAAAACAAGGTGCCTCTGTGGGTTTCATAAGTACCTCTGTACTGAGCCTGGCGGCTGACATCCTTAATCTTCAAATCTTCATTTTGAGCTTTAAAATTCACCCTTTTAGGGTCTAGTTAGGTTGTTTTGTAGGGTTCTTAGGTCATAACATGATATATGCCATCTTAACTATCCATTTTGACCCCTAACTTGTTGAAGTGTTGTCATTGATGTCAAAATAAAGAGATTGGTGAACTATTGTCATTGATGTCAAAAGAAAGAGATTGGTGAACTATTGTCATTGATGTCAAAGAGAGGAAGATTTGTGTCTAAGGCAGAGAAGAAATGAAAAGGTGAAAATTGTCTAAGGCAGAAGAGAAGAAAAGTTTCTAAGGCACAAGTTCTACCTTTAGTCGGCAAAAGTTTAGTTTGTGAACTTGTAAGTTCGCTGACAACTAGTTTTCCTGACAACTGTTTTGCCGATGAGGAGTTGTCAAAGAAAAATCTAAGGCATGAATAATTTCTGCCTTTGGTCAGCAAAATGTTTAGTTTGTGAACTGGTTTGTCGAGTTCAAAGTTTACTAGTTTACCAATTCACCAACAAAGGAGAAAGTTGGGTGATGAAAAGTTTGAAAGAAAGAAAATTTTTGAAGTCAAGTTAGTTATCGACAATGTTCTTGTTTTGTGAACTAGTTCGTGAGTTTTGTCATTTCGTTAATTTGTTGATTCGCTGAAAAAGGTGTGGAGAAGAAAAAGTTGAAGTTCTAAGTTAAGTTTTCGAAAAAACCTTTATCGAAAGAACTTGTGTTTTGCAAACTAGTCCGCAAGTTTGTCATTTCACTGATTCATCGACTAGGCGACAAATGTGTCAAAGATCAATGTCTGTGGTCTGACAACTTTGCTGATAAAGGAGATATTGAAGACAAGGCTCGTAAAAGTATAAGTTTATGGTAAAGAAAATGTCAAGTTCACGGTTTGGATACTTTGTTGATAAATAAGGGAAGCTTGCTCATGTTTCAAAGGAAAGTTGGCTAGTCGTGGGGAAATGTTTTAGTTCGTGAAGTGCTTAGTTCGCCAACAACAAGGTTTACCAATAGGCAACTTTGCCGATAAATGAAAAAGGCACTGAAGACTAAGGCTTGGAAGTGTAAGTGATAATTTACTGATAATGAAGGGGATGTAGTCAAGTTTGTAAAAGGGAGCTTTCATCGATAGAGAAGACAAAGGCCAAAGTTTGTCAGAGTGGGTTTTTGCCGATAAGGAAAGTGTAAGTTCATGAAAAGTAATATTTTCTAATAGAGACGTTTAAGTGAAGGTTTGTGAAAGAAAAATTTTGTTGATAAAAGTGACAAAGAGAAAGTTTGTAAAAGAAAGATTTTTCTGATAAAGGGAACAAAGATAAAGGTTCGCAACAGAGTGATTTCACCGATAGAGGGCTAGAAGATAAGTTGGAGTGGTAGCGATATAAAGAATCAAGATATTCAAATTAAAGACTTAAATATCCAGCTTTGGAGGTTGACTGGTAAGATGGTTTAATGGATAGTGAATTCAAAGAACTAATATGCAGAGTGAAGCCAACTCAGTGACATAGAACAAAGAATTTAAATATATGTAAGTGGTCGTTGTTGTTATGTGTTGATTGTTTCAATTTTGGGTCCTAACGTATTTTTGGGTTGACTTAAGTATATGTGATTTGGGCTCGATCCTTTGGATTAAACATGTTGGAATTTGAATTAACAGAGGCTGACATTGAAGATTGTTCTAATTCTGTATAGTCGACTTGGAGATTTGAAAATGTACAATTTCATATAAAAGAAAGATCAGTTTGTGCATTTGGGTGTATCCAGGTGTATGAGTATGTGTGCGCAAGAACTAAAGCGAAAAATCTAAACATATGTGAAGTGATTCGACAAGCAAAGGATAAGCTAACATCAAGCGATCAGGCATGAACAAAGAAGTGGACTTGAAGTGTGCAAAGGGCGTGAATTGAATATGATTATGAGTTTGCATAGTAAGTTTTGTTTATATTGAGAATTGATTATGTTTTAGTTTGTTGGGTTGAAGCTCAGTTTATAGAGAGGTTGAAGCCTCAGTTTGTAAATGTTGTAGCACTTTATGGAGTTGCTGCTTCCTTTGGGTTGTTGCCCATAAAACTATGTATTAGGGATTTGTTTCTTTTGTGCTGGGTTACTGCTCAGTTTGCTTTGGAGATTGAAGTCTCTGGTAGGTTGGAGCCTATAGATTTGTAAAAGGATTGTAGTCCTTCTCAGGTTGAAAGTCCCATGGGTTGAAGCCTACAAAATATTGTAATCTACTATTCCTTTTTGTGAGGTTGGATTTGGACAGTAGATCCAATCAGCTTGCTCATCGTGGTTTTTTCCCTCTTGGGTTTCTACATAAATCTATTGTTATGGAATCTTGTGTGGATGTGTGAATTTGCTTATGCTTTCATAGTTCTTTCATATTATGTTTGATGTAGTAGAGATCCTGTTGTTGTAATATAATTGTTTTATAAAGTGGCATATACTGATTCACCCCCCCTCTCAGTATATCAATTTGTTCTAACATAACTATCTATTTTGCAGCCTAAAATCATGTTTTTCCAACCCTTTTCATATCTAAGCACCCCTGTAAAAACTAAGTGCATGTGCAGGATAACCAAGCGCCTGTGTATTTGGGGGCTTTCAATCTCATTTTCACCACTTTTTGGAAAACTAACTCTCAATTTTTGATAGGGAGACATTTTTATAGGGGAGACTTTGCCAAAATTTCCTAAAATCATCAATTTTCATCAAAAATAGCATGTTTTAGGCCTATTTTCACAACTAAGCGCCTATGTAGCATAACTAAGCACCTCTGTAACTAGTGAAAAATTTAATCATTTATCTTGGGATTCGATCTTGCTAACTTCTGAATCTAATCATCTTATGCATGTTCTTAATTTTCTAACACCTTTTTGTGCAACTATCATTGGTCCAAGACTAAAAATTAACTACTAACATGTGTTTGTAGCACGCTTGTCCAAGGGCTAATATATTTTGCACTAAATTAGGAACATTTCATTTCTAAGAGGTTAATGAACATTATATTCTTTGTTTGAGGTCAAGCCTAAGTGTATGCTCTCTCCTCGTGCCATTTGGCGATCTTAGAGATCAAAAAGTTTGACTTGATCTAATCTTGTTTATCATTGTTCAATCCTAAGAACCTTGAGTGTGTATACTCTCTCCTTGTGCCATTTGGTGATCTTGGAGATCAAAAACACTTAGGTTTCTTTCCTCTAGTGGGTCTACCTTGGATTTCATCACCAAGAGGATGAACCAAACCCACATGTTCTAGCGAACTATACAAATTTGGGAGAGAATCGAAAGACTCTCCCATTGGGGGACACTTGTTGCTTGGTCTAAGATTACAAGAACTTTATACTTTGTAAAGTAAAGGAGGAGAATAGGTTACCCTCTCATACCATGTTATTACTTAAGCCTTGCATACGTCGCATATATTAGGGACATCCTTAGAAGCCTTGTCCATCCTAGCATAAGAACTTTTGACCATCTTTCCTTGTGGTGCATCAGATATCGGTTAGGCCCGAGAAGTTACTCACACTATTCTTTCATAGTGGCGAGATAGAACTCACCTTGGGCAAGGTTTTGGCCTCCAAGGTAAGGGGTGCATAGTTTTTACATGACCTTGCATTCCTGAACTATCCAATACTTGATAAATAGCATATTTGTGGGCCCACAAGGATTAATATTCCCACTAGAATAATCTAGGGTGTTATTGTGCTTGGCATTTTTTCATTTGTTAGAACTTGTGCACTCCCTAAATATAAAATTTGTTGGGAATTAAGGCATCTCAACCTTTACAAGTTCCTAGCATTTATTATTTAATTGTATATTTATTTTTTGCCTATTATTGTAATTTGTATGTAAATCTTATTTTGTTACTTTGTGGGAGTTGACACGGTGATGTGTCATCCTACATGGAAGGTGACTAAGTGTATTTTTGTCCTCATATGAGGAGATAGGTGTCCTACTTTGTGGTAGAAGACTTTTTGCATGTGACAACATCTTTTGGGTGTTGTAAGAGGTTTATGATGCGTAAGAGTTATGATAGATTCCTATGACAGAATCTATGACATGTAAGAGCCAGAAATAGAAGATCCTATGACAGGTGTGACAAGTGTCAAGAAGCATCTTTTCATGGAGAAGGTAGGTACCCAAGTTTGACTATGATAGGTTGTAAGAGAATCTGCTATTAATAGTTAGTTATGATAGATTCTCTTATAGATGTAAGAGTTGTCATATATGACAGATTTTATGACATTATAAGAGCATTTTTCATACCTTAATTGGGCAAATTTGGGGCGCCCAAGTTGGGGGTTGTAAGGGATGAAAGAGAATCTCTTACACGTGTCATACACATGTTTTATGGCCTTGGAAATTGGGCCATATGGATTTGGACGAGATTCCTATGTTGACTTCCTCTAGAAGCTTCCTCCGTTCATAATACTTCTATATATACAGGTGCTTGGAGTTGGAGTTGTATGGTTCTTTTGCATGTATCGTTATGATGCCAGAATTACTCTAGATTTGACATTGTGACAACTTCTGGAAGAACTTGTATTGCAAGTGTGTTGTAATCTCCTTCAGATTTGATAATAAATTGTGTAGGTTTTGGAGTGTGGGGGTTTTCACTCGAAAGGGTTTTCCCCGCGTATATCTTGTGTCATTGCATTTATACTTTCTTGTGAATGTGTGTTAATCTCTCTGTTAATGTGAAACATAACTGTAACTGAAAAGAACTAAGAAAAATCTACACTACTATCCCTCATTAGATTGGTGTAGGAAGTTGTTTCCACTTACCTTGCTTCCTTTCAGTTGGTATCAGAGCCTGGCTAGTTCTGGTCCTAGCTGCTGGGTAGAGGGTTTTTTGTACTATTCTTCGATTGAGTGGGAGTCTTGCAGAGCATTTTGTGAACTTGTTGCAGTGAGAAGATAGAAAGCACATCTGGGAGATTTGAGATTGAAAAATTCAATGGAGGCAAGTTTGAGTTATGGAAACACAAGATGGATGACATATTGGTGGATAGAGATATATGGCTCACAGTATCTAAAACCAAACCATTGAGCATGAAACAAGAAGATTGGGATTTGATGGATTAGAAGGCTAAGGGTCTGATAAGGCTCAATTTGGCTGATTCAGTGCTCCTAAATATCCATGAAGAGAAGACTGCAAAAGACCTTTGGAAGAAACTTGGAGATGTCTATCAGGCTAAATCCCTAGTGAACAAGCTATTCCTATGAAAGAAATTGTATTCTGTAAGGATGGAAGATGGAGGATCTATCATGGATAATCTAAATGCATTCAATATGCTTGTTGCTTAGTTGACCTCTACTGGTGTGAATATGGAGGAGGAGGATCATTTCATGACATTGCTGTGTTCTTTACCAGATTCATGGGACCATCTTGTGATGGCCATTGGGAGTACCACTACCACCTTTAAGATGGATGAAGTGGTTTCTTTGTTGTTATCTGAAGAGTTGCGAAGAAAATCTTTCGAGTCGGCTAAGGAGGCTCTTGCGGTTCATGGTAGATCCAAAGAGAAGGGAAACAAGAAGGACAAAAAGAAAGAAGACAAAGGAAGATCCAAATCCCATGGGAGATCAAAGTCTCTTGGAAAGTCCAAGTCCTTTTGTTGGAACTATGGTAAACCTGGTCATTTCCGCAAGGATTGTAAGGAGGAGAAAAAGAAGAAGAAGAAAAACCATGATTCTGACTTCGACAAGTCCTCTCAAGATGATGGCGAAGCATTTGTTGCTACCTTGGAAACACATGCATCTGAGGATGTGTGGTTAATTGATTCTAGTGCATCATTTCATATGACATCCCACATAAATTGGTTTTCAAAGTATGAAGAGTTCGACGGTGGGAAGATGTACCTGGGTGATGACTCTCACCTAAAAATAGTTGGCTGTGGAAGAGTCTTGATCAGATTCCCTGATGGTCAAGTGAAGGGGATCAATGGTGTACTGCATATCCCTAGGTTGGTACAAAACCTATTATCTTTCAGCAAACTAAATGATGTGGGTGTGCAGGTTGTTTTCTTGAATGGAGGATCAAGATGACGAGAGGAGCTATGGTGTTGGCTAAAGGTGTTTGGATTGGCACTCTATTTTATCTTGATGCATGCATGGTTCAGTGCAATAGTGCCTTTGTTTCAAAGAAGAGAGCTTCAAAGTCTTCATCCTCACCGTTAGAACCAGCAACCAAGAAGACTGTAGCATCTACTTTCGATGGTCGTACTTTCTGGGTACCCAAGGGTGCTCATTGTATGGAGATGAAACTTCTTGTTGAGAAAACAATGTTGTGGCACTAAAGGCTTAGCCATATTGGTGTAAAGGGTTTGAGGACCCTAAAAAATAAAAACCTTGTTGAGGGTATGAATGATTGTAACCTTGAGTTTGATTTCTGCAAACACTGCATATATAGAAAACAAAATCATGTTCAGTTTTACCATAGTTCTCATTAATCTTCTGAGGTGTTGGATCTAGTTCACTCTGATGCTTTTGGTCCTATTAATGTTCCTTCGAATTTGAAATCTATATATTTTGTTTCATTTATTGATGACTGTAGTAGCAGGACATGGATGCATTTCCTTAGGAGTAAATTTGAAGTCTTTGCAAGATTCAAAGAGTTGAAAGCTCTTGTAGAGAATCAGAAAGATAGAAAGATTAAATGTTTGAGAACTGGTAATTGTGGTGAGTTTTGCTCAGCAGATTTCGACAAGTTCTGGAAAGAACAAGGTATTGAGAGGCATAAGACAACTCCATATACTCCTCAGCAAAATGGAGTTACAGAAAGAATGAATAGAACTTTGATGGAGAGGGATAGGAGCATGTTAAGTGGAACTAGTCTAGAACAAAAGTTTTGGGCTGAAGCTATGGCTACTGCTTGTTACCTGGTTAACAGGTCTCCTACATCGACGCTCGTTAACAAGACCCATATGGAGGCATGGTCTGGTAAGAAGCCTTAATTAAGACACATTTAAGTATTTGGTTGTGAGGCATATGCACATGTTCCTAAGGAGAAGAGGTCCAAGTTGGAGAACAAGGCAGTTAAATGTATCTTCATCAGTTATGGCATCGGTGTGAAAGGCTACAAGCTATGGGATCCAGTGGCCGAAAGAGTTTTGTATAGCAGAAGTGTGATCTTCAAAGAGCTCAATCCTTCTTCCATTGTTCTAAAACTAGAGAAAGAAGAAAAGAAAGATGATGTGGTTTAGCTTCCTCCCACCCCTAAGAAAGTTAAACCAAAGACACCAGTTGGGTTTGATGATGAGGAGAGCTCTAGCAACTCTAAAAGTTTAGAAGAAGAAGAAGAACCTCAACCTCAACTTGTGAGGAGGTCCACAAGAATAAGGCTACAACCTAAAAGGTTTGGTTATTCATTACATGATTCCAACTGTTGTATTTTTGCTTTGATTTCTAATGCTGATGAGCCTAGGACCGTAAGGGAGGCTATGGGTATGAAAGATGCAGGTTCCTGGAAGGAGGCCATGGAAGAAGAGATGGCTTCTTTGGAAAAGAATAATACTTGGGACTTGGTGTCTTTGCTTGAAGTAAGAAATCTTGTTGGATGCAAATGGATGTTTAAGAAAAAGTTTGGTTCAGATGGCAACATTGAGAAATATAAGGCAAGGTTGGTCGTGAAGGGGTATTCACAGGTGGAGGGAATTGACTATGGTGAGATTTTCTCTCGAGCTACAAAGCTGACATCTATTTGGTTCCTATTATCTCTTGTAGTAGCTTATGATTTAGAGTTGTAGCAGATGGATGTGAAGACAACATTCCTTCATGGTGACTTGGAGGAAGAGATTTATATGTTACAACTAGAGTACTACATTGTGAAAGGTAAAGAAAATCTGGTTTGCAAGTTAAAAAAGTCTTTGTATGGTCTTATGCAGTCTCCTAGGATGTGATACCAAAAGTTTGATGCCTTTGTGTTGAGTATTGGATTTCTTAGATCGAAATCAGATCATTGTGTGTATTTCAAATTTGACAATGATCGCATTCTTATTATAGCGTTGTATGTTGATGATATGTTACTAATTGGGAATGGTAAAGGTTTGATTTCTGATTTGAAGTCTTAGTTGTCAGTACAGTTTGAAATGAAAAATTTAGGGGCAACCAGGTACATTCTAGGGATGGAGATCAGAAGAGATAGAGCAAACAAAAAACTTTGGTTAAGCTAGAGTAAGTATGTGAAGACCATGTTGGAGAGATTCAACATGGTAGATTGTAGACCTTTAACTGTTTTTGTTACGATGGGGACAAAGTTATATGTTGTATATTGTCCAAAGTCTCCTTCTGAGATGGAGGATATGAGTAGAGTACCTTATGCTAGTGTGGTTGGTAGTTTGATGTATGCGATGTTCTATACAAGACTAGACATTGCCCAAGCAATGGGAGTCCTTAGATGATTCATGGCTAATCCTAGACGGATACATTGGGATGCAGATAAGAGAGTTTTCAGATATCTATGGGGTACTTTCGAGTATGCCTTGTGCTATCATGGTTATCCTACTGGTTCTCAGCATTCTGTGAGTATTCATGGATTTGTGGATTCAGATTGGACAGGTGACATTGATAGCAGGAGATCCACCAGTGCTTATGTGATCACTAAGTTTGATGGTGCTATTAGCTGGATGAGTAAGTGGCAACCTTGGTCACTTTGTCCACGACTGAAGCAGAGTACATGACAGCTACTCATGCTTGTAAGGAAGCCATTTGGATTAAGAGATTGTGTTCCTGACATTGGGTTTGATGTAGGGAAGATTAGCATTTCTTGTGACAGCCAGAGTGCCATATGTTTGACAAAGAATCCTACTTTCCATGCTAGGAACAAGCACATTGATGTGCAGTACCACTTTGTACGTGATATGGTAGAAGATGGGAAGGTGAATTTGGAGAAGGTTGATACTTTGGCAAATGTTGCAGATTACTTGACGAAGCCCATGAGCATAGAGAAGTTCAGATGGTGTTGGGAGTCTATGGGCCTCTTGGCCCCTAGCAGTTAAATCCTATTATTCTATTAGCTCTTGAAAGGTGTTCGACAAGTGGGAGAATGTTGGGAATTAAGGTGTCTCAATCTTTGCATGTTCCTAGCATTTATTATTTAATTGTATATTTATTTTTTGCCTATTATTGTAATTTGTATGTAAATCTTATTTTGTTACCTTGTGGGAGTTGGCATGGTGATGTGTCATCCTACATGGAAGGTGACTAAGTGTATTTTTGTCCTCATATGAGGAGATAGGTGGCCCACTTTGTGGTAGAAGACTTTTGCCATGTGTCGGCATCTTTTGGATGTTGTAAGAGGTTAATGACGTGTAAGAGTTATGACAAATTCCTATGACAGAATCTATGACATGTAAGAGCCAGAAATAGAAGATCCTATGACAGGTGTGACAAGTGTCAAGAAGCATCTTTGCATGGAGAAGTTAGGCACCCAAGTTTGACTATGACAAGTTGTAAGAGAATCCACAATTAATAGTCAATTATGACAGATTCTCTTACAACTGTAAGAGTTGTCATATATGACAAATTTTATGACATTGTAAGAGCATTTGTCATACCTTAATTAGGAAAATTTGGGGCACCCAAGTTGGGGAGTTGTAAGGGATGAAAGATAATCTCTTACAAGTGTCATATACATGTTTTATGGCCTTGGAAATTGTGCCATATGGATTTGGATGAGATTCCTATGTTGACTTGCTCTAGAAGCTTCCTCCATTCATAATACTTCTCTATATACAGGTGCTTGGAGTTGAAGTTGTATGGTTCATTTGCAGGTATCGTTATGTTGCCAGAATTAATCCAGATTTGAAATTATGACAACTCCTAGAAGAACTTGCATTGCAAGTGTGTTGTAATCTCCTTCAGATTTGATAATACACTGTGCAGGTTTTGGAGTGTGGGGTTTTTCACCGGAAAGGGTTTTCCCCACGTATATCTTGTGTCATTGCATTTATACTTGCTTGTGAATGTGTATTAATCTCTCTGTTAATGTGAAACATAACTGTAACTAAAAAGAACTAAGAAAAATTTGCACTACTATCCCTCATTAGATTGGTGTAGGAAGTTGTTTCTGCTTACCTTGCTTCCCATCATCATCATCCTAATCAAATCCCATCATTGTGCCGAATCCACATCATAATCCACTTTCCTTAATCCAAATTCCATATATCATTTAGCCATTTCACCCATATCCCAACCCATTATCTAATCCATTATCCCTACTCATCCCATCCATTAACCAACCCTAATCATAATCCCATCATTGAGCTTAATCCAATTCATCATCATCAATTAATCTAATCCCCTTATCCACTTAATCTCGTTTCCACCATCATCCTAATCCAATCCAATCCCCCTCATCCAAAATCAATCATCCATTATCCCTCTATCCATCCCTAGTCAACATCCATCGTTAATAAAAAACCATCCTTTGAAAATAAATTGGTTAGGGACTTAACCTCTTTCAACACCATCCAAATTTCCTATAAACCCTAATCATTTTCCTCCAAGATCTCATCAATCCTTCATCCAAGGCTCTTAGACCTAATCCCAAATCATCCCCTTTCATCCCATCAAACATGCAAGGGCCTTTGGCCTAATCAATCCAACCCAATCTAACTATCAAAGGGTCTTAGGCCTAATCAAAATGAACCCAAATCCAACCAAGATCAAGTGTCATATATCACTGACCTTGATTAATCAAAATCAATCAAATTCATCCTAGTATCAAGTGTCATATATCATTGACCTTGATTAATACAAAATTAATCAATCCCTATTAATCCAAACCTGCTCAAGTCCAAAATCTAAATCTAAGGTATTGTTGATATCAAAGAAAATCTTAAGCCCTAAACCTTAGAAAATCAAAATCATCAAGTTATCCAAAATCACATCATCCCTAATCAAACTCATCCCAAATGCAAGCCTAATCATGAATCCATCCTACAATTTTGCTGATGATGATAGTATTGTTGATCAAGACAAATATGAAATCAAAAACCTTGATGAAATCATCGTAAGCTTGCCATAAATTACCCTCACCCATACATCCATATGGAAGGACCTTATGACCATGCATTGGCTAGCACAAGCTATGCCCCCATACCTAATTGCATACCTTTTATCCTTACGGTACCCTTGACAAGGGAAATCCATTCTATTCCCCATCCATACCCCAAAATCCATTCTTGTACAAGGTCCCCATCACCTCCACATCTTATCCACATCCTTCATCCTCTTATTAACCACTTCCTTCATCCCCTTATCCTTCCTATCTGATGAGTGTTATAATTATCTTTTTAATCTTTGTATTTTCTTATTTCTAAGCTACATTCCTGCAGGCATTTTCATCCTTTTGAGTCAAGACTTTATATTATATATGGACAATCACCATATTAATTGTATTATGTTTTAATGGATATTTGCATGGTTAAACTAGTAATTTTCAAAATATAATGTGGTATTATTAGTTTATTTACAATGATCTTAATGAATGAGGATTTCTCTAGGACTAACTCTTTCCTGCAACAACTAAGAACACTAACCTACGGCCAAGATTGTAGAGTTCCTACAACCAAGACTGTGGAGTTCCTACAGCCAAGATTGCAGAAGTTCTTGTAGCCAATGAACCAGTTCTTGCAGTGGAAGAACCCGCTTCCTGCAGCCAAAGGATTGTCTCCTACAACAAAGCAAAGGATTGTCTCTTACAGCAAAGCACACAATCACTCATAGTTGTGCAACAATAGTCTAATCCTTCCTTGCAAACAAAGATAAGTTCTAGAAGAAGTTAGGAAGGGATGCACAACAAGTGGCGAATGTTTATCCCTTAACTAGAAATGTGTTGAGATTGGTTAAAGCCAAGATAACTGTCTGCATGTTTCTTGGATAAGCTTACTCGTTCCAATAGTTCTAATTGAAATTCTCCTCTTTGGTTGTTTAGCTTTAGTTTCCTAGTTTTATTTTGCTTCTTCAGAAATAAGGAGTCCTTCCCCTGCATAATGGGAAGTGGATTGATTAGTTGTTATGGCTCATTAATGCATGAACTATTGAAGGGTGTGTATATATCTTTCTCACCCAACATATCTAGAAAAGTTGGATTTTCTCATGATTGTATCATAATTCTTATTAAAGTGAATAACCAAAGTTCTTATTTTAGATTGTATTAGTATTATTCTTGATTCATGGTGGATAGGTGAATGAATTGATTTAATTAACTGATAAAAGGAGAAAGGAAGTAGTCAATGAGTTAGAGCCCACTTAAGGTAGAGTACAACCTGTTAGCACTAGATTTATGCAATCATAAATTAGATTTGCTTGATTCCATTTAGTTTGTTGTTCTATTTAGTTGAGAATCAGTTATACAATCATTTTCAGATATCTTTCTTGTTTCAGTATTGTAATCTTTTCTTATCTTGTAGCAACTATATTTACCAGCTATACACAACTCCACATAGAGAAAATCTTTAGGTGTAATATAGTATTGACATCATACCAAGAAACACATCCCTAGGTTGATAAATTAAATGTAACTTGTTGTCACTCACTGAGTTGCTTGATCTAGGGTGAGGCCATCCATTGAGTTACATGCAAGCCTTAGTTGCATTAGGTCTAGTGGGAATTGATAATGATCCACACTATCCAAATCCTTCATATCATTACCCATCAACCTCTCTATCCACTTCACCATCCAATTCTCCCACTAAATCCAAACCATCCTTTTTGAGCTTTCTCCAAGGACTCCTAGCTAAAGATATTGAGCAAAACCACAAAAACAAACTTGTGGATGTTAGTGTAGAAGATTATTGTTATTACTTATTATTTAATAAGTAATTATGCTTGTACTTTGACACTTGGTGTTAAGACATCTTAGGTAGCTATGTGGTGACTTGGAGAGTTGGTCAAACTTGTCCAAGGTATGTGGCACAACTACTTGCTACGTGGTAAAGCAAACTTGCCACAACTATTGGAGTATATAAGTCGACTTCTTATGCAACTCAACCACTTCACCATATATGTACACACTTTGTTCATAATATTATAAATCTCAGCTTATTCCATTTTTGTGTGCTCTCATTTTGCATTGCATTGTTTATTTGCTATCATGCAGATCCACCAAAAAGCTAAGCCCCTTGGTCATATGGGGTGGTCATGCCCAATCGAAGGGGGCTTAACTCCACCTCCATTCTCTCCTATTTTTAAAATTTTTCAAAAGAAAATAATTTGTCAATTTTTTTTGGAAAAGCCATTTAAATTTTTTATAGTGCAAATTTAGGCAAATAAGGAAAATAAAAAAATAATGTAACTTTTGAATAGTAACTCGAAATTGAATGCTGATTTTTTGAAAGTGATTATTTTTTTGAGTCAGATCCATTAGAAATGATTTGCACTATTATTATAAAGTGCCATTTTTCATTCCAAATAGATCACACTCATGCACTAAAATTATAAAGTGCCACAAAAATTTAGGCAGGATAAAAATATTGAATTACGGGAGGTGTATTATGTTCTGTCAAGAGCACTTTCTTTGTGTCATGTCAAGATCACTTCTGTTGTGTTGTGTCAAGAGAACTTCTATTGTGTCGTGTCCAAAACACTTCCACACTTCTTTTTGCATTTTGTATTGTGTCATGTCAAGTGCACTTCTATTGTGTCATGTCAAGAGCACTTCTGTTGTGTCATGTCTAAAACACTTCCACATTTCTTTTCATTTTTTTTATTGTTTCATGTCAAGTACACTTCCATTATGTCCTATAAAGAGCACTTCCGTTGTGTCATGTCCATACCACTTCCATTGTGTCATGTCCATAATACTTCCACACTTATTTCCACATTTTCATTTTGGAGGGAATGAATCGAGCAAATTTTGAGGGTTGTTCACATATGCACTAAAATTATAAAGTGCCCAAATCTAGGGGCAAACCTACATTGATATTTCTTCACAATTAGATTGTCTAAAAATTAGAAAATCAAATGTCAATATTGTGGGAGCAATCAACATAGGGATGAAATGTGTCCTCACTTCTCACATCATCTCTTTTAGCTCCTCCTTAGGACAAGCTTAACATCTCCTCCACCATCACTTGATGCTACATATGAATCTAGAGTTGCTTCCTTGAGAACTTCCATTGATTCCTTGTAGTAGGATATTGATATCAGTCCCCTTGATCAAAAAGATATCATCTTATCAGACATCCATCATTTGTTTGTAGAATCTCTCATTTTAGATCTTGATGACAATATTGAAGACATATGTCTTCTCTTTGATGACAGTTCTTTTGCTACTACAGATTTTAGAGATGCTTCATAGTGGGTTTCCAAAGATTCTTTACAACAAGACTTCATGTGGGATTTGGATTGTAGCCACATGGCATGCATTGGCATTCCACACATCACTTTAGATCTTTCTCTTCATTAGTTTTCACATGACTTTGAGAGGTCATATATTTTAGTTACGTATGATTTGGTAGTGACACATTTCAGTATAAGCATTGGGAAACATGAGCAGCTTCCAAAACCATACATCTTGACTCCTTCATACATTCCACTTGAGTGGGAATTCAATAGTTTGACAGCTTAGGGTTTCTTTATTTCAAAAGGAAGTGGCATAATTTTCTATAGAGGGACCTACTACAACATTTTCTGTAAGACATTCTGTGTTGAATTTCTTTCTCTTCTTTGTAGAAGCACACATGGGCCCTATCTTGTAGGAATTTCAGGACTATCATTTTTGTGTCATGTCTAGTGCACATCCACATTTTTTCTCTCTTTTGGAGGTAAGTTTTTTTCCACTGGTTTTTCTTCCTTTCTCCACTTTATGAGAGATTGCATTGTGTTGCAAGTATGTGCTAATCGGTGTTGTCATTGATGTCAACATGCATGTGTTGTCATTGGTGTCAACTACATCTTCTAAGGTTGCTATTGTTGGTTGATTAAGCTATTATGTTAAGGTGATTTTAATGACCTACATAAGTGCTGATGATGTTAGTATATTGTTCTTGTTTCTGGGTATCCAAGTGCTTTTGAGAAAATTTGATAAATACTGAAGACAGTGTTGCGAAGATGTATTCTGGCTTACAAGATACCATTCGAGTTTTTGCTCTGCATTTCTCCTGTATTGAAGACCAGAGTGTGAGGTTTGGATATGTTTTAGATAAGTTGTTGAAGATGTTAGATCCAAAATTTGGTGTTCTAGAACGTTGTGGTCTGAGAGTTATGCTCACCAGTTTGAAGACTGTGCCTGACAGTGTCTGCAGTATGACTGGGAGAAAGTATTTTGCTCCACATTTCTCTACAATTTATTTTGTGGTCTTGCAGTTCTGGGTGAGTGTTCATAAGGTCCATATCTATGTTCTATCCAAAGGACTTGTGATCTGGTGCTCCAGAATGTAGTTTTCTTGAGCAGTAGAGCTTGGCAGTGTTGGTTGTGAGTAATATGTGAACTGTCTTCAAGTGAGAGTTGTTGTAGCTGGATTTGTTGGCTCCTAGGTGATTTCATGTTGTTCACGGATGTTTCCAGATTGTGTTAAAGACTTGTGCTTGGTCTACAAGTTATGATTGGGTTCTTGGAAGCACGTGCCTAAGTGTTCTTGGTGTTTGCACAAGTTTGGCCAACTTGGGTGCTAACACTAATTATAGATGTGCTTCGTGGATTGAGGAAGCTTGTTGAAGCGTGTGAAGATGTATTTAGGTCTGAGCTAAGCTATGAAATGTTCTTCCTTCATTCCTTTGCTTCGCAAGAGTATTTAGGTCCAAACCTAATTTAAATTTTGTTTGTTTGCCAACCTTGGAGACTGTTCCAAAGGTTGTAGAATGTATTGCCAACCTTGATGAATGTTTCAAGGTTGCTAATTGATATAAATAAGTGTAAAGGATTCGTGTGTATATATGCGAAAATGCAAAGATGATTGAAGGTGATATGTATTGTGCTTTATTGGAACTGAAATCAGGCATGTGGTAGATGCTATCATATCAGTTCATGGCAGTGAGCCTTTTCTTCTTCTCGCAGTGAGTCTATTATAGTGAGCATTTCTTTGGACAGTTAGTCCTTGGGCAGTGAGCCTCTTTGTAATTTGGTATTGATACTACTTTATATTGTGAGCTAATCCTGATTGTGGTTTTTCCCTTTTAGGGTTTTCCACATAAAAATCTGGTGTTCTCTTGTGCATGGTGTTGATGCGATTAATTTTCTGTTATCTATTTTTCATGTTTAATCTTCATAACAGAATAAGGGTTTAAGTGAACTAATGTGGATGTGATTATGTTTGTGAGGGTTTAAAGTTTTTGATACAACTAATTTAGCCCCCCTCTCAGTTGTCTTGTGCATTCAACACATTGTACATGGGTACTTCATCAGGCCTAGTTGCCAGAACCCATCCTTATTTGTGCCCACCTAAGCTATGCTTAAGGGGGTTGTTAGTGTAGAAAATTATTGTTATTACTTATTATTAAATAAGTAATTATGCATGTACTTTGACACTTGGCATTAAGACATCTTAGGTAGCTATGTGGTGACTTGGAGAGTTGATCAAACTCATCCAAGGTATGTGGCACAACTACTTGCTATGTGGCAGAGCAAACTCACCACAACTATTGGAGTGTATAAGTCAACTTCTTATGTGACTCAACCACTTCACTCTATATGTACACACTTTATTCATAATATTATTAAGCTAGGCTTATTCCATTTTTGTGTGCTCTCTTTTTCATTGCATTATTTATTTTCTATCATGTAGGTTGAGCGTGCAGTTGCTTGACTTTCATTGCTTGTCGATGCCAAAAGACATTGCAGAGATTCATGTGAACTCCAACAATGGATTCATGCCATCCCACTCATCCAACTCTATCCAAGTATGTCATTGATGACACCCTCACCCACCTAACACCCATCAAAACCACACCATCCTCTTCCTCCTTCCTATCCAAAGTCCTATTCTAAATATCTCTTATCCTTCCATCTACCCAACTTGAGGAGTCTATTCAAACAACAAATGAAGCTAAATACTCCCCCACCGCACCATCCATGCAAATCTAGCTATGTCAAGAGCCTAGTCCACAACATGTCGAAACATCCATCCCCCATCCTAATCATGATCCAAACATCCCAACTCATCCCTTTTGTAAGATTTCTACCCAAGAATGAAAGTGATTGAGAGAAAGCAAACCAAAAATCAGATATGAGCCAAATAAACTGTATTCAACTCAAGAGAATGCAAAGCAATATAATAGAATGAGATGCTCATGTGAGAGCAAGAGGTGGGTATATATAGGATATTCCACCCAAGAGACTAAAAACACAACCAATATGGGATAAAGTAAAAAAGTCCCTAAGTAAACTTAACCTAGTGTGAAGAGAGCTAAAGCGAAGAACAAGCTAAGAAAGAGCTAGATAGCAAAGTAACCCAATTCACACTAACACCCCCCTTTAAGTGCAACTTAGGGGGAAATGTAGACAAAATGCAAAGATGGGTCCCAACAACAAGGCTTGATGAGGTACCCATGTACAAAGAATCCCCTCAAATAGAAAAGGAAGGAGAAAACCTGGTGGGAAAAAACTCCCCATGAGAGGATAAAGTAGGAAGGGCTAATTGACCCCCCCAAAAGAGATGTCCCGCACCCCCAAGAGAGACTGAAGATGAACATACTTGCTCTTAGTGAAGGGTTTGGTGAAGATATCCACAACCTGGTCTGCTGTAGGACAATACTGCAAATCAATGACCTGCTCCTGAATCAGTTCCCTGAGAAAATGCATGTGGATCTCAATGTGTTTGGTCCGCTAATGATGAACCGTGTTCTTCAAGATCTAGATGGTGCTTTGGTTGTCACAGTAAATGACTGATGGCTTCTGAAAAGTGATGCCAAGTTCAGTGAGGATATTCTGAAGCCAGATAGCCTCAGTGGTGGCATTGACAGCCCCCCGATACTTAGTCTCAGTTGAAGAAAGAGCAATAGAATGTTGCTTCTTGCTCTGCCAACAAATGAGACCAGAACCAAGGTGAAAGCTGTAGCTAGATGTGGACTTGCGATCATCAAGATCACCGGCCCAATCAGAATCAGTGTATCCAACCAAGTTTGAACCTGTGCTTGCTGCATAGTGAATCCCATACTTGTGAGTGCCCTGTATGTAGTGTAAGATGCTTTTGGAAACCTTCTAATGAAGCTCGTGTGGCTCCATCATGAAGCATGAAACAATGCCAACTACAAATGAAATGTTGGGGCAAGTATGAGTCAGATAGATGAGGCTACCAACAAGCTGACGATACAAAGTGGCATCAACAAGTGGTGTAGAACACTTTAACTCAAGCTTGACTCTGGACAGAAAGGGAGTTGGTGCAGGCTTACAATCAACCATGTGAAAATGAGCCAAAAGATCAAGAGCATACTTGGGCTATGCAAGAGAGATCCCATAAGAGGTCTGAGTGATCTCAATCCTAAGAAAATAGTGCAAGAGACCCAAGTCAGTCATGGAAAACCTATCATGTAGAGAAATCTTGACACTCACAATGATGGATGAGGTGCTCCCAGTGACAATCAAGTCATCAACATAGAGATCCACAAAAAGAAGAGCATCCTCGTGTCTCAAGATGTAGACATTTGGATCTGAGTGGCATCGAGAGAACCCAACTGAGAGAAGAAAGGAGTCCATCTTGGCATACCAAGCCCATGGGGCTTGTTTGAGGCCATAGAGAGACTTCCTCAATCTGCAAACTAGTGAAGAATCCTGAACGAACGCCTGTGGTTTCTCCATGTAAATCTCCTCATGAAGATCCCTATGAAGAAATGCACTCTTCACATCCATTTGATGTACAACCCAACCGTGAGTTGCAACAAGATCAAGTATCAGGTGAATGGAGTTCATCTTGGCGATGGGGGTAAAGGTCTCAGTATAGTCAATACCAAGAACCTGAGAGAAACCTTTAGCCACAAGCCATGCTTTGAACTTGTCAACTGATCCATCCACTACAAATTTGGTTTGGTAGATCCACTTACACTGAACCATTTTTCTTCCCTTAGGAAGTGGAACAAGATCCCAAGTTTTGTTCCGAATCAAAGAGTTGTACTCTTCCTCCATTGTTGAATCCCACTCAGCAATACTTGATGCTTCATGAAATGATTGTGAATCTGAAGTTGTGGTAATGTAGGAATAAGTAATGTCCAGATGTTGTGACTGAGTCCTCTGAGTGTTTGAAGGATCCCCAACAAGAGTACTTGCTGACTCAAGTGTCTGACAAGCCCAACGAGGCATGTGAGGAGATGGAGGAGGAGAATCCCCATCCCCAGACTCTGAACTCTATGAAGAGGAGGAGGAAACCTCATGATCAACTTTGCAAGTAGAGGCAGCTGGAGGAAAATCATTGGAGTCACTGTCTGAATCCGCGGTGGAGGAATGAAGAAGAGAGGATGAGCTAGGAGAGCTTTCCTTGAGCTGCACACTTCACTCAATGAAGAGCTCGTGTGTCTTAGGATCCAAGAGCCGATATCCTTTGACGCCATTGGGATAACCAACAAAGATACAAGGTCGACTCTGAGGTTCCAAGGCCTTGTGCTTCTCCGAAGGAATGTGAGCCCATGCAGGAGAGCCAAAAACTCTGAAGTGCCATATAACAGGTTTCCTACCACACCAGGCTTCAAAAGGAGTCATTCCTTTCAATGCCTTATGCGAAACTCTATTCTGGATGTGAGCAACACAGTTGATAGCTTCTGCCCAAGATTTAGGTGCAAGGGAGCGTGCGTGGATCATGCAACCAACCATCTCTTTCAGGGACCTATTCTTCCTCTCGGCCACACCATTTTGCTGAGGTGTATATGCGAGAGTATGTTGAAGATCTATCCCTTCGAGAGTGCAAAAATTTTCAAAGCGGTGGTTCACATATTCTCTACCATTGTCAGTGCAGAGAATCTTGACAACTTTCCTAGGATGTTTCTCAGCGTGAGCCTTGAACTCTTGAAATCTATCAAAGGCTTCTCCCTTCTGACGAAGAAAGTAGACCCAGGTGTACCTGGAATAGTCATCAATAAACTTGAGTAAGTAGCGAGCCTTGTTGAAAGACAAGGATGGAAATGGACCCGCCACATCACTGCGAACCAGCTCAAGGACTTCTGAAGCCCTCCAAGCCTTCCCTTTGTCAAACTTGTCCTTAGGATGTTTTTTTAAGGCACAACCGAAGCAAACTCCATCTGAGAAACTGATCTTAGGAAGACCTGTGACCATATCCTACTTGCTGAGCTGCTAGAGATAGTGGAAGTTGAGATGGCCAAACCGCTCATGCCATAACTTGCTCATAGAAGCTGAATGAGTGAGCAAGGCAGTCAAATCTGAATCAGGTACAAAATGAGAGAAAACATACAGTCGAGACTGATGATCAGTCTTACCGACTACAAGAAGTGCATTATCTTCAAGACTTCTGATGGTGACGAAATCAGAAGTGAACTCAACTTTTCTACCATTCTAGGCAATCTGATAGACATAGAGAAGGTTAGCTGACAGATTAGGTACACAAAGGACATCCTCAAATGTACCAGTGCTAGCATCAATAGAACCTTTCTTGATGAATTCAATAGGAGAGTCATCCCCAATGAGAATGTGGGGCACCGAACAAGGCTCCAACAAGGAAAATTGTTCTCTGATAGAACCCATGTGATGTGAGGCACCTGAGTCAAGAATCCACTGCTGAGAAGAATCTATAGTAGCAACTAGTGCAGTTACTTTCCCTTTGCCTGATTTTGAAGGAGTAGAGGATTGTTGTGAAGAAGGCAGATTAATGTTGTTCTTTTTTAGAAGATGCTTCAGCTCATCGATCTACTTCTTGTGACAAGAGTGTTCCTCATGACCAACTTTCTTACAGTAGCAACAAGTTGGTCTTTCCTTCTTTCGATTGTTCCCCTTTGAAGAAGAGGAAGTGGAGTCTACTATTGAGGTAGATGAAGACTGTGCCTGATCTTTCTGTGACTTCTTCTATTTCTTGTCAGGTTTCCTGACTCTTTCTGTTCCTTCGATTGACTAGCCAATAGAGCCTGAGACTGAGATGGATTTAAGAGCCCCATGGAAAGAAGCTTGCCTTGTTCTTGCATTAACAATTCAGAAAATGAAGAAAAAGAAGACATTTTATATGTAGAGCCCATAGTCAATCTATGAGTATGAAAACTAGAAACAAAAACAACATATTCAGGTCCAAGTTTGTTAAGAGTACTCAAGACAAGTTGAATGTCCTTTTTCTCTATGCCACATGCTTTACATTGTGCTCTCAAATCATTTACTTTTGTTACAAAGTCCTGGATGTTGTCAAAAGACTTAGGATCTAGCGCCATTAGTTGATTATCAATTTGATATCCCCTAACTTCATCAGTTGTCCCATAGAGAGTTTTTAGTTGTTCCCATGCATTATGTGAATTATTTTTTCCATCAAGTTGAAAAATTATATCAAGAGAAACTAAACTCCTAAGACAACCTAGAGCTTTTGTTTGTTCAAGCATTCAGAATATTTTTTCCTTAGCATCTGAGGGTTCAGTTATCTTTTGTTCAACATAGGGTGTGTACCCTTGTTGCATTAAGAAGTTCCATGCATTTTCTTTCCATGTATTGTAGTTGTATGGAGTTAGCAGTAGAAAATTAATATTACCCATTGTGAAAGAAAAAGAGAGCAAGAGCAGAAGGAGTTGCACAAGCACAATCACACCAAGAGACCCCCCCTGAATTACTCAATGAAGAAGCCCTCCCCCCCAAGAAAAATAATTTGGCACTTTATAAGTAGTGCGGTTACAATGGCCACTAGCAAGTGAATGATTAGTGGACTTGACTTCAATGCTTTTACAAATTCTCACAAAATGAATATATATTGAAATTATAATTTTAGGACAAACCCAAATGAAATTAGAAGTACCATTGCAATGTACATGAAAAAATATGCACTTTCAAAAAAAGAATCACCTCGATTCGAGGCCGTATGCAAAAGTTATGCACTTTTGAAAGTCCCAAAATGGGAACTACGCAAAGTCACGTGTGAGAATCTAAGATTTTTAGAAAATTCGTACACTGAAATCAGAATCCGTCTATACTAGCATGTAGAGCATGAAAAATTAACCAAAATTTAAAAAAAGAAGCTCGCAAATCAGAGGTTTGGAGCCCAAGTTACAGCCTTTGGAAGTTGAACTGCAATTTCCAAAATGCCAATGGAGAGGGGGTCTGTTGTAGCTTTCTGATGTCATTTTTGTAAAAGATATAATATGCATGCAAAAACTAACAGATACCCAGACAGTTTTTTGATGCTGCAAACAAAACCTAGAAGGTATTTTTATTTTTGATCTACAGAAGATGTGACTCTAATGTAAATAAATATCTTTAGCATAAAAAAATGACCCCAGCAACCAAAAAATGGCATGCAAAGACTGAATTAGCTACCTAATACAAACAAAGGCATGCTGCAACCTGCAAGATTGATCAGAATAAATAAAATGCAAGCTAATTATTAGATTTGAGCTCAAAGAGTCTCGAGGAAGCTCCGAAAAAATTGCAATTGACAAGTCAAAATATGAACCCCCTAGAAACTAGAGTTTTCGCCACACTTTTATGTTTCTCTAGATCATCAGAAGATGCAAGAGAAAAGCATACTCATGTGCTTCGAAAAACAACTCTACACTATTAGATTTCTAAAAAAAGTGCTAACCCACAACTCACAACCGCTCTGATACCATGTAAGATTTCTACCCAAGAATGCAAGTGATTGAGAGAAAGCAAAACATAAATTAGATATGAGCCAAATAAACTGTATTCAACTCAAGAGAATGCAAAGTAATACAATAAAATGAGATGCTCATGTGAGAGCAAGAGGTGGGTATATATAGGATATTCCACCCAAGAGACTAAGAACACAACCAATATGGGATAAAGTGAAAAAGTCCCTAAGTAAACTTAACCTAGTGTGAAGAGAGCTAAAGCGGAGAACAAGCTAAGAAATTGCTAGATAGCAAAGTAACCCTATTCACACTAACACCTTTCCTAATCCCACACTATCTCCCATTGATCCCCCAGTGTCCCCTATCAATCCTTTACCATCTCCAATCGCCCCTTTACCATCGTCTATCGACCCCATCCCAAATCCATCATCCTATCCTCTTGGTCCCAATACCTTCATCTGTGGTGGTTCTCTTGTAGGACAAGAACAACTTATATCCACCACCCATCCTCCCATATATAATAATGGACTTGCATCATGTTTCCAAAATCACAAACATCCCATCACACATCCAATGCTCCAAAACATGAATTATCAAGGCAAAGGCTTAGGCCTTCATGAAAAAAGTATCTTGGAGCCCATCCATGTCAAAATCCATCCATGATAGCATGGCCTTGGATACATATCTCAAGGCAAACAATCCAAACATGTTGGTACCACCTTTGTTCCTCCTAATTCCGCTTCTTCCAACCCCAAATTCGGTGCACTTTGTCGCACCTCCAAACCATTTGCCGCCATCCCCCATCCATCATCATACAAATCCCAAAAGCATGCCTCCCTCCTCCATTTTATTCCATCTATAAATCCAAATATGCAATTATGCATGTATCTATAAAATCCCTAAATACATCATTCATTAGTCTCATGAAAGTAGTTGGTAGATTACACAAACCAAATGAAAGCACTAACCATTCATAAAGACCTTGCTTCAATTTTAAGGTCATTTTTATGTTGGTACTAGGGTGTATAAACACTTGTTCTAGTAGTTTTTGAAGTTATTTTTGAGATCACTACTCTTTACAAGTGACTATTGATACAATCCAATGTTTAGTACACGAGACTCAAGGAATTAAATCTCACGATTCACCTCCCTTTTTGCTTGCAATCCCCTTGGCTCATGGAACACAATCTAAAAAGATGACAAGACTTCATTCAAAACATTTCAATTTAGATAGTCACAATAAAAATACCCAATCCATCATCTTGCTTATCATTTAATAAAAGTATAGAAAATTGCATAGTCTCTTAAATTTATTTTATGGTTTGATTGGAACTTACCGCTGCAATGTTTGCTTTGCTTTGGTTACCCTAGATGATATATTTAATTCTATCTTTGACCAAATGTTTTTTTTAGTCATCCTCATGAAAATTGCATCTCTAAGTCTGGATTGCCAAGCACCATCAAAAGCATCAAGAGGAATTACTTATATGCCAACTTCATCTATGTATTGTGCATTCACATCAAATTGAAATTTGCACTTATTTGTTACATGTATTTCTTCACCAATATTCACTCCTTCAAAAGGATAAGGGTGAGGATGTTCATATGTTTTAAAACCAAGCCTCCTAACCATTTAGTTTGAAATTCAACAACATTCTAAACTGAGATCTACTAATGCATTAACCCTTGTCTTCTTTACTTGTAGTTTCAACATGAAATGTTTGTTCATTTCTTCATTTTTTTTCTTATCCTTCATGTTAGTAGCTATGCTTCCAATTCTATCATTTGCAACAAAACTGTCCTCTATTTTAATTTCTTCTTGTATTGTTACCATGGATTTTTTAGTCCTCTTTATCCTTTTTTTTATGTTTAAGATGCAGTTCTAGATGCAATTTCCAACACAATATTTACGTGTCCATCTATCTTACAATGACCACAATGATTCTTTATATCTTTATCTTTTTGTACAATAGTATTAACATTTTCCTGGGCTTCCAATTACTTTTGAAATGTTTTTTTTTTGTCTTTGCTTGGAAGACTCTTCTTCACCTCTCTTCTCCTCCTCAACATAATATTCTTGGAAACAAGCTTCATCCAAATCCTTTGGATGAATGGCAAACACCCTCCTTTGGATGTGGGTGTGGAGCACTCTGAGATAATTTGTGATCATGTCTTCCTCCTTTATGTCCGTGCCATTCAACATGGCTTGGCTCCAAAACTTTGTGGTATAATTTTACACACTTGTTTATAATACACCCATTTTTTTGGTAAATTTGTGACCAATGAGAAAACAATTTCTATGAATTAAATCCTGTTTTCTACCAACTATTTACAATAGGGTTTTTCCTCTTTTCAGAATTAACCTAGTAATTTTCCTACCATACAAGAGCACGACTTTCCATTTTGAGTTTACTAAAGAGATTTTTTGTGCCCCATTAATTTTATGTACACTAAAATATGATTCAATTTGTTTTATCCATGAATCCAACAATTCCACATTGACTTTCTCATCAAAAGTTTTAATCTCAAATTTTATTTCTACTTCAAATTGTTAGAGTTGGCTATGATTGGAACCATCCAAGATCTAGGACTTTATGAAAGCACAAGAGAGATCAAATGAGAGAATAATGCTATTCTATCAATGAATGCAAAAGATTGTTATTACAATGTACATGATATGCCTTGCTTATAAAGACAAGGATGAAATGAAGGATGTTGTAGTCATATGACATGTGACAACTATAGGATAAGATGACAACTATCAACACTAGACACAACTAGACATCTAGAAGACTCACTAAGTCAACTTAACATGTGTGAAATATGTGTGAATATTATTTAACTAATAAATAGTTAAATAATATGAATTATCCACACAAGGGTAAACCAGTTAGGTAATAACCCTATTCACACCAACACCCCCCTTAAGTGCAACTTAGGGAGTAGCTGATTAAAGAAAGATGCAATGATGGATGAAGATGATGATGGGTCCTGGCTACTAGGCCATGTTAGGTACCCATGTACAACAAATCTCAAGTGGAGAAAAGGAGAAAACCTGATGGGAAAAAACTCCTCTCCAAAAGTGAGAATGCATGAAATAAATGAAATAAAAAATGTGACGGAAGGAGGACTCAAGACCACCCTAGAACTACATCCAACACATATGTACAATCAATTACCCCCCCATAGGAGAGCAAGTGTGAGACTATACGTCCCCCCACAATGAAGTAGCCCCTGTGCCGATGGTGAATGCCTGAAGAAGAATGCTAAATAGAATCCAAAGCCTACAAACAACATTCTTCCCCTTGGGAAGAAACAGATCCAAAGACTAATGTAGAAGAAACTCCATCTCAAGGTATGAAAGAAAAAGCCTCATGATGTATGATGTCTCTGAAAACTACTAAAGTGTCCACATGTCGGAATCAAGGATTAACACTATGCAATGAGGTGTGACCAATCCAAAATCTTGGGTAGACTCATGAAGAACAACCTCCAAAGATGAAGTAGATGAGATAATAGTTGTGCTGTAACTGTCATCAAAGAGGAGAGATAACCCCTCAAGTGTGTCCTCCAAATCTGCAATATGAGACCCACAAAACAAGTTTGATATACCTGCTAAGAAAGTATCCCACAAAGTTGTGTCTGAAAGACAGGAATGATCCTGCTTAACTGAAGTAGATGAAACTAAGTCAATGTTGATCTCTAAAGAAGCAGGAGGTTGAGTTGATGGAAGCTCAGCACTAGTCTCAAGAACCGAAGCAGGTGAAAAAATACTAAGGTTCAAGTGACCAAACTTCTTAGAAATCTGATTCATACTTGATACATGAGTGTGAATATCAGTCAATGGATCTACATCATCATCAGAACAAAAATGGGAGAATGTATACAAGCGAGATGCATGATCAGCCATCCCAACAACAATGATATCTCTGCTCTCCAAGTCTCGTATGATCACAGAATCAGGAGTGAACTCAAATGTCTTCCCTGCACCACAATGAGTAATCTGGTAGATGGAAAGGAGATTAGTTGTCAAGGAAGGTACGCACAACACATTGTTGAATGTACTCTCACTAACATCAATAGTTCCTTTACCAATTGCATGCATGTATGTATTGTTACCCCATGAAAATAGGTGGCAAGGTACATGACTCAAATGAAGAGAACATCCCTTGCGAAGATGCCATATGATGAGAAGCTCCTGAATCAAGAAGCCATGTCTCTAACTGAAGACTTGTAGAAGCAAAGTGTGCTTGTCCTTTTCCCTTGTTTATCCCATTTGCAATGCCTACTGTCCTTGTCTGCATAGATGATGTTGGTGTCGAAGAAGAGGATGTACTAGGTGACATGGATGATGGCAAGTTGATATTGTACTTTTGAATAATGTGAGTCAACTCATGAATTTTCTTCTCATAACACTTATGCTCATCATGTCCTAGTTTATTGCAATATGCACATTTTGGTCTCTCCTTCTTAGATGATTCCTCCTTGGGAGAGGATGAGGACTTAGTTTATTTGGTTGACTCCTTTGCTTGCTCAATGTTCTTGAAATCCTTATTTTTCTATTTCTTGCCTTTGCTAGTTGAAGCCTTTTGATTCTTTGTACCTTAATTAGCAAGAAGAGCTTGAGGTCTAGGAGACTTCGATGTGCCCATGTGTACTAACTTAGCTTTCTCCCTTGTGAGTGATGTGGCAAACTCATCAAGAGAAGGCATTGTGAAAGCTTTCCCAAGTGCATCCATAGTAGCATAAAAGGTAGAAACAAAAACTCAATAGTCAGGATCAACCTGGGTAAGGATTGAAAGAATCAATTGAGTGACCTCTTTCTCAATTCCACATTGTTTGAGCTACAATCTAAGTGACTTTATCTTTTTGAAGAAGTCTTGGATTCATGCAAAGTCGATTGGATTCAAACCAATTAGTTCATTCTCCAATTTGAAACATCTCATAGTATCTTGTTTACCAAAGAGATTCTCTAAGGTAGTCCACACTTCATTAGGTGTTTTACAAGATTCAATATGAAAAAGGAGATCAAGAGAGATAGACAAGCATAGTATTCCATAGGCTTGATCACATCTATTGTACCACTTTCTCTTTTATGCAGCTGCTGTTGGTTCAACTTATGTACCCATTGTTACTCTATAAATTTTCAAACTTCTTAAATGAATCTCCATTTTAGTTTCCCACTCATGAGAGTTATATGGTGTGAATAGAGGAAGTTTATTTGGATCCATGATGTAAGAGTACAAAAAAGAACACAAGTTACTCAATCAAAGAGATCACCCTCAAAAAAATGATTGTGGCACTTTATACTTAGTGCAATTTATAATTGTCCACAAGGGACCAAAATGGGGAAAACATCAAAATCTCTGAAAAAAGAGATCCAAGGGAGATTAGAATCACTCACATTGATTTATCAGAGCAAACAAATCCCTCCAAAATAAATTTCACTTCTTCAAGTCTCAAAATGCTCAAGTTATCACTCAAAAACCAAAAAATCTACAAATTGAATAAAATGAACCTAGTGTTGAATCTAAGAAAAGTTCATGGATGGATTTGAAGATCTCTTGAAGACCTTTCCGGTGCCACAAGAATCGTGAAAATCAAAGATCGTGGTTGAAAGTTGTGAGCTCAGAAGCAAAAAATGGAGATCTGTCTTCAAACTACGATATTTGTCACCTGCAACAGAATCTTAGAAAACTATTGACACCTGTGAAGTGATCTCTGTCATATTTCCAACAATATCTTGTTTCCTTGATTTTGCCTCCGTGGGCAAAAGTTATGAAAAAAAGAAAAAAGCCCCCTTTTAGGGCTTTGAGGGGTAAAAATGGCCCCCTGACGTTGATGTCACATGACAGAATATTCTTTTTCGCTAGAATAGTCTCAGCTAAAAGGAAAAAAACTGTTGTTTTGTGCAAAACTGCCTGTCAGAATTTGAAACCACCTTTTGTACTACGTAAAACCACTGATGAATGTTGAAACCCTTCCGTCACCAAAAACTTCTTTCCAGTACTATTTTATGGCAAATATTTTTTATGCCGGACGGTATTTAGATATGACAATGTTTAGATCTACTTGCTTTGTTGAATTCCAGCTGGGTGGTTTTCGAAGCCGCTGGTGACAGATTTTTTTCATCGACGGTTATAAAGCCGATGTTGGGTTTTTTAACTACTGGTATGATTTTGAAAGTGCCTGCCTTCCAATTCGTTTCCTCCAACCACCATTTGAAGATCCACAGAATGTTGGTTGTGAGTTTGATTGCTTGGCAGGTTAAGCACTGGTGGTTTGAAAGCTTGTATGGATGGTGGTTTTTAAGAATGTTGCTGTTAGTGTTCCAAACCGCCAAGATGATACTGCCAAGGATGGTGTTGGAACAGTTGTGTGAGTGGTTTAAATAAACACTGGACTGTTAAGACAAAGAAAAGTTGGGTGGTGTTTATAAATCGACTGCCAGTGGAGTATATGCCAATAGGCGTCTAACTGTTGAATGCCAATATGAAAGCTAAAAAACACCGCCAGTGATATGATTTGGCCACTGAGACTAGAAACTACCGCTAGTGGCAGTCTTCAGAGGCCGTCGAAATGCCGATGTTATAACCACTATTGACTTTAACCTTCCGTGGGTGATGAAAATTACTACCGGCATAAAAACTTAACCACTAATGAGGGTTTGGCGATGGTGTAATGGCCAAGATGTGAGGTAATCAGTGATGTGAATAAGCTGCTACCAGATTTAACAGTCACCACCAGAGGTTATAATTGACTGCTAGAAGTTTGTGAAGGCTGTCAGGCTAGTGATTGCAGATTGCCGTTGGGTAAAGTCTACTAGTCACTTGGATTTGCCATCATCAAAGGAGTTTGGTCAAGGGTCCATGCCATGTGGCGCCCTGACATTGTATGATACTTTACGTACCGTACATACTCTGCAACAGGATGTAGTATGCTGCAAGAAAATATTGTCCACAAAATTTATATTAACCGACAAAAAAATATATTGACCAATGAATAAAACTTTTACCCGTAGGATAATAGAAGATGCACTGATGTTGATGCCTATGCCAAGATTCCACCCTAGCACCTATGGAATATTTTGCAAAGATTCTCTATGATATTCTATACAATTGAGAGGTAAATTTTTTTGCCTTTTGTTGCAACTTTATTCGATTTCGACAAATTGATAGTCAATCATGGGGTTTTTGGGCCTCTTGAGCGTGATGGCAGGGTCAAATTTGACCCAAAGTGCTCTAAAAGATCAGGTACCTGTTGGATTAGGCATGCACCTCCCACCTTCAAACCCTCATAGATTTGGCCTCCGATGTCCGATCTGGATGAAACAAAAGGTGATCTTGACTATCTTAGACCTCCTGAACGCAATTGTGTGGTCAAATTTGTAGTAGAATGCTTCAAAATAAACCTACAATACAAGGCTACAAAGAGGAAACCCTCACAAATCTGGTATTCAATTAAGTCTTTCTGATTCTCTAGGACTTCATGAAAGCACAAGAGAGATCAAATGAGAGAATAATGATATTCTATCAATGAATGCAAAAGATTTTTATTACAATGTACATGATATGCCTTGCTTATAAAGAAAAGGATGAAATGAAGGATGTTGTAGTCATATGACAAGTGTCATTATCCTATGACATGTAACAACTATAGGATAAGATAACAACTATCAACAACTATCAACAACTAGACACAACTAGACATCTAGAAGACTCACTAAGTCAACTTAACATGTGTGAATTATGTGTGATGTGTGAATATTATTTAACTAATAAATAGTTAAATAATATGAATTATACACACAAGGGTAAACCAGTTAGGTAATAATCTTGTTCACACCAACACAAATGGGGGTTCTTCTTTTACGTTATTTTCTTCAAATGGCTCTTTCAAGAAATCTTCACTTTTCATACCTTCCTCTTTTCTAATGCCAAATTTCTTGGCTAGAGATTTTACCAATTCCCCACAGACATTTGTTCTTGTACTAATTTAATTTGTTGCTTTGTCATGTACTCTTGTTGTTCTGTATTGACCTTTATTGATTTTATATCACACCTTTCATATGACTTTTCAATGCAATTATCCATGCATTCCATTCCTCCATCTAGGATTTTTGTTCTTTGACAACTATCATACAAAATACACTTCCATAATCCATAAAAATCAAAACTATTTTGATACCAAAATGAACCATAAAATCTCAAATATAGGAGATTTAAGCATCACAACTAGTTTATTTACTCTTCTACTTGCTCCAACAAATGACAACATTAATGATGGATAAATGTTGTTGAAGAGGTAAAAAAAACTACAAGTTGGAAATAAAAGATTCAACACAATGATCAAACGACATTAACTTTAGAGTGGGAGAGAGCTCTATGTCTAGTGGGAGATGGAAAGTCATCTTCCAGCTTCTACCTTGGTTGGATCTCTCCTCTCTTGCTAGGGTTTGCTTTGTCTTCTTGGTTGCCTTGGTTCTTGTTTGGTGTCTTTTAGTATGATTTTGTGTGTCTTTGTGTCTTAGTTTGTAGTTATTGTTGTGTCTTTTGTTTTATTTTTTTTGAACTGGTTATAGTATCTTCATTACCCATCGAGCATTAACTAGTGGGTTCCTGGGAGCTAAATAAGGTTATGGAACGAAATGACATTGATGAACAAAACGAAAATAGGGTGGAGAAAGGGGGAGGAGCCGAGGACAAGAAGACATATAGGGAGATTCTAGGTCAAGAGAAGATAATTGCTCCAACTAGTGCCAAGTTTGAGGTGCGGATCGATGGAGATGGAGGAGGAACCAGAAGTGAACAAACGAAAGGAGAAGGTAAGTCATCTTCTTCCCCACAAAACATTCTTGTGGTAGAACCAAATGCAGATACGTCTCATGCTTTGGACAAGGAGGAAAGTAGACTTAGAAATATTGTTTTTCTTTGCTACAATGGATGTAAAGTCTATTCCTTCAAGAAAACTCTTTGATGACTGGATTAACAGTGTGTGGGAAAAAAAACTTGGTATATATGTATCATTTTGTAGGATGATTCAAAGAGGGATTTTAATTGTCCTTCTTAAAAATCATAATGTGCAAACTAGGATTTTAAACAAACAGTTTTGGAATGTGGGAAACTCTATGTTCAAGGCTGTAGCTTGGACCCCAGAGACTAAAAATGATGAGGTTATGTTGTCTACTATCCCAAGATAGATTATTATTAAAAACTTGCCACCTCAATATTTGGTCTTTATACCTTAAATCTTGCAACTTGTTGGTAAAGTAATGCAAGTCAAAGAGACAAGAGCCTCTTTACCTCATTTGGATGCTAGGGTATTGATATCCCTTTGTCCTAGAATGATTGTGCTAGAGAAAATAGCTATAAACAGGGGGGACAATTCACTAATTTGTGACATCGAACTGTTAGGGGGGTTAAATGCTTGCTTTTTGTGCAGAAGAGAAGGGCATCAAAAGAAGGATTTCCCTAAAATCAATAAAAACCCTACTAGTTCGAGGCCAGAATATGTGACTAAAACCAAAGAAAATAAGGAAACAACAGAGAGAGGAGAGGTAGAAACAAGGGATAATGGGAATAATAATAATGCCCTGATTGATGATCAAGGGAGTAAACAAAATGGGTCCATAGCTGTGGAAGAAGTGGCCAATAATTTGTTAGAAATTCAAAAATAGATTGATAGCTTCAAAAATCTCAAAGAAGATAATGAATCTTTGTGTGCTCACAGAAATACACTTGTAGAAGGTATCAATATTTAGAATAAGAAAAAGAATGCCTAGGAGATTATGACGGAAAGAAATCAGAGACCAAATAGAGTCTAACAAAGTTAATGGGGATTCTGTATCTTTTGAGGGAGAACCTCCTTGCTCTAATACACTAGAGCCAGTGGAAGAAGATAAAAATCTGTTGAATAAGAATATTAGGGAAGATGGGGACCTACATATGGAAGATGCCTCTCCTAATTTCAGTGAAGATGAATTAGCAATGGAGATTGATAAAATGTTTGAAAAATTTGAGGACAAGAGAAAGATGCCAAGGAAGCAACTGAGTAGAGAAGATAACCCTCGGAAGGGTAAGAAAAAAGGAAAAGAGTATAGAATACCCAAGTACTCTAATAGATTGTATAAAAACTAGAAACCCCCTTTGACCCCTTCCAAAATTGATGACACTAAGAATACTTAGTTTGAATATCAAGGGACTAGAATCCCTTGATAGAAAATATGCTATCAAAAATTTTATAAAGAAGAGAAAAGGATTAGACTTCTTGTTTCTACAAGAGGTAAAAGCCATAGACTTTTAGTTGGAAACAAGTCTAAAGATCATTTGGAAAGATGCCATACAATTTGTTAGCAGACATAAGAAAGGTAAGGGGAGGGTTGCTATCCTTATGAACAATAAGTAGTCCAAGTGGGTTGTGATGAGCACATGCTTATATTGAGAGGAGGGGTGAATCAATATAAGACAAACCTTTGTTTTTTCAAAACTTAACAACCATAACAATAAAATGCATGATGTTTCCACAATCCATGATAATTATTGTGTATAGCTTCTAGAAGTGACCGTGTGTTGCTTTTATTGGATCAACGTTTTGGATCACACTCCATGATCCATCATCAAGATGTAAAGAAGATAAAGAGTGAATTGTAATTGCAGATAGAGTTCTGTAAAAAGAGAGAGTGGGAGGAGTGGGCACGGAGTTTAACCACAAGACCGTGCCCACTCCTCCCACTCTCTCTTTTTATAGAACTCTATCTACAATTACAATTCACTCTTTCTCTTCTTTACATCTTGATGATGGATCACAGAGTGTGATCCGAAACGTTGATCCAATAAAAGCAACACACAGTCACTTCCAGAAGCTTTACACAAAAAACTATAACAATAACAATCACACAAGATCTAACAATTATGCGACACAACAAGAACACATGATTTATGTGGAAACCCTTATGGGAGAAAACCATGGAAAAATATTGCTTATATATATAAATATTTCTTACAATCTTTGTAGGCACCAACCTATAGGAGACACCAATCCCCTCTTACAAAATTTGCAGGCACCAACCCATTGGAGACACCAATCCCCACTTATAGACTTTGCAGGCACCGACCTACTAGAGAAACCAATCCCCACAACTGAGCACCAACTCAACAAGAGAAACCAATCTCTTCTTTTAGGAGGCACCTACCTTTTCTACAAAAAATCACCTTCAGGATATTGCTTCTTCAATAGATGATGAACATCATTTTCTGCACTTTCACACTTCACATGCTCTGCTATGTATTAGATATGCTCTAAATTTCTCTGCATTAAATCAACTCTCCAATAAATCTTCTCTACATCAAAATGACATTTCACTTTCCACACTTCTTCTGAAATCTGCTTCTTCAGAATGATATAGAAATTATGTTCGCACACTTAGAATTCTTCTTTAAATTTGCTTACAGATGTTGCAACATTTTTCACACACATATGCTCTCCTTCTTCACAGATTCTCTCCTCTAATCTACTTTGAAATAGAAAAATAATTTTCATTCAATTCCTTGATTGGAAACCTCCAAACCACTTCTATTTATATGCAATCATGTGCATTTTCACAAACTAGGTTGGCCTCCATAATTCCTATTTCCAACGTATACTTCCAAGAGGTTGGCCTTATATTTGAAATTATTTTAGGTCAGCCCAACTTCATTCCCACACTATCAAACATAATTTGGGCACCAAAATAAACAAACTGGGTTGGCCCATTTATTAAAATAAACACCTCCTTTCTTTTTTAAACATTTCCTTAGCATATAAATTAGTCATGGTCGGCCAACCCAACATATAAAATAAACATCTCCCTTATTTTTCCTTCTATTGCCAGTGTAAGCCATTGGTGAACCTAAGGGTTCACTTAACTCACCTTCAATCTCTTTATCAATGAAAAGAGCTTTCCACGAACCTATCTATTAACAACTTGTGCTTCATCAGTGAAATTGACAAAAGTGCTTATAGGAAAACTAAAGAAACTTTGAACCATCACTTCCTCTTTATCGGTGAAATCACAAATCGGGGAACCAAAGCAATTATGAACCATTATCTTCCTCTTTATTGGAAAAACTGCCCATTGGAAAACCAAAGCAATTACAAACCATTATCTTCCTCTTTATCGAGAAAATCACATCTCCATAAACTTATCAACAAAGTTGCATCTCCATGAACTTATCAACAAAGTTGCATCTCCGCGAACTTATCGGTAAAATTGCATCTCCACGAACTTATTGGCAAAATAGTTAATTGACAAACTGAGGAGACTAAAAACCATCCACTTCCTCTTTATCGACAATATTGCAAATCGACAAACTTTGCCATCGGTGAACTTTTGAGTTCGCAAACCAAATATTTTGCTGATACCTTATCAATAAAAGTGCCATCGATGAACTAAAGAAACTTCAAACTCCACTCTTTCTTCTTCAAGCCTTCATCGACTAAACTTGCCTATCAACGAATTGGCTGCCGGGAAAACCATCCGTCGGCAAACTTGAGAGTTCAAGAACCAAGCAATTCACCGACTGAAGGTAGAAATCATTCATGCCTTAGAAACTTTGTCATCTCTTCATTGACTAAACAAGTTGTTGGGGAACCAGCCATCAGAGAACTTGAGAGTTTGCGAACCAATTGATTCATCGACTAAATGTAAAAATCATTCATGCCTTAGAAATTTTTTGGATCAATTTCCCTTTGACATCATTGTTGTCATGCCTTAGAAATTTTGTGAGATCTTTGACATTAATGATAATATTTCCAACAATCTCCCCCTTTGTCATTGATGGCAACCTTGTAAAGAAATAATCTGTGAATGTAACAAAAACATAATTCACTCTCTTTCTACACTGTTCCCCTTTCTAAACTACTCCCCCTTTTTGAATTTCTTTCTGCATTGCTCCTTGTTTTTGTATCTCTCAAAGGGAAGCTTATTACCCTCATATAGAATATGCATCAACTGATATATATCTGAATTGTCTTCTCCACGGATCTAAAGATAATGCAATGAATAGATCCCCCTAAATTCATGCTTCTCCTTAGAATTTTACTGACTAGATGAGAGTGATATCACTCCTAATTTCTTCCTTAAGTACTCAAAAGTTTCTTTAGGAAGGGGCTTTGTGAAAATATCTATAATCTGTTCTTGTGTGGCAATGTATTCCAACTTGACCTACTATTCTGCTACTTGCTCTCTTAAGAAATGATATTTGATTGGAATATGCCTTGTTTTGGAGTGCATCACTAGATTTTTTGAGATATTTATTGCACTAGTGTTATCATTGAATATTGATATTAGATGATTGTATTATACATTGATATACCTCAATGTATGTTGTTATATGGAGCCTAATTAGACTCGGAGGTTAAATTTTCCCCACTTTTATTAGTGCGGTTTCCCCCAAAATTATTTAATGGGGGAGTGTAGGGGGGCAGAACCCCTCTTGTGGGGTCTGAGGGGCTTATCCCCTCAGCGGGGGCCTAGGGGCGGAGCCTGCGGTGGGGGTCTGGGGGCAATGCCCCCAGCGGGGGTTACTGGGGGCAGCGCCCCCAGCCAGGGGTTCGAGGGTAGCGCCCCCGAATCAAAGATTGCCTATTATTTTATAAAGGTGCTGGGAGTTTTTTTTTTCTATTAGCCAACATAAAAAACCCTATTTTTTAAGCGACATAAGTCTTTATAAAAATAGCTAAGGGTTAGGGTTTCAGTTGATATTGTATTGTAGCATTTGCAATGGTATTGAGTTGCAGGGATTGCTGGTTGTAATCGGTTTGATTTACTGGATAATAATATTGGACTCTCTGTTGGTGGATGTAGCCTGAGTTTGGGTGAACCATGTTAAAATTGTCTCTCACTATTATTATTTGTGTATTTTTCATTCCTCTATTTAATCTTTATTTGCATTTAATTGATATCTTTTGCCAGCTAACCCTAACAACGTCTACTTCATCCAAAGAACCTAAGTGCAACAAGATGCTACTGCTATATATTCAACCTCTACCATGGATAGAGAGACTGAAGATTGTTCTATACTCAACCAAGATACAAGACTATTCACAAGGAAGAATGCTCCTCTAATTGTACTTTTCCTATCATCAACACTGCCTACCCAATCTAACTTAGCTAGAATGAATCTCACTAGACCATATGTTTGAAAAAAAATGACCTTTAGTTAGAAATGTTTAAATTCACTTGTGTTGATAAGTCAGACAAAAGTGTGACACAGTTCTATGCTTTTACCCTATATATTCAACCTCTACCGTGGATAGAGAGACTGAAGACTATTTTTTACTCAACCAAGATACAAGATTGTTCCCAAGGAAGAATGCTCCTCTAATTGTACTTTTCCTATCATCAACACTACCTACCCAATCCGCATCTGTATATGCTGCTAGAGTAAAATCTTCACCTCTCAGGTACCACAAACCAAAACCTAAAGTGCCCTTTAAATATCTAAATATTCTTTTGATTGCTTGCACATGAGTTTCTTTTGGTGCTTCTTGAAAACGTGCCACCATGCCTACTTCTTGCATAATGTCTGGCCCTGATGTTGTCACATATAGTAGACTCCCAATCATTAACGTGTATAGTGTCTTATTTACTTCAGGGGATTCATCATCTTTGCTTAACTTACATCCTGTAACCATGGGTGTGCTAATTAGTTTGCAATCCTCCATCCTGAATTTCTTCAACATTTCCTTGATGTACTTGGTTTGTGAAATAAATATGCCTTTGTCAGATTGAGAAATTTGTAAACCAAGAAAGAATGATAACTCACTAAGCATAGACATCTCAAACTCCTTCTGCATATCCATGACAAAATCTTGACATATTTTATCGCTACTGCTTCCAAAAATGATATCAGCCACATACACCACAACAATCAACTGATCATCACCTATAGTTTTGATGTAAAGATTGCTACCAACAATTCCCCTTTTGAAACCTTGTTGTTGTAGATACCTATCAAGTCTCGAGTACCATACTTTGGGGGCTTGCTTCAACCCAAAAATTGCCTTCTTCAACTTGCACACATAATCCTTATTTTCTGATAATAGGAACCCTTCTGCTTGTTCAATGTATACCTCTTCTTCTAAATTCCCATTTAGAAAGGCCGGCTTAACATCCATTTGATAGACTTAAGTTTTTGAAACAAGCAAATGCCAAAAATATTCTGATAGCTTCTAATCTTGCAATTGGAGCAAATGTTTCTTCAAAATTAGTACCTTCAACTTGAGCGTAACCTTTACAAACTAGCCTTGCTTTATTTCTTACCACTTGGCCATCTTCATTCAACCTATTCCTGAAAACCCACTTTGTGCTAATCACATTTTTGTCCTTGAGTCTTGGGACAAGTTCCCAAGTTTCATTCTTCTCAATTTGGCTAAGCTTTTCTTCCATAGCATCAATCCAATGCTTGTCTTCTTTGGCTTCCGCAAAGTCCTTAGGCTCAATTTTAGATAGCAAGGAGAAATTTGCATGTTCTAATGCACTAGATAACCTTCTTCTAGTCCGAACTCTAGTATCTTTGTCATCGAGAATTAGATTTTCTGAATGAACCCTCTAGACAAATCTGGATGGTGTCTTTGTGTCCTTTCATTCAATTACCTTATTTTCAATTTCTTCCTCTTCTTCCTCTTCTTCCTCACAACTTGAGTCTTCACAATGATCATGCACTTTATCCCTTTTATACCTTCCTTCATCCAATTTTACATTGACACTCTCTACAATCTTGTGCAATCTTTTATTGTAACATCTATAAGCTTTGCTTCTTGAGGAATAACCCAAGATGATGCCTTCATCAGATCTAGAGTCAAATTTACCCAAATCTTCATCATCTCTTCTTATGTAGTAATTACTCCAAATAACTTTGAAGTATTTAATTGTTGTTGGTCTTCTCTTCCATAACTCATAAGGTGTCTTACTATTGTTGACCCTGATTTGCCCTCTGTTTAGAATATGGACTACTGTGTTAATTGCTTCTCTCCAAAATTTGTCTCGAAGCTTGGATTCATTCAACATTGTTCTAGCCATCTCTTGCATAGTTCAATTATTCCTTTCTACAAATCCATTCTATTGTGGAGTTCTTGTAGATGAAAAATGTCTCTTTATTCCATGATGCTCACAAAAGTCTTTGAATTCATTTGAAGTGAACTCACCTCCTCTATCCAATCTTAAACACTTGATTTTCAGACTAGTTTCATTTTCAACTAAGGCTTTGAATGCCTTAAACTTCTCAAAAGCTTCAAACTTCTTTAGAAAAGTAACCCATGTCATTCTAAAATAATAATCAATTAGCAACATGAAGTAACTCTGACCTTGAAAACTTTTTCTTCTTGTTGGCCCACAGAGGTTTGTATGGACAAGTTCCAAAGGCTTTGATGTAGAATATTCCTTTTATTTTAACCTTACCCTTGTTTGCTTTCCGTGCTGGCACTGCTTGCAGATAGTATTTGAAGGCTTTGCAATTTTAGGCATATCTCTCATAGCATGCTTGATGCTGATCTTTACTAGATTGTCAAAGTTTATATATCCCATCCTTTTGTGCCATAACCAACTCCCATCTTCTTGTTTCATGAAGCATTTTTCTCCTTTGATTTCACTAAGTATATAAAGATTATTTGTTGTTCTGCTCGCATCTGAAACAAGTTTCCCTATACTTGCCTTTCCAATTTCACAACCTCCATTATGAAAAGTAAGGGCGTGTCCGTAATATCCCGCCCCTTCTTGTGATATTAATATATGTTTTGCCTTATCTGAATTTTTGTGGTTTTATGCTATATAGGGTATCACAGTGTAGCACAACAAACAAAGATATTGCATATGTATATATTTTTCAAATCTAACTAAATATTTCAAAAGAAATGCATTGCTAAAAATTCTAGATTTCAATATCTCCCAAAATATTCATTATTTGGCCAAATTATTAATGACCTAGTTGAGATAACATCCCCTATTATCTAAGCAATCAATACCTAGAAAGTCATATTGGAAAAGTATGAAGTTTTTTCACATACCTGACTCACTGTCCAAGGAATACAAGGCTGGAAATGATTGTCACAACAACCTGGGTATTTCAAACACTCTAAAAAAAATCCATGCTCAGTATATATTTGCTGTTACAATATTACAGTCATACATGGAATAAATACAACCTATAAGAAGAGAAGAATGAGTCCAAAGCTACAAATTTGAACCCTCTAGTGAAGACCACAACTTCCTTGTTGTTGTACGACTTGGAAAAGAGATGCAGTAGCAAATAAAATGATCTCTAATGAGGTTATTTTCAACAACTGAAATCTGCTTTACAAACCCTTGAATCTCCTGATGATAATCTCCTCAATAATGCACCATATGATTCCCACGCACCAAAAGAGAGGGCACAATCAACAATAATAAATAATATTCAATGATAAACTTTAAAACCCTTGTAAATTCTTTACAATTTGTTCTATTTTGACCTCTGGATGAAGCCAAACCTTAGGCAAACTTTCAGAAGTTCTTTCACAACATCAGGAATGCAGAAATCAAGAGAGACAACATCCTCAATGATCAAGAATTGCAGAAACCCTAGTTTCTTCCTCTCCAAGAGAAGAGCTCTCCAAAACATTAAACTCCAATTTGTAAAATGATCAAATGATCATGAATTGTGTTTTTTCCAATGCTTTTATACTCCTCCTCCAAAAATAATAATAAAATAATCATAATGCTTTTGTTGACTTTATATTATATCTCCACTTGGGTAAAAATAATGTGCTTTATTAATGGCTTTAGAAAAAACATTATAACCCCCTTATAATATAAGGTTTATTAACCATATGATGTCCTTTTAAATAATAATTAATTATTATTAAAGTTTACCTTTAATAATAATTAAATATCACTTATCTCCATAAATAGACATCATTTTTTCAATTTTGTCTAAACCCGGGGGTTCACCATGGTACCCTCTATGCATCCAATCACCTTACCAAAAATAGCAGGGGTCCCTCTCTACAACCACAGTCTTACTATAAATAGTAAGTGTGTCAAACTAAGCCCAAAAACCTCTGCAAAGGTTGAATCCTAAACCAACCAAAGTAGTGGAGAGAAGTAACGTCACCAACTGACCAAGCAACTACCTCAGTGGACCCTTTATCCAAGTCCATCAGCCTATGAGGGTCGAAATAATAGGCTAATCTTCCAAACTTTGATGCTCTTGAAAATGGGGACATTACAGTGTCCTTGATCACACATTTGACTGACACTAAGAAGATTACGCTTCAACCCTTCAACATGCAAGACATTTTATATTTTTGTCTTCCCATTATCAAGACTGAGAGTACCTTTACCTGTTATCCCTGTTGTAGCATTCTCCCCAAACAAAACTGTTCCTCTATTTACTTCTTTCAAGGTGAGGAATTTGCTCTTATTTCCAGTCATGTGACTTGAGCAACCACTATTAATATACCATTGATTTCCCTCATTTTGAGCATGAAAGGTTGTTTTCACAAGCATGGACTTCTCCTTTGTCTTTTCTTGCTCCTGCTCTTTTTTCCATACTTTTGTATTTTCCTCCTTTTGTTTGGCCATGTTATCCTCCTTGTCTAGTCTAGGCGGTTCCACATAATCGCTTCTACAAAAATGTATTGTATGACCATAGTTGTTGCACTTATAACACATAATGTTGAAATCCATTAAGGGAGCAAATGAATTGAAATTTTTGTTTAAGAACCCATAATGACTTCCATTTTTATTCAATGCATAATTACTTCTTGCATGTGCCCTATAATCCATAGTTTTGTGGCTGAAATTATTTCTTGCAAGTGCCCTACAATCCATTGCTTTATGACCAAAATGATTCAAAAAAAAGAAATAACCAAAGAAAGAGTTTTGAAACCTGGTCATGTGGTATTGTCTTGGAGGAAACGATCTTCTGAAATCGTCCTTGTCATCTCTGTGAGAAATGCTAAATTTTTGTGAGATATCACTTTCTTCTTGTTGTTGTCAATACTGATGGAGCTCTTAAGTGCATATGCATAGCCTTTAGGCTTTTCTTCATTTATCTTTGTAGTCTTATAACTTGTGTGATAGGTAAAAAATTAGGTTAATAAGATCAAGCATAGCCATGAAAACATAACCCTACCATCATCAAAGAATCTAATCCAAATGAAATCAAAAGCATGCAATTTAAGAACAATATCACCTAGATTGTATGATTCCTTGTTTATGATGTGGATTGCTTCTTCAACAATGAACAATTATGAAGATAAACGCTGCCATAATGGATGGATGATAATGCTAATAAGCTCAAATGGATGCTAAAATGCTCAATATGCTCATGATGATAATGTAGACGCTATATGAATGCTGGATAGATGTAGTATGAAATAAGAGGGTGTTTATATAGAATTCAACCAAAATCAATCAACGGTGGAGATTTGGTGGCTATGTGAATGACTAGGATTAAAAGATGATAATAGGTGAATGTGTAGATGACAAGTGGAGGGAAGATAAGGCTTATGTTTGCCTGTGTACATAAAAAGTACTACATGTGAAAGATATTAAATAAAGGATGTAGTACCATTTATCTTTTTAAATGAAAGAGGCACACATGTCAGCTTTTGAGATAAATGATAAAAGGAATTAATTAAATATATAAAATTTATTTAATTAATTGAAAAGTGGGTTTGTGAATGGAATTTTAATTAAATAAATAAAATTTATTTAATTAAAATAGATAGAAAGAAGATAATTAAATAATTAAAGATTGTTTAATTATAGCTTAGAGGAAATAGCTAATGAATTAATTAAATAAATATAAATTTATTTAATTAATAGAAGAAATAGGTGATAGGGATATTGCTTAAGTGTGTTAGACAAATGCAGATGATGGATAATGCAATATTTGAATGCTAGTGATAATTAGGTCAATTTTGGGTGTCTACATTTTGCCCCTCTTTGATACAATGTTCGTTAGAGCATTGTGTCAAAGAAGATACGATGATTCGCTTGATGAACAAAGTGATGCCCTAGTGTAACTGGCAAGTGATGCCCCCTCAAGAGGTAAGCCAGGCTAACTAGGAAGGGCTGGATTGGCTCACGATAAGAGGAAAAGCTAGGAAACAAGGTTGACATGAAGAAAAAAGAGATTGGGTGGAAGAAAAATGGGATGATGCAGAAGAACATAGGCTTTGGCATAGAAGAATTAGGGTTTGGATAGGGGCTATAAGTAGGGATTTCAAGGGCAAAAAGGCTCATTTGTGTTTAGAAATCTAGAGAAATCCAGAGCTCCTTAGAGTTGTGCAACGAGAGTTAGAGAGCTATCAAGATGGTGATTCCACGCAGAGATCATCATGATGAGTGAGTGAGGACATATGGACGACCAGAGGGAGCAGGCGCACTAGTATGTATCAAAACTTTTGCTAAAAGTGTGAATTTGATAGGCTAGAAGCATCATAAATGCACACACGTCACCATAAACGACTAGGTTTTAGGATAGGCAGTTCAGGTCGCCTAGGAAGAAAAATAGGTCTCTTAAGGTAGTTGAGGTCGCTTATAGGCATGGCTTGGTCATGTATGGGAAAACAGGTCGCTTCCAGTCGGTGAGACAAATATAGGCAAAATGCGCATATGGATAAAAGCAAGTCGTTTATGGGCTAAAAGTAGGCACATATATAGGTTTAGCTCACTTGCAAAGAAAAGATGCTCGCTTATAGAATAGAGATCGCTTAGGGGCAAAACATATGCACATATAAAAATGTAGCTCGCACTTGGTCAATAAGTAGTTGGATAGGAAAATTAGGTCGCAGGTAGGCAAGAAATGAGCACATATAATAAAATGGTTCACTTACAATCAACAGATAGGCGCATGTAGAAAAAGAAGTCGTTTGCAGTAGATAGAAGCAGGTATAGCAGGAAACAACCTAGTTTTATATTAGTTGTGTGTAGTGCAAGAGTGTGATAGGATGAGTGAAATGATGCAGGATGTACTATCGCCTTTGTTATCACAAGATCCACATCCTAGGAATTTACGGTTGGTGAGATTGTTGAATGCAGAGGAGCGACTAGTGTTAGAGATCCTTAGATTAGAGCATGTATCTAGATTGGAACTAGTACAGGTGCATCGAGGATTGATGATGGTGATGGTGGAGTGATGGATGAGAGAGCATAGTTCTTTCTTGTTGCCAACGGGAGCGGCGATGATCACACTAGAGGACGTGTTCCAGATTCTGTGTGTTCCTATTGATGGGGACTGAGTAGATTATGATCCAGATATGGGGTCAACTGCATTTAGGAGATTGTTCGGGACACCAGACATTGGAGTGGAGGACTTAGAGATTCCTATGGCGAGGATGGAGGAGCTATGTGATAGGATGCAGCGAGTGGTAGTAGCTATTATTAGATGGCTAGTTGGAGATAGACGAGCGAGAGGATTTCCATTAGGATGAGGGACATTGATGGAGGGGATGTTCTCCTATGGGATGAGATATGCACAGGCGGAGTGTGTGCTTGGACAGCTCTATCATTTCCTGCATGATTGTGCATATATGTTCGGGGCTAGTATGTCTGTAGGAGTCATAATTTTACATGTATGGGCATATGAGCATATTCCAGTGACGAGGCCAGATGGATGGGTGGCTAGAGCAGTAGGAGAGCCTTATGCTAGGATGTATAGAGGAGCTTTGACATACTGGCAGGGCAGAGGACTAGTGTACTGGCGGAGGATGTTGGATGAGGTAGATAGATTTATATGGAGGCCATGGCTGGGATGTGAGAGATGTGATGAGGAGGACAGAGAGCTTGTCTATGCTAGGTAGGTGAGATATATTTTTTGACGTAGGATATACATTATAGAGCGCTATTTACTTGAGAGGGTTTTGAGATAGTTCGGGTTACCAAAGGCAGTACTAGTTGGTGATGCCATTTTTGGGAGGACTCGACAGGAGGTGTTTGATTGGGGGCTAGAGGTAGTGGTTGACACGGCTTTGGCGCAGAGAGGGGCTAAAACTAGTTATATGGTAGTGGGGATAGTGTGAGGCCGATTATTTTTCCTTCCTTATTTTGATCTTATGCATTTTAGTTGATGACATTTTTAGATTTTTAGAGACTATGGTTTCATTATGCAGATTTGATTATATCTCTCGATTTTGCTATGACATTGGTTAGACATATGGCGATTCGATTTGATCATATTTTGATGCTATGTTGAGACTAGACATGCGATATATATTAGATGATGTTTGTGATGTGACTTCTGGTTCTTTATGTGATGATGATTATGAGACATTTGTTAGAAAAATGTAGTTTAATTCATAATTATGTTATAGATGATTATTGATGTATTCAATGGCATGAATTTAATTCCAGTTGCTTCAGCTATGATAATTCATGACATGATTGACACTTGATCGAGATGTGCAAGATTACATTCCCAGGCCACGAGAAATTGGAGGTAGAATTCACACATATGTTATTCCCTGTGAAACTGATCCATTCCCAAGAGGGATAAGGATCACGTTTGGAATTGAATGTTGATTTAAGTGCTTGTTTAATTTTATCATTTTGGCCTAGTACCCCTTTGTTTAATTAATTAATATTATGTGTTGTATAATTTTTATTGACTTATACCACTTGGTAATTGTTTTTATTTTTGAGGCCATTTAAAGTGGATTTATGAACCCCTAGGTGAACCTTAGTGTCCCAAAATTTACCCTAGGTGGTTACCCATGGGTCTAGGGTCAATTTTGACTAACTAAACCTTGGGTTAACTCACTTTTGGTCACTCTAAACTAAGGTTTAGTCAAAGTGACTAAATTTGAATTTAGATAAGGGTGAGAGATGAGTCATGCTTTAGGAAAGACTCATCTCCCTTCCCAAAGTTTGGGAATCCCTTCGCTAGGATGACTTGGGAGGTCTCCAAGACTCCCAAGTGTGTGGGATTTGTTGGCAAGAGACACTATATGGATTCATGATTGTTCTCATTGATGGCAACAAAGTTCATCCCACACATCCGCAGGACATGGTGTGTCTCTACCGGAAGTCAGAGTGAAAAATGTTATGGTCTGGTAAACAAGAACAGAGCATGTGGCAAGGTCCGACAGACAGGTCCAGATCTCTCAGAGGAAGTATTTTGGTGCAGTGCGGATTTGAGGAAGTCAAGAGGACTACCTTGAATGGTATATTCCAAGGATTTAGCCTCCGGTGATAGATGAGGAAAAAGATATGGATAGTTGAGTATCAGATTCCTGAGTAACAGTGTGAATAGAGGAAGAACTGACTGACAGAACATCAGACTACTTTCTGGATGTGTTACTGATTGTGGTAAAGGTTATGAAGGCATGAAACATGTTTGGCCAACATGATTAATGATTCTTACAAGCATATACTTGATCCGCATTACTTAATGTGCAAGGATTCAGCCGACAGATCAAAATTAGTGAAAAGATTGACTATTCCGGGTGCTGACTTGAAAGGTGATGAAATTACTTGTGCGGATATATATACACGATAGATTTAATTGTGAGGGAAGTAGTAGTTGTTATGTTGTGGGAATAAAAAGTAGAAGAGCAGAGCAGAAGCAGTAAGGAAGATCCGGTATGTGAAAGGAAAGCAACAAAAGAGAAGAGGAAAGATGAAGTGCAGCAGATCAATATACTGAGCCTAACTAGAATTGAACTCTAGCATTTGTGGATGCTCCTAATCAGTTTAAGTATTGTATAACATTCTCTTTGTAGACAGTGAGTCTCTTGTAGGCAGTGTGCCTCTTGTGAGCAGTGTGCTCGGGCAGTGAGCCCTAATTGGCAAGTGCCATTTTGTTTTTCTATTCTTCTAACATAGAATACAATCTTGGGTTAATCACCCCGTGGTTTTCTCCCTTAAAAGGGATTCCACGTCAAAATATTGTGTCATGTGTATTTCCATTTCATGGTTGTGTTTGCATAATTGAATTAATACTGCATTGATTAATAAGAAAGGTCAGAAAGAAGAATTTATTAGGATAACTGATTCACCCCCCTCTCAGTTATCAACAATTGGTATCAGAGCTAAGTTCCTCCTAACAGAGTCTAACAGCTCGAGGAAGATCTGGGAATCCAAATGGATACATATGGTTTAAAGGAGCAACTCAAGACTGCCCTTGAGGATCTTAAACAGTCAAACTCTGAAGTCCATGAATTAAAGGAAAGACTCAAACAGGCTGATGATTTAATGAGAGAACTAAAAGACAAATTAAGTCTCTCTATGAAAAAGAGAAAGGAGCTGCTTCAGCAATTGGCAAGACAAGGTGAAGCTAATGATGCAAATGAAGAGCTGACTGAAAAAACTAAGTTAGGTGAAAAGTTATCAAAAGAAGTCATTATGGTAAGACATGAAATAGAAACAGGAGTTATAAAGTTTACCCAAGAGATTGAAGAGAAAAGAAAAACTGAAGATAATCTAAGACAATCTCTCAAAGAGAAATCAAAAGATTGCCACCAAATGGATAGAATTATCAGACATCTTGAATCTGATCTTGAAGATGCTAAAGAAAATGAAGAAAAACTTGAGGATCAAATTGTCTCTCTCAAAAGGGATCTTCAATCAGCAAATGAATATAAAGAGAAATTCAAGATAAGTTCTGCTCAACTTGAAGTTCTTCTTGGAAGTCAAAAAAGGGTAGATGACAAGTGTGGTTTGGGATATGAGAAAGGAGAAAGCTCCGGATCTGGTCAAAAGAATTTTGGATCAGAAAATCCAAGGAACAGGCCTAGAAGACCTCCGGTAAGATAGCCCAATGCTCAAAGATATCCATATTTCAATGGATACTGCTGCAGCTGTAATCTCTTTGGTCACAAAGCTAATTAGTGCAGAAAGAGAATGAATCAGACTAATTCTTCCTTCTCCGGACAGTGTTTTAACTACAAAAGGTATGGTCACAAATTTCATGAATGCAGAAATATGCAAATGAACAAATCATTCAATGGTAGATGCTTTGCATGCAATAGAATAGGTCATATGGCTAATCAATGTAGATCAAAAGGATATCAATCAAATATGCAAAGAAATGTTGTTTGCCAAATCTGCAATAGATCCGGTCACAGTGCAAAATTCTGCAGAAACAAAAATCAGGACAAAAGAGGTCCGGTATATCATAATCAGAATGAAGATAAGGGTAAACAAAAAGTGAATACAGATGAAGTTAAAAGTGAGATGAGTAAGATTTGGGTGAAGAAAAGTACAGAGAATATAGAGGTTGGATCCGCACTAGACTCTGGTGCTGATATTCCTTCCGGAAATTAAAAAGTGAGCTCTAGCTCAGGGGGAGACACAAAGAAAACCTTGTTCCCCCAGCCAGTCAAGTGGTGCCGGAATTGGCACAAGAAGAGGATGCAGATTAAGGAGTTTGTAGATATGAGTCTTGAGATGATCCAGTTGAGATTTCAAAGGTCCGCATGAAGTTTTGAAAAAGTTGTGATCGATCAAGTAGAACCAGTTCCGGGAGATGCTTCGGAGTGACAGACGGTTACAAAAAGGTCCAGTGAGATCCGAAAGTGCATTGTCCTATTCTGCAGATTGGGCATAGTGTTTGGGGCATCCTTGTGATGTGTCATCTTGATTTGTTCATGGTTGGAAGATCTGCATGATGTTCATAGATCAGGACAGATCCGGTTCTTCAAGTCATCCGAATAAGGCAAACTAGAATAATGTAGGTCGAGCATTTATTGCAATCAGATATTAGGGTTTGCGGAGCAATATAAGGGTTTTCTTATTAATCATTTGTTCATTCTACACTCAAGAAGAAACAAAAAGTGGAGCTCTGCAACGAAATTCCTCAAGTTCATCAAAGATCATTTGTAGAAGTCTTTACATCTAGAAATCAATCCAACCAACTCCGTGAAACCGAAAGGCGCAAAAGGTATTTTCCGTTTTCAAATATCTCACTGCAAATCTCTTGATAATGGGCACTCCAAATATTGTAAAGATTTCTAATAGACCTTGCCCTACATTTAAGAAACATCCATACAAATTCTTGGAGGTAGATCCCCTAGGTGCATTTTCCAGTGTTCCGCATGGTGTTTTGCACACCGAAGATATTAGGGTTTATATACACGTAAATGTTGAAGAGTTTGGGGAATTCAAACTAAGAGATATCTATCACAAACAACTGTTAGATGATTCATTTGAGCTCAAACCCCAATACAAGGGCCTCTAGAACAAACACTTTGCACAATACATACATTTCCCCTGTTTTACGGAGGATGAATGGGTTAGATACATTCTGAGCAGAATACATGACAACTTCATGTGGTTGAATGGACCATTCAAGATCACTAAGGATGCCATCAGGGCAGTTACCAGATTACACTCATCCGGTGGGATTCCTGTTCTCAAATCTGTAAAGAACCAAATTGTGAGTGAGGCTACCGGATCTAAGTTTGACAAAAGAGCAATGACAGTAGATGACATCACTGATCCGGATGTCAAGTTTGCCTCCATGATCATTGGATATAAGATATATCATTCTAGCAGAGAAAATTCTGTACCTGGAACTGCCATCTATACAGCTTATGAAATGTTAAGAAATGATGCAGACTATGATCTCTGTCAGCTTCTCCTGAACCAACTCTTAGAGAATCTGTAGAAAATCAAGAAAGATAAAAAGAATTCATTCAAGTATGGTGGATTAATTTTGTGCTTATTCTTCTACTTTATGAATGAGCTTCCCGGATCTAATGGCTGGGTATGGGAGAGTGATAGGCCAGTAACTTTCCAAATCAGAGATTATTTACATGGACTTGGTGATAACCAAGCACAAAATACAGCTCTGTGGGGATACTTTAAGAACTTTCAGAACATGATGCAAACAAGAGAAATGATTCCCCAGTCCCTTGTTGAGAAATACAAAGACACAATCTGCTTTATGGTAGAGACTGATCAGTGCCTAATGGAGGTAGTAGAACCAAGGATAGTCTGGATCATGCCCATGGGGTATGAAGTTGATGAACAGATTGTGGAGCTGCATGTTCAACACATGCTAAGTCAGCCTAAAGATCCAAAGGCAGAAAGGTTTGGAACCTTTGAGGAGCTGAGTGTAAAGATTCATGTGGAACTCAAAGAACCAGAGATGAAAAGGAAGGTGAGAAAAGAAGTAGAACATATTGCCCAAGGCCTTGGGATCTCAAAGGAGGCACTTGATGCCAACCGGGAAAAGAGACAAAAAGCTGATGAAGAGAAGAAAGAGGCAGAAAAGGGAAGCAAGAAAAGTGCTCTGGTAGAAACTTCAACCTAGACCAGATCTTCAAAGAGACCAGCACCTGTCCCTGGTAAAAGCTCAAAACCGGAAGTCCAAGCATCCGACAAAGGAGAGAAAAGGTCAAAGACAAAAGCCACAAGGGCTTATACAAGTCAAAGAGATGAAGAGGAAACTGAATCTGATGAAGAAGTCAGGAAAATGAAGAAAAAGAAGAAAACATCCAGTCAACCCTCTACCGGACAGAAGGAAGAAGAAAAGGCAGAGGAATATGTTGAAAACCCCACTCTTAACATTGACGACATAATCAAATCAGTCACAGTGGACGGAAATCTTCAGCCAATGGTTGAGTTTTATGATGATTATGGTGAAGCAGATCAGAAGATATTGCAAGATGCCACAGTCAGTTATCTAAATATTTACAACAAAGCATTTATTGAAATTATATCTCTGATCCCTAAAAGCTTGGAGAAGGAACTAGAAACAAGAAAGAACACTGCCCAAGCTAAAGACCTAGAAATCTGGGAACAAATAGCAATCTAGCTATATCCTTCAATCGACCCCAAGACAATGAATATGATATTCAAAGATTGTAAGGATGAGTTCAGAAGCAAAGCAAGGATGAATCAACTTATGCTTGGTGAAACTGACAAGGTAGCCAAGAACACAGAAGAGATCCTCCGGAAGGCCTTCAAAATATTTAATCTTCTTATTATAGAGGACTTGGGTATTGATCCCTCAACTACAAATATTGCAGAAGAAACTCCTAAGAAAATGACAGAAGAGGTGGGCCCTGAACAGACTAACATTTCTCCTCCGGTTTCCCCTACAGTCTCTGGATCCAAAGAAGAAGAAAAATTACAGGAGAAAGAAGCAGAGGTGAAGGAAAAAGAAGGTGACAGTGCAAAGGTTGCAGAAGGACAGAAGAATTCAATAGAGAAAACCACAACTGCTAGTGGTGGGAATGTAGAAGGAGAGAAAACTCCAAAGGATAGCTCCAAGACTGCAGAAGAGAAGAAACAGTTGTCTCCGGCAAGAGACACTGCACAAACTGTCCAAGAATTCCTGAGCAAAGAAACAATGGAGATTGATGAACCGGAGCTTCTACAAGGTCCATTCAATATTGATTCTCTTTCTCCAGTACAGACAATGAAAATAGCTTCATTTGCAAATGCTAAGGCTAATGAAAAACTCCTAAAGTCTCATGTGGAAGACTGTGAGTTGATAGAAGCTGCATCCGGAGTGCTGGAAAAGATCATGCCATCTTTTCAGAAGGATCCCACAGCCTCCTCTTCCGGTAATCTCAAAACCTTAGTCAGCAGTGTTAGTACACATTTTGACTCTCTAGAAAAATCAGCTGAAGAAAAGGTCTGGAAGGAGTTTTTGGATAAAAGGTTCTTCGAGGTACAGGGATTGATCATTAATGGTAGGAGAAACATGAACATTGGGATAAAGAGCTTAGAAAATGCTCTTAAGGATGGCGGTGAAATGTATAAATTTTGTTTATCATGGTCCAAAGTAACACTAGACATTAAGAAGAAAATAAAAGAACAGGAGGATAAACTATCAAACCTATCAAAGAATTTTGATCCTCTCTCTTCCTCTATAACAAATCAAGAATGTCAGACTATCGCAGTCTTGAGTGAAATCAAGAATTTGGAGAAGGAAAGAAAAAATAGAATAAGCAGGTTGAGTGAGCTCAGGGGGTTAATTGTCCCTAAGCTAGAGGCCATGCATGAGGCCATAAAAGAAGCCCAAATTACAACCCAGACCAATGATCCGACAGATCTAAAAAGGGCAGATGCATTTGCATTCCTGTTGAGTGGGCATATCTCAATTTTGGACAGGATGAAGCAGAGTTGGGCGACAGAAGTTGTACAGTTGAAGAACACTTTTGCAGATATACTTAAGTATATGTAAGTACAACTTGTATTTATATACTTATGCGGCTAAGTATAGTTAAATTTTTGAAAATTTTGGTATGCGGACCCTACCCTTTGCCATTGATGTCAAAGGGGGAGTGAGGAGTAGTGAAACATGAGGAATCCAACTAAGGGGGAGCTCCAAAAAATGTATATAAAGATAGAGCATTAGCCAAGGGGGAGCATAGTGTAAACACTTAGTCATTTTTCACTAAGTGTTGCGATCAATGCCAAAGGGGGAGATTGTTGGCAAGAGACACTATATGGATTCATGATTGTTGTCATTGATGGCAACAAAGTTCATCCCACACATCCGCATGACATGGTGTGTCTCTATCGAAAGTCAGAGTGAAAAATGTTATGGTCCGATAAACAAGAACAGAGCATGTGGCAAGGTCCGACAGACAGGTCCAGATCTCTCAGAGGAAGTATTTTGGTGTAGTGCAGATTTGGGGAAGTCAAGAGGACTACCTTGAGTGGTATATTCCAAGGATTTAGCCTCCGGTGATAGATGAGGAAAAATATATGGATAGTTAAGTACCGGATTCTTGAGAAACAGTGTGAACAGAGGAAGAACTGACTGACAGAACATCAGACTACTTTCCGGATGTGTTACTGATTGTGGTAAAGGTTATGAAGGCATGAAACATGTTTGGCCGACATGATTAATGATTCTTGCAAGCATATACTTGATCCACATTACTTAATGTGCAAGGATTCAACCGACAGATTAGAATTAGTGAAAAGATTGACTATTTCGGGTGCCGACTTGAAAGGTGATGAAATTACTTGTGCGGATATATATACACGATAGATTTAGTTGTGAGGGAAGTAGTAGTTGTTATGTTGTGTGAATAAAAAGTAGAAGAGCAGAGTAGAAGCAGTAAGGAAGATCCGGTATGTGAAAGGAAAGCAGCAAAAGAGAAGAGGAAAGATGAAGTGCAGTAGATCAGTATACTAAGCCTAACCAGAACTGAACTCCAGCATTTGTGGATGCTCCTAATCAGTTCAAGTATTGTATAACATTCTCTTTGTAGATAGTGAGTCTCTTGTAGGCAGTGTGCCTCTTGTGAACAGTGTGCTTGGGCAGTGAGCCCTAATTGGCAAGTGCCATTTTATTTTTCTATTCTTTTAACAGAGAATACAATCTTGGGTTAATTACCCCATGGTTTTCTCCCTTAACAGGGTTTCCACGTCAAAATATTGTGTCATGTGTATTTCCATTTCATGGTTGTGTTTGCATAATTGAATTAATACTGCATTAATTAATAAGAAAGTTCAGAAAGAAGAATTTATTAGGATAACTGATTCACCCCCCCTCTCAGTTATCAATAGGATCTTCCTCCAAGGCTCTCACACATGTGTGAGAGCATCTTGGAGGGAGATGGCTCTCTTAGAGAATAAGAGGATGCCATATGGCATCCCTTATCCTCATGGAGGCTTGGTGGGGAATGCCACCTCACCACTTGTTCTGTCACACGTGTGAGAGCACAAGTGGATAAGGTGAGGATTGAGATGGAATTGGAGGATGACACTTGTCACCCTCACACTTCCTCTCCCTTGCAAGTGGCATTGCAGGAGGAAGGAGAAGGTGACAAGTGTCACCTTCGCATTCCTCAAGGCCAATCTAGAAGGCCTATATTACCTCCTCTTGTTGAGGAGTGTGGGGTTCCTACATTTTAGAGATTTCTTTCTATTTTAAGCAATTTTTGGGAAAGTTAGAGGGATTTTAGAGATTGGAAGGTTTGGAGAAGCTTGGAGCTCATCACCAAACGTGCTTCCATTATAGGGCTTTTGAAGGTAAGCCTCATGACTATATTCTTTACCTTGCATATGTTTATTATGATGTGTTGTAGTTTTGGTTGTTTGTTGTTTCATTTTTGTGTGGGATGGAAGTTTGGTGAGAGCACCTCCATTTGGAGGTAAGGCTCAACTTGTTTGGGGTAGGGGAAAGGAACCTCCTTGAGGTCACTCCCATATTTGTGTTATTTATGGCCTTGAGGGCTTCTTACTCGTTGTGGAGATTATTTGAATGGCAAGAGTGCCATGGAAGTTTATTTTGAGATATTTGAGGAGTTGTGTATTTGGAAGTTTTAGCTTGAGGCCATGAGATTTGGTATTTTGGTATTTTGGTATTTTGGTGTGGCCTTTGAAGTAGAGGGGTCCATTCCCTACCCCCATTAAACTCATTTTCATGAGTTGTGTTATGTGATTATCCTTGGGGTTGATTTTTGTGTTGATGTTACTTTGATGCTTGTTGTGGTGTGTTTGCAACTATGTGAATCCCTACCTCCCTAGCTCGAGGGTGACCTACTTGCGGGTCTACGGTAGGGAGGAGGGCATTTCAAAGTGGCTGGGTTTTCCTCCTTTTGTATTTATTGCAAGTGCTTAAATGAAGAAATGGAGCTTGATGAGAAGTCCATTTTTGTGTTGCTTTAATCATTTGTTGTTGGCTATTGAGCCATGGCCTTTCTGGCTCTATTGTATTTATTTTTGTCAAGTTATTATACCCTTGGAGTTGGCTGTAAAAAGTGTTGAAATGTAAACATTCCTTTTATTTTATTTATGAGCTGTTTATTTCCTATGTTGTGGAGTTGGGTACCTTGAGAGATGCATGTGAATTTAAATATATTTTTGCTGTCATTGTTCTTTTAAACAAAAAAAAAGAAAATATACATCAGTGGTTGTAAAAGTTTTATTGCATACAAAGAAAAGAAGATAGAAATTTAAGAGAGTTATTTTCTGTTAAGTTGCTTGAAATGTTATGTTAATAAGTTGCTGTTTAAGAATATATGTTATTGAATATTTAGTGGAAGTTGTAGTATTTTCCTTACAAGCTCTTTTAAAAAAAACAAACAAACATGTCTCTGTTTATATGTGTTCAAAAAGAAATTTAATACTAGTTATGATTCAGAAATGAAAATGTAGTATTCTATGATTTAACCAAGAATTTGAGTTAATGAGAGAGAGTTTAAAGTGTGTATATATAATTATACATATATATATATGGGATTATATATATACATACATATATATACATGCATTTTTCTTTTAAAATCTAGTTGCTGTTATATTTTTGATTCACTGTGTGTATGCTGCAAATAGAAGAAACCACAAAAATTATGTATATTGTTGTTTATATTAATATATATATACACTTATATATATATTTATATATAAGTGCATATGTATATATATTTATACAAAAAAAAACTAAACCACATATAAATCCTGTATATATTAAAATATATATATATATACAAATATATATATATATATATATATATATATATATATATATATATATATATACATGTGCATATATATAAATATATATACCCGAATAGAAGAAGTATTTAGACTATGATATTTTGGACAAACTGTTGATATAAATCTAAGTATATATATACATATATATACACACACACACACACATATATAATATCTTTAAACCTGGAATTTTACATTCAAGAAAACGGCTAAAAAAAAAAGAGAATCCATAGGCAGACTGTTATACAACGTGGGGTTTGAGTTATAAAAAAGGGTAAGGGATGGGGCTGTGGTGGGCGGTCACCGCAGACCCCATGGAAGCCTTAGATTCAATATAGGGTGTGGGTGGGGGTTTCGACCCCCTCCCCACTGTTGCCTTCAAACACCACAGTGCCGACACCTTCCCTTCCCCTAAGCTCTGCTCAAACTTCACCCGCAGCGCCAGACTCTCCCGCGGCTCCCCCTCCGCCACTCTCAACGCCGACTCTGCTCCGTCCTCTGTCATGGTCGCTGTCGGCCCTCCATTCTGTTTAAACCTGTAACATGTAATTCAAATTTTAACCTATACATTTCATTTATATTTTGATATATATATTTCTCAGTCATTAAAAAAAATATATCGCTTTAAGCTTGCTGTGTATACCTCCGTGAGAGGTAGTAGCAAGCTCCACCCATGGATCCTTTCCTCAAACCCTAACCTGCATAAACTAGAGGCAAAACAAAACAAAAGAAAATAAAGGAGGAAGGATTGAGATAGAGGGAATCAGGGCAACAAAAAAAAGAGAAAACAATAAATTACAATTAGGGCTTCTTATTTAGAAAACCAAATTTAAAATGGAGTTAGGGCTTTTTATTTTGGAAACAATATTTTTTAATTGTGAGGAGAGTGTGAGGAAGTTGTTTTATTTCTTATTTTTAAATTCTCTATTTTTGCCCTTGTTCTTTTAATCTTTATGTTTCATTTAATTTATTTCTAATTTAAATGGGGTTTGCATTTTTATTTTATTGCCTTGTGAGTTATATTTTATATTTTAAAAGGGAGGGATTAATTTTGTTTAATTTGGGAAGAGTTGTCCCTTTTGTATTTAATTCATTTTAGTTGGGATATTTATTTTATTTTTTCCTAGCGTGATTTGATCATTTTATTTGTTTATCAATTTTACTATTATTTTTACGGGAAAGAGTATTTTAATCTCTTCCCTTCTTTATTATACTGAGTTCGTTAATAAATGTAATGTCAAAATTATATTTATTAACCGAAATCCAATTTGGCGTCATGTTATTATTTTTTTATTTTATTTATTTTATTTAATATTTTAGTTCAAATTTTTAATCTTTTTACACAAGGTCGATTTACTTGACCTTGGCAGGATATTTATTTTGTTATTTTAAATTGTTTTAATTTTGTTCTTAAGTTTAAATTTTCATTCTTAAATTTTGTTTAATTTCTTATTGGAGTTTTATTTTAAAATTTTTAAGTTGATTATTAAAAACACGTTATGCTGTCGGATTTTTCCTAGATTTCTAAGGTTTTAATTTTACGATATTTATTTAACTTTTATTTTACCATTCCACTTTAATCATGTGTCCATCATACCATTATTTCTTAATCTTTATTTCGATTTCATTTTGACCTGAGTTAGGGGTAGGTTTTGAATCTGACGAAATCATCTTCACACCTAGGAAACTTAGGGTTTGGATTAAAATTGTTCTAACTATAAAAGCGACACACTTCGTGTTGCATACCCACTAGACGACTATCATCACGCAGGGGATTGTGTGGGATAACGCACCTCCCCTAATTATGTTGACATATTTACGCCTTATGCGTATTGCCACCGAGCACTCAGGCGCGTGCGAGGGGGTTCCTAGGGATAGGTAGAAAAGTTTTTTCATTTTTCGTGTCATGACCACATGGCAAATGTGGACATGACATGTGTGTTGTGTCGTGACCGCATGGGAAATGTGGGCATGACATTTGGTATCAGAGCCTAAGTTTAAACACTAGGCTTGTTTAGGGCACATTATTATTTCTGCAACTTTGATTAATTTGTGGTTACCTCATTTTTGTAGGATGCCTCCCCGACGAGTTCGACGAGCGCAGTCTCGCCACACTCTATCCGCCGAGGTGCACAATGACTCTTCAGCTGAGGGAGAGGCATAGTCGGTCCTACAGGTACCGCAGGCACCACCAGCCCTACCAGATATTGGGCCATAGATATTGTAGGATTTACAGGCAGTTTTAGATTGGCTTCCACCGGCCATAGCTGAGCCGCGCATAGAGCCACGTGTTGAGCCCCGCAAGGATCCGCGAGAGGAGCCACACGTGGAGCCACGAGCTGAGTCCCGTGTCGAACCACTTGTGGAGCCCTGCGTTGAGCCGCGAGAGGCACCACATGTGGAGCCTTATGTTGAGGTGCCAGAGACGATGGCAGAGGAGGTTGGATCGGCCGACAGGGCCCATAACAAGAGCCCTCCGTGCCATGCTAGGCGTGATGAGGCAGTACGAGTAGAGCACATTGTTCATAGACCTTATGACTATTACACATATGAGCCTATTAGAGGGCACAGAGACAGAGGAGATCCCATTAGGGATTTGTTGAGGCTGAACCCTCCTACTTTCGTTGGGACCACAGAGGGAGTTGAGGCAGAGGCCTGGCTCATCAGCTTAGACAGATGCTTCGCGTTGCGTCCTTACGAGGGCAACACAAATGTTCGTGTAGTAGTACACCTGTTGCGAGATGCAGCAGCTACCTGGTGGCATATTGAGGAGTGCAAGCGTCACCTACCATTAGACACGCTCACATGGGAGACCTTCATTAAGCGCTTCAATGTACGATACTTATTAGATCATTACAGGCAGTGTCACATAGACAACTTTCATGACCTTCAGCAGAGAGGACTTATAGTTGCTCAGTATGAGGGTAGATTTACCGAGTTGTCTCGATACGCGGAGTATCTCCATGATGAGAAACTCTTGGTTCATAAGTTTATCAGAGGACCGAACCACAACATAGCAGGACCTGTTCACATGGCAGACCCCTAGACTTTAAGTGATGCTGCCGAGAAGGCATATATCATTAAGGAGATATAGGGACAAGGGCAGAGTTCACACCCTTAGTTTTAGGATCGTGGGTAGCAGCAACATCAGTAGAGTTTCCACAGACCATCACAGCCACCTTATAGGGGAGGATTTAGTTCCACACCCTTACCTCCTAAGCCTCCACAGCAGCAGCAGCAGAGAGCTAGGACACAACAGAGTGCACATGGGGGGCATAATAGAGGTTGGCAGCAGCAGGTCCTGCACAAAGATCAGAGGTAGCAGGGACCACCTGCAGGACCCGCGAGGTCGCAGTAGTCATATAGGGGCTCACAGTGGTCTACTGGTAGATCAAGACAACAACAGTTGAGTAGGACTCAGATTGGATAGGTACAGGCTAGGGGCCCATGTTATGTGTGTGGTTGGAGTAGGACACCTAGCCAGAGAGTGTCCACAGGGCTTCACAACAGGGGACAGCCTCATGCAGGAGGATTCGAGCAGACTGTTGGAGATGTGGGTAAGTCCCACCATATGTTCGCAGTGGTTTATAATCGCCAGGCTAATTTTCATGTGCTAGTGATTGAGACGTCAGGTATGATAGGGGGTATCCCCATTTCTATTCTCTTTGATTCTGGTGCTACTGACTCTTTCATATCTCCATCATTAATGGAGCATTGCAGGCTGGTGGCCTCTAGGCAGGGTGATAGGTGGGTGGTTGAGTTGGCCTCAGGGGCCAAGATGACAGTAGATGCCTTAGTCCACGACTGTGAAATTTCTTTGGAACCCTTTGCCACAGTATGTGACCTTAGAGTTATGATATTAGGATCCTACGATGGAGTGTTGGGTATGGACTGGCTTGCGGCTCATCAAGCCAAGCTAGATTATCGCCGAAAGGTGATCAGCTGCTTAGACGATCACGATACATCAGTTGAGATAGTGGGCATGCAGAAGCCCACAATAATGCATATGATATCCGCTTCGTAGCTTAAGCGCTGCATGCGGAGTGGATGCTAGATGTTCGCCATCACATTGAGTGATAGATTAGATGACGAGCCTGAGACATCCTTGGATGATCATCCCATCCTTAGAGAGTTTGCCGACGTGTTTCCAGCAGAGTTATCGGGGATGCCACCATGTCGTGAGGTAGACTTCCACATTGACTTAGTGCTGGGTGTCAAGCCAATGTCTCGTGCACCCTACAGGATGACCACACATGAGATCACAGAGCTGTGCTCAAGAAGGGGCACATTTGACCAAGTGTTTCACCTTGGGGTGATCCTGTCATCTTCGTGAAGAAGAAGGATGGGTCTCTTCAATTGTGCATGGACTATAGGCAGTTGAATAAGGTGACAGTGAAGAACCGTTATCCTCTGCCCAGGATTGATGATCTTTTCGATTAGATGCAGGGAGCCAGGGTGTTCTCTAAGATTGACCTGAAGTCCGGTTATCATCAGTTACGTATCACAGAGGTAGACATCTATAAGACTGCCTTCTGGACTTGATATGGCCACTATGAGTTCACTGTGGTCCCCTTCGGCTTGACAAATGCCCCTGCAGTGTTCATGAGTCTCATGAATGGGGTGTTCCATACCTACTTGGATCGGTTTGTGATCATTTTCCTTGATGACATTTCGATCTATTCACGGACCGAGGAGGAGCATGAGGAGCACCTTCGTCAGGTTCTACAGTGTTTGAGGGAGCAAAATCTTTATGGGAACTTGGTGAAGTGTACATTTTTTAGGACAGAGGTACAATATCTGGGGCATATCCTATTTGGTGATGGAATCTCAATAGATCCATCGAAGATCAGGGCTATCACAGATTGACCAGTGCCCACCAGTGTGATAGAGGTTAGGAGTTTTATGGGGTTAGTTGGTTATTACCATAGCTTTGTTGAAGGTTTTTCTCAGATAGCGCACCCCATCACTTCTCTTCAGCAAAAAGGGAAGAGCTTTATGTGGATTGAGCAGTATGAGAGGGCCTTCGGGGTCCTTAAGGAGCGTCTCACTAGCGCTCCCATTTTAGCGGTTCCTAATCCTGTAGTAGATTTTATGGTTTGCACGGATGCATCACTTGAGGGATTGGGAGCTGTACTTATGCAGGGTGGTAGAGTGATCGCGTATGAGTCGCGAAAGCTCAAGACCCATGAGCTGAACTACCCCACACTTGACTTGGAGTTAGCGGCAGTGGTTCATGCTCTAGTTCATTGGAGACATTTCTTATTGGGTCATCGCTTTGAGCTCCATTCAGATCACCACAGTCTTTAGTAAATCTTTACTCAGCCGAATCTGAACGCCCATCAGCGGCGTTGGATGGAGTTTCTTTGCGAGTATGACTTTGATGTCTACTACATCAAAGGGAAGGAGAACGTGGTTGTTGACGCATTGAGTCAGAGGCGCCACGAGCTCTTGACCTTGACTCTGAGTGTGGACTTGAGAGGACACATTGTTCAGCATCTGCCAGAGGATGAGTGGTTTCTTGAGGTGTAGCAGGAGATCAGTTCACAGAGGGCCCTTGTGGGCAAGTTTGCAGCGTTTTCACTAGAGGCAGATGGGTTACTTCGTCATTGACAACGCATCTATGTACCCCTCGCAGGTGACCTACGTACTGTAGTGCTATCAGAGGCTCACAGAGCACCATATGCGGCACATCCGGGGGTGAAGAAGATGCATGCCAACCTACGACAGCTATACCATTGGGCGGGTATGAGACGAGATATTACAGAGTTTGTTGCTCGATGCCTTGAGTGCCAGAGGGTCAAGGCCAAGCATCAGCATCCAACAGGTCTTTTATACCCACATGAGATACCTGAGTGAAAATAGGACACCATTTCCATGGATTTTATTGTTGGTCTACCTATGTCTTCGTGTCGCCATGATGCAATCATGGTGACAGTCGACAAGTTGACCAAGGTTGCACATTTCTCACTTGTACACATGACATACAATGCGCCAAAAGTGGCAAGAGTATTCTTAGATGATATTGTGAGATTACATGGCTTACCTCACCGCATCATTTCTAACAGAGATCTAGTGTTCACTTCAGCATTTTGGAGAGCCTTGTAACAGGCGTTGGGCACACAGATCAACTTTAGCTCCACTTATCATCCTGAGATAGATGGACAGACAGAGCAGGTGAATCAGGTGTTGGAGGACATGCTTCGTATTGTATGCTATGGACCATCAGTCTAGATGGGAGGAGTATTTGTATCTGGTTGAGTTTGCCTACAATAATGGGCATCACAGCTCGTTGGGTATGCCTCCTTTTTAGACTTTATACGACAGACCATGCAAGACACCATTGAGTTGGGATCGGATAGAGGACAGAGTTGCCATTGGTCCGGAGTTAGTTCAAGATATGGAGCTGTAGGTCACACTGATTAGGCAGAGACTTTAGGAGGCACAGGATAGACAAAAGAAGTATGTCGATGCTAAGAGGACTGATCAGAGCTTCTCAGTGGGTGACAGGGTATTCCTTAGAGTGCAGCCATACAAGAGTCCAATCCGTTACGAAAAGGGCTCTAAGCTTGTACCATGGTTTGTAGGACCCTTTGAGATCTTGGAGCGGATAGGACATGTTGCCTATCGTCTAGTGTTGCCACCTAGCCTGTCACGTATCCACGATGTCTTTCATATTTCTATATTGAAGTGATATATATCTGATTTATCTCACGTACTGGACTGGAGTGCTCTATAGGTAGAGGCAGACGATTAATTGGATTTGGAGCCAATTTGCATATTGGCTCATCGGACGCTGGGCCTTCGAGGTCGAGAGCTGGACCAGGCTAGGGTCTAGTGGGATTGTTATGATGAGGTCACAATGACTTGGGAGGATGCAGCTAGTTTGAGGGCACTCTATCCTCACCTTTTTGATGACTTCCAAGAGGAAGTTTAGTCTTAGGGGGGAGGATGTGAGGCTGATTATTTTTCCTTCCTTATTTTGATCATATGCATTTCAGTTGATGACATTTTTAGACTTTTAAAGACTATGGTTTCATTATGCAGATTTGATTATATCTCCTAATTTTGATATGACATTGGTTAGACATATGGTGATTCAATTTGATCATATTTTGATGCTATGTTGAGACTAGACATGCGATATATAGTAGATGATGTTTGTGATGTGACTTCTGGTTCTTTATGTGATGATGATTATGAGACATTTGCTAGAAAAATGTAGTTTAATTTAAAATTATGTTATAGATGATTATTGATGTATTCAATGGCATGAATTTAATTCCAGTTGCTTCGGCTATGATCATTCATGATATGATTGACACTTGATTGAGATGTGCATGATTACATTCCCAAGCCATGGGAAATTAGAGGTAGAATTCACACATATGTTATTCCATGTGAAACCGATCCATTCCCAAGAGGGATGAGGATCACGTTTGGAATTGAATGTTGATTTAAGTGCTTGTTTAATTTTATCATTTTGGCCTAGTACCCCTTTGTTTAATTAATTAATATTATGTGTTGTATAATTTTTATTGACTTATACCACTCGGTAATTGTTTTTATTTTTGAGGCCATTTAAAATAGATTTATGACCCCCTAGGTGAACCTTAGTGTCCCAAAATTTACCCTAGGTGGTTACCCATGGGTCTAGGGTCAATTTTGACTAACTAAACCTTGGGTTAACTCACTTTTGGTCACTCTAAACTAAGGTTTAGTCAAAGTGACGAAATTTAAATTTAGATAAGGGTGGGAGATGAGTCATGCTTTAGGAAAGATTCATCTCCCTTCCCAAATTTTGGGAATCCCTTCCCTAAGAAGACTTGGGAGGTCTCCAAGACTCCCAAGTGTGTGGGATCTTCTTCTAAGGCTCTCACACATGTGTGAGAGCATCTTGGAGGGAGATGGCTCTCTTAGAAAATAAGAGGATGCCATATGTCATCCCTTATCCTCATGGAGGCTTGGTGGGGAATGCCACCTCACCACTTGTTCTCTCACACATGTGTGAGAGCACAAGTGGATAAGGTGAGGATTGAGATGGAATTGGAGGATGACACTTGTCACCCTCACACTTCCTCTCCCTTGCAAGTGGCAATGGAGGAGGAAGGAGAAGGTGACAAGTGTCACCTTCTCATTCCTCAAGGCCAATCTAGAAGGCCTATATTGCCTCCTCTTGTTGAGGAGTGTGGGGTTCCTGCATTTTGGAGATTTCTTTTTATTTTGAGCAATTTTTGGGAAAGTTAGAGGGATTTTGGAGATTGAAAGGTTTGGAGAAGCTTGGAGCTCATCACCAAATGTGCTTCGATTATAGGGCTTTTGAAGGTAAGCCTCATGACTATGTTCTTTACCTTGCATATGTTTATTATGATGTGTTGTAGTTTTGGTTGTTTGCTGTTGTTTCATTTTTGTGTGGGATGGGAGTTTGGTGAGAGCACCTTCATTTGGAGGTAAGGCTCAACTTGTTTGGGGTAGAGGAAAGGAACCTCCTTGAGGTCACTCCCATATTTGTGTTATTTATGGCTTTGAGGGCTTCTTACTTGTTGTGGAGATTATTTGAATGGCAAGAGTGCTATGGAAGTTTATTTTGAGATATTTGATGAGTTGTGTATTTGAAAGTTTTGGCTTGAGGCCATGAGACTTGGTATTTTGGTATTTTGGTGTGGCCTTTGAAGTAGAGGGGTCCATTCCCTACCCCCATCAAACTCATTTTCATGAGTTGTGTTATGTGATTATCCTTGGGGTTGATTTTTGTGTTGATGTTACTTTGATGCTTGTTGTGGTGTGTTTGCAACTGTGTGAATCCCTACCTCCCTAGCTCGGGGGTGACCCACTTGCGGGTCTACGGTAGGGAGGAGGGCATTTCGAAGTGGCTGGGTTTTCCTCCTTATTGTGTATTTATTGCAGGCGCTTAAATAAAGAAATAGAACTTGATAAGAAGTCCATTTTTGTGTTGCTTTAATCATTTGTTGTTGGCTATTGAGCCATGGCCTTTGTGGCCCTATTGTATTTATTTTTGTCAAGTTATTATACCCTTGGAGTTGGCTGTAAAAAGTGTTGAAATGTAAACATTCCTTTTATTTTATTTATGAGTTGTTTATTTTCTATGTTGTGAAGTTGGGTACCTTGAGAGATGCATGTGAATTTAAATATATTTTTGCTGTCATTGTTCTTTTAAACAAAAAAAAGGAAAATATACATCAGTGGTTGTAAAAGTTTTATTGCATACAAAGAAAAGAAGATAGAAATTTAAGAGAGTTATTTTCTGTTAAGTTGTTTGAAATGTTATGTTAATAAGTTGCTGTTCAAGAATATATGTTATTGAATATTTAGTGGAAGTTGTAGTATTTTCCTTACAAGCTCTTTTAAAAAAACAAACAAACATGTCTCTGTTTATATATGTTCAAAGAGAAATTTAATACTAGTTGTGATTCAGAAATGAAAATGTAGTATTCTATGATTTAACCAAGAATTTGAGTTAATGAGAGAGAGAGAGTTTAAAGTGTGTATATATAATTATACATATATATATATATGGGATTATATATATGCATAAATATATATACATGCATTTTCTTTTGAAATCTAGTTGCTGTTATATTTTTAATTCACTGTGTATATGCTGCAAATAGAAGAAATCATAGAAATTATGTATATTGCTGTTTATATTAAAATATATATATATATACACTTATATATATAAATATTTATATAGAAGTGCATATGTATATATATATATTTATACAAAAAAAAAAACTAAACCACATATAAATCCTGTATATATTAATATATATATATATATACAAATATATAGATATATATACATGTGCATATATATAAATATATATATACCCAAATAGAAGAAGTATTTAGATTGTGATATTTTAGACAAATTGTTGATATAAATCTGAGTACACACACACACACATCTTTAAACCTAAAATTTCGCATTCAAGTAAACTGCTGAAAAAAAAGAGAATCCATAGGCGGACTGTTATACAACGTGGGGTTTGAGTTATAAAAAAAGGGTAAGGGATGGGGCTATGGTGGGCGGCGCCCACCACAGACCTCATGGAAGCCTTAGATTCGATATAGGGTGTGGGTGGGGGTTTCAACCCCCTCCCCACCGTTGCCTTCAAACACCACAGCGCCGACACCTTCCCTTCCCCTAAGCTCTGCTCAAACTTCACTCGCAGCGCCAGACTCTCCCGCGACTCCCCCTCCGCCACTCTCAATGCTGACTCCGCTCCGTCCTCTATCATGGCCGCCATCGGCCCTCCATTCTGTTTAAACCCGCAACATGTAATTTGAATTTTAACCTATACATTTCATTTATATTTTGATATATATATATATATATATATATTTCTCAGTCATTAAAAATATATATCACTTTAATCTTGTTGTGTATACCTCCGTGAGAGGTTGTAGCAAGCTCCACCCATGGATCCTTTCCTCAAACCCTAACCTGCATAAACTAGAGGCAAAATAAAACAAAAGAAAATAAAGGAGGAAGGATTGAGATAGAGGGAATTTGGGCAACAAAAAAAAGAGAAAACAATAAATTACAATTAGGGCTTCTTATTTAGAAAACCAAGTTTAAAATGGAGTTAAGGCTTTTTATTTTGGAAACAATATTTTTTAATTGTGAGGAGAGTGTGAGGAAGTCGTTTTATTTCTTATTTTTAAATTCTTCATTTTTACCCTTGTTCTTTTAATCCTTGTGTTTCATTTAATTTATTTCTAATTTAAATGGGGTTTGCATTTTTATTTCATTGTCTTGTGAGTTATATTTTATATTTTAAAAGGGAGGGATTACTTTTGTTTAATTTGGGAAGAGTTGTCCCTTTTGTATTTAATTCATTTTAGTAGGGATATTTATTTTATTTTTCCCTAGCGTGATTTGATCATTTTATTTGTTTATCAATTTTACTATTATTTTTATGGGAAAGAGTATTTTAATCTCTTCCCTTCTCTATTATTCCGAGTTCATTAATAAATGTAATGCTGAAATTATATTTATTAACAAACTCAAATTTGAAATCCAATTTGGCGTCATGTTATTATTTTTTTATTTTATTTAATATTTTAGTTCAAATTTTTAATCTTTTTACGCAAGGTTGATTTACTTGACCTTGGCAGGATATTTATTTTGTTATTTTAAATTGTTTTAATTTTGTTCGTAAGTTTAAATTTTTATTCTTAAATTTTGTTTAATTTCTTATTAGAGTTTTATTTTAAAATTTTTAAGTCGATTATTGAAAACACGTTATGTTGTCAGATTTTTCCTAGATTTCTAGGGTTTTAATTTTACGATATTTATTTAACTTTTATTTTACCATTCCACTTTAATCATGCATCCATTATACCATTATTTCTTAATCTTTATTTCGATTTTATTTTGACTTGAGTTAGGAGTAGGTTTTGAATCTAGCTAAATCATCTTCACACCTAGGAAACTTAGGGTTCAGATTAAAATCGTTCTAACCCTAAAAGTGACACACTTTGTGTCGCATACCCCCTAGACAGCTATCATCACGCAGGGCACTTTGTAGGACAACGCACCTCCCCGAATTATGTTGACATGTTTACGCCTTATGCGTATTACCACCAAGCACGCAGGCACGTGCGAGGGGGTTCCTAGGGATAGGTAGAAAAGTTTTTTCATTTCTTGTGTCATGACCACATGGCAAATATGGACATGACACGTGTGTTTTGTGTCGTGACTGCATGGGAAATGCAGGCATGACAGATAGGGTCCTGTAGATCCAGGCACACTACTAGATTATGATGCATATTGGGTGACAGCGAGACTGACATGACTGACACAGGTTGGAGAGATAGGAGAGATAGGGATGGAGAGACCAGTCAGGAGGCGGCGACGACGGGCTCCACTAGCACAGTCTGTTGTGCCAGTAGCTCCAGGAATATAGGTACAGGGATAGGTGCAGCCTCAGATACTTGCACAACCTTAGGGACAGATAGTGGGAGGTGATGATGTTGGGATTCATCAGCTGCGGAGGAGGATTAGAGAGGAGAGGAGATGGAGGCAGCAGGCTTAGATGAGGTTGAGGAGAGTGGAGTTGGATAGACACCAGGCAGTGATTGGGTTACGACATGCTAGAGCTCAGGCATAGACATACCAGGCACAGTTACAGGTTAGAGTGCAGGCTGGGGATGGGTAGGATGATAGTGCCCTTGCTAGGGTGATAGGAGATAGGGATGCAGCTTGGCAAAGCAAGCAGATGATGAGATTAGAGCGAGATATGACCATACAACAGATGTAGGCGATGAGGGCAGAGAGAGATGGTTTACAGACAAAGAGGGATATAGCTGTCCAACAGCTACAAGCGATGACTGGTGAGCGGGATAGAGTAGTGACCACATTGGGTACATATGGGGCTACTATGTATTTGGCCACACAGTTGACATAGGTACAAGGAGAGTTATGGAGAGTATAGGATGAGGCAGAGTATTATAGAGGCTTGTACTATGGGGCTGTGCCAGCAGAGTAGAGGTAGCCTAGCTTCAGGAGCAGATCATGAGCTTCAGGTTCACAGAGGACAGGTAGATCTCAATCTATAGCATCAGTGATGGGGCCACAGAGAGATAGGGGGACATGTGCAGGACCCAGTGGTGGCAGTCAGGGCGAGGGAGCTGCTAGTAGTCACTAGGGCTACCTTGTTTATGTATATTATTGTATCATGATGAGGCCTAGGGTTGATTGTACATACATTTTTGATGGCTCAACTTGTATATGTAGACACTTGTATAGTGACACATGTATATATATGATGGCAGGTTGGTTATCTACATGATGTTGTAATGAGGATGGATGCATTTGTGGTATTATGATGGTTATGCATGTTGTATTTGTATTTTCATGGATTATGTATGGATGTGTATACAAATGGAAATGAATGAAAATGTATTATGATAATGCAAATGTGTAAATGGTAATGATATGATTTGGACTTATGCATATAGATAATTGGTGATGATATAAAATGTGATGGACCTATATATGCCTAACACACTTGTTTTGCAGGATAAGAGATGTGGAAAAAGGTGATGGAGGGAGATGATTGAGCTTGATTGAGGACTATATAGGCGAATAATGGAATGAATAGATGGTGCGATGGGTAGCTTTAAAAGTAATTGCTCAAGAATGAAAAGAAATGCAATCCTTATGTTTGATATAGCATATGGATGTTATGCACCAGGGTATAGAAGACCAAGGTGTCAAGATATCCAATGCAAAACTAGCATACTACAATCTTGTCTGAACGTATGGGGTCAAAATGTTGAGCCAACATACACAAGATATGAATAGCAGCTAGTGTTTTGGGATGGACTTTGATGCTACAAGCAATGGTTTGAGCTTACCTCCACTACACATAGTGACACCTTGTTGGTTATATGTATGGAGCTAGTCTTGACATAGAATAGTCTCATGTGCATAAGAGACTGTTTAGCTTCTTAGATGCTAGAGATATTGATATGTAAGATGCTAATCCCAACACGTACAAGATACCAATATGCATAGGAAGAGAATAAGATCATCCCAGACACGTCATACGAAAGCAATATGACTATGCCCCATTCCTTACTTCATCGCAACGTACCAAGATATGATAGATCAAGGCAGTCTTGATTAGGCATAGAAAAGGGACAAAAGATAAATCAAAATATAAAAACAAAAGATACTGTCATCACATTCTCTTGCCAAATTTAAGTGCTCTTAGATGGATTTAAGCTAGGGCTTTGTTGAGAGGAAAGCTGTATCCTGTTGAAGGCTAGAGATATTGATAAAATGCTATAGCAAATGTTGGCTTAAGGCATGTAGACAAATAGCTCTGGCTTACTCTGATTGGTTAAAGTGCTTGAGCTTTCAGTATACAGATAGTCTGCTTCCTGTTTCAGCTGATCAAAGAGAAGAAGATGGAAGATGAAGAAGATGGGGTGGATCGTTTGTGCTTGAGTATTGGATACTTCCTTCATATTCCAGATTGCCTACATACCCTATGTCCACGGGATCAAAGCACATTTATGATGATAATGAGACATGATGAATATGTAGTTATGGGTTTATTGATGATGTAAGTGATGAAAAATAGAAGAAAGCAAGATGAAAGATTAGAGGATGATTAGAAGAAAGATGAAGAATGGAAGATAAAAAGAGGGGCTATCGTCTTTGCCTGAATCAGAGTGCTTCCTTCGCATCTCGGATTGCCTACATACCCTGTTTCCACAGGATCAAGGCTTTAACAATAGAAATGGCGATGTAGTTCTTGCTTATTGTGTTGATGATTGATGTCGAGAGAATCAACTTTATTGCTTGGATTTTTGCTTTGGTGATGTTTTGATGTTTTTTCGATGTTGTTTGAGATTGAATTGATTGCAAAGATATGAATCCTGGTTGCAAATGTTTGCCATGTTTGACGTTGGATGAACGTTATGGTTGAAGTTGAAAGTTTGCTCTGTTGTAAGCTAAGGTGTTCACTGTGTTATGAGCTAGAGCTGGCGTTATCCACTTCCAAAAAAGGCTTAACAAGTGCCCCCAGTGTGGGATGAGGTTTATTGTGGAGAAATGGTAATGGATAGCGCATGCGGACAAGATGCTAAGGTGCCAAATGATATAGTTATCGCAACAATGTCCAAAGTATGATAGCTAGCATTAACAGAGGCGAAGATGGAAAGACTTTTATTATGGAGAAACGAGTTATGATATTTGTACAAGGTGAAATGTGGATTATGATATGGATTATGTAGGATAAGATAGCAAAGTATGCTAGGAAGAGTGGTGATAAAAAATATGAAGCAGATGAGGGGAGCTAGTCATTACACATAGCGCCTATTTAGCAGGTTTTCACTATGGTACTTATCCAAGGTGCCTGTTTACTAGGTTTTCACCAGAGGATGGATTTTTATCTTATACTATTTTTTTTTAGTTATCCAGAGCGCCACAAAGTGGTTTTCACTATTGGATGGATTTTTTTTAAGGACAGTTGAGATTCATGGATAAAACTTCTTGAGATGGATGCTGTTGACCGGTTCATCCAAGGGAATGCCTTTAGGTGTTGAGAGAGTGTATGCACCTGATCCATAAACTGCTGTGATGATAAAAGGACCAAGCCAATTTGGTTCAAACTTGCCCTATTTCTCACGATGTTGCTGATTCCTTTGATTCTCTTTAAGGACAAGATCTCCAACTTGAAATCTGTGTTCTCTAATTTTTTTGTTGTAGCTACGGCGTAGACAGTTTTGGTAGACTTAGAGATGGTTGAGTGCTGTAAGACGCCGTTCATCTAGTAGCTCAATATCATGGAGTCTGGATACTCGATATTCTTCCTCTGAGATGGTATGCTGTAGAGATACTCGCAGTGAGGGAATCTCGACCTCAATAGGTAGGATAGCTTTAGTGTCGTACACAAGAGCATAAGGTGTAGCTCCAGTGGGAGTTTTGATACTTGTTCTATATGCCCATAATGCAAGATGAAGTTGTAAATGCCAATCATGACCAACTTCATTGACTATCTTTTTGAGAATCTTGATGATTGTTTTGTTAGAAGCCTCAGCTTGGCCATTACTTTGAGGATAGTAAGGGGTAGAGAATCGATGTTGGATATGGATCTTGTTGCAAAGATCTCTAACCTCTTGGTTCTTAAAGGGACGACTATTATCAGTGACAATAGCTTGAGGAACTCCATAGTGGCAAATCATATAGTGTAGGATGAACTTGGATATTTGCTTGCCAGTAATATAAGTCATTGGTATGGCTTCCACCCACTTTGTGAAATATTCAGTGGCTGTAATAATGAACTTATGACCATTTGATGAAGTAGGATGGATTTTACCTATGAGATTAAGTCCCCATTGCGAGAAGGGCCATGGAGTAGTGATAGGCTGAAGCTCATGTGCTAGTGCATGTATTAAATCTCCATGTTTCTGACATTGTAGACATCTCTTTGCAAATTGTTGTGCATCTTTTTCCATGGTTGGCCAATAGTATCCAGCTCGTAGAAGTTTCTTAACAAGGCCAGGGCTAGTAGAATGCGAGCCACAGACACCTTCATGTACATCATGTAAGGCCACTTTTGCTTTCTCAGAATCAAGACATCTAGGAAGGATACCATCAAGACTCCAGTGATAAAGGGTGTCTCCTGAGATAGTGTAATGAGAGACTCGACGGATAAAGGTTTTGCGTTGGGTGTTAGATAGTTGGAATGGAAAGGTTTGATTGTGGAGATACTCGTATAAGTCCTCATACCACGGCGAATTGGGACCAACAATTTCACATATAAGCTCGGACTGCAGTACTTCAAATGCTAGAATCAGAAGCTGTTCAACCAGAAACTCACATTTATGTGTATTAGATGGCATGTCTAGAAGGGATCTAATCATAGCCATGGCATTTGCTGCTCTGTTCTGTAGCCTTGGGATTTGTTCAAAAGTGATATTGTCAAAGTACTTTTTAAAATCATCAACCATTACCTTGTATGGAAGAAGCTTCTCATCTTTTGTTTGATATTCATCTAAGACTTGTTTGATAACTAGTTGAGAGTCACTAAAGACTTGTAACTGTTTGATAACCCATTGTACTGCCATGCATAATCCTGTGATTAAAGATTCATACTCCACTATGTTATTGGTACATGGAAATGCAATTCTGTATGATTTGGGTATACAATCTCCTTGAGGGGTAACAAACAGTATCCCTGCTCTTGATCCATGTTGTGTGTAAGATCCATCAAAATATAGCTACCACAATGTAGGTGAAGTTAAATTGAACAATCCTTCATCAGGGAATTCTGGATATATTGGATGAATATTTGTGATGGGTTCTGTAGCTAATTGATCAGCGATGACTTGTCCTTTTATGGCTTTTTGATCCACATATTGTATGTCAAATTCACTTAGGATCATAACCCATTTTGCTAGTCTTCCCATGAGGATTGCTTTGGAGAGAAGATATTTGAGTGGATCAACATTAGCTATGAGCTTTGTTGTTTGGTTCAACATATAATTTCGCAACTTTTGGGAATCAAACACTAATGCTAAACATGCTTTTTCCATAGATGAATAATTAAGTTCATATCTCACAAGAGTCCTGTTGATGTAGTAGATGGATTGTTCTTTCCCTGAATCATCATGTTGAGCTAGAAGGGCACCCAATGTTGCTCTTGTTGATGATATGTAGAGAAATAATGGGTGATCAAGAACAGGAGTTACAAACACAAGAGGTGTTGCCAGATATTCCTTTATTTTGTCAAAGGCCTGTTGACACTTTTCATCCCACTTAAAAAGTTCACCCTTGCGAAGAAGATGTTGAAACGAATGACATTTATCTGCTAGTTGTGAAATAAATCTACGGATGGACTGTAACCTTCCTTGTAGACTACAAAGCTGCTTGAGATTTGCTGGTGGAGGCATTTCCATGATAGCTTTTACGTTGGCTGGGTCCACTTCTATCCCTCATCGAGACACAATGTATCCCAACAGTTTTCTAGATGTTACGCTAAATACACATTTCTTTGGGTTCAGTCTGACTTGGTATTTCTCTAGTTGATCAAAAATTTGTGCTAATACCTGCAGATGTCCTTCTCTTGTCTTGGATTTCCCTAGGATATCATCAACATAGTCTTCCATGATATTGTGAAAAAGGTCATGGAAAATAACTATCATAGCTCATTGATAAGTAGCTCCAACGTTCTTGAGACCAAAAGGAATTACAACCCAGCAATATGTGCCCCATGGACAAATGAATGATGTTTTATCTTGATCTTCCTCTGCTATTTTGATTTGGTTATATCCTGAAAATCCATCCATCAAAGATAGCATTTCATGTCCAATTGTGAGATCTACAATATTGTCTATGCTTGGTAGTGGAAAGTCATCCTTAGGACATGCTTTGTTAAGATTTCTAAAATCTATGCAACAACGAACTCGTCCATCAGGTTTTGCTATAGGTACCAAGTTTGAAACCCATTCTAGATAATCAATAGGCTTTATGAACTTTGCTTCTAACAACTTTTTAATTTCTGCCTTAACCAATAGAGATACTTGCGGATGCATTTTATGCAATTTTTGTTTCACAGGTATTGCATTAGGAGATATTGCTAGATGATGTACCACAAGTGATGGATCTAAACCCAGCATGTCGGCATAAGTCCATGCAAAATTTATAGTTCTTTTTATAAAAAAATGCTATGAAGTTTCTTCTTTCTTGCTCTGATAGTGATGCTACCAAAAAAATGATCTTTGGATTTTACTTTGTACCCAAGTTCATGTCTTGTGATTGTTCAACTAGCACTATTGATTTCTCATGATAGTTAGTGGCAACAGGAAGATCAAATCCTCCATCCTTAGGTACCTCAGAGAGGTTTTCACCTTTGGATACATCCTTTATTTTTACTTTTTCACAGTCAAGAGGTGTCTTTCAGTTTTCACCTAGTGACCTGTTTTGTTTGATTTTGTTTATTTCACTTTTTCGACTGAAGGATTTGATACTTCCGCCAAAATATGCTAGTTTAGGTAGATCCATCATGAAACTTGCTTTGTGATCACCCAATGGAATGCCTTGTCGTAAACCCATGAATTCTACGATAGCTTCATCATTCTCAAATGTATCTAATATCGGTGCTCCCTGTTGGTCCAAATCGACGAGGTCAGGATATACGAGTGAAAGGGTAATGAATGAATGGTTATGGATAGAGGAGGTTGTGGAAATCATGAAGATGGAATTTTCTTGAAAAAGGTTGGTAATATGAAGGGAAGAGTCGTCGATGGTATTTGAACGAAAAGTCTCTCCTACCGAGGAAGGTCCAGCGTCCATATCGGAAATACAATTAATGTCTTTGGAATGCGGTACCTCCGGCTAATAGCCAAGGCCTTGCTTATTAAACTTCTTAGACACAACAATGGATTCAATAGGTCCTTCTTCCTATGATCCCAATCCACCATGTCCTTTGTAGCCAATTTTCTTTATAATGCGGAACCCATTATTATATCTCTCCGCTTCAAGTTGGACTTGGTTGTTCTCATCAAAGAATATCCAAGAGTCGCTAGGATCAATGTCTTCATCATCTAGGAATCCATCTTTAATGAATACTGTGGGTGGGGCTTTGATGACAGCTGCAGATGAAGGTGGCTTGGATGGAGAAGGTTTGCCATGAGATTTGGGAGACAAGGGAAGAGTGCCCACACAACAAGATTCTTGCAATGTGTACTCACCCGGGCCATGTTTGGTGTACTTGATATGGAGATTGGAAGCGAATTTGCTAGATGATGGCTTGAGTAGGTCAGATGGATCTACATATGATGAAGATGGATATGCTTTGGTGTTGATAGGAATGCAGTTTGGACTCTGATATTTAGCTTGAAAGGCATGACAAAATTCAAATGGATTGGGATCAGCATGGATAGTAATCTCAACACTGTTATGTGGAAATTTAAGACATTGATGGTATATAGAAGGAATTGCTTTGAGGGCATGGATCCATGGACGGCCAAGGATGATGTTATAAGGAAGCTCAATATCAAGGACTTGACAACAGGTTTCAGTAGTGACCAGCCCCACTTGGATAGGCAAGTAAATAATCCCTTTAGTATCTCTCTCAGCATCATCATATGCTCTGATAGTAATGACCTTGGAGGTGTCAACATCTTTCTCAGAATATCCCAATTGTTTTATTAATTTCAAGGAACATATATTAAGACTAGCTCCACCATCCACTAAGATTCGTTTGATACAACATTGTTTGACAAACACTTCAATGTGGAGGGCTTCGTTGTGTGAAGGAGGAATGGAGGGCTGAAGATCTTTGTCAGAAAAGGTTAAATGATAAGGGGCTGCAATGCTAGCTACCATATATTGGAATTGTGTGATATCAATATTGTTGGGTACCCAAGATTCTTGTAAGGCTTTGTCAAGGATAGCTTTGTGAGCAGGGGATATGCGAAGCAACTCAAGAATGGAAATGTGGGCAAGTGTTTTACCAAGGTGATCAATGATATTATAGCTAGAGAATGGTTGAGGAGGATGGACTGGTGCTCCTTGAATGGTAACATTACCTCTTCAAGAAGTGATAGCGCAGTTGGGTGCTTTGCCTTGGATGGTAATGGTAGAAATGCGAGCATGGTCAATGCGGCCAATAGTAGATGATTCATAGTTGTACTGAATGGCATTCCCAGTATGAGGGTTACTTGGTTTGTCATGAGCTGGAAGTGGGTTCTTGAAAGCATTTAGATCATAATTCGATGTTGGTTGCTGTGCAGGTTGAGTTGTTGAAGGTGTAATTTTGATTAAACCTTGATCGATGCAATCTTGGATAACATGCTTTAGGTGCATACAACCATTTGTTTTGTGTCCTTTAACTCTATGGTAATTGCAATACTCATTTTATTTATACCAAGGAGCTTTGAAGAGCAGTTCACCATTGGGTGGTGCATCCGGTAACATAATATCACATGCTTGGAGAAGCTTTCGAAAGACAACTTCCATAGGTTCCGCTAATGGTGTAAATTGTCGGCGAGGATTTGAAGTTTGTCGTTGTCGAGTTCATTGAAAAGATTTTGTTATAGATGCAACTTGAATGTTAATGGGAGCTTTCATAGTTTGTATGTTCTTTGCATCCACAACACCTTCGTTGACAACATTCTTGTTTTTGTTCCAAAAGCGAGACTTATCGTTGGAATTTGGAGGATAATCTTTGTTATCACGAAAAATCTTGATAGTGCCTTTAGCAATTAGAGCTCATTCAATGATGGTTCCTTTGGAAACAAGTTCATCAAAGGTGCTAGCACTTTGTAATTGTAGTTGGAATGACAGCTCAGGATGGAGATTTTGAATGAAGATATCGAGCTATTGCTTTTCAGGTATTTCCCATGATAGTTTGCTAGCCATGTTACACCATCGTTGAGTAAATGAAGAGAAGGCTTCACCATTGCGTTGTTTATTGTTGACAAGGTCATTCATGTTCACCTCATGTTCAATGTTAAAAGAAAAGTGTGATCAAAACTTATTTGCTAATTACGCAAAAGACTTAATTCCTGGAGGTAAATGAGAGAACCATTCAAGAGCTTGTCCTGCTAAGCTTCGGGGAAATAGTCTCAAAAGATATGTATCATCATGAGCAACATTGAGACATGCCACAAAGAATGCTCTAGGATGGTCTTCTAAATTTCCTTTTCCTTTGTATTTGTCAAATTGTGGAATTTCGAAGTGTGGCGGAAAAGGCATCATATGAAGTGACTTGTCAAATGGATAAGCACATATGTTTTCTAAGGAAAATGTCTTCTTGCTTTGTCCTACCGCTTGGTTAATCATTTGTTGAACATCTGCTGGAGATAATTGTTGTTGTTGCAAAGGGGGTGGTTGGTTGGGAAGTGAAGCATGGTATGATATATATTGAGGTTGCTGTTGTGGAATATATGAAACCATGACCATTTGTTGAGGTTGCGTACTCACAACATATGTCAAAGGATTAGTATACGACACATATGTGGTTGAAGATTGCTGTCCTTGAGACACAAGCGGTGGTTGGGTATATGTGATGAATTAGCACCAAGGTTTTGCATCACATGGGAAGTGGAAGATGGATTGGTGTTAGTTAATGGTTGTGAATTTAGAGTTGGACTTGTTACATGGTAAGTGATGGAAGGATTGGTGGGTGCGGAAGAAGGATGGACATTTGGGTTTCTATTTTGGACAACATGAGGATTGGTATATGTCATGTGTTGGGTGACAATGGGCAAACTTTGGGTAGTATAAGATAGATTGATGGTTTGTGAAGGATTATAAGATGGAGGAACAGATGTAAGTTGATCAACATAAGAGACTGTAGTGCTAGGATTAGCTTGAGAAACAATAGGCAGGTCACTCAAGTCAATAAGGCTAACATTGGGATTTTATGATGTATTGGATGGATTAGTGGAGATAGTGGAGATCATATTAGTAGCGGTAGAAATATGGGATGTAGTGTTCACATGTGATGCAATGGGGTTAGCAGATTGTGACGGTTGTGAAGCTTCGAGCATTGGTGTTGTTTGCATAGCTTGGGAGGCTTGCGGAATATGGGATATGGGGATAGCTTGTGATGTTTGAGGGGTTTGCACTTGGGCAACATGGACAACTTGCATTACTTGAGGCATAGAAATGGTCATGGTGGGAGAAGGAATATGTTGAGAAACATGGAAAGGTGGAATGTTCAGATTTTGTGAAATGAAAGGGAGTACATTGGTTGGAGTTATCAAAGGTTCTAAAGTGTCCTCTGAGCATGGTGGATCAAATGAAGTAAAAATAGGCAATGAAAGAGATGGGTTGGAAGATGGAGTTTGTAATATGGTATGGAATGGTGTGACTATAGTGGATGGTCCCTTTGCAACAACAACGAGAGTGTTTGGATCATGTTCTCTAATAGCAGATATGTCAAAATCTCTTGGTAATTTAGCTCCCATGCGGGCAAGTTGCAAAAAGTAGCGATTAGGATCGAATAAAACAAGTCTCTCAAATTGATCCCATACATGTGTATCTCTAAATTCTGATAAGTCTTCGTGGGATTGCTCTTCATAAGTCTCTGAAAATGTTTGAGTTTGCACTTGTTGTGAAGATGACTCTCCAATGGTGTGCCCATGGGGCACAAACATGTGAGGAGGCATACTAGTCGTAAATTGAGCCGCGTCTCTAAGAGGTGTTGATCTAGATTATTGCATCTTGGCTTCCATCTCAACTCACAATTTGGCTTCCATTTCAGCTCTATATTGACTCTTAGTTTGAGGCATGATTGTTGATGTTGAAACTTGGATTTTAACTTGTCAAGATTTTGAGACCCAAAAGATGATGGTTTGCTGATTGTTTGGTTGTTGGTTGTTGATTTTTTGTTTGCTTTTGTTGTTGGGTTGCTTGGTTGCTTTGTTGTTGGTTGGACTTCCCTAGAGAATAGCTCACACACTCAAGGGAAAATTTGTTTGCTAAGATTGTTGTTTTGCTGATGTTGCTAAAGCTAAAGCCAAAAGATGATGTTTTGCTGATTGATCGGGTTGATTGATTGGATGTTTGGTTTGCTGGTTTGGGATCTCAAAAAGATGAAAAGTTCACAAAGTCTAGTTGGTTGGGAAGCTCAAAGCAGGAGACAAAGTCCAAGTATTTGTTAATGATCAGAGAAAGGTCTGAAAGCTAATGCTGAGGCTAAGCAAGCTAGAAGTGTAGCTGATTCAGCTGAGTCACTAAGATTTGTTGGTAATTGACCACAGGCAACAGGTAATAGTTTAGATGCGACTTAGAAAGGCCAAAAGCAACTGGTAATAGCTTAAATGTGATCTAGTTTGGGTTCAGGTAATAGGCTACAGTGTTAACCAGAGGTGAGCCAATTTGCTACAGGCGATCAATATTGATTCATAAGTGATCTACTGTTGATCAAAGGTGACACAATTTAGACCAGAGATGACTGACTGTTGTTTAAAAGTGATTCAATGGTTTGTATGTGGACAGTTTAAGCTCAAAGGTGACTGTGTCTTTCAGGAAATATTTTTGAATTGTGTTTTTTGACAAGAAAACAGTAATTTCAATCATTCACACTCATAACAATCACAAACTTGTACAACCTAGGCTAGGAAAGGACTGTATTTGTTGAGTCCCATGGCTGTGCTTATTGAAAGTGGATAGCTTTAGGATCTTGGTAGCACCGGCTCCTCTCCATGACACACACTTCTCACTAATACCAAGATCCAGCTTTCCCAAGGCTTGTCCCCCCACCAAACCTTAGGATTGTCCTGCTATCTCTTCTAAGAACCACGTGAATTAGGGCAGCTTCAAAAGTCCCACCTTTTGCATCAACAAATAGAAGGTTTTTGGCTACTACACAAAGTTGCTAATAAGGGTATCCGTTCAGGTGGCTATACGTGTAGCAGCACTACTCTTCGTTATGGAGTCTCCCAGCCTTTAAGGGTTATGCCTTGGAGGGTTTTAGGGAAGGTTGGCTGTTGGTATAACACAACACCCGTTGTTTTTGGATTTCAACACAAACACTTTTCTTATATAGAGGTTCAGAAGAACTTGGATTTAGCCTGTTACCGCTTGGGTCGTACCCCTTCTCACAACGGGAAGGCAGGCCCTCTAAAGATAATAACAAGTTCTCATACACCCAAGATCCATTTGATAGGCAAGGGGAGAGGATACTTTTGCTATTAAATTTGGGTTATAATCAAGCAGATGCAGGCAATCAAGAAAGATAAATCAAGCACAGAGCAAGCAATGATTCTTTTTAAGCACCAAGCCCAAATGTTCCTCAATTAGTGAAAAACCACAAGTCTTGGACCGATTGAAGGTGCAACAGATATGTTAGTAGTTTGATAACCTCCTTTTCTTGGACAATCAATAAGATGCTGCACAAATACCCAATTAGTAGCCAAGAAAACCAAACTATAAATGATAAAGACTGAAAATGACACAGTTTACCAGAGGCAATCAACTATTGATCAAAAGTGAACTATATTCTATCGCAAGCGAAATGTTATAGATCATAAGTGATGCCAGTAATGTCAGATGTAGAATGATAAAGCTCACAAGCAATGCAAAAAAGCAACAAGTGACTGGTTACGGGTCATAAACGACTCAAATTTATGAAAAAAATAGAATATAACAAAAACCCTAGTTTTGTAGTAAGCGATCCAGATAGCTAAAGGTGATCACTGTCAGGTTAAAAGTGATTCAAATAAAGGCATAAGCAATCACTGTTAGCTTGTAAGCGATGTAAAACATGCAATACGCGACTATTGTTTGCTCAGAACAAATCCCAGGAATGCTAAAAGTGGTAGGTTTCAGCTCAGAAGTGATGCGTTTGTGCATACAGCGACTGGTTTTCACTCAAAAGTGATTGAAACTTGTCGTAAGTGCTCAGAAAATCTGATCTTCACAAAAAACAACTTCAAATAGCAAAGTTAATGAAGGACGTGAGTCTCACCAGGCGTGCTAGAATGTGATAGGTAAAAAATCAGGTTAATAAGATCAAGCATAGCCATGAAAACCTAACCCTACCACCATCAAAGAATCTAATCCAAATGAAATCAAAAGCATGCAATTCAAGAACAATATCACCTAGATTGTATGATTCCTTGTTTATGATGTGGATTGCTTCTTCAACAATGAACAATTATGAAGATAAAAGCTGCCATAATGGATGGATGATAATGCTAATAAGCTCAAATGGATGCTAAAATGCTCAATATGCTCAGGATGATAGTGTAGATGCTATATGAATGCTGGATAGATGTAGTATGAAATGAGAGGGTGTTTATATAGAACTCAACCAAAATCAAGCAATGGTGGAGATTTGGTGGCTATGTGAATGGCTAGGATTAAAAGATGATAATAGGTGAATGTGTAGATGACAAGTAGAGGGAAGATAAGGCTTATGTGTGTCTGTGTACATAAAAAGTACTACATGTGAAAGATATTAAATAAAGGATGTAGTACCATTTATCTTTTTAAATGAAAGAGGCACACATGTCAGCTTTTGAGATAAATGATAAAAGGAATTAATTAAATGAATAAAATTTATTTAATTAATTGAAAAGTGGGTTTGTAAATGGAATTTTAATTAAATAAATAAAATTTATTTAATTAAAATAGATATAAAGAAGATAATTAAATAATTAAAGATTGTTTAATTATAGCTTAGAGGAAATAGTTAATGAATTAATTAAATAAATATAAATTTATTTAATTAATAGAAGAAATAGGTGATAGGGATATTGCTCAAGTGTGTTAGACAAATGCAGATGATGGATAATGCAATATTTGAATGTTAGTGATAATTAGGTCAATTTTGGGTGTCTACAACTTGAATCTTCTTTGATAGTCTTTTGATTTTCTTCAAAGCCAAGACCAGTTTTCATAGATGTCAGCCTTTGGGAGTTGATAATATCATCCAGTATTTCAGTGCTCTTCAGAAACTTTATGCTTCTGTTCAACTAAGTGGATGTCTTTTCCACTTCCTTTCTCAAGGTAACAATTTCAGACTCTAGCTTCTCACAATCTTCTTCCTTTGTCTTCAACTAAGTTCTCACCTCTTCCTCAATTTGTTTTGCCTCTTCAATTTGAATCTTCAGGATGATCTGATTCCTCCAAGCATTAGAACATACTTGAACCATGATCGTCTTCAATTTTTGCAGCTACAACTTTTGTTTCAGATTCTTTTTCCTAAGTTTCTTGATCTCACGTAGGGCACATATGAGTTCTTCTTCAAGATACACTTCTCCTTCAACTTTAGCATTTTCTTCTTCTTCTGAATCTATTTTTTCTTCATTTTCCAGGGTGTCACTCTTCACTTCTAATGCCATGAAGAGAATTTCTTTATTATCACTGTCGGAGATGCTTTCATTACTTTCCTTAAATGAGCTACTATCTTCTTTGAAATAGAAACTCTTCTTGTGCTTGTGGAAGTTATTCTTCTTCTCTTGTTTGTAGCTCTTCTTGTATTTAAGATGTTTACTTCCTTTCTTTGTGTTATGTTCTTCTTCCTCATTTCTACTGTCACTTTTGGCTTGTGGACACTTAGCAAGAAAATGACCTATTTTACCACATTTTAAACATTTGAAAGGCAACTTACCTTTGTTGAGCTTCTTCTTATTCTGATTCATTATCAAAACTATTTCTTGGCTCGAACTCTTTATTTTTCAATTTCTTTGAGACTTTGAAGGCTTCCTCTTGCTTTGCTAATTTCTCCTTTTTGATTCTCATTTCATATGTTGTGAGAATCCCATGAAATTCATCCATATAACTTATCTAGATCCTTCATTTCTTCAATTGCAGAAACTTTGGCATTAAATCTCAAAGGGAGAGACCTTAGAACCTTTTGCACAATACTTGATTCTTTCACCTCTTCTCTAAGACCTTTAATAGTATTAACAATTTCATCTGCATGAAGCAGATAGACGAGAATGCTTTCTTCATCTTTAATTTTCAAACTATCAAAATGATTCCTATGAGTTTGAAGCTTGGATTTATTTACCTTATTATCACCTTCGTAGATATTCTAGAGTTTTTCCCAGATCTCTTTCACTAATTTACATTGCATCACCTTGACGAACTCTAATTCTGATAAACCACACAATATTGCATTCATAGCTTTTGCATTATATTCACTTGCTTTTTTTTCAGCTAAATCCGTTAGTGGAGTTGATGGAGATGTATAACCATCCACTACTGATTGCCAAATGTCAAAGCCCAGAGCCATTAAGTAGGTGCACATCCTTATACTCAAAAAAGCATATTTTGTTCCATCAAACAATGGAGCTCTATTTGAGGAGAATCCAAATCATTCTTGACTGGCCATGTGTGCCCTTGAGATCTACCTTCAAGTTGTTAAAATATCCTTGAAGGAACCCACTCTGATAACAATTGATGAGCACATGCTTATACTAAGAGGGGTGAATCAATATAAGACAAACTTTTACTATTTCAAAACTTAACAACCATAAAAATATAAATCACACAAGATCTAACAATTATGCGACACAAGAAGAACACAAGATTTATGTGGAAACCCTTAATGGAGTAAAACATGGCAAAATATTTCTTATATATATAAATCTTTCATACAATCTTTGTAGGCACCAACCTACAGGAGACACCAATCCCCTCTTACAAAATTTGTAGGCACCAACTCACTGGAGACACCAATCCCCACTTACAAAATTTGTAGGCACCAACCCACTGGAGACACCAATCCCCACAATTGAGCACCAACTTAGCAAGAGACACCGATCTCTTCTTTTAGGAGGCACCAACCTCTTCTGCAAAAATTCACCTTCAGGATGTTGCTTCTTCAACAAATGATGAACATTTTCTCCACTTTCACACTTCACATACTCTTCTCTGTATTAGATATTCTCTGAATTGCTCTACATTAAGTCATCTCTCTAATAAATCTGCTCTGCATCAGAATGACATTTCACTTTCCACACTTCTTTTGAAATCTGCTTCTTCATAATGGTATAGAAATTGTGTTCGCACACTCAAAATTCTGCTTTGAATATGCTTACAGATGCTTCAACATTTTTCACACATAGATGCTCTCCTTCTTCATAGATTCTTTCCTCTAATTTGCTCTGAAATAGAAAAATAATCTTCATTCAATTACTTGATTGAAAACCTCCAAACCACTTCTATTTATATGCAATCATGTGCCTTTTCACAAATTGGGTTGGCCTCCATAATTTTTATTTCCAACGTATACTTCCATGAGGTCAATCAAGTTATATTTGAAATTATTTTAGGTTGGCTCAACTTCATTCTTGCCTATCAAACATAATTTGGGCACTAAAATAAACAAACTAGGTCGGCCCATTTATTAAAATAAATGTGTACCTCCTTTCTTTTTTAAACATCTCCTTAGCATATAAATTAGTCATGGTTGGCCAACCCAACATATAAAATAAACGTCTCCTTTCTTTTTCCTTCCATCACTAGTGTAATCCATCGACGAACCTAAGGGTTCACTTAACTCACCTTCAATCTCTTTATCGGCAAAAAGAGATTTCCATGAACCGATCCATTAAAAATTTGTGCTTCATTGATGAAATTGGCTAAATCGCTTTTCGGCGAACTAAAGAAACTTCAAACCATCACTTTTTCTTTATCAACAAAATCACAAATCGGCAAACCAAAGCAATTATGAACCATTATCTTCCTCTTTATTAGCAAAATCGCCCATTGGTGAACCAAAGTAATTACAGACCATTATCTTCATCTTTATCGACAAAATCACATCTCCATGAACTTATCGACAAAGTTGCATCTCCACGAACTTACCAGTAAAATTGTATCTCCACAAACTATCGGCAAAATAGTTAATCGGCAAACCAAGGAGGCTGCGAACCATCCACTTCCTCTTTATCAGTGAAATTGTAAATCAACAAAATTTGCCATTGACAAACTTTTGAGTTCGCGAACAAAAGTTTTTTCCGATACCTTATTGGCAAAAATTACCATCGACAAAATAAAGAGACTTCAAAATTTAAACTTTCTTCTTTAAGCCTTCATTGGCTAAACTCACCTATCGGCAAACTGCTTGTCGAGGAAACCATTTGTCGGTGAACTTGAGAGTTTGAGAACCAAGTGATTCACTAACTAAAGGCAAAAATCATTAATGCCTTAGAAACTTTGTCATCTATTCATTAGCTGAACAGACTGTCAGGGAAACCAACTGTCAATGAACTTGAGAGTTCACAAACCAAGCGATTCGACAACTGAAGGCATAAATCATTCATGCCTTAGAAACTTTGTGGATCAATTTCCCTTTGACATCATTGTCTTCATGCCTTAGAAACTTTGTGACATTTTTGACATCAATGACAATATTTCCAATAGGTTGGTGACTCAGGATGTTCTAGTCACAATAGAGCAGTCTGGGTGGTTATTGAGAGGGATATTGAGAAGTTTGGAATTTGTGCCATCTCTGCTGCTAATGACTATAGGGAAAGGATTGAACTTTGGAAATGACTTGAATCTCTTCCTAGAATTCCTTGGATCTTGGTTGGTGACTTTAACATGATTGATCAAGGGGAAGACAAGCTTGGAGGTCTTGACTAGATTTGGAAGGGTAATGAGTAGTTTTTCTAGTCAAATATGAAAAATAACCTAAAGCTTTTTGATCCTATGGAAAAAGGTAAAAAGGCTATCAAAGATGTTTGGTTTACTTGGTGCAATTACCAGAAAGGCGGGAAAAGGATTTATAGCAGGCTTGATAGATTTTATGTTAATGGGGACTCTTTCAGATTTAAGCCCAAAGATAATGGCAATAGTGTGACTGTCTACACTAAAACCATGTCTGATCATTATCCTATTGAAGCTAATATTGTAATGAAGAAATATGGTTTGAAGGACAATATACAGAAATGTAATCCTTTTAAACTTAATACGAGTCTGTTTAAATCCTAGGATTGCATGGATAGGGTCCTTACATTAAGGAACATAAATAGATCAATGTTGAAAAACCTGTCTCAGATAGAAATTTGGGAAATAAATACCAATGGTTGGAAGAGATTCTTTTAGACCATTGGAAATAAATTTGTTCTTGATCAAAGAAAAGTTGAAGAGGAGTTGAAAATTAAATTACATTCAATTGAAGAAAGAATCTAAAATGCTCCAAATGATGATGATTTGGTGAAGGATTTGGCTACAATCAAACATCATATTAGATGCATCCAAAGTAAGAAGATACAAGGGATGAAAGTCAGAGAAAAAATGAATTGGGTTAAGGTTAGAGACAAAGGATCTAAGTTCTTTATCTTTATTAAGACTAAAAACTGTAAAGAGGAGATTGGCCACATTTGGATTGGAAATGAAAAGATAGAATATTTTAATAAGGTTAAAGATGAATTTAGAAGATTTTACCAAAATCTGTTCTTTGCAAATGATAACAACTTGAATTACACCAATGCTCAAAGAGTTTGCAAGGAACTTATTCCTGTGAAAATTTTTGAGGAAGATGCCAATAGTTTGAGTAGTGAGATCTGCAAAGATGAGATTATTCATGCTATCAATACTTTCAAAAATAATAAATCTCTAAGGGTGGATGGCCTCTACTCACTGAATTCTACAAAAAGAATGTCAATTGGATAGTGGACGATCTTTGGTTAGTATATGATGAAGCATTGAGAAATGGTTCATTGGGTAGTCATATTAATAAAAGAATTATCAAGGTTCTACCGAAGGAAGGTGATAGAGGACTAATAAAAATTGGAGGCCAATTACTTTACTCAATGTATAATATAAAATCTTGGCTAAAGTATTGGCTCTCAAATTGAAAGAGATTTTACCAAAATTTATCAATGATTCTCAAATGGGTTTTGTCAAAGGAAGATATATTTTAGAAAACCTTATTACTAGCTGAAGCAATGCACTGGGCAAATAACACTAACCAAAATATTGGCATGCTCCTGCTAGACATTGAAAAAGCATATGATAGGGTTGAATGGTCCTTCATTATCATGATGCTAGATGCCTTTGTTTTTCCCAAAAAAATTACAGACATGGTCAAGGTGTTGTTTCAAGATGTTACTATAATTGACATCAATGGATCATTCTCTGATCCCTTCACTCTTCAAAGATCTATCAGGCAAGGGTGCCCATTGGCTCCTGCCTTATTTGTTATTGCAATAATGTTATGCATTATCTATTGAGGGCCTCAATTAGAGGTGGTAGAGTGAAAGGACTCTCCCTGCCAAATGGGGATGAACTAGTTAATACACAATTTGCTGATGATACTGCCTTATTTGTAAATATGAAAGAAAGTATTTTTAAAAGCATGTTAGGTAAATTGGATATCTTCTGCCAAGCTCTAAATCAAAAATTGCTTTTCAAAAATCCATTCTTCTTAGTTGGACTAGTTCTCCTCTTGATTTGTTCAATGGGATTGGTTTTGATTAGGGAGAACCCAACAAGCAAATTAGATACCTAGGGATTTCTTTCTCCATTGCCCCTCTTTGAATGAGATGTGGAAATGGGTGAAAGAGAAGATAGAAAAGAAGCTTGTGAAATGGAATTGTAGACACCTAAAATCGGCTTGCTTCGCAAAACAATTTCCCATGTCTCGACACCCTCATTATCCCTCTTATTAATTAAATAAATTCATTTTATTTAATTAATTTATCCCTCATTATCTACCTTGACCATTTACCTATCCCTTGTGATCAATTAACCTACTTAATTTATCACTAAGACATTACAACACTATCCCTCATTAATCAAATAAATATTCTCAATATTTATTTGGTTCAATTCTCATTTTCCCTAATCCTCATCAATTAGATAAATCATGGTTATCTAATTGATCTAGCCTACTAATTGACCTACCCTAACCTACCCTAGCCTACCTCATCCTAGCCCTAGGATCAATTAAGCAAAACCTCTATTTGATTAGTCCTAACCTTTCATTTGGGTGGTCAAACCTGGTTTAACACCCTTCCCCGCATCCCCCAAATTAAAAATTGAAACAAATCACACATCACATTTACTTCCCTTACAAACCCATACTCATTCATTATCTCTTATCCCCAAAATGAATTCTTAATTCATTTCCCATTCCCCCAAATGAATTTTTAATTCATTGTCCATTCTTTCACACACATACCTCATTTATCACCCCTTTTCCCAAAATGAATAAAAGATTTACTTTTATTCCTAGACCTTGATCTCATCTTTCAATCCTCACCCTCCATCCTCCTTTTAGAAAATCTTTAAATGAGACCCTCTCCAAGCCATTTGAGAGAGACCTCTTCATGCATCAAACCTCTGCCAAAATCACTACCCAATCTCCTCATCCTACCATCCTAATGTCAAAATCTTGCCTCAATCCCATCTAATCTATCAATCTCCATCCCATTTACATTGTGTTTAGCATTTGAGCAATCCACATCTACACACTAATCATGGGTAAAATCTAAGGAACTCTATCGGGTGCATCTCCTTCCCGCATGGATTTATGGGTCATTATGAAGGTATAATCATTTTGTTTTGCATTTGATTAGTATTTAAACTTCATTTTGATTTCATTGATCACAGGAATCACCAATTCATGTCTTTGGCAGGTAGGTTACAAGTTTGTCAGAAAATCTTATCTTCCTATACTATCTACTACTCATCTATCTTGTTCTTTAACAATTTCCATATCAATGAGGTGCATAAAAAGATTAGGGCCTTCTTATGGTCTGATGGAAAAGTAAATAAAAAGAGGGCAGCTATCAAATGGGAATGTTATTGTTTGGGGACAGATTATGGGGGTCTTGGTCTTAAAGACCTTAAGACACAAAGTATAACATTGGCCCCTAAATGGATTTTGAAGTCATTTGAGGGTAGGGACCTCTAGAAGGTCTTTGTCCAAAACAATATACAATTGGTAGTACCTAAAAGGGCAAAAGACTAGAGGAATCTTCATCCACATGATGTTCTAATTAGCAGATTTGTTGTGCTCACCTTTGGCTCTAGTGTATTTAGAAGCATTTGGAATGCTTGGGAACTGGTCAGACCTCTTGTTGAGAATGGTAGTGCCTGGAGTAGTAATGGGAAAGAAGTCTTCAATTTTCAGTCTATTTGGTGGAATCTTTAGTGGAAGAATAAGCCCTTAGCCTTATTACAAGGTTGCTCTACAAAAACTTGGGACAACAAAGGGATCGGTAGTTTCAATGATATCTTAGAAAATGGAAAACTAAAAATGTGGAATGAATTGAAAGTGGTTTTTGATATCCCTGACTCTCAAAGGAAGACATACATTGTATTGCAAAAAGCACTATATAAATTGCATGTACCAGTGAGTCTTAGATTTAACCCTGAAATCTATATTGATTTGAAATGGAATGATGGTGCAAAGATTTGCAAAGGAGGTTCAAAAAGATCTATAATCTCATCTCTAGCTCCTTGGAACCTAGTGGTGCCTGCATAAGCAATCAGGTTTTAAGCATTTAAATATGCAGGCCCCTTCCCAAAAATCCAAAAAGTTCTATCTCTTTCAGCCTCTGCAGTGGTAAAATTGTGAAAAATCAGCTAGGTGCAGGTGTCTTTGTATATACAAGGGTTTTTTGTATATACATACTGGTGAAATATGCATTGGCGGGTGTAAAATCTCCATCGCCCTTTGAAAAAATCAGTTAGATGCATTTACTACAGTGTTGGAGATACAAGCAAAAAATATACATTGCAGGCATATTTCAGGGAAGATTCACTGTTTGTATGCAGAGGAAATATACAAAGCAAAATATACAAGGGCGTGCTAATATACATTTTCTATAGTGGCGAGGCAGAGATGCAATTGGTGGGGCCCGTGGATATGTAAAGTAGAATATACATCGGCTATATACATTCGAAAATGTGCAAAGGAATGATGTACAATGACCGATATACAAATGGTGGGGCCCGTGGATAGGACATACAAAGGAGAATGTATATGTGATATACATTCGAAATATACAATCGAATATACAAGGAGGGGATATGCATTCCGGACCCGATGGAGATTTCAAGCTGCTGCAAAAACATTTGGGGTCCGCCTTGCATATTAGCTGTTGTGTGTATATGCATCCTGCACATACAAGTGGTTTTAAAAGGCTAAAGGGGGCGGTTGTATATGCTCTTGCATATATGAAGACGAATGTATGTGCTCTGGGCGACAAAGGCAAAATGTAGGGTCAGCGATGGGAAGGAAACATCTGATGTGGCATGTTTTCACTGGCCGATGACTTTTCAACATTTTTGAGTGCCGTGGATCTCAGTGATGGGGAGATGATCAACGGTTAGGTTTTGAACCTTCGGCGGTGGTTTTTCCTGAGCGTGTGCGGCCATTTTTGAGCGGGAAAATCTCCAGATGTACCTGTTGTTGCATCCCGCGAGTGGATGGGGCTTTAATGGCAGATTGTGCAGGGAAGTATGGGTGAGGCGATAGGTGAACTACCAGGCTTACGAAGAGAACCTTCAGGCGACGGCCCAGATCCTGATTCCATTTGCTCCTTTCTCCTTGTCCCTCTGCTGCATTAACTATTTTGAGCGCCAATTTGATCATGCATTGTATCTGAAAGATTTTTGATTAGCCTTGTAATTAATTTTGCTTAGTACACAGTCTTGGTATAAAAGCCAAACTGTGTTACTCATTGTAGTTGTTGAAGACTTGGGCATTTTTGTGTAAATAATGAAGAACAGGGCATGATCCTGGGTTGTTTTATCTCATTCTAGAGTTTATGAGTTACATCATGAATGTATTTTGCACGTATGTTTAGTTTCATGTTGATATAGATGAAAAATGCTCTTATGCATGTGTTTATCTATTTGTCTCCTTTGTTGCATGCATTTCCTTCTTTTGAATTTGGTTGCTAAGGGTTTCTCAAATTTTAGGATATAAGTTTCTGTATCACATGCTTCATATCTGACTTCCATTCAAGGAGTGGATTAAATTGTTTTAGGTTAAGCATGGAGAAGGTTGTTTGTCAGCAGGGATATCTATAAGTAGAGGCAGCCAAATACCCATTCTTGGGTGATGTTTGTAAGGCAAGCATCAATCCAACCCCTTGAAACTTGAATGCTACTTGTAAGCCATTCTTATGTATACGTCTAGTTGACTCCTTGCCCTGAGATAGGCACCGGTCTACGCCTGGGTTAGTAGTTATGATCCAAAACCCCTTGTCTTGCATCCAAATCATCATATCCACCTTTTCATAGCTTCCACCCGTTAGTTGTAGGAGTAGGATTAGGAACCCCTGCATACTCTCATACCTGACTAGACAAATATGTCCAAGAACGTTGCCAACCTTGTGATTTATCACACAAATCTTGGTCCACACATGAGAGTATTCTGTCTGTTATTACAAAGTTAAATCTTTCTATCATTTGGAGAGTAAATGTCAAATCTTTAGCAAATAGGGATACCCCCCTTGGTGCGGCAGAACCAGAAGTGAAGGGGAGGCAGCTCACGCAACCTCCCATAATCTGTTGGCTGAATCTACCTGTGCATTCAAACTGGCAAACCCTCTGCCAATTCGGAGAAAATTACCAACAGATTCCATTAGCTATGCTAACAAGTGTTGGTCTATTAACCTGAGCCCTATCCAGTGGTCTAAGGTCTTCAATAGGTGTTGGTCCAACATACTAGAACCTAAAAAATCTTGTTTCAGATGGTTAATTTTGCTCAAGAGATTGGTTTTTGGTATTGTTTGCTTTAAGTCTGACCCCAACAAGAGTGTGTGTAGTTTTTGTAATCAACCTGAATCCATTGAGCATCTATTTTTTGAATGCGAATTTGTAAATTATATGTGGTCTATCTTTCTGTCTGGTCTTAAAGGGTGGGATCCAAAAGAAGTATTTACTTGGAAAGAGATCTTGTTTGGTTATGTTATGGGTCTTGACAAAGTATATAATAATTTTTGGTTAATTTTGTCTATTGAAATCTTTTGGGCCTTGTGGAAACTCAGAAATGAAGAAGGTTTTGAAGGGAGGAGAAGAGTACTTACTAAGTCTTTCATAAGGCTCATATTCCACAATGTTGTTGTGCAGGTCCATATGACATTAGAGATCTCAAAGGAGAAGTTCTTGGAGATGATGGATGGTGGTCAAACGGTGGTAAAAAGGTCTGAGATAATAACTGCTAGTTTTTGGCCACATGATGCAAGAGCTATTGATGATAAGTTTGTAAAAGAATGTATGAGGTTTCAAGAATGGTATAATAAGCCTACTCTTATGAGGTTTCAAGAATATATGTATAACTTCTTGAGGACATGGGGCTAAAGAAGCCTACTCTGCCACCTGAAGTTGCTCTTGAGATTGTCTGAGATAATGAATTCATTTAAGATGTTGACCCCCCATTGGTGCTTTTGGAACAATGGACAAGTACATTGAAAGTGGAAACATGAAATAAGATCTGTTACCTGCTCTCTACTGCAAGTTGACATGACTCAGTTGCTTACATACTAGTACTTTGAAATAGTTGTATTGCATTAGTTATTACACAGATATATTCGTCATTTGGTCACCTGTTGATGTGAAGAGTTGTAGAAATCTGGGTTCAGGTGGTTGATAAAATTATACTCATAAATAGTTTCTTTTTGCAATACATACACATGGTAGGTTATGATATGGAGAATACTTTGGCTATGCAAGTTCCTTTTTGGAGGTAGATGGCATTCTCAGAGATGGAGGCTATTTTTGCATAATTGGTTCCTTCTTGCATATGGATTGTCACAATGTTGCTTTGGACTATGTATCCTTTTGGGTACAACAAATATGGTACTTTGGCATACCAAGTTTTTTGTTGCAGCTGGATGGTAATAGTGTTGTTGTATAATATGTATCCATTTGGGAATAACATGTAGGTTTACTGTTATATGGGTATTTCTCTGGTTTTGAGGTCCTTGTGATTTCAATGATGATTGGAATTTTTGATATTGTTCAAAACATGTGGTAATCTTGGCTATTTGATGCCCTACGGGATGGAACTCATATTGTACTCCATATATTTCTATTAGTAATCTATAATCAATTCAAAAAAAGATTCAACACAATAAACTAAAAAATTCTACCCAAAAGCCCTGTGAGCGAAAAAACTAGCTTGGCAGTGGTAATTGCTCATCTACCTTGATTTTATTGAAGAAAAACAAGTACATAAAGTGAATACAATAGTAGTTGATCCTTAACCACTCTGCCAAGCCTCTCCTAACCATGAACACATAAATTCTCTAGTTTTCCTCGATTATAACACTTAATCTTGCATCATGCCCAAATCACATACTCTTATATTTATAGTTGCTAGTAGTGTTGGAGCATCCAATTTTAGCCCTAGAAGAATCCTTCAAAAGATGGAAGCATAAATTACATTGTTTCATTTAAGTTCTTGATTTTCAACAATTCAGAGTTGAAACTATAGGTGTAGGTTTGACCTAGTGTGATTCAAACTAGGTTTAATTTTACAAGTGCATGCTTGACCTAGAAATTTTTGCTACTTTTTTTCTTGAATTCAACTTATTGTTCACAATTTATACATTTCCCTAATCCTTATGGATAAAAATTTATGAAGGAATCTAGTAAATTCCTTGTTCATTAATGCTTGAAATGTGGCAAAAGCATTAAAGAGGCTAAAGGTCATGACCTAGAATTGGTAGTGACCTTGATGAATTTTAAATGTTGTTTCCCACTAGTTGATAGAAACCTACTAAGATTCAGACATCACAAAGTTTCTTGAGTGATTTGGGCACTGCCCTATTACATATAATATTTATTTTTCAAGGGTAAGTGTGCATCCCTTAAAAAAAATTTTGTAACCCAAATATTCTAGTGATGACAAAAAAGTCACTCTTTTGCTACTTCAATGCCAACATCTCCTCTTCCATGGAATTCTTCCAAGACTTCTTTTATTTTGAAGTGAGAGCTTCTTCCACAAAACTTGCTTCGCTATCAATACAAGTTAGAGAAAAAACACAACAAAATTTTGGTGTACTATATCTACCAAGTGATCTTCATTGGCTTGTAGACCTTCTCACAATTATGAACAAAGAATTTCCTATTGTATTTGCTCCCTATTCTTCTTCAACGTTTGTGCTAGATGTGCTTTCCTCGTCTTCTTCCAAATTGTCATGTCCACCTAGATATTTAGTTTTAGATGCATTATACTACTCTAACTTTGATTCAAAATGCACTTTCTCCGTTTTGTTATCCTTTGACTATTCTTCCTTAGACAAAAGTCCAAGTTCTCTAAATGCAACATCTCTTAAATAGAGAACATTTAGTGTTTCCAAATTTTGAAGTTGGTAGCCTTTAAAACTTTCACCATATCCAATGAAAATACATTTTTCACCTTGAAATCTAACTTAGACAATCTCTCCTTTGAAAACTAAATAAATGCCTCACAACCAAAGATTTTCAAGTATGTTACAACTAGTTTTCTGCTAGTCCACATTTCAATATGGTGTCTTATTTTTCAGCACAGAAGTAGGAGACCTATTTTCAAGTAGTATGTGGTACTTACTAATTCATCCCAAAACTCATTTCCTAGACCAACACTACTCAAATACTTTTGGATTGATCCAATAATGTTCAATTTAACCTCTTAGCCACTCTATTTTTTTGCAATGTATAAAGAGTTGGCATTTTCTTCACAATTCTAGTGTATCTATAGATAGTCTCAAACACCTTGGAGTAGAATTTACCACCATTATCTATCTTAAGAAATCTAATTTTCTTACCAGTTTGATTCTTAACAAGAGCCCTAAAATCCTTAAACTTGAGAAATACCTCAGACATTCTCCTAATAAAATACACCTAAGAGTACCTAGAATAATCATTAGTGAATGATACATAGTATAGAGACTTAGAAATGGATTGGATATCCATAGGACCAAACACATCATTAAGTGCCACCTCCAAAATTTCCTATACTCTTGTGCTTCCAAAGCCAAACCACTCTATTTTATTTTATCAAAACACAATGTTCACAAAAGTCAATACCAATAGAACAATCAACAATTCCATCCACCATATGTTTAATTACCAAGATTTTAAAACCTTTTTCACTCACATGTCCCATTTTGAGATGCATTAATAGTTCTAAATCAAATCAAGTTACATTGGCACATATAAAATGTTGATGTAGCTAGCCTAAACAAAGTACCATGCCACACTCAGTTTGCAAGTGCCAAGTTATCTTACCAACCTATAACCTTTACCATCAAAAGTAACATGTATCCTAGAATCAATCATTTTGGACATAGACATAAGGTTCCTAGCCAAACCTAGAATATACAGTACATCCAAGAGTTTCCTTACTCTTCCATACATGAAGGATACATTTACCTTTCCTTGATCTATTATCTTTGAAGAGTTGTTATCATCGAGAAAAACCATAACTTCATCACACTTTGTGTATTTAGAGAACCACTCTGTATTAGGTGACATAATAAGACACACCTAAGTCAATCAAACAAGGCTCAACACCAATGATATTAGCAAAAAAATCCATCACAACTATATTCATCATTGTCAAAGGATTTATCAAAAGAATCACCCTTCTTCTTGGACCTATAATCTTTCTTGATGTGACCTTTCTTGCCATAATTCCAATATTTTACTTTAGATTTATCTTAAGATTTGTATTTTTCTTTACCTTTAGACTTGTTATCCCCATTCTTCATCTTACCTTTCTTCTCCTTAGACCTACCTCTAACAACTAGGATATCAGAAGAAGCATCAGCCATGGACTTCTTTCTACTTTCCTCACTTAACAAAATTCCTATAAAATTTTCTAGTTTTAGTGACAACATTATTGCTAATAGACATTATCAAGTTCTCACATGAATCATGCAGAGAACAAAGTAACAAAATGCACTTATCCGCTTCATCCATTCCGACTCCTACTGACACAAGTTGACTTAACAATAGATGGAAAATGTTCAAGTGATTAGTTACTAAGTCTCCTCTCATTTTTAGAGATTTTTTCAAGACAAATTTATTAACCAAACTCTTGGAATGATATAATATACCTATCTTCTCCCACAATGAATTTGTAGTCTGTTCCTCAAACCAATTCATAAGCATACACCCTAATAGACATAAATGGATAGTACTTCTAGCTTTCTTATCCAATTTTACTCAGTCTTCATTATAGATACCTAAAGGTTTAGATCAAGAAGATACCACAACACACTCATCTCTTTCCACTATAAGATTTTCCATCTTCAACTTCTAGAGTTTGAAGTTCTGATCATTGAAACATTCAATCTCAGACCTCAATGTGCTAGCCATAGATTTAGTACTAATCTATCTTCTCACAAAATCTTTCAAAGTTCTCCTTTGTGACCAATTATACACAAACAACAACAAATGAATTGTTATATGGTTTACCACTACACAAATGAAGTTTTGGACTCTCAACAATATAGTAGCTTCTCAAACAAAAACCTATTCTTTGATACCAAATGTTGGGGATTTACACCCCTATTGGAAATGCTCAATAGACTAGGATTAAATAAACTTAAGATTATGTGAATAAAAAAAATCAATAGTATTTGCAAAATCTATCTAACAACAATTCACATAAGTGAAACAACATGCATACATAAGATTACACAAGACTCAAATATTTACATAGGAAACCCTTAAAGAAGAAAACCCACCACCAAAAGACGTGCATAGTTATATCATTTAGAATTAGGGATTCAATACAACAAATCCTTTTTACAAAGTCTCAATCAACAACATACTCTTCTGCAATTGTTGTAATGTTCCACACCATAAATGTTCAATCCAATGCTAACCTTTCAATTTGTACAATTATCCAACCTTGGCACCTTCATGAAAAATGATACAATTATCCAACCAACAGATGGAATACCAAGAGTCATGCAACTATTTTGACCATATTATGATGTCATAATACCACACATATCACCAAACATGATGCCCCCACATGGATAATCATTTTGTATACATAGACATTGTCACACACTATGAAATAATAGTTACATACGTAACATTGTTAATGAGTTCATATTTTCCTATGTAGCCACCACTACCAACTCCATGCTTGTTGATGGGGGGTAAATCCTAGAACACACACAACAAAACACATTGCTTAGAGAAAATAGGAACATTTTTTTATTTAATTGAAAAATAAATTACATCAAAGAAACTAGGAGGATGAAATCCTCAACAAGCTGCAACACATTACAACTTCTTTTCTATGGATTTTGGAACTTTCTACCTTCTATAGATTCAAATATGCTAGGGTTTTCTATTTACCTCCTTTTTCATGACTCACCACTTCCCCCCTTCTCTATTACCCCAAAAGATTCCAAAAAATGATCATAAATAACCCTTTTTTGAATCCTTCCAGCCAAAATTTTGAAATTTGTAACTCCCTCTAAAAATAGGTCAACTTTTGGGAGCCATAACTTTTGATCCTGATGTTCAATTGACGAACTGTTTGATGCATTGGAAATCTTGTGAAGTGATCTATACCTTTAGTATCTGCTTTATCAATTATTTTCCATTTTCGGGGCCGTATGGGGCCTCTAAGTGCCTCATATTTGACTTTGAAAAATTTTCAAGGGTTTTTAAAGAAACATAAACTTTAATATATTTCATCCCACAAGTGATTTTTGGCCAATTCCTTCACCAAAGGTTATATTTTTTAATTCTGAAGATTTGAATAAATTTTCATTTCCATACGTGCTTAAATGTAAACTTTCTAAAAATAGTAGTTTTCTATTTTTAGAAGATAGTAAATTTTGAAGGTTCCACATCATTATTCAAGCAATTGGGTATCCAAAAATACAAAAAATGAAAAGAACAAAAAACAAAATCATTATTTTTTGGGTGATGCAAGATTGCTCTTACACTACTGGATGCTCCTGCATTAAACACCTAGTGTAATTTGAGAAGTGACCTTGTCACATCTTAGGTGTTCGAGAAAAACCCAAGCGGTCAACTTTCACTTAGACAAGTAGGAAGAATCTTTGATAGGCCTTCCTTTCCACTTAACTAGTTATTCTTCATATTTCTTGTTTCTGGTACTTCTTCCCACACAACTATCGAGGATTTATTCTATCTCCTCCTTTGAAGTAGGTGTTGGATACTCCATTGTCCTTCTGTTGGTCCATCCTCTATGCCACCTTCATGATACTCTGTTAAATCAACAATGTTAAACATAGGGAAAATGTTGATTCCACTCGACAGCTCTACCTCATATGCATTTCCTGAATCATGCTTCTTCAGGATCCTGCATGGTCCAAATTTCTTCATCTTCAACTTATTATATGTGCCCATTGGGAACCTTTCTTTCCTTAGGTGAACCATGACTGCATCACCAACCTTGAATTCCTTAAACTTCCACTTCTAATCTGCCTTAGCCTTGTACTAAGAATTCATTTTGTCATACTTCTTCATGCAAGCTCTTTAGGTGCTCTGCAAAGTCTTCATCCTCAACACTACTATTCTCTCCTCTGCCTATCTTTCTTAGCTTAGAAGCATTTCTTGGACTAATCCCATATATGATTTGGAGTGGGGATTTACCAGTATTCCTGTTGACATAATTGTTATATGCAAACTCTACCTATGGTAATATCAAATCCCATCCCTTGGGCTTATCTCCTACTAAGCATCTCAACAAGTTGCCCAAACTTTGATTCACTACCTCTGTCTACCCATCAGCCTGTGGATGAAGTGTAGAGCTGAACTTCAACTTAGTCTTCAACTTCTTCCATAAGGTCTTCTAGAAATACCCAACAAACTTGGTATCCCATTTGGAAACTATGCTCTTTGGAATACCATGTTGTCTAACTACCTCGAAAAATAATTCAACAACATGAACAACATCAGTAGTCTTCTGACATGGAATGAAATGTGCCATCTTTGAAAATCTATCAACCACCACAAGCATTGAATCATGCCCTCTCTATGTCCTCGGTAAACCAAGAACAAAGTCCATGCTGATATCCTCCCATCACCCCTCTAGTACAGGTAATGGGTGGTATAACCCAATATTTTGACTCACTCCTTTGGCCATCTGGAATACTCTACAACTTTGCATGAATTTCCTCACATCTTGGTGCAAATGTGGCTGGTAATAATTATCACTAACAAGAGAAATGGCCTTATCTCAACCAAAGTGTCCTTCTAACCCTCCACTATGCTTCTCCTTAATCAATTTCTCTCTCATGGAACTCCTTGGAATGCACAATCGACTTCCTCTGAACAACATACCATCTTGGATTATGTAATCCAACCATCTCATCCTATCTAGGGTAAGACATGCTCCAAACACACTTTCCAGGCCCCTACAAATTCTGGATCTTCAGTGTACAAATTCTTGAGTTCATTGAACCCAATGACCTCTATCTTCATCTCTGTCAATAAATTTTGCCTTCTGCTTAAGGCATCTACAACTCTATTTGACCTTCCACTCTTGTTGATGTAAGGGCATCTAGTGGTGTAAGAGCAATCTTGCATCATCCAAAAATATTTGAAGTTGTTTTGAATTTCTTTGTTTTGTAGGTTTCTTTAGTTGTGTTAAATTCCATGATGACATTTTAGTGGTTCATGACTGTTAGAAGTTCAGAAAGGATAACATAGTAACCTACTACTTTTAGTAAGTTGGCCCATTTGGGTACATATGGAATTGAAAACTTAGCCCAATAAGCATAATTGCAAAAATAAGCAAATGGTAAAGGAATCATCTGAATGTCATTTATAGTTTAAGAGATATTAAAATTTCTGTCTTGCAAAATTACTCCTAATGAACTTCAGATTTGAATTGGAGGCCTTTAGAAGCCTCATTGGGGTTCGAAAAGTGGACAAAATAATTTTTAGATAATTTCATGTGTTGTAGATTTCTTCATGAGCTTTCTGATGGCTAGTTATGTTTGTCAATCAGACGCCTGGTTCAAAAGTTATGGACCCTGGAAGTTGTGTTACAAAATTTCAAATTACCATTTTCTTGGGCGGAAAAATGGACAACTAGAATTGGCACCCAAAAATGGGAATTACACTTTCTAGAACATTCAGGAAGGTAGTGGAGAAGTGGGGTGGAAGTTATTAGCACCAAATAAAAAGGGGAAACTGAAGGTTATGGAGACAATTCCATATGTGCGGTTATGGCTGCAGATTGTAGAAATATCTAATAGAGTAGGATTTTCTCTGTTGTGAAATAGTCCATGTTACTGTAGCATGTAATACTAGATTTTGTACTCTATTTTACTGAAGAAATAAAAGTTGCTTGATTTCATTCCTCACATTTTTGGAGGAAATCTTTGTTGTTGTTTCATATGTGAATGTTGGGTGGAGTAGCCCTTCATCAAGTGGTATTAGAGTGAGGGTTGTTGAGTGTGTAGACAGATCACCAACTATGTGTTAGTTTGCACGAGGATTTGAGGTTGTGGGTTTTCTATAGAGATCAAAATGCCTCCACGAAGAAACTGTGGTGGGAGAAATGCCTTGACAGAAGAGGGTTTGAGAGCTCTATAATGACAAATCAATGTATTGCAAGAGGAGCTGCAAAGAGAGTTTGAGCAAAGAATAAGAGAAGAAAGTGAAGATGAAGCTGAAGAAGAAGAGCTATCTGAAGAAGAACAAGATGATGCAGGAGGTCCTGTGCAAATTAGTTTGTTGAGGGCCATTTCAAAGATTAACAAGAGGCTTAGGATTGAATTTTCTACCTATTTTGGGGATTTGAATCTAGAAGAGCTTATTGATTGGATAAATGACATGGAGGAATTTTTTGAGTATGAAGATGTGGAGGATCCAGAATGGGTCATGTTTACAAAAATGAAGTTGAAGGGCCATGCTAGTATTTGGTGGAAGAAGGTCCAGTTAGAGAGAAATAAAAGAGGAAAAGGAAAGATTACTAGATGGGATTAGATGATGGACAAACTAAAGAATGATTTCATTCATGTGGACTATGAGTTGGAGTTATTGAAGAAGTTGCAAGGATTGAAGCAAGGTAACAAGTCTGTTAAGGAGTATATAAAAGAGTTTTATAAAATTATTATCAGAACATGCCATGTAGAGGCCAACAAGGAGAAGGTAGTCCATTATATTAATGGGTTGAGGCCAACTATTCAAGAGGAGCTGAGCCTGGTTAGAATGACCACTATAGAAGATGCATACAAGTTTTCTTTGAAGGTGGAAGAGAAGCTGAATAAAAGATTTGAAAGAAAGAAAAGATGAAGAGGTCATAGTGGAAGGACTGGTAGAAGATCCTATGGAGGCCAAAATGAAGATCAAAAGAAAAGTGAAGAAGCAAGCACCGATCAACATTAGAAAGGAGTTAATTCCTATCAGCCTCGTGACCAAAATAATGGTGAGCAAAGAAGAAGAGGAAGAGGAAGACCTGGGCAAGGACCTAGAAGAGGAGGTTTCAGAGGACCTTGTTCCCAATGTGGAGAAGGACATTGAGCCTACTCGTGTCCCCAATATCAAGGAATGACACATACAAGACCTAATGGTAATGCACAAGTTGCACATGTAGATGAAGATGTGTAGTTTGAGCATTCTGAAGATGTTGAAAGGGGAGAAACCCTAGTTGTTAGAAGATCCTTCTTAAATGAGGAGAAAGAACCAAATCAGAGGAAGAGTTTATTCCGCACAAGGTGCAAGTGTGAAAGCATTGATAATCTTATTATTGATAGTGTAAGCACTGATAATCTTATCTCAGAGGAGATGGTTAACAAGTTGAAGTTGACAAGGAGAAGGCATCCATATCCATATCAGATTGCATGGTTGCAGAAGGACCATATAGCTTTGGTCAATGAGCAGTGTTTATTCAAGTTCAAGATTGGAGACTACCATGATGAGGTGTTGTGTGACATCATACTGATGGATGCATGTCATATGCTATTGGGAAGGCCATGGTTGTATAATAGATGTCATGTCCATGATGGCCATGCAAACACCTATTCCCTAACAAAGGATGGAGTTTGTGATAAGTTGAAGCCCTTGAACAAGGTGGAAGAAAAGGTATGTAGTACTGCAAGAATGCTTGGTAGATGGTAGGAAATTTTTTGATGGTATGAAGCACGAGCATCATTGCTTTGCATTGAATCCTAAGATCAACTAGGAGAAATGTGAAGATGTACTAGTAGAAGTCTCAAACCTATTGGAAGAATTTTAGGACATTGTTTGTAATAATGTACTAGAAGGTTTACCACCAGTGAGGAGGATATGTCACCAAATGGATTTGATACCAGGTGCCAGTATGCTGAATAAGGCAGCCCATAGAAAATCCTGTAGAAAATGAAGAGTTGAATAAACAAGTTCACAAGCTATTAAGAAAATGACTAATAAGGGAGAGCTTAAGTCCATGTGCAATACCTGTAGTACTAACACCAAAGAAAGATGGAGAATGGAGAATGTAAACAGACTAGAGAGCCATCAATAAGATCACGATCAAGTATTGGTTCCCATTGCCAAGGATAGATGACATAATGGATTTTGTAGGTGGAGCCAAGTACTTCATAAAGATAGATTTAAAAGGCAGATATTACCAAATCCAAATCTGAGAAGGAGATGAATGGAAGACAACCTTCAAGACAAAGGAAGGTTTGTATGAGTGGTTAGTCATGCCATTTGGGCTAACCAATGTGCCGAGCACATTTATGTGGCTCATGAATGAGGTATTGAAAGAGTTTTTGGGAAAGTTTGTTATTGTTTATTTAGATGACATTTTGATTTTTAGTAAGACTCAAGGAAAGAGCATATGATGTATATTAGAAGAGTTTTAGAGAGGTTGAGGGAGAAGAAGTTGTTGATTAATCTGAAGAAATGTAGTTTTGCAAATAAGGAGTTGGTATACCTAGGATTTGTTATCTAAAATGAGGGTCTTAAGATGGACCCCAAAAAAGTAAGGGATATTGTTGAATAGCCCACACCAAGGAGTGTTATAGAGGTAAGATATTTTCATGGTTTGGCAAGTTTTTATAGGAAGTTTGTTAAGAATTTTAGTAGCATTTGTGCCCCACTAATTGAAACAATGAGAGGAGATAAAAGAGAGTTCAAGTGGACCATAGGGGCAACAAAGAGTTTTGATATGGTGAAGAAGAAAGTCATAGAGCAACCTGTTTTGACACTTCCATGTTTCAACTAAGTATTTTAGGTAGATTGTGATGCTAGTGGCAGTGCCATAGGAGCTGTTTTGAGTCAAGAAGGTAAGCCCATTGCCTATTTCAGTGAGAAGCTTAATAATGTCAAAAAAAAAGTATTTTTTCTATGATCAAGAATTTTATGCTATAGTTTAGGCTTTGAAGAAATGGAGACATTATTTGTTGCTAAAAGAGTTTGTTTTATATACTGATCATCAGGCTTTGCAATATCTTAATAGTCAAGGGAAGTTAAACCAGAGGCACTTAAAATAGGTTGAGTTTTTGTAGAGTTATACTTTTGTTTTGAAGCATAGGGGTGGAAGGTCAAATAGAGTTGCAGATGCCTTAAGTAGAAGGTATAATTTTTTAACAAAGATGAAGATAGAGGTCATTGGGTTCAATGAACTCAAGAATTTGTACCCTGAATATCCATACTTTGTAGAGGTCTGGAAAGCTTGTTTGGAACTTATTACCTTGGATAGGACGAGATGGACTAATTTCTCTATTTTCCCTCTCCAATCATTAGTTGATTAAAAATATCATTCTATTAGCTAAGCTAATCATTTGCACAATCCAAATCATGATTAGCCAAGTCAACCTTGCACATAGCTCAAGGTTGCACATGGCTCAATGTAAGCACATGGCTCCAAAAATCTACTTTCCAATCTCAACCTTCCATTTTCTCTTAAATTTTTTTTCACCATCCAAATCCCTTGGATTATGAGCCTAATCATGTATACCAACCATAAAGTGACACTTAGAGACATCTAATGCATCCTTGCCTCTTATTTGACCCTAGCCTTTTATCTCAAGAATCAATCCTATCCATTGATCCTCCATCCAAATCCATGAATAGCTCATTACTTGAGTTCTTTTCATTAACACTTGTGAATGTAATATTATGCTTCTGGTGTGAGAAATACACATCCTCCCAACAACACAAAAATCCATTGAGTACATCCATTTTGGTGAGAAACTTAGTTTTTCATTGATTTTCCATGCTCTTAGCTCAATCTTGAGGCTATAATTTAGTGTAGGTTAAATAGATTACACTTGCATGCTTTCTATTTATGTTTTGTATCCTACATTTCATCATATACATTTTGACACACCTGATGGGACCCACATCCCTTACTAATATTTCTTTGAGTTATTTTGAAGCTTTTTTATGCAAGTTTGCATAGTTTAGCATGAACACTCTGTGTTTTAGTTGCATTCACATTTCAACATTCATGGTTCAATGCACCCATTCGGCTACTAGACAACACTTTATTCATCTAACTTGACGTGTTTCTCATGCTTGTTTTTGTTATTTGGTAGGTTTTTGTGATCTACATTATAGGTTTATTAGTTTATTAACATTTTGTAGGTCTCACTTAGTTGTTTGAGTGTAAGTTTGACCCATTTTTTCGTAGGATTTTCACCATTATTTGGCCTCCAACATGTTTCAATGCATCCACCCACATATCGACGTCTGCATAATCTTGTGATTCATTGTCTCATGATTTGGCGCGAACATATTTGGTTGTGAACTAACTTGTTTGCTATCTTTTCGGCTAAATTGTGTTGTCTCAATCTAGTTTTGCAACTTTATTATCATTTGAATTGTTGTGTGTTTATCATTTTAACTCACCTTTTCCTTGCAAGTTTATTATTTTCCTTGTTGATTGTTGGTTTTTCATTTTTTATGTAGGTCAACCTAAATCAATGTGTGCATTATAGTTTGACATCCCCATTTCATGATTTAGTGTGTCTACTTCACCCCTCGCATGTGCATGGTAAGTTTTGTAAACATCTTAAACCTTGTTTCAATGTTTTTGATCATCTTTTAGGGTGTACATTCTATATTTCAATGTTTCTATTTATCTTTCAACACATTCGTTCTGTTATGTCATTTATCATTTTTCTTGGGATTTGAGTCTTGTTGGTTTTTGCACTAATATTAACTTTTTTTTTATGTTCTAAAATTTGGTTGTAGCAAAATTTGTGTGTCCAAGACTTTTTGTTGAAACTATTAACTTTTGTGGGTGTGGCATGCTTGTCAAAGATTAGTTTTCCCACTAGTTCTTAGTTGCACATTTGTATGCTCTTCCGTCACACCGAAAGGTGATCTTGGGAATCAAAAACACCTTTGTTATTCACTTTTAGGTTATTCTAAAAAGCTAGGTGTGTATACTTTTGCCTTGTGCCACAAGGTAACCTTGGAAATCAAAAACATCTACTTCCTTTATTACTGTTTAGTGCATCCAACTTGAATTTTTTCACTGAGTGGCAACCCAAACCCACACGTTCCAATGAGGTATATAAAATAAGGTGAGAATCAAAAGACACCTCAAAGGAGGGCTATTATGTTTGGCACAACCTTCTCGTCGACTTGAGGAGACAAGGTGAATTGGGAAGGAATTTGACCTAGACCACATGCTTGTAGATAACACTCTTGTTCAAGGACTTTGGTCTCACGTGCCTTTGGGTATATAGAGGACATCCCCTAATATACCTTGTTTAGCCTATATAGGACCTTTTAGTCGTATGTACTTGTGATGCACCGATTAGCAGTTACCATCAAGAAGTTATTGCAAGCCCCTAAAAACAAGATTGGAGATTGTGTATGCCCTCCTCTCACACCATTATTTAAGTATCAAAAGAGGTTAGTTCCTCCTCATGGGCCCTACTTTCTATGCCTAGATAAGGCATTAAAGGTGGGCTTACAAGTGTATACACTCTTTCTTGAATAAACTAGGCTTGTTAGTGTGTTTGGCAAGTCTTCTACTTGTGTGAAACTCGTACAATCACCCTACAAATCCAAAACATTTGCAAAACCTTAAAATCCAAATATCAAAAAGTCCAAAAGTCTTCCAGAAATTATTTCAATTGAAATCAAGAACCAAAATTCTACACCCTCACTTGATGTAACATCCACCCATCCAAAATCAAATCAACAACAAGTTACCTAGTGTCCTTAACCTAATCCTTCCAATCAAAACTAAACCTAGCAATCATTAAATCAAAATTTAAAAAATCAATCAAAAACCTCAAGTTACACAAGGTCCTAAACCTTAGTCACCTTCAACATTAAGCACCCCAAGGTTTTTAGCCTTGATCAATCCCCTCATTGAGCTACAAGAAGTCCTAGACCTCATCTAAATCAAAAATCAAATCCTACCCCACTGCATCCAACATCATCAAAACCAATCCAAAATCCCAATTCAAATCATCCCCAAATCCAAAATTGTCCAAAATCCAATCCAACATCCAATATCACCAAATCTTCAAAATCCAAACAAAAATCATGAATCCATTTTATTTTGATGAGTCCCATTGACATAGCCATGCTAAAAATCCTCTTGAAGATGAGGATAGTATTGTAGATAAAGATGAATATCCCCATGATCCCTTTGATGACATCATCGCAAGCAAGCTTGCCATAAGATTCAATCAACAAACCATGAGCAATCAAGAGCCTTTAGACCAAGAACTAGCTAACACTAGGTATCTTGCTAGTCCTAATCACATACCTATCGATCATCCCTATGGTACCTTTGACAAGGGAAACATAACTCTAGCCCAAAGCCTTCATACTCGATCCATATCTAAACTCCCAACCTTATGTGAGTACTTTATAGCCTTCACCTCCTACACAAATATAGTATCCTCCTGTTACCTATTTGCACTCCTTGGCCCAAATAGGTAGATTGAGTATCAAAAGTTGGTCTAAAAAATCATGATTGTCATCATTTGTCATTTTGTTGTTCATCAAAGCTCGTGTTGGGTTACATTTTGAAAAGGGGCAAATGTCTAATCTGTGTCATTGATTTAAGACTAGTTTGAGAGCCCAAAGTGCCTTGTAAGCTCTAAATTGGCAAATATTGCATTATATTGTTGAGACCATAAAGAGAAAAGTTCAAATTGTTTTTGATATTTTAAACTTGTTAACAAAAGGACAATTCATTCCTTTCAAAATTCCTTCCCATGTTTTTATTACATGCATATCTTAATTTTGGTCATATCTCATTTATTGTGAAATTATCCATGCCCAAAACCTCAAGACTCCCAAAAATTCATGTACCATATATGGAGAGAAGAAGTTTTCAAATAAAAGTGTTCTTCCATGCAAAGTTTTAGGTCGTTTGGTTGAGTGAGTTTTGAGTTTGGTTGTGTGATGGTTGAGTGAGTGTTGAGTTAGGTCTTCTGCTAGGTTTCTCCTTGAATCATTGTGCTTTATTTTGTTTCCTCATGTATACATGGTCTAGGGTTTTTACTGAAGCTTTGAAGGTAGAAAAACAATGAAGATGGATGTCACCAATGGGCTTAGAAAACTTGCATTTCTTGTTGGACATTCAAAAGGGTTCCATGTTGCAAATTGAAGTGTTTTCAATGAAATATAGTGATTTTTTTCCAACAGAAGACCAAAGGGATCATTTAAACAATTATCAATGCACAATAAATATGAGGAAGATAGTGTGCATGGTGAAGAGTCACAAACCCTATTGAAGACTTCATGGCTGCATAGAGAAATGATTTTGAGTTGATGGAGACCCTATAATCACTAGTTTGATATAGTTCAAGAACCATCAAGGTTTGTCTACCTAACAAAAGGGATAGTCAGAAATGAAGACAATAGTTTATTAGAGAAACAGTGATGAAGGAGGTATGCATGTCAAATGGTGCAACATGTCTAAGAGCATAAAGCTACCTTAGCATTGACCATGAAGGAGGCAAAATACAGAGATGAAAGTGTTAACCCTGAGGAAACCCTAGAGGAGCATTGTCAAAACCTAATAGTCAAAGAAAAGAAATGAAGACAAGGAATAGTGCAGTTTGTGATGACAAATAGTCATATAGACTATGGTGATAGTCAAGCACATTGAGGGACTGCATATGATTATAAAATTCAAGCAAATAACAAAAATCCAGTCCATACAAGAACTTAGAACCCTATTAAGTCTTCTACTCCAGAGATTAATGAAGAAGAAAGAGATCATGTAGAGACAGAGACTATAAAGAGGAAAAATAGTGAACAAGTCATGAGACACAGTCAACAGGATTTGATAAAACAATCATAAAAGGTTTAAAGAACAGTCATAAGGATGACTGTCAAGAAGCATCCATAACAGTCATAAGAATGACTATTAAAAGGAAGAAAAAAAGCCATGCAAACTGAGTAGGTGGAGCAGAAAAATGAAACTAAACTGATGGGGCAGTCAAGGCCTTTAAAGGGGCAATCATATCAGGAATGAAGAATAGTCCACAGGTAAATTTTCAAGCCTTGTGAAGCATCCTCAATGAAGTCAAATAGGCTAGTACTCTCTTTTGGGATAGCTACCATGGTTTGTCAAGTTTTGTTAGGGGTATTGTCCTTTTGATATGTATGCTCCATGACAAGAGATAGAAGGCATACACTAGACTATCAAGAGGAATGCCCATTGAATGTAAATCTATAAACGGAGTCTTAAGGGGTATGGCAGTTGTGACAGTGTGAAAGCAGATAAGAAGCTTTATAGTATGACTCTTTAAGGATCTCTAATACAATATGAGTCTATTTTGAGTCATCCACAAGTCATAAGTAACATTGTATGGTGCAAGAAACATGGTGAAGAACCTTAAAAAGAATACAAATGCCTCTTGTAGGTGTGGTCGCACTGATGGACAGAGACAATTAGCATGACAACAAATGACATTGATATAGTATGTTGTTTTGATGGTTGAGATATAGTAAGACAACAACAAGAGAAGACTGTTAAGGAGCTACAAGGATGAGGAGAGGTCTTTGTCTTGATCTAATGAGGAGTCTTCAAAGTCATAACCTATTACAAAGGAACATTAGATCATGTAGAGAGTAGCAGTTGCATGCATGAAGAGGACAAAGGGAAAGAAGTGTAAGACAAGCCTAAGAACTAACAATGAAGAATGCCAACATAGTCAAAGAATCATGAGTACAGTGTTAAAGGTATGCATATAAGTCTTGGGGTTTCTTTTTGTCATTCAAGGAAAGGAATCTTTGAAGATTTTGAGCTTATATCTTTGTCAATTCCCTAGAGGTTTTAAAGACCTAGCTTGAGTAGTCATGAGTAGACTTTATCAAGGAGCAGTAAAGCTAGGTTTAGTTTAGGCAAGGAGATAATAGTGTAGTCAAAGGACTACATATACAAAAAAAGGGGTAGTCAAATGACTACATACATACATGAAAATAGTCTTGAAATACTGTTATAAAGACAGAGGAGTTCAGTCATTCGAGCTCTAAGAACACATATCTTAAAACCTAGTACAATGGGGTTTGAAGTGGACAGGGTTAGACTAAGATACAACAATAAAATGGTATCAAGGCAAAGTACAAGCAATCATAGCTTACTATTCAAAAGTGAACAACATGATGACTGTAGATATGACTATGTATGGCAGTCATACATACTTGACTATGTTTGACAGTCATAAAGACTGTGTGACAACAACTAAGGAGAACACTATAATAATAGATAAATGCAAGGACAGTCAAGAGGTCAAATGAGAAGACTGTTATATAGGGGTTTAGATCTTGTGAAATACTTTACTCCATGTCATGAGTCTTGGTAAAAGACCGTCAAGAGCAACCTGTTGATTGTCAAGAGAAACCTGTCTCAGATACCTTGAAAGTATCCATAGACAGAGACATAATACAAGGGTATGTGAAGAGTTAAAGAGATCCTAGAAGGTCGAATAGCTATGCTAATCAAGCATGGTTGTGACTATCAGTTGAAGTATGATAGTGGGTTAAAAGTATCAGTGGAACAACACTGTCAAGCAATGACAACTAAATCATGAAGAGTACTAAAGCATGGAGGGTAACAATGAAGGAAATCCTTGAGAATGGAAAGACCTACACAGTGAAAAGAAAGTGTAGATAAAGAAAAAGAAAACAATGATGAGACAATCATAAGATAAAGAAGGTGCAGTCATCATTGAGAATGGCACATAACAATCATCAGAAATGAAGTTTCCTAGTCATACATGGAGGCTACAAACTCAATAAAATATCACCTATAGGCAGTTTTCATCCTAATAAAGACCCAGTTGGGGTAGCGAGGCAAGGGACAAGTGTTTTGAAGCATTCATGAGGTAGTTTTGGGCAATTTAAGGACCCCAAAAGTTGCCTAACTTTTTCCATACATCCTATTAGTGGGGAAAGTGGAAGCTAAGGCAGTTTGAGGTCCTTAATGAGGAGATGGATGACAAGGATAGCAATTGAGGACATCTAGGGGCAATTTTGACCACTCTCTAGGTATCTAGGAGTAGTTTGAAGACTTCCAAAGCATTAAGGAACAACTGGAGCATGATTCTAGGAGCTTGAAGGGGTCAACCAACTCATGCATGAAGTCAAATCAGAATAGGAGACTCCATGGGTGCCTAAAGGAGAATTGACCCAGTTTTGGTCATAAATTTTCTTCCTTTTTTCACTCTCTTGGTCTTCCCATGTTGGGTTGAGGATATCAAAGGCTTAGGCTTAGTTTTTTCATTAGTTCTCTCTTATTTTTGTATTAGAACAACAAGAAATAGTACTATAACTCAAAAACCAAACATTGGAAATCAATTTCAGCTTTATGACAACACTTTTGTAATCAATTTTCAAGGCAATACAAGTCATTATCAGACTTATTAGCTGTAAGGACACCTTTTTCTAATAAAATTCAAGCATTTCACCTTCAAAAACTCTTGTTTTCATTGTGCATGAAAGAATATGAATGTATGCTTATGTGTTTTTCAGTTATATCCTTAAACAAAAAGTAATGTTTGATGCCTTTGTTACAAAACAATGCATATTTTTGTAAGTTATAAATTGTGTCATGATTCAAAACAACCCTAGGTTGTGAGAAAACATGAAATTTCCTTCCTAAAATTGCAATACATCAAACCTCTTTATAATATGCTGAGCCATAAGCAAAAGTGAGTCTGAGTTGTGTGTAGAACAACTAGTTTTATTAAGATTTGTGTGTCAATCAGCAGTAGTTTAGGTCATAAACTCTTGATGAATCACCTCCACAAGCATATAGTTTTCATTTTAATATCTTTTCTCACCTTTTCCTCAACAAACAACAGTAGTTTAATTCATTTTAGGTGAAATACAAAGGGAACCAACCCTCTCTGGAGACTCACTCCTATCTATGAGAAACCCACAGGCTCTAGAGTGTTTCCATGCTTATTAACTGAGCAAGGGAGTCTGAAAATTACTCTCTAGGGTGCACTCAGGATTGATAACAGTATTTTGGCATGCCCAGTGGGACTGTATGGATTAAAATAGTCAAAAGAGCACATCATTTCTTGCTGGTATTGATATGCTATCAGCATTCCAGACCTTTAAGAGGTTGATTTTGCATATCTGGAGATTCTACGTGTGGATTTCTAGAGAAATCAATGCTGGACAACTTATGAAAAGAATACAAACAAGAGGAAGATCAGCTCCTTTTGATTATTTATAGCTGTCACCACCTAGGAGAAGGGGAAGAACAACAAAGAAAAGTCCAAACCCATCAATAAGGACTCATTCCACCCCTCCTAGTTACAAACCTACAAGTTTTGCTCCTAAAAGATAGGTGTAAATCAATTCTATGGCAATATAGTTTGCTTTTGTGCCATTCAATGGGGGCAACCCATTGAATCTTGCACAACATGATGACATATTAGTGGCAGCCCTTAGAGGTTTACCCTTTTTCACAGGGCAAGACCAAACTTCACCTGTTGATCACATCAGGGATGTTGTTACACTGTGTTCAGTTCACAATATTACAGCTAAAAATGTAGCAATCAGACTCCTGGCTACCTCGTTAAAAGGAAAAGCATTGCAATGGTTCATAGGTTTGGCTATTAACTCAATCACCACATGGGATCAACAGGGTGATGCTTTGCATAAATAATTTGAAGACAAATCAAACCATCTCTCTTTGGTGGAACAACTGACAACCATTAAGAGAGCTCCTCATGAGCGTATGACGGACTTCAACTTCCGTTTCTAGAAGACATGGGACAGGATTCCGTGAATGGTAAAACTTTCTACTAGTTATGCTTTTTTGTACTATTTGAAGGCTTTAAATAGTGATATATTAGTCATGATACAATCTATGGGTGGGGCAACTCTCCCAAATGCATATGAAATTGCAATAAGAGCAAAAAACAACCTTATTCAAGATGGCAAATAGTACCAACACCTCTAATGCCCATATTTTCCATAGTGTAGCCACCCATACCCTTGCAAATACCCCCCTTAGCTACTATCCCTTCTGTATCAACAACTAATTACTAAGTTCCCACTCAAGAAAAAGTTGCTCCAGCCCAATCCCAAGAGCTGTAGGAGATAAAAAACCAACTAATTTTTTTTGGGAATGAGTTGGTAAATATCAAAAAGTAGCAAGGTCAAAATTATAGGCCTTATCAAGCACCCTTTCAGGCCCAACAATAGTCTAATCAACCAAATAGGCTTCCATACCAAGCAAATTAGCAAAGCCAAAGGCAAATTTTCAATCCTAGAACTTATCAACCTTTCAATCAAAATGCTACCAGCACCTCCAGGGAGTTAGTTCCAATCCAAAACAACATGGTTCAGGAGTATGAGTGGTGTTTCCCATGCAACCAACCCCACAATCAGGCCATGTGTTCAAATGGTCTCATAAACCAGGCCTTAATGGTACAAAATACACCTAATTTGTATTCCTCTACTTCACAAGAAGTGTTTGAACAACAACATATGCAACAACAAATTGAACCCCTAGATGAGACAACACTCATGAATTGGCAAGGGGGTGAATTTTGTGGTGTAAATCAGCCCTATGTTCCCATTGCAGTGAACACCAGGGGTAAGAAAAGGGTTGTTGAAGTGGGGTAAACAACTGATGGAGTGGCACAAAAGGCTCCTCAAGTGAGTCAAACAGTTGTTGGTCCATCTATGGTGGGTGGCACACTTGTCCTTCAAAGAAATTAGGTTGTAGTAGCTCATGAACAACCTTCAAATTAGTCACAACCAGCAACTACAAAAGGTGATTCAGCTGTTCAACAGGTGCCAAGTAAGGTAACGTCAATGCCTTTTAACATTATTGATCATATGAGGAAAGCTAATGTTAATGTTTCATTGTGGGATTCATTAGCATTACCAGGACAAAGAGATCTTTTACAAGCTGCCTTGTCAAACTTGCAAGTGTCTAATGAGCCTCCAAATGAGCCACCTAGGGTAGTGTTGGTTAATACACCTCCAAAAGTTAATGACCAGCAAGCTAAAGAAGTGAAACCACCCCCTTTTATGTGTCATTAATCATAGGCAAACATCTTGTTCATAACTGCATGATAGATTCAGGTGCTACTAGTTTAGTCATGCCTAAACAAATTGTTGATAAGCTAGGACTTGAATATCAGCCCATATCGAAAGGTCTAGTACAACTAGATGGGACATCCATTAACATAGTTGGAGTTATCAAAGGTCTAAGTCTCACATTACATGCATGCTGAAACTTTTCTATTTCCCAAGATGTATTTGTGATTGACCTTCTCCCTCTTTTTGCTCTTTGTCTCTCAAGAGACTTCACCGACAAGATAAGTGGCTATTTGTCTTTTGATTGGTCCCATATCCTTTTTAAGACAAGGTATGGTACTAAGGTAGCCATAAGGTCATAATCCATTTCTAAAGACCACATAGAACCTTATGTGCCTAGTGCCATCAATGCAAATCACACCATCTTTGACCATGAGGAATGTGTAGCTATCTAAGAACCACATACACAAATTGAACTCATACCGGATATACTCTTGGATGATTGGGCAGCTAAGAATGATGTTCTTTCTTCACATGAATAGATAGAAGAAAGAGGATTTGGTTTGTAAATGATGCATGAACAAGGTATGACAATATCAAATCTTATGAAAGATCAAAAACAACAGCTGGAACATCAAGAAAATGAGGTATGTCAGCTACATTTTGATGGTTCAAGGAGTAGAAATGGTGTTGGTGGTGGTGCCATGCTCACATCTCCCCAAGGTGAGAAGTACTATTCTTCTTTTAGATTTTGTTTCAGCTGCACAAATAACATAGCAGAGTATGAGGCCCTCATTCTTGGGTTAGAATGGGCTAGAAAAAGAAAAATCAGCTATTTACAAGTGCTTGGGGATAGTGAATTGATTGTAAACCAAGTGAGAGGTCTTAATGTAACCAAAAATGATCTCTTGAAGTCATACAAACATAGGGTTTGGGATTTAATTGAAGATTTTCAAGCTTTTAACTCATTGTCTGTGCCTAGAAATGAGAATAAACATGCTGATAGACTTGCTGCCATAGGTGCTTAGTATGATGTACCAAATGAGATTTCAAAAGGTAAAACACAAAAGTACATTAAAGTAGTTGTTAGGCCTTCTATTCCTGACAATAACGTGCATTGACAAGTGTTTGACAGTTATGCACAAATTCTAAACTTCTTGGTTGAAGAAGCTGAGTTTTCCAGCCAATAACCTAGAAAAAATATAGCAGCAATATCAAGACCAAATCATTTAGTTAAGGTCCAACAAGCTACTCAAGGGATTGGTTATGTTGGAGTCCATGTTCAACAATGATGATCAAGCAAGGAAAGAGAAAACCAGCATCATAGTAGCTGAAGATCATTATGAAACTATGGAAATTTTCAAGGAGAAGCTACTGAAAATTGGTAAGTTATGCACCCAAGGTGAGAAGCAGGCTTTCATTGCACTTTGTCAAGAGTATAGTGATATATTTGCATGGGAATATTAGGATTTGAAGGGATTTGAACCAGCTTTAGTCCAGCACACTATAGAAATTGAGCCTAACGCTAAACCTGTTAGACAAAAGCAAAGACTCTTGAACCCAAAGCTAGAGGTCCTAATGAAGAAGAGCTTAACAAGTTGTTAGAGGGCAGCATTATTTTTCCAATAAAACATATTTCATGGGTGTCTAATCTTGTTCTTGTTAGGAAAATGAATGGTGAAATAAGGCTTTCTGTTGACTTTAGAGACCTCAATAGAGCCTCTTTGAAGGATCGCTATCTGTTGCCCTCAATGGAACAAATCTTGCAAATGGTTTCAGGTTCGGAAAGGTTCCCTTTACTTGAAGGTTTTTCAAGTTATAATCAGGTTTTAGTGAAGGAAGAGGACCAATATAAAACACATTCACCACAAAATGGGGTACAATGGCTTATAAAAAGATGCCTTTTGGTTTGTCCAATGTTGGGGCAACTTTCCAAAGGGCCATAAACAGGGCATTCCAAGGTTTGATGCACAAGATAGTGCTGGTTTATTTAGATGACATTATAGTTTTCTCTAAAAATGGTAATGAACACTTTGACCATTTGAGGTATGTGTTTGACAGGTGTAGGGAATATGATGTGTCATTGAATCCAAAGAAGTGCATATTTGTTGTCCATGAAGGTAAGTTACTTGGGCATGTAGTGTCCAAACATGGTGTAAAGATTGATCCTGAAAGAGTAAGTGCCATCTTGGCCTTGCCCTTACCCAGCCACAAGAAAGGGTTGCAAAGCTTTCTTGGAAGAATAAACTTTGTGAGGAGATTCATCCCTGATATTGTTGTTTTGTTGAAGCCACTAACATCCATGCTTAAAAAGAATGTGTCTTTCAGCTGGTCTAAGGAAGGAAAAGCTAGTTTTGAAAGCATTAAGGAAGCTTTAGTAGCAGCACCTACCCTCATAAATCCTATTTTTTCCAAAGATTTTACTTTGTATGCCTATGGAAATATTGACGTTATATTAGTTGTGTTAGTGTAGAAAAATGATGAAGGTTTAGAGTAGCCAATAGCTTTTTTTAGTTAAGGCTTGGAAGGGTATGAGAAAAGGTATACTTTTGTTGAAAAACATGTCCTTGCTATCATTAGGAGCCTAAAAAATTTTAGACATCTGATTTCAAACAATAAGGTTTGCTTGATGGTTGCTCACCCAAGCATTAAAGAGTTTTTGTTGAATAAGGACTTGAGTGAAAAAAGGGTAGGTTGGATCACTAAAGTCATGGAATATGACATTGAAATCAAGGTAACAAAGATGGTAAGAGGGAAAGGCATGTGTGAACAACTAGCTGGAGTTTCTAAGAATAGAAAAGAAGTTAGGGAGGCTATTCTAATCCTCCAAAATGACTTCCAAATAGCTGCACCTATTAATCCTTCAAGTTGGGTATAAGACATGACAACTTTTCTTCAAACAGGTGAGTGTCCACAAGGTTTGGATAGGGCTAAAAGAAGGTATTTTAGGCTGCAATCTATACCATATGTGATTTTGAATGTCATACTTTTCAAGAAGGATTTCAATGGTATGTTGTTAAGATGTATTGATGTTAACCAAGTTGATCAAGTTTTACAAGAATTTCATGATGGTTCAGCTGGTGGACATTTTGCACCTAGAACAACAACATTGAAGATAATGAAGGTGGGCTATTTTTGGCCTAGTTTATTTAAGGATGCACTTACATGGGTAAGGAAATGTAAGAAATGTGATTTCTTCACAGGTAAAGAGAGGTTGGCAGCCCTTCCTTTGCAGCCTATTCAAGTTGAACAACCTTTCATGAAGTGGGGTATTGACTTCATTGGAGCCATTAATCCTCCTTCTAGTATAGGGCATAAGTGGGTACTCACAACAACTGACCATTTCACTAGATGCTATAGCATTGAAAGAAGCTAGTGAAAGTGTTGTCCTAAACTTCTATGAGGATTTAGTGACAAGGTTTGGTATCCCCGATTCTATCACTTCTGATAATGCTTTAGCTTTTGTTGGAACTAAGATAAGTGAGTGGGCTGTGAAGAATTGCATCTTTTTGAGCACATCTTCTAACTATTATCCTCAAGGCAATAGACTAGCTAAGTCCACAAACAAGAACCTAATCAGAATTATCAAAAGGACTATTAAGGATAATCAAAGATCTTGGCATACAAAATTGAAATCAACTTTATGGGCTGATAGAATCACCACTAAAAGGTTGATTGGAAACTCACCTTACTTGTTGGTATATGGTAAGGAAGCAAGAATGCCTATTTCAACAGAGCTCCCAACTCTTGATTTGATCAATCAACTTGAAATGTTGGAAGAAGAACCAATAGCAACAAGGTTGGCACAACTGGTAGAATTGGAAGAAATGAGAGATAATGCCATGAAGATAATGGAGCTACACCAAGCACAAGTAAAGAGGTCTTTTAACAAAAGAGAAGCCCCTAGAATCTTCAAGGAAGGTGATATTGTCCTCAAGTGGGATGAGCTAAAGAGCAGGCCTGGGAAGCACTCCAAGTTTGACTCTTTTTGGAGTGGTCCTTTCATCATTTCTGAGTGCAAACAACACAATGCCTTTTAGCTGGCTAACATGGAAGGTGAAGTTCTACCTATCCCAGTCAATGGGATACACCTCAAACTTTGTTTTTGAGGTATGAAGTATTGTTGTACATATTAGTTTAGTAGTTTTTGGGTCAATAAGTGTTGTTGCACATACATTTTAGGAGTCTTTCAATTCCTCCAAGTGCTAATGCACATTTTTTTAGTCTTGTTTTAGGTAGTTTTCAGTGTGTTTCAATTATGTGTCTTACTGTGTTGAAGGTGTTACAACAATATTCAAGTCTGTTATGAAGTTTTTCTTCAGGTTTTTTGACTCTATAACCCAATGGTATTTACAAGGCATCTGGACCTCTCAATTGTAGCAGGCAAAACTCCAGTAGAAGTCACTAAAAATTTTACCTATTTGCACTCCTCAACCCAAATAGGTAGATTGAGTATCAAAAGTTGGTATGAAAAGTCATGATTGTCATCATTTGTCGTTTTGTTGTTCATCAAAGCTCATGTTGGGTTACATTTTGAAAAGAGGCAAATGTCTAATATGTGTCATTGGTTTAAGAGTATTTTTGAGAGTCCAAAGTACCTAGTAAGCTCTAAATTGGCAAATATTGCATTATATTATTGAGACCATAAAGAGAAAAGTTTTGAAATTGTTTATGATGTTTTTAACTTGTTAACAAAAGGACAATTTGTTCCTTTCAAAATCCCTTCCCATGTTTTTATTACATGCATATCTTAATCTTGGTCATATCTCATTTATTGGGAAATTATCCACACCCAAAACCTCAAGAATCCCAAAAAATTCACGTACCATATATGGAGGGAAGAAGTTTTCAAGTAAAAGTGTTCTTCCATGCAAAGTATTAGGTAGTTTGGTTGAGTGAGGTTTGAGTTTGGTTGGGTGAGGGTTAAGTGAGGGTTGAGTTAGGTCTTCTACTAGGTTTCTCCTTGAATCATTGTGCTTTCTTTTGTTTCCTCACGTATAGATGGTCTAGGGTTTTTACTGAAGCTTTGAAGGCAAAAAAACAATGAAGATGGAAGTCACCAATGGGCTTAGAAGCCTTGCATACTCCTGTTGGACATTCAAAAGGGTTCCATGTTGTAGATTGAAGAGTTTTTTCAATGAAATATAGTGATTTTCTGCCAACAGAAGACCAAAGGGATCATTAAAATAGTTATCAATGCACAATAGAGATGAGGAAGACAGTGTGCATGGTGAAGAGTCACAAACCCTCTTGAAGACTTCATGGCTGCATAGAGAAATGATTTTGAGTTGATGGAGACCCTATAACCACTAGTTTGATACAGCTCAAGAACCATCAAGGTTTGTCTGCATAACAAAAGGGTTAGTTAGAAATGAAGACAATAGTTTAGCAGAGAAAAAGTGATGAAGAAGGTATGCATGTCAAATGGTGCAATAGGTCTAAGAGCATAAAGACACCTTAGTATTGACCATGAAGGAGGCATAATACAAAGATGAAAGCATTAACCTTGAGGAAAACCTAGAGGAGCATTGTAAAAACCTAATAGTCAAAGAAAAGAAATGAAGACAAGGAACAATATAGTCTGTGATGACAAACAATCATATAAACTGTGGTGATAGTCAAGCACATTGAGGGACTGCATATGATTATAACAGTCAAGAAAATAACAAAAATCTAGTTCGTACAAACACTTAGAACCCTATTAAGTCTTCTACTGCAGAGATGAATGAAGAAGAAAGAGATCATGTAGAGACATAGACTATAAAGAGGGAAAATAGTGAACAAGTCATAAGAGACAGTCAGCAGGATCTGATAACACAATCATAAAAGGTTTAAAGAACAGTCATAAGGATGACTGTCAAGAAGCATCCATAACAGTCATAAGAATGACTATTAAAAGACAAAAAAAAATAGTCATGCAAACTGAGTAGATGGTGCAACAGAATGAAACTGAACTAATGGAGTAGTCAAGGCCTTTAAAGGGGTAGTCATATTAGGAATGAAGAATAGTCCACATGTCAATTTTCAAGCCTTGTGAAGCATCCTTAATGAAGTCAAATAGGTCAGTACTCTCTTTTGGGATAGCTACCATGGTTTGTCAAGTTTTGTTAGGGGTATTGTCCTTTTGATTTGTTTGCTCCATGACAAGAGATAGAAGGAATACACTAGACTATCAAGAGGAATGCCCATTGAATGTAAATCTATAAAAGGAGTCTTCAGGGGTATGGCAGTTGTGACAGTATGAAAGCAAATAAGAGGCTTTATAGTATGACTCTTTAAGGATCTCTAATACAATATGAGTTTGTTTTGAGTCATCCACAAGTCATAAGGAACATTGTATGGTGCAAGAAACATGGTGAAGAACCTAAAAAAGAATACAAATGCCTCTTGTAGGTATAGTAACATTGATGGACAGAGACAATTAGCATGACAACAAATGATATTGATATAGTATGTTGTTTTGATGGTTGAGATGTAGTAAGATAGCAACAAGAGCAGACTGTTAAGGAGCTACAAGGATGAACATAGGTATTTGTCTTGACCTAATAGGGGAGTCTTCAAAGTCATAACCTATCAGGAAGGAACATTAGATCATGTAGAGAGCAGCAACTGCATGCATGAAGAGGACAAAAGGAAAGAAGGAAGTGTTGACAAGCCTAAGAACTAACAGTGAAGAATGCCAACACAATCAAAGAATCATGAGTACAATGTTAAAGATATGCACATAAGTCTTGGGGTTTCTTTTTGTCATTCAAGGAAAGGAATATTTGAAGATTTTGAGCTTATATCAATTTGTCAATTCCCTAGAGGTTTTAAAGACCTAGCTTGAGTAGTCATGAGCAGACTTTATCAAGAAGTAGTAAAGCTAGGTTTAGTTTAGGCAAGAAGGAGACAACAGTGTAGTCAAAGGACTACATATACAAAAAATGGGGGCAGTCAAATGACTGCATACATACATGAAAACAGTCTTGAAATACTATTATAAAGAAATAGGAGTTCATTCATTAAAGGTCTAGAAACACATATCTTAAAACCTAGTACAATGGGGTTTGAAGTGGACAGGGTTAGACTAAGATACAACAAGACAATGTTATCAAGGAAAAGTACAAAGCAGTCATAGCTTACTATTCAAAAGTCAACAACATGATGATTGTAGATATGACTATGTATGGCAGTCATACATAATTGATTGTGTTTGATAGTCATAAAGACTGTGTGATAGTAGCCAAGGAGAACACTGTAATAATAGATAAATGCAAGGATAGTCAAGAGGTCAAATGAGAAGACTATTATATAGGGGTTTTGATCTTGTGAAATACTTTACTCCATGTCATGAGTCTTGGTAAAAGACCATCAAGAGCAACCTGTTGATTGTCAAGAGAAACCTGTCTCAGATACCTTGAAAGTATCCATAGACAGAGACATAATACAACACGGGTATGTGAAGAGTTGAAGAGATCCTAGAAGGCCGAATGGTTGTGTTAACCAAGCATGGTTGTGATTGTCAATTGAAGTATGACAGTGGGTTAGAATTATCAATGGAACAACACTGTTAAGCAATGACAACTAAATCATGAAGAGTACCAAAGCATGGAGGGTAACAATGAAGGAAAACCTTCAGAATGGAAACACCTACACAGTGAAAAGAAAGTGCAGATAAAGCAACAAAGAACAATGATGAGATAGTCATAAAACAAAGAAGGTGCAGTCATCATTGAGAATGGAACATACCAATCATCAGAAATGAAGTTTCCTAGTCATACATGGAGGCTACAAACTCAGTAAAATGTCAGCTACATGCAGTTTTCATCCTAATAAAGACCCAACAGGGGTAGTGGGGCGAGGGACAGGTGTTTTGAAGCATTCATGAGGTAGTTTTGGGTAGTTTAAGGACCCCAAAAGTTGCCTAACTTTTTCCATATGCCCTATTAGTGGGGAAAGTGGAAGCTAAGGTAGTTTGAGGTCCTTAATGAGGAGATGGATGATAAGGACAGTAGTTGAGGGCATCTAGTGGGAGTTTTGACCACTCTCCAGGTATCTAGGAGTAGTTTGAAGACTTCCAAAGCATCAAGGAACAACTGGAGAATGATTCTAGGAGCTTGAAGGGGTCAACCAACTCATGCATGAAGTCAAATCAGAATAGGAGACTCCATGGGTGCCTAAAGGAGGTTTGACCCAATTTTTGTCATAAATTTTCTTCCTTTTTTCACTCTCGTGGTCTCTACATGTTGGGTTGAGGATATCAAAGGCTTAGGCTTAGTTTTTTCACTAGTTCTCTCTTGTTTTTTGCATTAAAACAACAAGAAATAGTACTGTAAATCAATTTCAACTGTATGACAACACTTTTGTAATTATTTTTCAAGGCAATACAAGTCATTATCAGACTTATTAGCTATAAGGACACCTTTTTCTAATAAAATTCAAGCATTTCACCTTCAAAAACTCTTGTTTTCATTGTGCATGAAAGAATATGAATGTATCTTTATGTGTTTTTTAGTTAAATCCTTAAATAAAAAGTCATGTTTGATGCCTTTGTTACAAAACAATGCATGTTTCTGTAAGTTATAAACTATGTTATAATTCAAAGCAGTCCTAGGTTGTGAAAAAACATGATATTTCCTTCCTAAAATTGCAATACATCAAACCTCTTTGTAATATACTGAGCCATAAGCAAAAGTGAGTTTGATTTGTATGTAGAGCAACTAGTTTTATTAAGATTTGTGTGTCAACCAACATTTGTTTAGGTCATAAACTCTTGGTGAATCACCTCCACAAGCATATAGTTTTCATTTTAGTATCTTTTCTCACCTTTTCCTTAGCAAAAAAAAATAGTTTAAGTCATTTTAGGTGAAATACAAAGGGAACCAACCCTCTCTAGAGACTCACTCCTGTCTATGAGCAACACATAGGCTCTGGAGTGTTTCCATGCTTATTAATGGAGCAAGGGAGTCTGAAAATTACTCTCTAGGGTGTACTCAGGATTGATAACACCTCCAAACCCTTGCAATTCACTTAATCATTAATCCAACCACCAATTATATTAACCATACCAATCACAATCTAATCCCACCTCATACAACGTAGCCCTAATGAATTTTCTTCAAGGACTACTAGCACAAAAGCAAAATCAAAGTTGTGGAAGCATGTAACTTTGCTAATCCAATTCCAACCCTCTTTAGCGAAAAACAAGTGTTGTTGTCAACAATGTATCCATCAACCTAAAGCCTATCAAAAACATCCAAAACCCTCCTTAAGCCATCATCTCTTCAAGAACACCTATATGGGAGAATACATGCCAACCTTTTCAAACATCCATCAAATCCATCAAATCCAAAATCCATAAACATCATAAAGCCATCACCCATCCATGTGCAAAACTAGAGGACTATAGCCCTGCATTAATCGCTAACAACGATGTTGAAGCATAATGACACTCCTACATCATGTCATCTAATCTAATCAAAATATGTCAAGATCTTGTTCCAAAGCATACCCAAACACGTCCCCAACCAAATCAAGATCCAAGAATCCACGCTAATCCATTTCATGATCTCCTACAATCTCAAGATCAAACTACCCATATCATTGTCATCCCTGAACCCAATCCTATCAACTTGGTTCCACCACTTTTATTCGATCTAGTTTTCTTGTTGTAGATGAAATTCAAACTACCACCAATTCCTACATATCTAAAAATGGATTTGTGTCTTGTTTCCAAAAGTAACAAGTACCCCACCACAAAGCGCATATATCAAAGCATGAATATCAAAATGAAGGATTAGGCCTTCATGAGCAAGGAATCTTGGAGCCCATACATGTCAAAGAAAATTAAGGATTTCAGATAATCGACTACAAATCTCAAGGTAAACAATCTAAAGATGTTAGTATCACCTCAACAAGTCCTCAAGAAACTTCTTCCCAAATCAAAAAAAGTTCTTGTGGTTGCTCCTACAAAGAGTTTGCTACTACCAATCCTTTCATTGACATTGTTATCCCCACCACCAACCTTGACCATCCATCACCTAAAATTACTAATCACAATCCACAAACACACAAATCATTAGACTTGTTCCAACATGATGAAGTTATCACAAATGATTCCAAGATACTATCTCCCCATGGGACTATAACATCGGCTTTGGAAGTGATTTGGATGCATCCGCATATGAATCAAAGCACCCACAAGAATTCCAAGATCACCATGTTGCTAAGCATCAACATGTAATATCGAATCAAAATCAGGTCAAAATCACAATGGATCAAAAAGGTCAGTAGGTCCATGAATCAAAAAAGAAAAAGAAAAGCAATGTGGGTCCCCAAGCAAAGAAAAGAAATAAATCTAGGCTTTTGCACAATCCTTATCCATCCAATCCACCTACCATCCATTCCATCTTCCTTGACAACATCCTCTCACATCGGAGCTATGATGGTACCATGTTTACATTTTGGAGAAGCCAACTTAGTGATTGACAAGGTTTCCAACAACATTTATAGCACACAATCACAACAACATGGTCTATGTGCAACAATTATTTAGAATGGGATATTATTATCTCCCCATGGAAATAGAAACATGAGTCCAAACATCCTAAATTGACATCTACCCATCACATCCCAACATCAAAAAGAAAAAAATTACAAAATTGTCAGAAAATTTCAAAAAATAAAAAATACAAAAGAATAAAAAAAGTTGAGAAAAATTGTCTAATGGTGAAAACCATTCTTATGGCACCCTGGACAAGTACCATGATGAAAAACATTCTTGATCATCATGTGTAAATCCTCTATCTATGAGCACCCTACACTTGGGGGCAAGCCTTTCTCGTCCTATTCTACCCATCCTCTCCTTCCCATCCGTTATATTTGCATATCTCTCCCATCATACTCAATCCATTCTTCCTTCTCACTTTCAACCTTGATAAGGATAGGGGCACAATGTTGAAACATGATTTGGAAACCTTTTGATGTATCAATCTTTAGCAACAAATCCTACTATATATTGTCACAAGCATTGCAGTGTGACGTAGTGTCATGAGTGCCATATCTAGAGTGGGGCATGTTATTCCTATAAAATTTAGTCCTTGGAGATCACATCTTGAAACCCTCCCCTCATCCATTCCATCCACTATCGACAATCCCTTAATCCTTCCAGCCAATTCTCCTTTCATCCTTGTCACTAGACTTAGTTTTCCCTTGTCATTAGTTCGAAGCAAAAGGCTATCCAAACACAACCCAGTGCAACCCATCATGTTTTACCCAATCAATCTAATCCAACACATGCAATTCCACTTCATGCAAATCTTGACAAGCAATCTAATACAATCATCCAAAAGCATCCCTCAATTTTGTTCCCAACCTCACTACAAACATTGTTCTACTCAAGTCAACCCATTGTCATCAAAATATACCATTCCTAATCCTCGCATTGTTCTTGAGATATATCATTTCCACATCAACAATGATATCATCATCATCATCAATTTTTAGCTTGACTAGGGGTAAAATCTTATTTGTCTTTGTATGGTTTGTGCATGCTTTCTTGCTTGTGTGTTATCATTTTGTTTTGCATCCTTAATGGTCCTTAAAACATATCACCACAATGACATTATGATCTTCCATATCATGGTGTGATATGACATATGTACACTTACGACCTTTTCTTTTAGGTTAGTCCTTCATGTATATGGCACAACGTCATCATGGTCCATCATACCATGGTGCATAACATCATATGCTCTATCAAACACTCAATTTCTCAACCTACTAGCATAGTCTCTCATCCACCCCATCCATTCATCCATCCCTCCCATCCATTGTCCAACCAATGTTATCATCTTTTTCTATTCATCATTTAGTTGTTTCTATTTGTTATCTCTAATCCCCTCTTCACCTATTTCCCCATTTCTTCAATCTCCATGCATTCCCACTTGCATGCATCTACCCATCTCCCCCTTCCTTCTCTCTTCCACTCAATCCCATCCTTTTTCCTCCCTACTACACAGATTCCTTGCCCTAAGGTGTCTATCCCTATTCCCCCAAAAGTGACCTCAAACCAGACATCCAAATCCTATCCTTTATCTCTAAAGCTTCATCCCATCCTCAACATATCAACCTTTAGCCTTTCATCCTCTCCCTTTATTTTATTTTTCTTTGAAATGACGTTATATAACGTCATCTTAAAGAGGGGCAAAATGTAGACACCTAAAATCGTCTACTAGCATTTTTGTTGTCACCAATCTCATTTCACAATCATACTCCTAAAATTAATTAAATAAACCATATTTATTCAATTAATTTAACTAATTTTTCCTCTATAGATTTAACTAATTATTTAATTTAATTAATTTATTTAATTCACCAATCAACATGTTTCTCTATAGTCCAACCTAACATTTATTTAATTAAGTTAATCATTTCCATTCCAACATCCCAAAAATTAAATAAATAGCCAATATTTATTTAATTCCTCAATTTTCCCCCTCTAATCATTAGTTAATCAAAAATCTCATTTAATTAGCTAAACTTTATCATTTACACAATCCAAATCATGATTAACCAATTCAACCTTGCACATGGCTCCAAAAATCTATTTTTCCAATCTCCACCTTCCATCTTCTTCTAGAAAATATCCACCATCCAAATTCCTTAAATTATGGGCCTAATCATGTGCACCAACCATAAGGTGACACTTGGAAACCTCTCATGCATCCTTGCCTCTCATTCAACCCTATCCCTTGATCTTAAGAATCAATCTTATTCATTGATCCCGCATCTTCCAAATCTACAAATAACTCATCACTTGAGCTCTTTTCATCAACACTTGTGAATGTAATGTTATGTTGCTTGTGTGAGCAATCAACGTCCTCTCAACAAAACAAAACTTCATTGAACACATCCACCTTGGTGCAACAAGGGTTTGTGTTGGTGAGAAACATAGTTTTTCATTGATTTTTCATATGATTTAGTGTAGGTTAAATAGATTATATTTGCATGCTTTCTATTTATGTTTTGTATCCTACATTTCATCATATACAATGGCTGACTAGTTTTTCCCTTGATTATAAATATTTACCTCAATTATTATGGGTCCAAACATTTAAAAAATTAAAAGTAAAAAATCCAAGCTTCAAATAAGTTGTTTTTGTTGAAATAAAGAGATCAGTACTTTTTTTAGATAAATAAATAAATAAATGAAACCAACTTCCATTACATTTTTTAATTTCTCCTATGGAGGGTATATAACTATCTTCTAATAGGGGATTACAAGTTCCTTATATAAAATTCACATATATGACATGTTAAGTCAGTGGGACTACGGTAGCCTTGCCACTAGGTCAAACAACTGGAAATCATTCCCAATACATGCAAAACCCTATAATACCATCAATTTAGTCTATTTTGTTGGGAATTGAGGTGTCTCAACCTTTGCAAATTCCTAGCATTATTTATTTAATTGTATATTTATTTATTGCCTAATATTGTATTTACTTGCACATTCAGTTTGGTCACTTAGTTGAGGTGGCACGGTGACATGTCATCTTACTTGGAGTGTGACTTGGATGGTCAAGTCAAACCTACATGGATTTGGGCATCCCATTTGAGGTGGCACTATTATACCATGTGTTGGCATCTTGTGGTATGTGGAAGAGGATATTCCATATGACATAATCTATGATGTGTAAGAGCCAAGTTTGGAGTTTTCTATGACAAGTGGTGACAAGTGTCGGTGAGTATCTTTACATGAGGCAAAGGCATCTTTGGGCACCCATGTTGGGATATGACATGTTGTAAGAGGAATTTACTATATTTAGTCTTGTATGATGGATTCTCTTACAACATTTAAGGTTGTTATGTTGGGAAAATCTATGACATTTGTACGATGCGTAAGAGCATCTGTCATAGTCTATTTTTAGCATGGAGTGCTCCAATCTTGGAAAGTCAAATCTGCCATGTATGACAGATGTAAGGGATGTATTTGTAGCTTGGACAAGTGTCCTTTGATGTGGTAAAATGGGCATGTGGCCAAGGTGGACGCCTATCCCAAGAAGCTTCTAAAATATGCCTTGTATCTCTATAAAATGTATGGTTTTAGAGTTGTAGTTGAATAGCATTTTTATAGGTATTGTTATGCCGCTGGAATAACTCCAGAATCCACATTTGAAGACTTTTGGAAGAACTTGCATTGCAAGTGTATTGTAAACTATTATTGTTTCAGATAATACCTTGTGCAGGTTTTAGAGTGTGGGGGTCTTCACCTGAAAAGGTTTTCCCCACTATACATATTGTGTCTACTTCTCTCTATCTACATTCTTGTATTGTGTTTGCTACTGTAATATCTCTGATATATGTTTAATATTGCTGCAATTGTAAGGGTTAAAATGAATTTGCATACCTCTCCCCTCATTAGATTAGTTTAGGAAGCCATTTCCGCACACCTAGCTTCCTTTCATATTTATAGGTTACTTGTAAGAATATTTCACTCACAAACATAGGCTTAATGATTTATCAATCCACTCTTATATTTATACTAATTGAATTTTGTGGTCTATGTTCCCCTTGACAACTTATTGAAATAATATTGTAGATATCATATCTAAAAAGGCCTTTCTACAACTAATATTTGTAACTAATGCTTATTACTTCCATTTATATGGAGTATTAAAAAGAATTTATCTGTGTTCCACGACGTTTTGTGCATGACAATCTAAGAGCCATTATTTGGGGACGGAGTGGCAATAATATATATAAATTATATATATATATATATATATATATATATATATATATATATGCCTGATAATGAGTAAGTAAATTAAGGAGTTTCTTAAAGTGATTAGATTTCTTGAGGTCGGTGAAGTGTGGGAGAGCTGGCAAAGGGGCAGTTTGGTAGGAAAGTCATAATTGTTTGAGGTGGCGTGTGGCAAGCAGGTGGAATGTTATGAAACGATAGAGGACTCTATTTTTTATGCAACATTTTCTCCTTCTCCTCTTCCTCTCGCAGTCTTGTGGCTTCCACTAGTTTGGGAGCTGGTTTTGAAGGAGAGTTGGGAGGTTTAGATAAGAGGAATGCTGATAAGGGCAAGGTGGTGGGAGAGGTGCCGAGGAGGCAAACTGGGCGATGAGTGAGCAAAATGATAGTGGGTAGGAGGATGAAACAAAAGTACACTGCAAGGAAGAGGCTGAAGAAGCTTTCAGGTCAAGAGGCAATGGTTGGATTTATCAATGGTTTGGAAGGGGAAATTAAAAATCCTATTTTTAAAGAAAGGTTGGGAAGGCTACTTAGGTAGCTAAGGAGGTAGATGGTAAGGAGGGCATCAATGTGAGGGAAGCAATGGCTAATCTTCTGTTAGATCCTAACAACACAAGAGGGAGATGGAATGTGTTTGGAGGGGCATAGTCACTCACGATGGCAACAATGTTATCTATTGTTACGTCCTCTGTATTGACACACAAGAATATGATTGAAGCAACCAAGAAGAATGAAGAAAACATAAAGGTGGTGTTAGGTTATTTATATGATGTTATGCTAGGGGTTGTTGAGACCAGAAGGATTGTGGACAGAATTGCAGAAAAACTTGGTGTCCCGGTCTTGAAACATGTTCAACCTGCATACTCCTGTGCGTGTGATAGTGCTTGTGACGGTGTAGACTTGTTTGGAGATGGTGACAAATAGGTAATGTTAGTTTGTTTTAGATACTTTGATATTATATGATATGGTTTTCAGAGAGTGGGCTATTGTAATTTGCCCCTCTTTTAGTAATGTATAAAGGGACAGGTGTGAACACTATTGTTTTGTTTCTACTTGTTAGAAGCTGCATAGAATGGGGGGGTTATATGACATATTTGCAGTTTCTAGAAGACTTCTGAGCTATGCCCTTTTTTGAATGGGTCCTTGGTCCCTTAACCAGGGTTTTACTATATATATATAGAGAGAGAGAGAGACAATCAAATTTCTTTAAGGTAATGGGTAGCAAAATAATAGCAATAAATATTAACAACAATAAAATTAATCATGACAACAAAATAACAATAGTCAATTTAATTATGACAATAGTATAACAATAATAAAATTTAATCATGATAATAGTATAACAACAGTTTAATCATGACATCAATATTTCATTGTTTAAATTCTAAAGTTTAAAGTTTAAAATTAAAGTTAAACTTAAAGTCTCAAACTTTAAAATACAACTATGCCCCATCTAGGCTATCAATATCAAAAGAGCTATATGTGTCACTCTCTAGCTAAAGTTGTTGTTTATCCAATGGAAGCCTGATCAATCTTAATTGCACCTCCTTGTCAATCTACCTAACATCTTATGAATCAACATCTCAACATATTGTTGGAGTTTGTCGATACTTAGTAGTCTGTTGATCCTGAAGTCTCAAGGCACTATGAACTCCAACTAGTTTTTTTGCTTGTTTAGAGGTAAGTATGTTCCTCTTGATTGAGTGGATGAAGTCATAGGTGAACCAATTCCTCTCTGCAACAGAGGAACTAACAATCTATGAGAGTAGATGACTAGCAAGTTGCTTCAACTATTGTGTGTCTTTCCCATGAAAGTTCCACCATCCAATGGGGTTTTTTCATGCAATAATGGTAGCATCCATCCTAGCCTCTAGTTTGTTAAATGTAGGACCATAAAGATCAGAAAACTAAAGCCACTGCTCTTGAAGTATGGTTGCCTCCTTAGTGTTATACATCTTACAAAGGGCCTTCATAAACCCCTCCATTACCTCATCATCCTCAGAAGAAAGAATCCAGATAGATCTAGGTGCATACCACTTGGGATTTAGCCATTGCTATCTTCATCCAATCTATTTTGCCCAAAGCATGTACACAACATGGAGTCCAAAAAACATGTTTGTAAGTGTTCTCAACCATCAAACCAGCTAACTTACAAACATGAGCTTATTCTATCACAACTTGTACAACACTAGAAGATTCACCCTCCTCTATGGCCTCCTTCAAAAGGCCAAATTGGTAATCAGCATCCTTACGTTCCTAGAGCAATTAATAGCTCTAAGAAAGTATGAACCAATGGTATGTGTAACAATAATATTAATGAAGGTTATAAAAACATATATTGAAAATGGCATTACTCCCATTTCCTCCATAAAGCCTAGCCCCTTATTCAAACAATTTTTTCCTGCCTGATGTGTTCGATGGTGCTCGTGTGGGTTTGGGGGGCATCTCCCTTGGTCGTGGCATTTGCAAACAAGGTTTTTGCAACAACTTCTCTTTGTAAGGTTGTTTTTCTGCCACTCCTTGGCGTCAGCTTTATTTTGCCCACCCTTTTCACGCCTTCTAGAGGTGGTGGCTTGGTCTCTAGGGTTGGTAATAGAAATAGTACTGGTGGCATGAAGAATAGTGCTTCAAGGTCGGGTTGCCAACGATCTTTCACGACCATTGTTGGTTTGGGGATTCCTATCCACTCTTCACTGCATGATAAAATACAACCCCTTCCATGTTCACAATCCTCATTGGTTGTGGTTTGTGAATAGGTGTTAGATAATGAAGACTTCTTTCTTCATCAAGGTTTTATATGCAGATTTAATAGTTTGTGCCCTTCTCTTCTCGACTTAAACAACTAGGCTTTGAAATCTTGGAAGCCTTGTTGGCAACATAGTCAAGAGACACTGTTGATATGATGTTGTCATTGATGGCAACAACCTGACATGTTTGGAGGCAAATCTTGAGACAAAGATGTGTACAATATTTTGGTCCAGAAAGATTATCTTAGCCAAATTGACTAAGTATTGATAACACATTCAGACAATGACAGTAATTCAGTTGGTACTCCTCTGCAACTGATGATCTTGTCATGCAGTTCTAGTATGTTACACTCAGTTATCTAGTGAAGTCATGATTTAGTGTTCAAGTCTTGATTTCCTCCAGAAGTCATATGGTGAAATGTCTTAGTCCAGGTGAACAGAGTTAAGTTCGAAACAGTGCAAAGTACTTAAGTAACTTGATCCGCATTCCTCCACTGTTGCATAATTTGTCTTGTGGTTCTAAGGGCACAAAGATACCTATGATGACTACCTAAATCCAGAGTTATAGCTTCTGAAGTTTTGTTGATCATATTTTACAAGGTGTTCTTTATCGGCTTTCAGTTTGATAGTATTTCTTTGAGATAGAACAACAATTCTGAGATCCGCATTTATCTGTAGTTGAATATTATGTTCTAGGATTCTAAAGGTATGATAAGGGATCAATAATGAATCGTTAACAAGGATTTTAGAGTTTCATAATGATCGCATTTGAAGCTATGGGCCAACAAATAAAGCAACTAAGTATGTTCTTAAGAATAAGGCCTACACAGAAGGTAAATCAATATGCGGTGAAGGTATAAGATTGGAATCATCAACCTATGTGGTAAAGCAATAGTTCTAGACTCATATGATGAGTCTTGCTTGATTGATTAGATCCACATTGTTGTTTGGGGACAATAACAGGCTGACAAGGTATAACTTGAATATACAAGCTTTATCTTTTGCATGACGACCGAGTTTGAGGAAATTCTTGATGCAAATATATATATATATACTCGATAGATTTCAGCTTTGGAGGTATGATTGTATATGTGAATAGAGAAAATTCAATGTGTGTGTGATCTAAGGCAGTTTTATGATGAGAAAAGGATAATAAGGGTAGACAAGTAGAGTATATGTGAAGCAGAGCAGAAAAAACAGAGCAGACATTATGAAGACATTTGGGTCTGTATACTAAGTTGTAAATGGAACTGCATCTCAGCTATATATATATATATACTCGATAGATTTCAGCTTTGGAGGTATGATTGTATATGTGAATAGAGCAAATTCAATGTGTGTGTGATCTAAGGCAGTTTTATGATGAGAAAAGGATAATAAGGGTAGAAAAGTAGAGTATATGTGAAGCAGAGCAGAAAAAGCAGAGCAGACATTATGAAGACATTTGGGTCTATATACTGAGTTGTAAATGGAACTGCATCTCAGCATTTTGTAGATGCACTTGTAGCAGTATTCTTCTGGCAATGAGCCATTCCTTCTCTATCTTCTCTTCTCTTCTTTTGGCAGTGAGCCTATTGCAGTGAGCACTTCTTTGGATAGTGAGTCCTTGGGCAGTGACCCCTAAGGCAATGAGCCTTCATGTAATTTAGTATTGCTATCATAATATATTGTGAGCTGACACTCACCATGGTTTTTCCCTTTTTGGGTTTTCCACGTAAAAATCTTGGTGTCTATGTGTTATGTCTTTATGGTTGTTGTTCTTATGTTTGTTTTGCTCTCATGTAATTGAATGTAGTAAATGGATTAATAAATGTGTGAAAGAGAAGTTTAACATAATACTGATTCACCCCCCCTCTCAGTATTCTTTGTGATCAACAATTGGTATCAGAGCAAGGTTCCTTGGAAGAAGCTTAACATCTTGAGGGAGATCTGGGAAAGTGTACACATGGCAACAAGAAGATATCTCACCTCTCCAGAAGCTATTTTTGGGAATAACTCATATGAGAGCAATGATGAATTGAAAGCTGCTCTTGAAGATCTTGAAAAATCTGAAGTAGAAATCAGGGATCTGAAGGCTAATGTCTAAGAAGTTGATGAATGCATTCTAAAGCTAAGGGAGCAAGTCAAGAAGTTTAAAGAGAAGAGCAAGGAGCTAAGTGAAAAATTGAATGGAGCACATGAAAACTTAAACAATTTAACATTGGAAGTTGAAGAGAAAGAGGAAATTGAAAAGCATTTGAATCAAGTTGTAAAGGATAAGTTTGAGGAATGTGAAAAATTGGCTAAAGATGTTTTTCTTCTGAAATATGATCTGGAAGCAGCTAATAGCTATAAAGAAAAATTCAAAATAAGCTTTGAAAAACTTGAGGATTTGATTGAAAGTTAGAAGAGCTCAAATGACAAGCAAGGCTTGGGATTTGAAAAAGGAGAAAGTTCTAAATCAGGTCAAGAAAACATTGAGATGAGGAAAAACAAAGGCAACCAGTTTTGGAATCACAGAAGAAGATCTAGAAGACCTCCAGTCAGGCAGCCAAATGCTCAGAGGTACCCATCTTTCAATGGCTATTGTTTTAATTGCAATAAGTTTGGTCATAAGGCTACTTAGTGTAGGAGTAGAATGAATTAGAATGTTCCATCATTCTTTGGTCAATGTTTCAATTGCAAGAAAATTGGTCATAGATCAAATGAATGTAGAAGTCTACTAAGGAATGATTTTAACAATGCAAGGAATACTCAATCCTTCAATGGAAAGTGCTTTGCATGTAATAGATTTGGGGACACGGATAATCAATGCAAATCAAGAATGAATCCAATCAATAGAAGGAATTAGGGACAGAGGAATGTGGTATGCTACCATTGCAATAAGTTTGGACATGTTGCAAGATTCTGCAGATGCAAGGATGAGAAAAGAGACTATCCTATAGAGAAGAGGAAAACAGAGTAGAGAGAAGATAAAGGTAAGAACAAGATTGGTCCAGTGGAAATCAAGAAGGAAATGAGAAAGGTATGGATTAAGAAGGATGTTAATGAGGTCAGGGATGGACCCGCACTAGTGTTTGGCGCAGATACTTCCTCTGGGAAGTAAATCGGGAGCTCAGGCTCAGGGGGAGCAGTATTGAAAATCCAAATCCCCTAGCCAGATAGTCAGTGATGGGATCCGACATGAAAACATGATGAAAAGTTTTATATGACAGATCTTTTGGAAGAAATTCTGGTAGAAAAGGTTCAAGTGCAAAGCATTGCAAAGCAATCCTAATCGACTATATTCTACAGAGAAGAGTTTTGACAGCTTTTTTAGAACAAGCATTTATGATGACTAGGTTATCTTAATAAGGGTTAAAAAGGAGCTCATTCGACAAACAATTCACTTTGCATTCAAGTTATCAAGAGTCCAAGGAGAGTTGAAGCAAGATTCTAAGTGACTACAACGATTTCCTAAGCATCTCAAAGCAAATCAAGCGAACCCTAAACTAACAAAAGCGGTGTTTTTTAGTTTGAAACCCTTTTGCAAATTTGTTTGAATCGTTACAAAAATGGAAACTCCACAAGTTGTTGATATCATTGAGCGAACTCAGCAAAAATTCAAGAAACATCCCTTGAAATCAATAGAAGTTGATCAAATGGGTGCATTTTCAAATATACCATATGGAATTATGCATGCGGAGGATGTTATGGCTTACATTCATGTTGCCCTAGAAGAACATGGTGACAGTAAATTCATAGATTTATAACTAAATCATCTAAGTGGTGACCAATTTGAATTGAAGGAAGAATACAAGGCTTTGGAAGAGAAGAAATTCATTCAGTACAAAGATTACCCTACATTTTCGGAAGATGAATGGGTCTGATATGTGTTGTGCATGATTCATGACAAGTTCATGTGGCTTGAAAAGCCCTTCAAGATCACCAATGATGCGATTAGGGCAGTGACAGGATTAAATTCTACTGATAGCGTGCCCCTGTTAAAAGCTGTGAAGAATAACACCGTGATAGAAGCAACTGGAGCCAAATTTGACAAGAGGGCATTAACTATTAATGATATTACAGACAATGCAATAAGCTTTCCCTCAATGGTGATCGGATATAAGGTCTATTTCTCCAATTGGGAGAACTTTGTCTCTGGTACTGATATATACACTGCTTGTCAGATGATTAAAAAAATGCAGACTATGATCTCTGTGAATTGCTACGACAATAGCTAATGGAAAACCTAAAGAAGTCAAAGGAGAACAAATACCCCTTCAAATTTGGTAAGTTGATCATCTTCTTATTCTTCTACTTCATGCAAGAATTACCTGGAATGAAAAACCTATTCTGGTTAAACAATCAACTAGTTGTAGTACAAATTAGGGATCATTTTGTTGCAAGTATGTGCCTAATCAATACATTGTCATTGATGTCAACATATTTGTGTTGTCATTGGTGTCAACTATGCTCTTACTTTGTTGCTTTCTTCTAATGAGTGAGATGCTTTGTATTTAATTATGTAAGTGATCCTGATATTGAGGATATTGAGAAAATTAGCTCCTTTGGTGAAAATAGTGTGTTACAGTGGAAGCAATGTATTGTATTCAGAAGAACAGTCTAGAAGTTTGCTCCACATCTCCTGAAGATTGAATATATTTGTCTATGGTTTGGAAATTATTTAGAGTCATGTCTAAAGATGTTATGTTTCAAGTTTGAACTCTTCGCATGAAGATTTGAGTAAGTTGTAATTACCAGAGTGAAACCTATTTTTTCTGTGTATTCAGTTGTGACAGAGGGAAAATATTTTGCTTCACATTTCTCTGCATTGATGTTTCATAGTGTGCAGTACTGGAATTAAGTTTGTAATGATGATAAGTGCCTTCATCTCTAATGGTTCATGGTTTGGTGGTCCGCAAGTGATCTTTTCCTTGTGACAGTAGTTGGTTGTATTGTTTATGTGCTCTGGTTTGAAAAATCTTCTTGACAGAGTGGTTAGAAGTTGTGCGGTTGTTCTTGATGATACCAATGTGCTTTTGGATGTCTCCTGATCATGTTCCTACCCTTGGATTGGACTACAAAGAGAAAGTTGGATCGTAGATGAAGAATGTTCTTAGAAGACATAGTGTTCTCACCAGTCTTGGCCGACCTAGTTGATTTCATTATTTGAGGAGATATTTTGAATATTATGGAAGTGTGGCATGCCGTGAATGATTGCGTTTAAGTCCCATCTAAGGCGCGATGTGATCCGCATACATATTTACATCTTTTCCTTAGCAAAATTTTGTATTAGATCAAGACCTATTTTATGTATGTTTGTAATGCCAACCTTGGAGATTGTTCCAATGGTTGATGAATGTATTGTTGACCTTGATGTGCATTCTAAGGTTGATGACTTGTATAAAGATTTGTAATGAAATTGTGAAAAGGGTGTGTGTGGGAAAATGAAGAGATAAGTGCGAAGAGCAAAGCAGAGGAAGAATATTGTGCTTCAATGGAACTGAACTCAGGCATGAGTAGATGATGTCAAATCAGTTCAAAATCTTTGGCTGTGAGCCACCTTTTGGTAGTGAGCCACCCCTAGGCAGTGAGCCGATCTTTGCAATGAGCATTTTGGGCAGTGAGCCTCTATTTTTTGGTATTGATATAACATATATTTATGTGGGCTAACACCCACCGTGGTTTTTCCCTTTTAGGGTTTTCCATGTAAAAATCTGGTGTCTACTGTGTTGAAGTTGTGATTGTGATTAAGTCTATGGTTTCATGCTTTTATGATTAAATCTAATTATTAGTAATTAAGTAGTTGATGGTTTGATATTCATATCAAGTTAAGTTTTTTTGACAACTGATTCACTCCCCCCTCTCAGTTTTCCTATATATTTCAACACATTTAAGCAACATAGGAAGCTATGAGGAACAAACCACAGCCCTATGGGGCTATTTCAAGAATTTTTAAAGAGTTATGCAGTCTAGGGAAAGGATTCCTAAGGGAATTGTGGACACATACAAAAATGACATATGCTTCATTGTCACAAAAGTCCAATGTATGATGGAGGTTGTTGAGCCTAGGACAATTCAGATTATGCCAATGGGGTATGAAGTAGATGGAAAAATACTGGATAACTATGCCCAACACATGTTAAGTAAACCTAGGGACTCCAAAGAAGAAAGATTTGGAACCTATGAGGAGTTGTCAACAAAAGTCTTTGTTGAGTAGAGAATGCCGGAAATATCAAAGAAGACCAAGAAGACGGTAGAAGAGTATGCCCTGAAAAAGGGTTTTACCAAAGAACAAATTAGAGAAACAAGGGCAAGGGTAGAAGCAGAAAGGACAACCAAAGAAAAGAAAGATGAACCTATGGAGGCTCCAAAAGAGCTTGAGAAGAAATCAAAAGAGCCTGCAGTTACCAAGAAGAGAACAAGAACTTCTACCTCACAAACTGCATCCAACACTACACCTAAATCCTCCGGTTCCACACCTTCTGCAAGTGTGGAAGCCCCTAAAACAAGTCACAAAAGAATGAAGACAAAAGCAAAAAGAGTGCATGTAAGTATAGGAGTTGATGAAAAGGAAACAAAATCTGATGAAGAGATTAAAAAGATGAAGGTTAAATCAGCAGAAGCCTCTGGTACTAGTCAAGGCAAGTCCTCCGGTAAGGGGAAAGGAAGAAAGAAGGAAAAGAAAGCAGAGCCTGTAAAAGTACAATCTACAATAACCCTAGAGGATGTATTGAAGGCCATTACAGTTGATGGCAATCTAAAACCTATTGCCCAACTGTATGATGACTATGATGATGCAGACAATAGTATCATTGAGATTGTTGTTGTCAAATACGTGGACATATACAACAAAGCTCTTATTGAGACAATTTCTAATCTTCCTGATAGTTTGGGAAGTATAATGTCTACAAGAAAAGAAGCTGCTATGGCTAAGGACATTGAGCTTAGGAAGCATACATTGATAAAGCTATGTCCTGAAATCACCCCAGAAGAAAAAGCAAAAGTCTCCAAAGTGCTTCATAAAGAATTCAGAACAAAGAGGAGAATGAACACTCTAATGGCAGATGGCATTGAGAAAGTAGCCAAAGAAATTGAGGAGATCACCTTAAGAGTGTTGAAGGAATTTCATCTCCCAACCATATATGATAATGAAGAAACAAGTGTTGGAGATGACACATCTATTCCAGAAGCCAGCATGGATCAAGGCTTGGACCAGACTAATACAAATCCTCTGGTAAGAGACAAAGCAATGGAAGAGCAAGAGGAAGAGAAAAGTCTTGAGAAAATTGAGGAAGACCTTGAGGAAGTAGTCTCAAAAAAGGAGGAATCTGATCAAGCTCCTGCTGCTAATGATCAAGACAAGGCTGACATGGACCAAACATGGATAAATCCTTCTCCTAATCAGCAAATTGATGATCAAGAAAACAAGGAGGAAATTGTAGAACAAGATAAAGTTGATGATCAAGAACTTGATCAAGTTGAGATGAGCCCTGCACCAGAGAAAAATATTGGTCAACAAGAAAATATGGACATGGAATCTTTGGAACAAAATCAAGAAGTGTCTAAAGAATTGACAAGAGACACTGTTGTTGGCCCAGGTGATTCTGTCAGGGGATTTTTGGAGAGACAACAATATTTGGATGAGTCTGAGCTCCTACAAGGACCAATCAATTTGGCCTCAATGTCTCCTATGCAAAAATTCAAGGTAATTGTTCAAGGAAAGGCACAGGAAGAGATGCTAAAGTCACACATGCAGGACAATGAACTCATTGGTGAAGCATCCGACATCCTGGAAAAGTTGATGCCTTCATACCAAAAAGACACATCACTGCCACCAATGGATCGGCTCAAAGGCCTAATCACATCTGTAAGTTCTCATTTTGAGTCATTTGAAAAGTCTGCAGAAATAAAGGTTAGAAAAGAATATAATGAGAAAAGGTTAGTTGAATTGAAGACCATGGTGGATAATGATAAAATTCTGCTAGACAATAGAATCAAAGGTATAGAAAAGGCTATTAAGGAATCACATGAGATATACAAATTTTGCTTATCATGGTCGGATGTTACTAAGGAGTTAGAAGAAAAAATCAAGGATTTGGAACTCCAATTGTCAAATATCTCTAAGTCATACATGATCTGGTAGTTGAATCAATAAATAGTAAAGAAATACAAGTTGTTAACATCCACAATGACTAAAGCAATCTGATGAAAAAGAGGGAAGAAGTTAAAAATAGGTTGTGCCAGTTAAGAGGGCTAATAAGTCCTAAAATAGATTCAATGACTAATCTTGCAGAAGAAGCTTTGAAGGCAAAAACAATAATTGATATACCCTCAGATGTGCAGAAGGCAGAAAAATTAGTCTTTTTGATAAATGGTCACATTCAAATTTTAGAAAGTGTGAAGAATAGATGGGATGGAGAGTTAGCTCTGATAAAGACCATTTATAATGATATTCTACCTCCTACAACTAACTAATCAAGCTAAAGATTGTACCTGTACATATGCGGTAGATTATGACAGTTTTGGAGTTTTGACACAATTTTGCTACTTATACATACACCTTTGCCATTGATGTCAAAGGGAGAGAAGAACATATAGTGAAAAATGGCCAAACATATCAAGGGAAGAAGAAAAATAGAGTGTATATAGTAAGGGGGAGCAGACAAGTGTTTTTCACTAAGTGTTGCCATCAATGCCAAAGGGGGAGATTGTTGGCAACATAATCAAGAGACACTGTAGATATGTTGTTGTCATTGATGGCAACAACTTGACATGTTTAGAGATAACTCCTAAGACAAAGATGTGTATAGTATTTTGGTCTAGAAAGATTAACGTAGCCAAATTGACTAAGTATTGACAACACATTGAGATAGTGATAGTAATTCAGTTGGTACTCCTCCACAATTGAAGATCTTGTCATGCAATTCTGGTATGTTACTCTCAGCTATCTGGTGAAGTCATGATTCAGTGTTTAAGTCCCGACTTCCTCTAGAAGTCATATGGTGAAATGTCTAAGTCTGGGTGAATAGATTTAAGTCAGAAACAGTGCAGAGTACTTAAGTAACTTGGTCCGCATTCCTCCATTGTTGCAAAATTTGTCTTGCGGTTCTAAGGAAACAAAGATACATATGATGACTACCTAAATCTAGAGTTATAGATTTTGAAGTTTTGTTGATCATAGTTTACAAGGTGTTCTTTATTGGCTTTCAGTTTGACAATATTTCTCTGAGACAGAACAACAGATCTGAGATCCGCATTTACCTGTAGTTGAATATTATATTATGGGGTTCTAAAGGTATGATAAGGGATCAGTAATGAATCACTAAAAAGGATTTTAGAGTTTCATAATGATTGCATTTGAAGCTATGGGCCGACAGATAAAGCAACTAAGTATGTTCTTAAGATTAAGGCCGACATAGAAGGTAAATCGATATGAGATGAAGGTATAAGATTGGAATCATCAACCTAAGTGGTAAAACAATAGTTCTAGACTCATATGAAAAGTCTTTCTTGATTGATTAGATCTACATTGTTGTTTGGGGACAATAACAGGCCGACATGGTATAACTTGAATATACAAGCTTTATCTTTTGCATGTCGACCTAGTTTGAGGAAATTCTTGATGTGAATATATATACTTGATAGATTTTGGCTTTGGAGGTATGATTGTATATGTGAATAGAGCAAATTCAATGTGTGTACGATCTAAGACAGTTTTGTGATCAGAAAAGGATAATAAGGGCAAAAAAGTAGAGTATATGTGAAGCAGAGCAGACATTATGAAGACATTTGAGTCTGTATACTGAGCTGTAAATGGAACTGCACCTCAACGTTCTGTAGATGCACTTGTAGCAATATTCTTCTGGCAATGAGCCATTCCTTCTCCATCTTCTCTTCTCTTCTTTTGGTAGTGATCCTATTGCAGTGAGCACTTCTTTGGACAGTGAGTCCTTGGGCAGTGAGCCTTCATGTAATTCGGTATTGCTATCATAATATATTGTGAGCTAACACTCACCATGGTTTTTCCCTTTTTGGGTTTTCTAAGTAAAAATCCTAGTGTCTATGTGCTATGTCTTTATGGTTGTTGTTCTTATGTTTGTTTTGCTTTCATGTAATTGAATGTGGTAAATGGATTAATAAATGTGCGAAAGAGAAGTTTTGCAGAATACTAATTCACCCCCCCTCTCAGTATTCTTTGTGATCAACAAGCCTATCATTGAATGCAAGATCAAGCTATTTCCTTGTGCTAGGGGCTTCGTCATTGCAGCATTCATCTTTTCAAAGGAAAGGGATTTGGTGCTCAATGGCAAGTTATGGATGTGGGGAGAGCACTCCCTCTCGATCTAGCTTGGTCTATCTCCTTCAACCTCCTCTCTAAATCACTCAATATCAAACCAATTTGAGTTAGGTTTCTTAATCTTCCTTTCCAATTCTGAGAAGATTCCTATTTAGGTCATTGGCAATGCTATTAGTCGCTTCTTGAAGGTTAACGTTGCTACTTCCTACATGGGTCACTCTACATTTGCCCATATTCTATTGGATATAGATATCTCCAAGGCTCTTCATGGGGATATTGTTTTGATGGTTGGAGATAAGCCTTGAACTCAACCGCTTAACTATGAGGGTCTCCCCTTCAGATGTAGACGATGTTTCTCCATCGACCACCTGGATTCCTCTTGTTTGCTCTCTCAGTGCAAGGGAGTGGCTACGTGGTGGAGGAACTCTCTAGTTGTTGGTTCCTCCTAGGAAAACAAGTCTTCTCAGGATGTTGGGGCTTCTCTTATGGACGTGACTATGGAGAGTCCCACTCCTACGACCCCTTCGACTTCTATTGGTGAGTCCCACCCAACCTCTGATTTGTTTGCTTAATCTCTCGTTACCACTACTCCTGCTATACCCTCAACTTTGGTGTTGCATTCACTTGCTCCTAAGATGGTTGTTCAACAATTGGCTTCTTTGGCTAGAAGTTCCTCTATTAGCATTGCACCCTTGGATGGACCCTCTGAGGAGGAGTCTCTTCCCCTCTCCCCTAGGTCTGAAGATTTGAATGATAACATCTAGATAGTTGTTCAAATTCAGAAGAAAGGTCTTCCCAAATTTGTCTCCCAATCACACACCAAAGTTAAGGGTGTGAGGTTGAATAGGTTATGGGTCTAACATTGTTTAGGATGAACCCTTGGGCACTCTTTTGTGCTTGGCAACTTGTTTGGAGTTGCTTAGGTTCTTGCTTGGTAGCTTGGCTGCAATTGTAGTGTTTTTGTCCCTTCTACAAACAATTGTGTAAGCTTAGAGCTATTCTATCTATTGTACAGGGATTATGGTCTCTTCAAAACCAATTTACCTTAATAAATGATAATATTAATGAGTGGCCGATGTCGAATATTAGTCTACCCATCCATGACAATGGAACAACCAGTGCTAATCCATGTTTGTCTCATCTCCTCCATCAATATGTTCACCTTGATGAGAACACAGTTATACTGAGAGGGGGGTGAATCAGTATAATACAAAATTTTACTTTTCTAACTTAATCAATCAAAACAACTACACATGCAAGATCTAACAATTATTCTTATATATATATTGATTATTATTCTGTACGCACCAACCTACTTCTCTTACAATTATTCTTTTGTGAACACCAACCCACTGGAGACACCAATCCCCACTTGTAGAATCTATAGGCACCAACCCTCACAACTGAGCACCAACTCAGTAAGAGATACCAATCTCTAGGCACCAACCTACAAATTCTTCAATGAATGATATCATTCTCCTTTACTCACAATCTGATCACTACTTATTCTATATGATGTAAGCCTTTCCTTTTCAAATCAGGTTCACACACAAATCTGATCATCTGATCACATACTTCCTTCAAAAATCTGATCCAAGTCAAGCACAACTTTACACAAAACTGATCATAATTGAGTTCATATCTTCATATAAATTTATTCTCATATCATCCTTAACATTCAGCTCTTAATCTTAACATATATTTGTCATATATATTTGCATTTGTCTTTCATACATGGCAGCATATACTTTTCAAAATACATATGAATTGCACTTCATTTTTTGCCCCTTCTCTTCTCTCAATTCTACTCTAAAATTAGAAATAATACATTTAAATTCTTGTCTTCAAATCATACCTTCCATTTGATTTTATACTCTCCAAGGGAGGTGACTCTATAGTAATTGTTATGTATTTTACAAAGAGTAATGACACTTCAATGAGACACACCTCTTCAATACCAAATGTTGCCTAGGGAAACTTAAAACATAATGCAATCCTTAGCAAATAGTCTTCTTCAAACAAATCACACCTCCTTAGATATCAAGCACTCATTACCCTTGATCGCATCACTTCACATTTATGAATCGTATTACATGTAGTTTATTTAAATAAGACTTTTCTCTTATTCCAAACAACCTTTTGTCTTACTGAAAAACTTGCATCTCTTGAATGAGCGGTCTTCTTAATGTATTCACATCACTTCATATATGCCTTCATCATGTATCTTGGAATAAATAGATCTCTTAATATATTCGCATATCATGTAGGAGAGTCGGCCAAGGTAAGTTTGTTTAGATTTAAATTTAAATTTCATCTTTCATCTTTAGCGCCAAGGTATATGGGTCAGCCCATATTAATATTGCCTTATTTCGTTCTTTAGAAAGTCGACCAACATTAATAAAAACTCTTCACACTTTCTCCATTATGTTTAAATCTTTAATTTAAACATGTACATATCTCTAAATCAATCTTCCAATTTCACCATCTTTCCTCAACGGGAATGTATAACGGACTACTCTTATTTTCCTTTGACATCAATGACTCTGTGCTTTTGACATCAATGACAACATATTCCAACAATCTCCACAACAATCTCTTTGACATTAATGACAACACTCTTCATCACCAACATGCTTCAATGGATACTTCAATACCTTTGAATCCTCATGACATCAATGACAACAAGTAACAATCTCTTCATTCTTCCTTTGACATCAATGACAATCTCTTTGACATTCTCATCCATATATCTTGGACAACTAATCAAAAAATCTCCTAACCATCTCTTTGACATCAAAGACAATATTTCCAACAATCTCCCCTTTGGCATTGATGGCAACATAAACATAATCATTTTTTTTGCATTGCTCCCCCTTACTCTATCTCTCCCCCTTTGACATCAATGGAAAATGGATGTAACATACTTCTCTCCTTCATAATATGATTCTCTTTCTTGTGATGCTCCCCTTGTCTGTAAAGCTCCCCCTTTGTCTCTCTGTCACTTGGGTGATATGCTTCCTCTATGGCTATCCAAAAGTAATTTGGATGATCTTCTTAAGTTTTAACAAATCAGGAACTTGCTTTGTTATCCCATCATTCACTACACATCTTACAAGATGGAAAATGGATTCAACTCTTCACAAAAAATCTCCCCCTGTCTGTAATACTCCTTGACATTAATGGCATCATTCTTCTTTTTCTTATAATTCTTCCTTGCTATAACTCTCCACCTTTCTATAATTCTCCCCCTTTTTCATTAATGGTAAAGGGATATTCATTATGCCTCTATCCATTGTCTTCTATGGCATCATAGAAACTCGAACATAATAACCATCCAACTTTCCACTATCCATTTCTTTTGCTTTTGCCAACACATGTTTTGGAAAAATCATCAAATGCAAATATGTGAGCATATTCTTCAGGAAAAGACTTCTTTGGATTGTTCTTGGGTTTTTGTAGATCTCTCTCATCAAGTTTAGTCTTACAAACTTCTTTATCATGATTTCTTCATATTTTCTGATGATAAAAAGTTAGAGCTTCCTCATTCCTATTTTTATCTTTATCATGATCTCTTTTTTCTTTCATTGTCTCAAATTTTCTAGCCTCTCTCATCTTGGCATTAATTTTCCTTCACTTCATTATATGGTACCTTTCTAATATGTAGTTTTCTACTACCATATCATTCTCTTTAATAATTCTCGCCCTTTGATCAATGACAACGGAATGCTCATATAGAATATGCCTTAGTTGATCTATCTTGAATTGTCTTCTCCATGGAGCTAAAATAATGCAATGTTTAGCTCCCCTTGAACTCATACTCTTTCTTATGAACTTAAAGATACCACTTGTGCATGAAGTGAAGTTTGCACAAGTATAGATTTTTCCTTCTTCTCATTATATTTCTCTTGTTTCCTTCTCCATACTTTTGTATTTCCTTCCTTTTGATTATCCACGGCTTCCACTTTCTTGTACTGCCTGGGGGGTTCCTCAAAACTACTTCTACAAAAATGCAAGTGTCTTATGCCCATAATTGTTGCACTTGTAGCATATAACATTGTAATCCACCAAAGGAGCAAAAGAATTATAGCTCCTATTTGAGAATCCATGACGACTCATATTCTTGTTTAGCCATCATTTCTTGCTTGTGTTCTACAATCTCTTGCCTTACGACCAAGGTTGTTGCATTTATAACATATGATATTGCAATTCTCATTTGACAACCCATAAGAACTTTTATTCTTGGTCCAACTAGGTTCTCTTACATATGTCCAACAATCTATTGCTTTGTGACCAAAGTTATTACATGAATAGAAATAACCATAAAAAGAATGTTGAGACTTGTTCATTTGTTCTTGCCTTGGAGGAAATGATCTTGTGAATTTCTCCTTGTTATCTTTATGAGAAATATTAGTTTTCTGTGGGACATTCTTTTCCTTCCTCTTGTTGTTCTCATTATTTATGGGACTTCTGAAGGTCATAACTTTTGACTCGGATGTGGGTTTTCTACGAAATTTTACAGGTGGATGCGTTATGAGGTGGCCAATGGTTTCCAACCTGCCCTAGCGGGTTGGACCCCATCTTGGCACTTTTTCGGGGCTTAAAATTTCATCTTGGCCCTCAAAATGACAATTTAGTGTTTTTTTCTAGATTTTTAAAAAGCTACTTTTGTAATAACTTGAAACTCATGTTTCAAATTTAGAATATTAGTTGGCCTTTCATCCTACCTTAGTTTTAGGAAGCTTTTGGGAAAAAATTGGATTCTCAAGATATGATTGTAAAATTACCTAAAATGGCAAAAATCTGACAATTGTCGAAAATCTGACAATTGTCGAAATCTGCCAAAAAAAGTAATTTTTTTGTTTTTTTTTGTTTTCTTGGATATAAGAGAGTTTTCTCTCATTGTAGTAGGAGAGTTGATGAATATAAGTTTTTTTATGTTCCGGCTTCCAAATCTTTGGCTCTCATATGTTTAATGGCACAATTCTATTGAGTGTATGTTGTGTGCTACATCATTATCTTTATGAGAAATATTAGTTTTCCGTGGGACATTCTTTTCCTTCCTCTTGTTGTTCTCATTATTTATGGAACTCTCGAGAACATCTGCATAGCCTTTTGGTTTTTCCTCATTTCCTTTCTTTGGTGGCTCATTTAAAAGTTGATATTCCTTTGCTTCATAACCAAGACTTGTCTTTATACATGATGACCTTTGCCCATTTATAATATCATCCAAGATCTCAGTACTTTTCTCAACCTCGAGGCTTCTATTTGACTTGGTAGTTGTTCTCTCTGATTCTTTCCTTAAGTAACCAATTTTGGACTCATTGGGATTTGAGCTTTGCCTTTCTTCATAGTCAATACCACCATCCGTACTCTTCTCATTTTTCAGGTTCATGTTTGATTAAGCATTTGCTTTTTCCAATTGCTTTTTCAAAGAGACTATTTTGGATTCTGACCTCTCACAACTCTCCTATTTTTTCTCTAATTGAATTCTTACTTCCTCTTTCATCTTGTATCCTTCTTCGATCTAAATTTTTATCTCGATAATTATCTTTTCGGAATATTCAAGGCTTTGTACCAACACTACATTAGATTCATCGTTCTCTTGAAGTTATAGCTTTAGTTTCAGGTTCTCCTTTCTAAGCCTCTTGACCTCACTGTATGCATAATGGAGTTCCTCCTCAAGATCCATTTCATCATCTTTCTCATAATCTTCTTTTGAATCTTTCTCTTCTCTTCTTTTGTCTTCACTTTGGACCCACAAACATTTAGAAACATAATGATCAATTTCAACACAATTAAAACTTTTATACTTACCTTTGTATATGTTGGATTCTTCTTTGAGCTTTCTATCAACATGGGCTTCTTTTGTATTTGATTCATTTTGGGAGCTATCACTTGATTAATGCTTTTTATTCTTCATCTCCTTTGATGCTTTGAACGTTTCCTCTCTTTTAGATGAATTCTCTTCTTCTAACTCCATATCTACCTTTTCATCATATTTTTCTTCTTCTAAATCCATTTCAACATTTTCTTCCCCTTTTAACTTTTCTTTTCTTTCACTCACAAGGTCATCTTTCTTTTCTATTGCCATGTGTATTCCAAGTGTCACCTCATCATTTTAATTTGGTTTTATTGGTGCTAGTTGATCAACATTCTACTTAGTATTTCCTTTTCCCTTATTTCCTTTTCTTTTTCCCATATGTGCTCTTAAGATCTTCCTTCTAGCGGTTAAACTATTTCCAAAGGAACCCACTCTGATACCAATTGATGAGCAAACAGTTATATTAAGAGGGGGGATAGGGGGTGAATCAATATAATACAAACTTTTACTTTTTTAACTTAATCAATCACAACAACTACACATATGCAAGTTCTAGCAATTAAGAACACAAAGAGAACACACGATTTACAAGGAAACCTTGCGAGAGAAAACCACGACAAAATATTGCTTATATATAGATATATTGATTCTTCTTCTGTAGGCACCAAACTACTTCTCTTACAATTCTTCTTTTGTGAGCACCAACCCACTGGAGACACCAATCCTCGCTTATAGAATCTGTAGGCACCAACCCTCACAACTGAGCACCAACTCAATAAGAGACACCAATCTCTAGGCACCAACCTACGAATCTTTCAATGAATGATAGCATTCTCCTTTACTCACAATATGATCACTACTTCTGATTCTGTATGATGTAAGTCTTTCCTTTTCAAATTGGGTTCGCACACATATACTTTCTTCCCTCACAAATCTGATCCAAATCAAGCACAACTTCTTTACACAAAATTGATCATAATTGAGTCAACATCTTCATATAAATTTCTCCTCATATCATCCTTAACGTTCAGCTCTTAATCTTCAAATATATTTGTCATATATATTTGTATTTGTCCTTCATACATGGCAGCATATACTTTTCAAAATAGATCTGAATTACACTTCATTTTCTATCCCTTCTCTTCTCTCAATTCTGTTCTAAACTTAGAAATAATACATTTAAATTCTTGTCTTCAAATCATACCTTCCATTTGATTTTATATACTCTCCAAGGGAGGAGACTCTATAGTAATTGTTGTCTTTTACAAAGAGTAATGACTCTTCAATACCAAATGCTTCTTAGGGAAACTTAAAACAAATCACAATCCTTAGAAAATAATCTTCTTCAAACAAATCGTACCTCCTTAGATATCAAGCGCTCATTACCCTTGATCGCCTCACTTCACATTTATGAATCGTATTACATGTAGTTTATTTAAATGAGACTTATGTCTTATTCTAAACAACTTGTTATCTTATTCAAAAACTTGCATCTCTTCAATGAGCGGTCTTCTTAATGTATTCATGTCACTTCATATATGCCTTCATCATGTATCTTGGAATAAATAGATCTCTTAATATATTCGCATATCATGTAGGAGAGTCGCCCAAGGTAAGTAATCGACCAAGGTAAGTTTGTTTAGATTTAAATTTAAATTTCATCTATCATCTTAAGCACCAAGGTATATGGGTCAGCCCATATTAATATTGCCTTATTTCATTCTTTAGAAAGTTGGCTAGCATTAATAAAAACTCTTCACACTTTCTCCATTATGTTTAAATCTTTAATTTAAACATGTATATATATCTCTAAATCGATCTTCCAATTTCACCATCTTTCCTCAATAGGAATGTATAACGAACTACTCTTATTTTGCTTTGACATCAATGACTTCGTTAATGACTCCGTGTTTTCGACATCAATGACAACATATTCCAACAATCTCCACAACAATCTCTTTGAAATCAATAACAACACCTCTTTATCACCAACATGCTTCAATGGATACTTCAATACCTTTGAATCCTCATGACATCAATGACAACAAGTAACAATCTCTTCATTCTTCCTTTCACATCAATGACAATCTCTTTGACAACCTTGTCCATATATCCTGGACAACTAATCCAACAATCTCCTAACCGTCTCTTTGACATCAATGACAATATTTCCAACACACCTTTGAATATTGTTTGTCAATGTATGTCCCCTTTCAAGATTTTCCCTATTTCTTAACCTGTAACAATACTAATTACTAGAAAAGGACATTAGAAATATTAAAGATCAATAAATTAAGATAATATTCAATTCATAGCATCATTCATATTAAATTCATCTATCATTCATATTAAGTTCATCTATCATAGCATAATTAATAATGAGATCAATACTTCATAACATAAATAATGAGATCAATCATCATAGCATAATCAATATTTAGTTCAATCCATCATCACACGATTCCTCAAGCCAATCACATATTGAATTTCCCAGGAGTGTTAGTAACAATATTGTTGAGAGCATGAAAGGGGTCAGTCCACCTAACATCTCCTAGTCCACCTTGGAGGTTGGTCATCCTCCTTGATCAAGCCCAGGAGCACTTAGTCGCCTCCTAGCCTACGAGTCTCATCTCGAGGTGGCGTGCTTGATAAGATGCATGAAGACTGCTATTCAACAAGCCCGAGAGCACTCATATACCTCCCGACCCATGGGCAACTAACTCGGGGTGGCATGCTTGATGAAGAGGCCTATCGACACTTCACCACCTCGTGAACCTCGAAAGGGCCATCATTACCTACTTATTAACATCACCTTATTTCAATTGTATTGCTTGGGAATTGGTATGATTGATATACGTACCTCTTGATGGATTCCACTCTAATGTTATAAATATTGTCTCTGCTATTATCAATTATTGCATAAATAAAGATATCACTATTGATATATTACGTTCTGCCTTATATATATTCTTTCCTTTATTTTTGCTTTTATATTCCAATAATTATTCTTGCTCGATCTCTGCCCTTCAAATGCACTTCACAAACTTCTTAATATATCTTCCCAAGGAGGGTGACTTAATGAAGGAACACACCTATAAGAGGCAACCTTTCATAAAGATGTGTCTTTTGCTAACAAAACCCTACAACCTTGATCGCTACCTTAACAATAATAATTGTTACTCTATGATCATCATTGTCTTCTTCATAAGGATTGTTGTTGCCTTGTTTACCTTTATCACACACTTCACTTTTGCATCGCTACCCTCTAACATATATACATGTGTATCTTGGCAAGGATGGTTGGTCAACATTAAAGGTGGTCGGCCATGCATTAATTTAAATTATTTTAACTTTCTTATGGCAGTCGGCCTCATCTCATTTGCAATTTAAATTGCCAAAACATGGGTCGGCCTCTGTCATGTAAATTAAATCTTTAATTTAATTATCCTTATTCATTTCTCTTACTCTCTTTCTTTATTAAGCGATCTCCTGTACCAAATCTATCCTGTGAGGGATATTACAATCAAGGAGGAAGGTATGCAATAGGTGTTCTCTAGGGGGAACATACACGACCCAACTGCCATTGCATCTCTCAACCTACCTTTGGAAGAAGGAGACCTTGCCAAATGAATTGGAATGTCATGGACATAAAAAAAAAATTTACTACTGAATCATCAACTTGCTCACATTTTTGCAAATTCATTAACCCTACCACTATATTTTTCTTCACCTGTAGAAGAAATGGCCTTCCTCTTCTCTCTATAATAATCCTCTCCAACCGATAGATTGGAATACTCATTAATAGATTGCAATGTTTTGAATGAACATTTCTTAGTAGCACTAGCATGTTATTCCTCACTCTCCCCAACCAACTTTACCATTTCAACTTCTTGTTCCAACATTATATCTTTACAAACTCTAACCCCATGTCCACTCTGACCCAATAAATGGTGTCCAACCCTACTATAGCCCCCATGATAATCAATTTTGCAAACATGACACAAACAATGCTTGTTGCCCCCTAAAATTTTAGTGCTTAAATTGGTGGCAAATTGCAACAAGGGTTTTTTAGGGTTGAAAGGGCCTTTTGCAAATTTTTGAATAGGATGAAAGGCATGCGAAACAATCTTGTGGAGTTCCAAAAGAACTTGTGTTTTGATTTTCCGAAGAATGATCCATTTTGTTTACTTTAACTTCTTCATTGCTCATCTCATTCACATTCTCATCACTATAGCTATTGCTCATTTTTATGTCATAAATATTTCATAGGTTTTAACTTTGTAGTGTTTTTGTGCGACAACAAACTAAAATCAAAGAATTTTAAAACTAATTACAAACCCTCCCTAACAAAAAAACAAAAAGAAAAAAAATAATCAAAGGGACATACCATGATGCCAAATAGTTGAAGTTCCAAACCAGTGGATATCTTCTTTATATTGCAAAAGAATAGTCTCACTTTCAACCTTCAGGAAATCCCCAACAACAACAAGGCAAAGCAATTCACTTTCAATCTACCAATAGCAACAGTGAACACCTATTTAAAATGCTCAAATGAATGAGTTTGCTTTAATGTTTTACGGTGAATAAGGGGTGTGGGAGGGTTTGTGGGACCCCCACGCCCCTTTTAAAACCAATAGTTTTTTGCCAAGTGCTTTTTTTTAAAACATTATAAAATTTTATACCATGTTGGGGACATTTGGTTGTCCTAGGACAGTCGAGATACATTTGAGATGCCTTGACCGCCTTGGGGATGACTAGGCGTCCGCAATAAGTTCTTGTCATTTCGTATGTTAGGGACGTGTTTCCGAAACATTCCTAGGTTTTGCAAACTTTTGGAAACATCCCGTGTTGCCATACTATACTCAAAATGCAGAAGGGGATGGGGATGGGTGTTAGTTAAGGGCCATGGATGTGTCCCTGTGTAACATATGAATTTCTATTTTATTGCTTATGTTGTACCCATACAAAACCAAATTGTGTCACTCATTTGTCATCTTCAAATTGTCATTTTTAGTCAAGTCAATATTTTAAAGACGTCGTAAAATTTATTGGTTTCGAAATCATTTTCCAAATATCAAGTGATTGTAAAATGTTCACTTCAAGTCTGTTTGTTTGTTCACCCATGTCAAAATCCTCGTAAGACATTGAAAGTCATGTTTGAGTTAGTTTTTCAAAAGTTAAAATCAAATGTTTGAGTCAAATGTCTCGTCAAATTCATGTGTCTGAGTCCATATATGGAATTGTTAAGTCTCTATCAGCTTGTCAAATTGTCAAGTTTTGTAAAATATTTTGTTGTAAATTGTCATATTTTCTTATTTTGACCTTGTTCGTAAATTTAATATTAAGTGTTGGTAAAAAATCAATTATTATTTTCAAAGATAATTGTTATTAATTTATTAATAATTATTATCAAAATAATAATAAATAAAAATTAAAAAATCTTAAAAATAAAATAATAAAAAATAAAAAACCTTTATAAAAGCACGTTCATTTTGAATGGACATGCCTTTATAAAAAGGTTATTAAAAAATCAAAACCTAAATATAAAAATTAAGAAAAGCGTTCCATTGATAAAGTAAACGTGTTTTTATGAAAGGTAAATGAATGAATGAAAGATTTTAATAACGTCCACGAGGCCACAACAGCCTAAGGGACCCAGAACTGCACAACACGAACCAAAAAACAAGGCAGCAAAACACTAAACAGTTTGAAGCCTCCTTTCGAGATCGGATCTCCTACAGTGAATTTTAACTATAAGCAAAACAAAAAAAAGAGTATAAGCAAGGAAGTTCAAACGCTTCTTAGTCAGCATACAAAGGGCAGGAGGAAGAGAGGTAATGTCGACTCAAATCAAGACTACACTTTATCATGCCAAATCAGCAAACAATGAAGGCGCTTCACTAGAGAAAATCAACGCTAATATCCTCCTCTTCACGCTGGTTCAAGGATGAAATTCCTCAAGATTTTATGAAACGTGCCTATCACAAAGAAGAAAAGCGCCTGAGAAAGTATCCAAAGCACTTCAGAAACACTTTAAAACCCATGCACCAGCTTCTAAGGAGGAAAAATCGCGTTTGGGAAAGTCTAAATCGCTCCCATACAAAGATATAACGCCTCTTCGTCAGATTCCTCACCTGCCTAAACCTCAGAAAGAGGAGATATATAGCAATGGCATGTTGTTTAGTTTCCTCATGGGCCCGAGTAAGAAATTCACGCCTATCTAAGGATAGAGCGCCTCCTCAGAGGATTTCCACATCTCATTCCAGTTAATAGGCAAAAGTTTGTGAAAGTATAAGGTCGCTTCCTTCATGCCTCAGATGTGCCTTTACAAAGATATGAGTGCAGTCGTCTTCAATCAAAGGCACCATCAGAGACAAAGGCAGGTTAAACAAGTCATTACGGAGGGCTATTCTTAAATATCATCCACTTCAACAGTTAAAGATCCATTTTGACCAATAAAAATAGGACAAATATTTACCACTTTTTATTGTGAATGAGGTGTAAAATTGCTATTGACTATTTAACCACTGAAATTGATGATATTTAAGTAGAGTGATTACGGAGGTAAGAGGCACCAACATGTAGATTAAAAAAGGTATCGAGCCTGTATGAGAAACAAAGCACCTATCAACAAATCTAACACATCCAAATTAGAGGCAATACAAAATAAATGCCATCAAAGAGTGGGAATGTGTCATGTTTCAACTCAGACGTCTGTCAAAGAATCAACTCCCAGAAGAGAGCAATTGAAGAAAAGCATAATAGTGTTCGAAGTTGAGAATTTGAATCTTCAGATTCGAGTCATCAAGATTCTTGAATTGACATGATTTTCAGTTTGCCAAATGTTGTTGAAGTGCCGAAAAAGTTTCATCAGTATTGCCCATAGCCACCTACAAACAAATCTGTTTTTAGCGTGGGCTAAAAATAGATCTTCATCAATGAGAGAAAGTACCTTCAAAATTGTTAATTTGGGCCTTCGCTATTTTCGGTGATAACTCAAGTTAGCTTTTCGCTCAACTGACATGTAGAGGATGTGAGCATGAAGTCACAGTTCAAGCAGAGTTCAAGCGGAGTTTGCATGTTTTAAATCATTAGTTGAGCTACAGTTGCATGAGTTTAGTTTCAGTTTAAATTGAGTAGATAGTTTGTAATAAGTTTGCATATCAATTGTCATGCAAACAATAGTCAACTAGGTTAGAGTTCAGTTAATTATTCTCATGCATTTACTTTGTAATAGTATAAATAAGTGTTTTTGCACATAGATTGGGGAGACATTATTAGTTAGTTTTTTTAGAGCTCTTTAGGAGTTAGCATTTTTCATTATTTATTTTCCAGAGTAGAGAAATCAATTGTACTAGTGAGTGAACATCAATAAAAATGACAATTCTCATGCCTTGATTATGCTGGAGTTGTTAATCACCTAGTGTTCGAATTGTGATTTTGTGTCTCATTCAAGAACATTCTTTATGCTTGTTTTTTTCTAATGGATGTAATTGCAATGTGTTGTTTCCGGTGCTGAAGGTTAAGTCGGTTCAGTGAATTTGCAAACTTTGTGTCGCAAATGAAGTGGGTGATATAAGCAGTGGCTTTGTATTGTCTTGTACTCGATTTAATGTTGGCATTTTGTGAGGCCCACCCTTGTGCGCCCGTTTTAGTGGCACTATTGGACCTAATTGTATTGCCTTACCTAGGCTTAGGGTTTTGTTTATGGTATGGTGACCTTGTCCAAGAGTCGATATGGTGTTGTTGTGGATCTATTTATAAGGTAGTTGTGTTGTTTGTGTATGTGAGATATGTGTCTTGACTTAATAAATCATTTATTGTTCGACTATGATGATTTAGTTAGAAATGATTAGGTTAATTCTCAATTTTTAGATGAAATATGATTTGCCTTGCCGTTGATTGTTTCAATTACAAATGTGAATGGATTTTAGTGATAAAGGAAAATTGGAAAGGATTATATCTTCGAACATAGGGATAAGTTTGTAATGTGGTTGATTATGTTACTTCTTGATTATTGTGAAATAAATTGTAATTAAATTATAATATTCTAAGTGAGATTGAATTGTTGCTATGGTTATTAGAACCCCTGATTATTGGTGATGGATTAGTTTAAGTTATTAATACTTTTAGCTTCCGCATTGTAAATTGGAATTTTTTTATTAGTTAACATTTTAGGGTTAGGGTTTCGACTTGGGTCGAAATCGTCGTTGTTTCTTTGTCTAGAAAACCCTGAGGAATTGTCCCTCAAAGAGACCTTCCCTCATGGCGATGCTTCTTGTGACACCTAGACCTTGTTAGTTAACTGCCATGTCTATAAGATGCGAAAGGAGTTTCGCGCTTCACAGGCGTCTTCATTTTCTGCCTCGTTCTTATGTGGCGTGCTCAACACTTGTTTCTCATACAACAACAAGAAGTGCACTTATCACCGAGCACGCATATAGTGCGCGAGGGGGTTTTAGAGTCGGGTTGGAATTTTTTACGATATTTTGAGTTTCATGACCACATGTAAAATGTGGACATGACATTTGGTATCAGAGCCCAAGTTTCAAACACTAGGAACTCTGGGTGTGTACAAGTGTTTGTGTTGGGCCACTTGTTGGTCATGTGTACTTGAGTCGCATGTCAAACTCTAGCTTGGTTAGTGATGAGTTCGTAAGACACCTTGCATGGGAACAACTAGTTTCCCTCGATTTTGCTTTCTACTAACCCCCTTGTACAACTTAGAGTCATAAGTACTTGGGGAGTGTAATCACGACGAATAGAGTGCGTTAGAGACCTTGCAAGTCCTTATTTCGAAAGAGTTTAGCCAACTTCTTGATAATGTTATCTTTGTAGAAGGTTAATTGTTTGAGTATTGCTAGGGTTGTATTCTAGTAGAGTCTTGCTCCTTCTTCCTAGTTGAATGGCGTAATTTGATCCTTCCTTGGAGATCGTTGACAACCTATTTGTACCTCACCCTTGGAAAGGTGTTATTGTGGTAAGGTTTAACTCTTTTGGCTACCCTGGAGTCTTGACCTTGTGAATGTTTGAGTGGCACATTGCATGTTGTGAGTGTTATCACGTTGTATGAGACTTACCATTTTCTGAGAATGTTGAGTTGTGGTTACCCTGCCATGTAGGAAGAAAGAAATGTATTAGAGTGGTACACTAACCTTGGACAAAGACTCAAGCTCCCTATTACGTTTATCCCCCACCTTGTTGTCTAGATAACTTTTGTATTGTGGAGTGAATTTCTATCTTATTTAGTGGACTCATGTCTGAATTGTGAAGGAGTTAAAGATCTATGGTTATCCTATGACTTAAGTTATAGGGTTAAGCACCTTGATGGATGATTGCCACTTGAAGAGTGGAAAGAAGAGAATGATGATCGATTCTCTTGTGGAATGTGTCTATGATACCTACATCGTGAGGATGGGATAGTGGATGTTAAAAGGGTATGGTATGTAAGGCCTTTTATGGCTATCTTCTTATGTAGGCCTTTTGGGTTAGGTGGAAGAATAGTGGTGGCCTCAAGAACCACTTCCTTGTTGCGAATTTTGTGACACTTGTGCCATGAAAAGATAATCTCCTTGTAACATATGGGTGTCTAGTGTTTAATAAAGGCTATGCACTACTCTTAGCATTAAATTGTAATGCGATATATTCGCGTAAAGAAGATACCTCATTTAGTTGATGGTATAAAGGTGGTTTGTTGCATGATGTTTGAACCATGTAATGATAGTTGTGGAGTAAAATCTAGTTGGGTGTGTAATTTTCTAGTAAGGGCTTAAGTGCAACTTGACCCCTACCTTGCCACCCTTGTTTCATTGGTCTTTGCATACCTTTATGTCTTGTTACGGTGATGAATCTCACTTGGGAGAAACTTACGTCTATGTACATGGAAGTCAATAGTGAAGCCTTGTGATGGCGAGTTGGGTTACAGTAAAGAAAGTGAAGATTTGGGAATGCTTGTCCTTTTTGGTTTGTTGTGAAAACCCTCTAGAAGTTCCTCCTTGTCTTTTAGTATGGAAGGATGCATGGGATGCTTAAGGTGTTTGCATAGTTGTTGCAACAAGATAGCGTAATGACAACCCTTCTTTCTTGAACCTTTAGGTTGTTGGATTTTTGTAAGGTCTCAGGATAAGTTCCTCTATGTAATTGGATGCACAATCCCATGATGTTGTTCATAATGAAATTGAAAAATATTATGTTATGGAATGCAATAATCCAAGGTGTTGAATCGAATAGGGATTCGCACACTTTGCTTTAGGGTAATGAATGTGATTAGTCACTTGAATTGTTATCTTGGAAGTGTTTGGGATTGTAAGTATGTGTTGTGAAGTTGGTTTCGATTTGTAAGTTTTGGTAAGCTTGGTAATTATACCTATTGGTATTTAGTAGATAAGTGTTGTGGACGACACATGAGATTGGGATGTTGTTTGGGGTGATTTTGGAAGATAACGTATTGAGACCCCTACATGCCTTTAAATCCTTATTCGTGTACCTCATTCTCCATGGGTACTAGGCTTGTACCGCTATCTTTATTTGACCCTTAGCAAGGCATGAGGTTATGGGAGTTGTTAAGACTATAGTTTTGAACTTTGAGTTTAAATTATGGACACTTTGGTTGGGGTTTTCCAACTTTGTCACATAGAATTGGTGCTAGGATAAGTTAACATGGTGTTAGTCATGACTAGGGTTGGTATGGAATGGTTCCCACTCTAGTGTCTTGGTATCTTGAGAGAGATTAGTTGTATTTATGAACTGCTTTGTGTGTTCACAAGTTATGGAAGTAAGTTAGAGAATTTAAGATGGATTTGGTAGTATCCATGAAGAGGTTGGTATGTGTTCCTTGCTAGGAAGAATTAAAGGCACTACTTCGAAGGTACTCTTAGGATACATGACTTTTGGCAATATTTTCCAAGCATGTCCTAGGTTGCCTAGAATATGTGGGTGTTTGTTTAGATGAGATGTTTCATGATCTTAGTTTAGAGTGTGACCATTATTCCTCTTCTCCTTCTTTGTGACTATGTTACATACATATGATGTTGTAATGTGCAATTTTGGCAAAATTGTTAAAGATAATTATCTACTTATTGATGAAATTTTATTGATTGAAAATCCAACAGTGTTGGAATTCTTTTCTTGGGCTATTTAGCCGATTTACTTTCTTATAGTCCTCTTGCCTCAAGTTCTTGGTTAATCATATCTCGATTCAAATTTTGAATATTGAATTGTGGCGCCACTTTTAAATTTGATTTATCTTTTGAATTTTATTCATTAAATTTTATTTAAAAAGCTTGTCTTTTGCAAGCTTGTTATTTTGAGGATTTGCTATTTGTTGCTACTGTTGGTACCTATGTAGTGATGTGACTTATGTAATATACCCTAACAATAAGGGGTATTTGGTGAGAGGAAAATGGGGATACTTGGTCTTGGTTATGATGTCATAAGGTTGAGGTTAGTAGATTGAGTCGGTAATGGTTGGTCAAAATTCCTTGTTGATATGGGGCCTTGACGAGTATTACTCTGGTACTTTCCCTTTTGGAAGGCTAAATCTTTAAGCCAACAAGAGAAGAATGCTAGAATGAATTGAAGTAGTTAGGTTGGGAAAACCTTGAGATCCTCCTATTGTTGTGTAGACCAATTGTCCTCGTGATATTGGCTCCCTTGTGTTTAAGGCTTTTTGAAAATGCTTCGGTTGTTTAGAGGTTGACTCTTGAGTTTTGTAGTGACGTGGGTGTTTAGTTTTTGTTCCTTGATGCTAGGAACGTATGGATGTGTTATGGTTCTTATCTATTCTACAAGTTCAACCTTGGCAATTTAGTAGAGACTTGTTGATAGAAAAGGCAGTTGAGACTTGGGAGTCCTGTGTGTATTGCATGGAATCTAAAGTGCTTTAGCTTAGCATCGGTGGTTTGGTGAGTTAGTGCATGTTTGGGGCTACGATCGGTAAGGTAATTATGTCTAGTTGGATTGCCCAACTTCCTTTTGGTTGCTCTTATGTTAGTTTAAGTTATTTCGGATGGCTTAGAGAGAACAAGAATCTGGTAAAGTTAGTGATGTCGAAAATGCCTTTAGTGGTGCTAACCTTCTTGGTGTGACTTCATCTTTTATGGCCTTGAAAATTCTTGGTGATCTTTCTTAGGGCAATTAATGCCCTTGTGTTTGGTAATGCTAGTAAAGTTTTTGGTGAATGTGTTGTTTTTAGACCCTTGACTTCTCCTAATTGGAGGTTATCCTCTAGATTAATTTTTTTAAGCAATTACCTTAGCAGGTTCCTTAGTGTTTCTTACTGTTGATTTAGAAATCATTTTGAGTTCACCACCTTGTTTGGCATGATTGAAGGTGGGTTGTTCTACCCTACCTCCATGTTAACTTTTAGGAGGAAGTTTAGCTCTAGGGGAGCAGGGGGATGTGAGGCCCACCCTTGTGCGACCGTTTTAGTGGCACTATTGGACCTAATTGTATTGCCTTACCTAGGCTTAGGGTTTTGTTTATGGTATGGTGACCTTGTCCAAGAATCGATATGGTGTTGTTGTGGATCTATTTATAGGGTAGTTGTGTTGTTTGTGTATGTGAGATACGTGTCTTGATAAATCATTTATTGTTCGACTGTGATGATTTAGTTAGAAGTGATTAGGTTAATTCTCAATTTTTAGATGAAATATGATTTGCCTTGCCATTGATTGTTTCAATTACAAATGTGAATGGATTTTAGTGATATAGGAAAATTGGAAAGGATTATATCTTTGAACATAGAGATAAATTTGTAATGTGGTTGATTATGTTGCTTCTTGATTATTGTGAAATGAATTGAAATTAAATTATAATATTCTAAGTGATTGAATTGTTGTTATGGTTATTAGAATACCTGATTATTGATGATGGATTAGTTTAAGTTATTAATACTTTTAGCTTCTGCATCGTAAATTGGAATTCTTTTTCTTAGTTAACATTTTAGGGTTAGGGTTTCAACTTGGGTTGAAATCGTCTTTGTTTCTTCGTCTAGCCTAGGGAATTGTCCTCAAAGAGACCTTCCCTCATGGCGACGCTTCTTGCGGTGCCTAGACCTTGTTAGTTAACCCCCATGTCTATAAGATGTGAAAAGAGTTAGCACTTCCTAGGCATCTTCGTTTTCTGCCTTGTTCTTATGTGGCGTGCTCAATACTTGTTGCTCATGCAACAACAAGAAGTGCACTTATCACTGAGTGCGCATATAGCGTGCAAGAGGGTTTTAGAGTCGAGTTGGAAATTTTTTGATATTTTGTGTTTCATGACCACATGTAAAATGTGGGCATGACACATTCGCAATTATATGTTTATGTTAATTTGTTCGATCCAATCCATGATACTTGTCCTTCTTAGCCTCTGAGTTTAGTTGAATAGTGCAAGTATGTAGTCTAGTTTCTGATTCCAATCAAAAAGTACAAAATTCTTGCTTCGTTGTTGAAAGTGTCTATGCCTTTCGCACATTGCAAAACCAAAAAAAGATTGCAAAATTTCATATTTTATTCAGCATAAGTATGGAAAACCTTTGAAAACAATGTACATACTCTGTCGTTTTAAGATTTTACAAGGAGCTTCCCCTTCAAATTTGAAGAGCGGTTGCACCGCATATTTGTCTGTTTTACATTCGCTTTGAAAGGTGCAAAATAAAGTGCTAACAGCTTACAATTTACATTGTTGTGTATAGCCTTAAGGCTCATGTACCTGTACAATTTCCATATTGGTACTAATCCAAGTACCTCCTAGGTTCTACTATCCTAGATACTCGACTATCATAATAAGGTTATCATGGTTAGGACGCCATTATACTTATATTAACATTTAGGTGGTTTTTGCACATTTAGCATTGAATTATGTAAGATTGCCATTCAATAATCATATTCAGAGCTTATGGTCCTATTGTATCTTACATGTCCAATGCACCATATTTTGTTTGATTTGCTAAGCACCCATTAGATGAAGAAAATATGTAGACCTATTTATTTAGGAATTTCCATGATAGATGCAACTTCTTGTAACTTCTTTGCAATGTTCTCAAATACCAGAACCATGATAATGAACTGCAAAAGTCTTGAGTTCAGCATTTAGACAAGTACTCAAACCAATACTAGGCATGCCCTCTCAATCCGAGTCTTGAATGGTAAATAATAAACAAACCTAGAAGTATTTTTCTTGCATCAATTTTTTTTTTAACTTTTACGTATCTTGAGTAGCCTGAGTCCACTGTCTTGACAAACATAAATTGAATGAGAGGTACTCTAGCATTGGTATTAAGTAATAGAAATTTGATGCACTGCACAAAGCATGGTAAATAACTAACAGGAAATTCTAACAACCTATATATTTAATATTTGATACACCAACAACAATTTAGATTCAGACATATAACACCTCTTCAAGGAAGAGTAATCAACTTAATTAAATTTGTTGGAACATCTAGTGTAAAATGGCATGTAATTGTTAAACATGTTAAACAACATGCACAGCATGAAATCAATCGCATATGAAAAGAAAACTAAAATCAGCCAACCTTTGGAGACGAACAGAGGAAGTAAACTGCAGAATGCAAATAACTAGAAATATATTGTAATACAAAAGAATGTTAGTAAAAATCCCCATTTGCACCCGAAACATATTATTTGTTTCGGAGGCTTCTTTTAGAGAGCCTAAATATATTTATAATAAGAATGTCATTTGAATGATGAGCATAGATGTTATTTCAGCTGACATCAAAAGGTATGACACTACATTTGATTGCGCATCAATAAAATCAAATATAGTATAAGGGACAAACACTATTGAGACTTCAAATTGAAGTCAAATGCCTAACCTCAGAAGTATTAAATGTTGTATTTAGATATGAAGAGATTTCTAATTTTTGAAATACCTTCAATTCAATAAGTTAAATACAATCATGATTATGTTTTTCTGAATGACGCAATCATACCAGCAATCTTATTCAACAAATCCAAAGCTGAGCCATTCTTCTCAGAATCTGTTGGAGAAGTCCACTCTTGATAAGAATGCAAACTTCCAGTAAAATCCGTAAAAAGCCCATCAACTCCAATCACTTTAAGCCAATATGCATACTCTGCATATGGGTCTTGATGAAAATTGAAATGCAAAAACTGGTTTTCATTCCTGTAGGTGTAAGGATGAACCTAAAATATGTGGGCAAAAGGCTTTCAGTCAGACAGCATCAATGATATAATAACTATAACATTAGACTCTAAGATCTAAATTTTTATTTAGATGCAAAGTTTTTACAATCTTTGTCCGTTCTGTCTGGCAGTATCTTCATCTTTGACTTGGCCAAAATAATTGCAACACCAAATCACGTCATGTTAAAAACAAGGAATAAATTGTGGGATCAAACTAAATGCATGTCTACAAATTGCACAAAGAACACAATCAACTCTTGCGCTAAGAAAATAAAAGTGCATTTAAAAAAGCAGATGCACATAATTCAAAACTATTGGCTGACATCAACTTGTGTACTTCTCCAAAATCAAAGAAACTTAAAATGCAAGCTTTACAAAAAAGGTGTCTGCTGAATAAAACCAATGATGCTTAATTTCAGCTATATTTTAGAGGGGATCAAGAATTTCCTTGACTATAATACAAAATCGTATAAATCGATATATATATATGGCAGAGGATGACAATATATATGTTCACATATATAAGCTTTAATGTTTCTGAAATATTACCTATTCATGAAGATCTGAAATATTAGGCTACAAAAGTACACAAATGTTTATAGCATATAGTTATGGAAATGAAAGAACGTATACTTAACAAATACAATGGCCACTGATTTTAGCATAAGAAATTGAATCATTGAACATATGATGTGTGCAATCTATTACTCTGTAGAACTAAACAACTGGAGAATACTACCCAACAATCCATATTGTTCTTTTGACAAGCATAGGATCACCAAGTTTTCAATCTTGGAACACAAGATTGAATAAGAGTATGTGAGCATATGATCTCAATGACACATTGTTTGGAGAGCATGAAAACATATCAAGCAAATTGTTGAATCCAACTTTCTTGAGGTGCCTTTGGGGCCACTTGTAGATTTTGGAAAAAATCATCATATTTAACATCAAGTTGGGCATGTTTAAATTGCATGGCTTGAAGCCATGAATTTCATTTGTGTGAGCAATGTGAATATTCAAGAGTGACTAGTCATAACTATGAATATTATATTCCTCTTCTTTTGTTCCTCTTCAAGTTCACAGCTGCAAGTGCAAAAATGATTGTGGTAATAATGAATGCCAATTTAAATGGGTGAGTGGGTTAAATGTATGGTGTGTTTAGGGTTTTATAAGGAGCATGAGAGGGCTTGTGGGTCCCACATCCTTTCTTCTTCTTTCTTTTTTTGTAAACAATAGCTATTTTTAAAATTAAAAAAGAGGTGTAAAAAAGAGGTGCGTCTCCAATTTTCTCAAAAGACAAGGGATGGCCAAGAGATAACCTTTGTCGTCCCCATGTGGGGATGGCAATGTGGATGAGGATATGGGGCTCGAGGGTAGGGACACATCCTCGTGTATCCCTACAAAAAAGGATTGGCTGCATTTTATCAGAAGGGAGTTGTGTTGCAACATTTGCTAAACAACACGCTATTTAGTTCACAAACCTCCTTTGATGTCTTATCATGTTGTCCTTGAATTGGAAAGCCAACTTAAATTTTTTGAACAATACCATGGATTTGCCAATTTGTCTACCCCCTTCAATAATGAGCTTCTCTATCAACAAATCCAACACAAGATGCAACCCTTGTTCAAGGGCCAATAGCATTATTTATTTGGTGACCTATGTATCTCATGTAAGCCTCTAGAAGAGAGCTCAAAGAGGTTCTACAGATTCCACCTATCCCTGATTTTCCTGGGTTATGTTTGGAGACTCTTGAAATTCAATATAATCCACCATGCAGGAGTAGGGCTCCATTTTTTGCATAGGTTTTGTGGAAAAAATATTAAGAGTAGTGTCCAATGACTCCCCATTTTTGAGCAATGACCAAGCCATTGAGAACCGATGCAACAAGGCCTTTCTTGTTGGCAGTGTAAAATCAGGTTGTGATCACCATCTGTATCTTGATTGTTTAGACCATAGCCCAAAAAATCGTTTGGGAAAAAAAATCGGCAAATCAAAAGTATAAGATTTTTTCAAAAAATCGTAAAAAAATCGGGAAGAAATCGTGAATAAATAGGATCTCCTAAAACCGTCGAAAAATACAAAAAGGAGAAGAAATCCTAATTGTTTTTAAATGATATAAATTTTATAATAGAATAATAAATATTATATTTTAATATTATAATATAACTATTAATAATAATATTTATAATATATTATTATATTTATAATAAATATTAATAATATAATATATATAATATTATATTATATTAATGTAGAAAAATATAGATTAATGATAAAAATATTATATTATAATATTATAATAGAATAATAAACACAAATAATATATTAAATATTATTAATATTATTATATAATATTATATTAATGATATAAATAATATAATAAAATAATAAACAAAAATAATATATTATATATTAAAAATATTGATATTATAATATACAACTATTATATTGTTAATATTATATATATAATTTTTTTTTTTTATTGGTATATATATAATATATTATTAGTATTTATTATTCTATTTATAATATTTATACATTAATATATTATAATATTATAACTTATATTTAATATTTATACATTAATATATTATAATATTATAAATTATATTTATTATTTATACAGCCGATAGGCTTTTATATGCGAGCATTATAGTGCTCCGAAAATTGTTTCGCGCCATAAAAAAAAATCGTGCCGGAAAATTTTCTGAACTCGTCGGTTGTTCTCACGCCGTAAAAGAATTCACACCGGAAGATTTTCTGAACTCGTCCGTTATTCTTAGGCCGGGCAAAAATCATGTGAGAAAGTTTAAATATGGGCTATATTTGCAGTAAATTGGCTTTAAACGAAATGAAAACCCTAGACGCCCTGATGAGCACAATTTATATTAAAAACCCCAATTTTTTTGGGTCAAAAATCGCCTCACTTGGCGATTCGCGATTTTCTGGCGATTTATGCTTCTATGGTTTAGACCATCACTTCAGTAGGACTGGAAGTGTTTTGAAAAATGTGGCTGTTATGTTCTACCATAGGTACAATATTATGAATCCCAAAGCCATTTTGTGGATGAGTTTTAGGATTGTCATCTAACCTTCATTCCATCACCATTTTCCAGTTCCTTGCCAAATGTTTGCATTGTTTAGCCCTGTGAGAAAGAGAGAAGCACAGTCCTGTATATGTTATCAGCAAGGATGAATTGATGAAAGAAGTGGGTGGTTGTTTCTTACTTGCATGGGCAATTAGGGAAGGCATTGGAGCTCACAAAACCCCCACCCTTAGTTGGTCATGCAGAAGGATCTTGTATCGGATTGTCAACCAAAGAATGCATTTGATTTTAAGCCAATCAAGGGTATTCCATAATGTTCCCTATTTCCCTTGGGGAGGGTTGGGGTTGAAAGCTTAAAGAGATCCTCAAAGTTAGAAGTAGTAGTACATTCCCTAGGGTTTGAGTGTGTCCATTGAATTTGATTTGGGGTGGGTGATCTATAGACAAGTCAATGCTGGAGAATATCTCTTAATTGGCACATTTGTTGATCAAAGAATTTCTGTAGTTTGACCTTTGTTGTCCATGTCCATTGTGGTAGGCTTGTTGCCAAATTAGAATAGTAGTTAGCTATTTAATATAGGTATTGTGACTGAAGAGGCATTTTTTCGATTCTAAAGCTAATTTGTGACAATCAATGGATAGTAATTCCTACTATCCTCCCAAAGTGTGTAATGTCCCCAATCAATGGATAGCAATTCCTACTATCCCCCTAGAGTATGTAATGTCCCCAATTGGAAAACCCTACGAAACAAGCAACATTTTATGTATTTTACTATTTTTGAAAAGAAATGTAATGAAATAGCAAGTACCAAATTTTGTTCACAATTTCAAAACCCTTAATTTATTGATATCAATCCACAATTGCAACATTCAATATCAAATCTTGCTGATTTATGTTATGATAAACCCTAGGATGTTAGTTGAAGACAAATCTAATATAGGACAGCCAATGCAATCTCCCAATATGATTTATTGAATAGTACAGCCATTGTAAATTGTTTTACAACATTGAATGATGATGCTTGCAAATGTGTAACTAGCAAGTAGAGAGTGGTGGTTGATGTAGGAATAGTACGACGACGGTTGAGAGGTGTATGACCTACTGTACGACGGTTGGGAATGGCAAAAATCAGTGAATGAAGAGTGGATAGACTGCCAAACAAGTGGTTGTAATGTCCCTTACCTAAATTGCCCTAGAAATTCAAATGCCACAAGTTAGGTTTAGGGTTTATGATTTACCACATAGAATATCTTTTAAATTACGTAATTCTTGGACTTGAATTTTGCAGTCATAACATAGGAAAAACATATACAAAATATAGATATACATATATACATCTTTAATCATTAGGGTTAGAAAAGATTACATTGCATTCAAATTCATAAATAATATCACTATAGAGAAATCATATATTCATTATTATGCAGCTAATTCAGTTTGTTTGCGAAATTCAGTCATAGAAGAGGGGGTACAAGGAAGCATGGCAGGGTGCCTTAAGATGACCGTTCTCCCTCCATGCAATCCCCCCACCATTCTTCTTTGACTAGTGATCTTAAATTTGTCAATAAACCCTCAACATGGAGATTAGGAGGAGAGTTTTGCCCTTGGGTGCCCTTAGTCGTTCTCTCCCTTTCACAGGGCAGTAGGGTGCCCTAGTAGTTGTTCTCTCCCTACTTGCCACTATAAAGGGGTGCCCTTAACCGTTCTCTCCCATAGTGCATACTTTCTCCTTGTCCTTGTTGACAGGTTATTGAAATATTATATGTATTTTTATATATGAGAGTGATATGCAATAAGTAAAGATAAATGACAGTCAATATATTTTCACAATGATCTGACCTAATGTTCCTTATTTTATTTCTGCATTTATATTCAATAATGATTCTTATTGAACTCCTAGTTCAGTTCAAGAATTGCAATGTATCCTTTTGTTGTCCACAATAGTTTAAATGACTGAATAAATATATATATATCTTTGCGGATGGAATTTGTATGCCTGTTGTTATAATCAATAATCCATGTCCTCCGATTGATGTCAATTGTGTTTCCTTTTATATCTCTTCAATGGTGGCGACTTCATGAGATCCTTGTATCCTTTGCCATGGGACGTATCTCTTTATACAGATCACACCTCATTAAATATGGATCACTTAACATATTTAGTCGATCCCTTTTGAAATGATGTCGGCCTCCTCTTGTCTTTTAAATGAAATGTTTTGCCTCTTATGGAGAGTCGGCCAAAACTGATCGCTTATCTTTCTTTAATCGCACCCCTTAATTGTCTAATAACTAAGTCTTTGTCTTATATGTAGTGCACTCCATATAAAAGGGAGGTAGGCCTTATCACAAATAAACTTGGTTTCCTTAAGCGTTGTCTTCTTAGTCGACCAGTATGTATTATTATTGTTTATAATTTCATTTTTATGATTTGATCTATTCAGGGGCATGACAGTGGTTCAGCTGGAATACAATGTCAATAATGATGTTTGGCGGCTGCAACAACAATATTTGATCAATATTAATCCTCCAAATGATGGCACTATGCTAGTCAGTGATGTACAAGGGCTATAATGATGCAAATCAATGGTTAATATGACTATTGCAAAGTTGGAAATGATAGATTTTGCTCTCCGAAAGGTGGCGCTCAAGTTGTTTGACTAAAAATTAGACTTATGATGTTGGTACAACAACAAATTCTTTGTGGCTAGGGCTGGGGACCTGCAAATAATGTCGAATCTTATCCAAACCCTCCAAAGATTGATGGAGCAGCAACTAGGGTTTGTCAAAATGGTGTACAATCCTCAGATCCAATGAATGATGATGCAAGTTTGCTCATAAAAATTCTGAAATTGTTGTAGAAACCTCCCAAAATGATGTGGCAACACTATAACAGCAACATATAATGCTCCAAAAGATGAAATCTGTAATGTCCCAAATTATGAGCTAAGTGTGTTTTTGAGCTACATGGGAAATGCAATATTGGAATTTTATTTTCAATTATGAGGTTGGTTTTGATTTTTAATGATTGCATATGATTCATAGCTGGCCGCCAAACATGAAGGAAGGATATATTAAATGCAACATTTATTTATTAAATGATTGCATTGGATCGATGGAATATGAGGTCAATTGGGTTTGTAGAAATTAAATGATTGCATTGGATCGATGGAATATGAGGTCGATTGGGTTTGTGGAAATTAAATGATTGCATTTAATTTGATATTGAGCTTTGAAAATATTTTAAATGCAAATTTTATTATTAAATATTTGCATTGGAGCGGTTGAGGGTTTTTATTAAATGCAAATATCATCATTTAATGCATGCACATGAGGTAGTTGTGGATTGAAGCAAGAATAGAGGAGCATTTTAAATGCAAGTTCATAAATTAAATGCCAAGTTGGTTATGTCAAGGATCAAGATTTTAAATGCTTTGAAGGTTATTAAATGCTTGCATTTGGATAGATTGGTTTATTTAATGCAATCGCCCAATCATTGCAAGTACTAGTTGGAGGTTAGAAGGATTTTAAATGCATTTCAAACACAAAATTAAATGCATGTAGCTGATCGCCCAAGCAAAGAGGAAGATTTTAAATGATTGCAATCTCAAAATTCAATGCAAGTGTCAAAGGCCAAGCTTAAGGAGGATCGATCCATAGAGGAGGAGCAAAATTCATTTAAAATAATTGAAGAATGTTTTAAATGAAAGCATTTCAAGTGAAGATCATTCAATATTGTTCCATTTCCTTAATTTCTATTGATGGATTTCAAAATGCATTCCAAAATTGCCAAGAGGTGGACATCAAAGCTTGAGGAGTTTAAATAGATGACTTGAGCTTCATTTTGGAATGAATGATGCTACGGTATGTTTTCTTTATTATTGTTTATGACTGAAATTTCCGATTTTCTAGTTATTTTTCAAGGAGATGTTCCCTTGAGTGTTGTGGTGATGATCCCATAACAATTTATGAGATGTTGTCATACAGATTTCATCATTGGATTACATTTGTAGGTTAGTTGAAGAGTTTGGAAGTGACATTGATATCTATTTGAAGCTCTTGGTGTAGAGGATTGACTACCAAGGTAGTTGAGTGAATTTGAAACACATTCTGGATGGTATTTTCATATTTTGCAGGGTCTGATTTTGCAACAGCAGGGTTCTGATTTTTATAACAGCAATTTTACATTGGAATTTCAGGGCTTTTTAGGTGAATTTGATCAAGGGTTTGAAGATTGAAGAGTGGTTCTTGATAGAAGACATTCCTATGCATCCATAGAATGCATGTGGAGGAGTTATTTCATGATATTTCATTGTAAACCCTTGGCTGGGCAAAAAATACACTTTCAGCAGTCATATCAGCATACAGAAAAGTTTACATCAGAATTTTATTGAAGCGCTTTCAAGGGTGTTTTGTGTCCATTTGATAGCCATCATCATTCTAGAGGCTTTGGGCTATAGTTGTATGCAAAGTTTGATGTATTTGGGCTTCCAATTGATTTGTAATGAAGTCTGATATAAAATCAGACATGGACTGAAATAAATTCCAGCCACTTGACATTTCATGTTTCATTTTCATATATGCAAAGTTGATGTGAGTTTGTTGTGCTACAATTTCTTATTCATTTGGTGAAGCTATTTAATTGAAGTGTGCAAGAAATCTTATTTAAATTTGCAAAAAATTTCAGTCATTTCTAGAAGGGTATTTTACAGTGGTATCAGAGCATTCAAAATTTCAGTCCAATATCCATTAGGGATATTACAAAATCTTTAACAAATCACTATAATGACACTATAACAAGCTAAGAAATGTCTTCAAATCCTCAACTAATCATCACAATTGCGATCCCCGGATTGAATCACCTAAAATGGGAAACAAAAGTTTTTTTCCTTGATCCCAAATGTGAAATCCAATAGGGTTTTCATCCTTGGATGCCCTAGATTGAACAAACTGCTCAAATCTGAAAATTGGATGCAAAAAGGATAACTTAAATGATGATCAAATGAAGATAGGCACCTCCTTGATATACCTTTTCGGATTGGACCCTTGAGTCCTAAATTTCCCTCCAAGTATTTAAAAAAACTTTTTAATTTTTATTTTATTTTACTTTTATTTTAAGTATTAAAAAATTCTTTTATTTTAGTACTAGTGTTTAAAAACAACTTTTATTTTAATTATAATAATATTATTAAGTTGCCTTTAAAATTAGAAATTATTCCACCCAACTTAAATAATATTATTAATTATTTTAATTTGAAAAGGGGGGCATAATAATCCGCCCTTCCCAGAATTGCTTGCCCACAAGCAATTGCAAACCCAGAGGATGAATCATGCTATAATGTCCATAGAGTCTAGTTCCTCTACCTGTCAAATGAAACAACTTTTGCCAAAAAACACCAAGCATACTCGAATGCTCAAATACCACCGTGCCAACACTATGAATCATGCTATAGCATCTGGATCTTGTTTTTGTCAAGTGGAAGAACTCCTCTAGGAGACCCGTGATGAAATGCATGATTATGCTTTTTCATCTTTGACTTGGATCAAGCAATGAAGGCAACCAGCTCTCCATATGCTCCTCTTTGATGTGATGACGAATGGTGCCCTCTTGCCGATGTTTGAAAACTCCCATGTCCATCAAGTGAAGCAACTTAGGCCAACATCTCCCAACTCCATTACCCACTATGATTGTATGCAAACTTTGCAACATAGAAAACGATTTGGCCGACAAGTGTCCATGTTCCCCAACTCAAACCTCTAAAAATCTTGTGATGAGATCCCGAGAAGTCTCCCAAATAGCATAAGACAAGGAACGCAACTCACCCTCAAGATGATCCCTTTTGATTTGATGATGCATGAAAACATCCACAAACTGCCACAAGACCAAAGGCTGCCATACATACTCACCATTGTGTTTTTGTTGCACCTCTTGGTTCTTCAAATGTGATGGAGTATATGGAACACTTGAGCTTCATGATCCAACTTGTAAGTTCCTATGGCCTCTTCAAAGAGATTGCAATGTATATCTTCCAAAGTAGAGTTCAAATCACATTGCGTAAGGGCTAGAAATGAGTTAGAACAGTTGCAGTTCAACTGAAATCTTACCCAATTAGGTACCATGGTGGCTGCAATGATGATTCTCTTCAACTGAAACCTTTCTTCAACTTCTTCCACCAAAGATATTCCCTTAAATTGTGCCAACTTGCAGCTGTTCATGACTGATAACAGCTGTTCCAGCAACCTGCCAATGATATAACAACAAAAAAATTGGTATTCCCTTACAAAAATCAAAGGTGTGAGCAATGTAGGGACTAAAAATGCTCTATCAACAATCATGGATGGTAACCCTTTCCTACTTATGATTAGGATTCCCTACCAAACCAATTGTATTGAAGTGGCATGGGGGCTGATAATGACTACGACAGCAGCATTGAGGCTGAAAATTTGGTACATGGCTGTCCCAAGTCTGTTCCCTCCTTCCTCGAGTGGTAGTAGGTCATCAACAATTGCTCTCCTCCTTCCTTGTGGGTGAATCTTTGCACAACAATGCAAGTTCGATGCTACTTCACCATGCTTATGCTGCACCACTCTGATTTTTATGTGAAATTCTTGAGGTATCCATGTGATGTCCATGACTGCCCTAATAAGATAGTGGCCTTGACACACAACTAACCTCACCTTAAACCCCTTAGTAATGAGCTTCTCAAATAAATATAACCCATGCATGCCAACAACTATACTCACTTTTTCTATATTGCTGTTATAATGATTATCTTAGACTCTGAAAGTTCTTATCATGATGCCCCAGGTTATACCATTCGAAAAGTGGTTCAGTCCGGACTATATGTGTGCTGATAGGTGAGTGTACCCGTCATACATCGCTTTGTATTTCTTCCCAAAAAGCACTAAAGATGTTGGAGTGTTTGCACTTAATGATCTCAGCAAATGAACCCTCTTACACACAACATTAAACCAAGAGAGTTTCTCCACACCATGGCTGTAGCACTGCATTCTCTTCCTCAAAATCAGAATTGTAGTGGCTAGAAACCATCTTGTGCTAGCTGCAAACACCTCAACAATGATAGGTGGGAAATGCTTCCACCATGTGATAAAAAATTCCTTTATGGCTGCAACTAGAATGTGGGGAAGGCTGGAAATGTTGAGAACAGCAGTTCTACGATTTGAGGCCATACATGTAGTGGTTCTTGGTTTATGCAACTTGCAACCAACACTCCTCCCTACTATGTTAAGTTGATAACTGTTAACAAGAAAGTCCTCGCTTTCCTTGTGTTCACCCCAAGTGATGATGACTTGTTGTACCTTCATGATGCTAGGAATTGTGAAGCCATCTTGGGGTAGCTCATCCTTCATGAATCCTCCAACCTATTTGTAGCTTGATACCCAAAGCACCATACCACACTTAGTCACACAATCTTGAACATCAAAATGACATATTTTGCTTACCATCATCTAGCATCAAGTATCTTGCAGTGACTATCTCCATTTTGTCATCACCTACGATCTTGTCTTCAATTGTGGTACTTAGCTCCCATGAGTGATCTATGAATCGTGAACATTGATCCTTCACAATGTGGTTAGAATGCACAACAAACGTTGCAAACCCTATATGATTCCTCGTAAACTTCCTTTCAATCCAAATGCAAGAGATGGAGAACTCAATAGTGATATCAATACCTCTATCCACTTTTACCCTAAAAAGATCACTTGGATCCCATATGCAAAAACAATCTTGAACTTGAATAAAAGAGTCCACATGTCTATACTGCAAGTTGTATCCTTGACTCTATCACCCTTTTTAGCATGCTTTCCATGATGGTCAGAATCTTGCGATGACATAATAGGAAGCAACAAATCTAAAACATGACCATCATTTTCATACCTTAGGTTGTAATCAAAGTGCTCACCTTCTTTTGCCAAAATAGGAATTGTTGAGATATCCTCAACACCTCCATCCTTGTGACTCAAAACCTTTGGAAGATCAAGGGATAGTTCATGATTTGGTGCATCTTCCTCCATCTTGAGCTCTTCACATCCAACAAATGATGCCTTTTCCTCCTTCATCAATATTTTGTTGACACATGTAATCATCTTCTTCTAACAAAGAATCTTTACCTTCAACTTGCATGTTGGGTTCCTTCTACTCCTACTCAATGATGTCTTGTGGCTCTCATTTTGACAATTCTTCTTGCTTCCTAATTTCTTCCTTAGCCTCTTCTTGTCGATTCGATTCTAACATTTCTTCTTTCTTCATCAACACCTTTCTTCTTCCTCTTCTTGGCCTCATCTTTGTTTTTAATTCATAGAACTCATCAAAAGACAAATCATTATGAATTGCTTGAAATGGTTCATTTTGTTCCTTGTCTTACTCCCCAATAGCTTCATAATCTTCCATACTATGTTCCAATTTCTTCTCCCATCGTTCCAAGAAGCCACAGATGGTGTCCACAATCTGATCTATAGATCTTCCTCTCTGAGTTCCCATTTTGTTGCATTAAAATTGTTAAATCTAACATGTAGACTGGCAAGATCTAAGCACTGATACCACTGTAATGTCCCCAATCGGACAACCCTAGGAAACAAGCAATATTTTATGTATTTTTGAAAAGAAATGTAACCAACAAGTTCCAAATTCTGTTCACAATTTCATAGCCCTTAATTTGTTGATATCAATCCACAATCGCAACATTCAATATCAAATCTTGTTAACTTATGTTATGATAAACCATAGGATGTTAGTTGAAGACAAATCTCATATAGGATAGAAATGCAATCTCCCAATATGATTTATTGAATAGTACAACTACTGAAAATTGTTTACAACATTGAATGATGATGCTTGCAAATGTATAACCAACAAATAAAGAGTGGTGGTTGTAGGAATGGTACAGTGGTGGCTGGGAGGTGTGTGACATTTTGTACGACAGTTGGGAATGGTAGAAATCAGCAAATGAATTGTGGGTCAGCTGCCAAACAAGTGGTTCAGTTGGAAAACAATGTTGATAATGATGTTTGGCAGCTAGAACAACAATATTTGATCAATATTAATCCTCCAAATGATGACACTATGCTGGTCAATGATGTACAAAGGCTGGAATTATGCAAATCAGCGGATGATATGACTGTGACAAGGTTGGAAATGATAGATTTTTCTCTCCCAAAGGTGGCACTCAGGTTGTATGATTGAAAATTAGACTCATGTTGGTACAACAACAAATTCTCCGTGGCTAGGGCTGGAAACCTGCAATAGTGTCAAATCTGATCCAAACCTCCAAAGATTGATGGAGCAGCAACTAGGGTTTGCTAAAATGGTGTAAACTCCACAGATCCAGTGAATGATGATGCAAATCTGCTCATAAAAATTCTGAAATCGTTGTAGAAACCTCCCAAAATGATGTGGCAACACGATAACAGCAACATATAATCCTCCAAAGGATGAAATATTTAACAAATCACTGTAGCAACACTATATCAAACTGAAAAATGTCTTCAAATCCTCAACTAATCAGCACAATTGTGATCTCCGAATGGAATCACCTAAAATGGGAAACAAGGGTTTTTATCCTTGATCCCAAATGTGGAATCCAAGAGGGGTTTTGTCCCATCAAACTCTAAACAAACCAAGGGTTTTTGTCCTTGAATGTCCTAGATTGAACAAGCTGCTCAAATCTGAATATTGGATGCAAAAATGATAACTTAAATGACCGTCCCCATTTCCCCAGGGACGTCCCCTTTTTTTAAGGGGACTCAGGGGACGGCTAGCCGTCCCCAGTACAGCCGGGACGTTCCCCGACCGTACCGGGGACAGCTAGCCGTCCCCTATGGCCCAGCAAACTCCCAACTCAAAAAATTAAAAAAAAAAACACACTTTTGGCAGGAAACAAAGAAATAGTTAGCAAGGCTGCACTGAATTGTTTTTGTATTCAATGATCATTGCCATATTTTATTTTTTCCTACTACAAATTTGTCAAATACTTGATGTACTGATCATGCCATCTCCTTCACTGTTAGTGATGTAATCTACATGGGAACCATTGCATCTACATTTCCTTCCTACGCAGCAATTTCTTGTCTAAGTTCTTTAGCTTGGATACACATAGTTCATCCATATGTTGTTTGTATGTGATTGATTAACTTGCAATTCTATTTTGCTGAAGCTCATATACTTTGAACTGGTCCAAGCCAATTCTCATGTGACAGGTTGAAAACTAAGTTCAAGTGTAATGTTATGGTTATGTATGCATATTTTAATGTTCTATAATGTCTATAATGAATGCCTTATCAATGTTATCATCTAAATATTTGAAATTTCCTTATATTTTTTAAAAAAGCCTTATTTTAGTAGTCATCCCTTAAAAAATGGCCAAAAAAAAATGTCGTCCCCGAAACTCGTCCCCCCCGTCCCCGTCCTTGGGGGAACATAGCTTGAATGATGATCAAATGAAGATAGATGCCTCCTTGTTATACCTCGAATTGGGCCCTTGTGTCCTAAATTTACATCCAAGTATTTAAAAATACTTTTGTTTTAGTAGTAGTGTTTAAAAACACATTTTATTTTAATTATAATAATATTATTAAGTTGCCCTTAAAATTAGAAATTATCGGACCCAACTTAAATAATATTATTGATGATTTTAATCTGAAAAAAGGGACATGACAAAGTGGGTGGTATGGCCATTAGCAGTTTTCCATGTAACCCCTCCCTTTAGGTTTTGCAGACCTTGTTTGATATGTGTAGCTATGCATGATAGACTGCCTTTCCAAGTTGTGTTGGCAATCATATTTGTGTCATTCAATCTATATGTCTGTCTGAAGATTTGGCACCAAATAGTTGCTGGTTGTGAAATGAATCTCCAGGCACAATTCATTGCTAGCACAAAGTTAAAGAGGCCTGGGTGTCTTATGTTTAATCCACCATAGCATTTGGGTTGCATAATCTGCAACCAACTAACAAGAGGATATTTGAATTTCATTTTTGTGCCTTGCAAAGGAAAACTATTTGCACCAGAATGAGATCCCTTTCAATGGTCTTCCAGAATGGAAGGAGCCAAGGGGTTCATGAAATATATTGGCACACATACACAAAGCAATCCTATGAGAAACCACAAAAAGAAAAGTGGTCAGTCAGATCAGTAATTGGATCATGCAATTTCAATCAATGTATTTTGATGTTACTGTTACAAGACAATTCTCATACATGGAGAAACATATCCCTTCAAAGAACTCAGCCTTTGGGCATAGAGAGCACATGACTGGGAAAAGGATGAACTTTTATATATGAAGAATAGACAATTGAGAAAAACAATTGGGAACTTAATATTCCTTTTCCTCTTCAAAAATAAAAATATGTTGCTGAAGGATAAATCAAGATATCATATCTTATTCATACTCTACCAAAATGGTGTTTATTCTTTTTATACTCAAATAAAGATGGTGAAGAACAAGTATCCCCATGTTGTCTATCTTTGCCATTTGCCAATTCAACCTTACATGAATAAGGGGTATCCTATATACTCGAACAGGAATGGGTTTGGCCAAAAATGATATAATCTTGGAAAGTTCAATTGGATTATGTTGAAATAGATAATATGAAGTAATCAACTATGCTAATCTCCACAAATCCTTTGAAAAGGTAAGGTAGGCCATAACTAAAGTTAGAATTCATATTTTATACACTTGGGAAAATATTAGAAAAGAGAAACATAAAGGTAAACCATGATGAAATTGAAATTTAGATCAGACAGAAAACATCAAGAAGAATAGAAAAAGTAAGTCCACAAATAAGATTGTGTCAAAATTTTCCATTTAAGACTTCGCATCAAGTAAACAAAAAGATGGAATCTATAAGAGGAAGAGCATTAAGAGAACAAAACCCAAAATGCCTAATTACTAAAGCATTAGCATTATGATCATATTCAAAATAATATGAGAAATTATACTTATTGCATTAACCAACAACACAAGGTATGTCAAGCACTGTATGTTACAAACCCACACATAAAAAGAGATATAGGTACGAACTTAAAATAGATTGCATAAAAATTCAAATTTGAAGACTAACAGAAAGGATTTAAGAGATGCAGTACAGGATTATCATGATTAGAGTAAAAAAGAAGTCTAAAGAATGAAACAATGTAAGCAACTAAAAACAGCTTTAGAGAGAAATTCAAAAAAGGTTCTGAAATTCATCTCTCTTCCATTTTGTCAACAAAAAGAGAAGAAATAACACATATTTCCCACTCAAAAGACCCCATAAAGTCTTAAAAGCGTACCTGTAAATTATGTGCATGTGCTTTAGCAACAAGGTCTGTTGGAGTTGTCAAGTAGTCTAATTTGTCTACAGGTACTATGGTGTCCTTCCATGGCCCTATGCCAATAACATACTCTTTTATGTAGTTGAGGTAACTGTCTGAAGTAATTTCCCAATATGACTGCAAATCCCATGAGATTGATCAGCGTTTATTATAAAGTTAATGCATTTTTTAAAGTTCGATACAAAAAGAGTGGGCTTGATAATTTGAAGTTTTGTATATAAAATGTAATATTGAGTTGCTACAAAATTTTAGAGATACATTTCAGACAAAAATCTAACAGAAAAAAAATTGATATTAAAATATTCACCTAGGCTTTCAGTCCATAATGTAACATTCTTGAATAACTACCAGACAATCATGATCAGACACATATTTGCCAAGCTTTATACCATAGTGTTGGACATGAAGCTTTTTGGGCAGCTAGAGCAGGGGAAGTTAAATCATAAGGACAGACAGGGTTGAGAAGAGAGTTCCAGCCACATATCACATTTATACTCCTCAAGCTATCAGTGAGGAGGTGCAGCAGCAGTCTTCTAAGGTCTTTTTTCCCTATGTGGACTTTAGGAAGGCCTCCAATGTTGTACCCAACACTTGTTCTAAAGGTTAACTTCATTATTGCTATGATGAGGCTTTATAAAATAGTTTTGGGCTGATCTTGTACTTTCCAGCTTCCAGAGATTTACTATCTATTAGGAGTAATATTGGAGTCAAACAAGAGCACCCTTCTTCACTGGTTCTCTTTGGGATTTACAATGATGAGCTCTTTGGTATTTATTTTAACAATGACGAGTTTGAAGACATGCTTTGACAGAACACTGATGCAGAGGATGTTACATCATGTCTTGATTTCCATACATCTTTTTATTTTAATGGCATGGTCCTTTTTCACTCCCCTGAGAGTTTACCAAGATAATTGATACTCTAGACTGATTTTTTGAGCTTTCGGAATTAATTTTTAACCATAGTAAAAATGAGGTTATGATCTTCAATGCCTGCAAAACTTCTCTCTCCAAGCTTCAACTCTCCTATGAAGTGGAATTGTAGAAATTACACTATCTTATAAATACTTGGGGATTCAATTACCAGTCCACCTCTTAATCTTCAGCCCAGTTCCCAATCATGACTTTGTAGAGGGTGTCTCCCTTTCTATTGTGGAATATTTGTGCTTTCAAAGGTATTTCTAGGATATCCCTACAAAGATGCGACTCTTCAACAGTAACATGAAACACATGATGCTTTATGGGCCTAAGATTTGGTATCCAAGATTAAGAACTCCAAATTGGGTATATATTGAGAGGGTGAAAACTATCTTGTTCTAGCAAATGATCCACTGCAAATAGATAGTCCCTTGGTGCACTGTCCAAGTTGAGTTTTGTGTCCAACCTCTTCATCTAGAGAGGGTCTTCAACATCATCTTACATCTTCACAGAGGTAAATCCATAGGGAATCTTCCCTTGAGTGAGGAGAGATGCTCATATTTATCTTCTATCCATCTTCTCTTTAGAGATGGTAGTTTTCCTAACTCCTCATAGACAATGTCAGTCTTGGTACTTGGAGACTAGTCTGATTCTCTAGTCTACTAGCATTTCCATGGACTAGCTCCCTCCATTCAAGTACTCTTTAAACACCCGTCATTGTCTCATTCCAAAAAGGGTGTTATTGTCAAATCCATTGGGAAGGGTCCCTTCTACATAACCATTCAACCCTAACATGGCTTTCTATGTTGAGCATTTCCTTCAAAATGTTGAAGGCATCATCATTTGTCCTAATTACATTCAATGCTATTAAGAGAATGGCCTCAAGTTTCCACTCAAGAAGCTAGGGATTTAAAGATTTACAGATATGAGGAGAGATTATTGCTTGTATAGAGATTCAAGAAAATTTCTAATTAAAGGTGAATGACCCTTTACCTTTTAGAAGTAGTTACCTTCCTATGTCACACATTGCAAGGGTCTCTGAGAACTACCAAATTCATTACCTTACTCCAATCGATTCCAATGGTTGGTGGTGTTAAGTATTCTTCAAAGGCTATAAGTACATATGTAGATGGTGATAGATTGGTGAGATTATTTCTCCCTCCGAGAGCACTTGATAGGGTTCCTCCCTCCTCTCCTCATATTAGATATGGTGGATCAATTCTTTGAACAAGGAATTTGCTACAAATCCAAACCCACAATCTAGGAGATCCAATTAAGAACATAGTGACATTAATCGCAATAAATGGCGAGTAATCACAAATTAGTTGGCAATGCGATTTTAACTTCTCACAACTCCCGAGATTTAAAATAAAAAATTGTAATTTATCATAATAAAATCATCAAAAACTTGCCCCAAACCAATAAAACCATGGTTTTGATTTTTTTTGCAATTTTCATTTTTTTTTCATTTTTTGGGAAAGCCTAACCCTAACCAAATTTTTTCAAGATTAAATTATGATTTTTTGGAAAAGACTTTATCTTTCAATTTGCCAATTTTTTCCTATAGATAGTTAATTCCACCTTCTATCATCGCGCCTAACATTGCATCCTAATACCATGTCAACACTTCATCATTATCATGTTAATCCCCCTTTTCATTTACCACTACTCATTAATTTAATAATTAGGCTAATGCTCATCCATCTATTCCAAAATAAATCCATTTTCACTTATTTTCCACAAATAATTAAAATCTAATTATCCACTTATGTTCCATCATAACCCCTCATAGATTGTTTGGATAAGGTAGGATTAGATGATTGATAGGATTGCTGATTAGATTGTTGGTTGGTTTGTAAAGATTTGGATGATGGACTTACATAAGAGGATGAAGCTTTGATTGGCTTTTTGAGGGTTTGGAATTCGGACATAAATTTGTTTTGAGGGCCTTGTCCTAGAATGGTGTTTCTTTTGCCAAGGTTGGTATGAGGATGATTTATGGATGTTTGATTTTGGTTCATGGGGTAGCTAGTACTAGCATGCTCTTAGTTTAAGGGATCTTGGTTGTTCATGCCACATGGCTTGTTGATTAAAGCCTACGGAAAGCTTGCTCATAATGATGCCATCAAGGGTTTGATGTGGATAAACTTGGGCATGGCCATGTTTGGCTCTAAACAAGTCATAAGGATCGTCGTTATATTCATTTTGATCCACAAGGCTATCATCATTGTCATTTTTGAAGAGGTTTCTAGATGGTTAAATGAACTTGTCAAACCAAGGGTCCATGTTTTGGTTAGGATTTGGATTTTGAATGTTTGGATGTTGGGTTTTACACAAGTTTGGCACAAGGGAAAGATAGGGAAAACACAACAACAATCCTACTTTATTCAAGTGGGAGTGTCCACACTTGTGAGCCCACGAATATACCTTGATCTAGGCATGGAGAGTAGGCTCATAGAGAGGCACTAACCATTTTTTATCCTCAAGATCACTCTAAGGTGCAAGAGGAGAGCATACGTGGCCTAATATGTCGTTTCCAAAGGTACCTTGTGAGTAACTTCAAGAGGCTAACCGATTACCAGTGCATCACAAATACTTAATTTTCACCACCTAACATCATGCCTAACTTGCATTCTAATACCATGTCAACATTATGTCATTATCATGCCAATTCCCCTTTTCACTTACCACCATTAATTAATAAATAATTTGTATTATTTAGTTAATTAGGCTAAAGCTCATCCATTTATTCCAAAATAAATAAATTAATCCACTCCTAATGATCAGCGTATGAGATATTCTTCTCGAGGCGCCCAGTTGGAGTTATCCTAGAGGCATTTCTTTTTCCCAAATAGGCACTTTTTTTTAAACTAACGTAACTTTTGCTTGGAGTGTCAAAATTTTGCATTTTTTATAAGCATTGGAAAGTTGGTTCTGCCCTCTTCATTGTGGATTAAGTAACTTGTTCAGATTCTGTCATAAATTGTAGATATTTTAGTTTGAATCTCACTTTTATATGTTTCCTTGTAACAAACATAACTTTTGCATATGATATCGAAATTTGACATTTTTTTTAAATTGATAAAAAATCAGAAGAATCTGGAGATAACCTTTATTTTGTTGTTTGATAAGACTATTTTCTAATTTTTGTGGGGCTTTGATTTTTATTGATAATGCTTTTGATTGCAGCCATTTTCGTATGTCCAAGACCAAAACAATCAAACTACTAACGTTTGTGTGCAGGATCGTGAGTCAAATAATTGATTTTAATCACATTTGATCATTTAAATCTTAATCTTGAAGTCAAATTTTATTTTGTTTTTTGTGTGTTTGTGTGGATAGAGTTGTGTATGCTCTCCCCCTACACCCTTGTGTCATCTTGGGGATCAAAAACACTCTAAACACTTGTGTTACCCAAGGCATAACATCATGTATGCTATTCCTTCTCACCTTTTGGTGAACTCGGAAGGCAAAAGCGATTGTCTCACTTTCTTTTTCATTTTTATGGTGGGTCTGGCTTGGATTTCATCACCAAGTTGTTAGGGTTAGCCAGCAGATGATATCAATTAAATGCAAATAAATATTAAACACAGGAATGAAAATACATAGAAATAATAACAGCGAGAGACAAGTTTTAACGTGGTTCACCCAAACCTGAGCTACATCCACCAACAGAGAGTCCAATATTATTATCCAATAAATCAAATCGATTACAACCAGCAATCCTTGCAACTCAATATCGCTGCAAAATGCTACAATACATCAACGAAAACCCTAACCCTTAGCCACTTTTATCAAGCCTTATGTCGGTTACAAAAAAGGGTTTTTTTATGTCAGCCAATAAAAAAATAACTCCCGACGCCTTAATAATTTAATAAAAAATCGTTGGAGGTTTCGGGGGCACTGCCCCTCGACCCTGCCTTGTATCGCAACAGGGAGCGCGCCAGGGGCGCTGCCCCTTGACCCTGTTAAATAATTTGGGGGGAAACCGTGCCGATAAAAGAGGGGTAAATTTAACCATCGAGCCTGATTAGGCTCCATATAACAACAATCTCCCACTTGGAGACTGATCAAACTCCACACCATATCATCTCCCACTTGGAGACTGATCATAATATCGCTGACCCTGTAGCTCCCACTGGAAATAAGCACCCTGAACTATGTTGTTCTAATTTTTTTTGTTTTCAGTCTTGAAGACCAACCGAAGCTAAAGAGGAGCTCAACTTCTCCCTTGTCACTACCTTCATAAACATATCCGCTGGATTTTCATCTGTATGTATCTTTTCCAGCCTTAACTGTCCATCATCTAACACCGATCGAATGAAGTGATACCTCAACTATATGCGTTTGGTCTTTGAATGCAAGGCAGAATTCTTTGCAAGATGTATGGCACTCTGACTGTCTGTATACAAAGAATTGTTAGCCTGTTGTTTGCCCAATTCTTCCATGAAAGATTGCAATCATATCATCTCCTTGCTTGCCTCTGTTGCATCTACATACTTTGCCTTTGTGGTGGATAAATCAACCACCTTTTGCAACCTGGAGATCCAACTAACCATTGTCCCACCTACAGTAAAGACAACCTGTAGTACTCTGCCTGGTATCAATATCCCCTGCCAAATCTAAGTCTACATAACCTACTAAATCAATATTAGAGCCCCCAAACATAAGTGTGTATTGGATATACATATCAAATATCTGAGAATCCATTTGACTGCATTCCAATGCTCCAATCTAAGAAGACTCATATACCTGCTTACGACTCCTACAGCATGTGCAATATCCGGTCTCGTGCATACCATGGCGTACATTAAACTTCCTACAACTAAAGCATATGGTAACTTGGACTTTTTCCTTCCTCCTCTTGTGTCTTAGGACACATATCCTTAGTCAATTTCAAATGACTAGGCAAAGGTGTGCTAACAACTTTTGCATTCCCCATATGGAATCTCTGCAACACCTTTTCAACATAATCAGCCTAAGATAGAGTCAATTTTCTGTTCTTCCTATCTTTGCAAATTTTCATACCAAGATTTGTTTTGCTGCCCCCAAATCCTTCATAGCAAATGATTGTGCTAACTGTTGTTTTAACTCTCTTGTGTGATCCATGTTAGACCCTGCTACAAGCATGTCATCAACATATAAACATAAAATAATGTAGCTATCATTGTCCAACCTCTTAACATAAACACAATGGTCAGAATTACACGGGTCGTAGCCTTGCTCAGCCATAAAATTATCAAATTTCAAATACCATTGCCGAGGTGCTTGTTTCAAGCCATATAAACTCTTCTTCAATCTGCACATCAGTTTCTCCTTACCTTTGACTTCAAATCCCTGTGGTTGTTCCATATAGATCTCTTACAAATCACCATGGAGAAAGGCAGTTTCCACATCTAGCTGTTCCAAATGCAAATCTTCAGCAGCCACAATACTTAAAACAGTACGAATAGAAGTCATCTTGACAACCGGAGAAAATATCTCATCAAAATCAACGCCCTTTTTCTGTGCAAATCCTTTAACAACTAACCTGGCTTTAAATCTTTTCTTACCTCCATCATCCTCTTTCAACCTATAAACCCATTTGTTTGGTAAAGTCTTTTTACCTACAAGCAACTTACATAATTCCCAAGTCTGATTTTTCAGTAAGGAGTCCATTTCTTCTTTCATTGCAAGCTTTCATTGAGCCTTTGTATCCACCTGCATAGCTTCATCATACCCGTTCGGTTCACCAGCATCTGTTAATAAAATAGAATACAAAGAGGGAGAAAACCTTTCAGGAGGTCTACTTAGCCTTGTTGACCGTCTAACATTCACTGGAGTTTGTGCTATTTCTTGTTGTTGTTGCGGAGCATGAGGAACCACTGGAACATCACTATTTGGAGTATCATCCAGCACCACATAATCCCTTTCTTTCTTTTCATGCTGCTGCAACTAATCTTTGTACAGCACCTTCTCATTGAATACAACATCCCTGCTTCTCACAATTTTCAGATTTTCAACATCCCAAAGCCAATAACCAAATTCATCAATGCCATATCCAACGAAGAAACACTTTTTTGACTTTGCATCCAGCTTGGTTCTATTTTCAGAATCCACATATGCAAATGTTTCACATCCGAAAGTTTTGAGAAAAGAATAACTCACCTTCTTACCTGTCCATGCTTCCTCTGGAATACCACAGCCCAAAGGAACTAAAGGACCTCTATTAATTAAATATATAGCAGTATTGACAGCCTCCGCCCACATATTTAAAGGCATCCCAACATGCAATCCCATGCTTCTTGCACGCTCCATTATTGTCCTGTTCATGCGCTCAACCTCTCCATTCTCCTGTGGAACCCTTGGAACCATTTTCTGCCTACGAATTCCATTAAAAGAACAATAATCATCAAATTCTTTGCTACAATATTCACCACTATTATCAGATCTGAGACATTTTAATCTTTTACCCGTCTCATTCTCAACCAAGCTTCTCCATTTCTTAAATGTTTCAAATACATCAGATTTCTGCCTAAGGAAATAAATCCAAACCTTCCTAGTTGCATCATCTATGAATGTAATATAATAACGAAAGCCACCGAGAGAAGATACCTGAGCCGGTCCCCATACATCTGTATACACAAGCTCCAACTTTTCATCTTTCTTTTGCTTCCCATCCTTGAGATAACTCTCTTTTGTTTGTCATACACACAACTTTCACAGAAATCCATATTAATACATTTCAAACCTGGTAAAAGTTTCTTAGAATGAAGTACCTTCATACTTGTTGATGATTCTTTTTAGACAAGTCAACAATAGAGTAAAACACTATAGTATCCCACTCTTTCTTGAATAAAGTTCTTCAAACGCTAAACTATGTGATCCAGTGAAGTAACTCCAAGGTTCCTTATTTATGATTCATGATGGTTAACTTAGTGATTACATGTGATCTTGTTGATTATCACAAAGGGACTTACATTAGACTTCTTCATCATTCACTTAGCTTACTCCTCCTTCGGTGTCGATGATGTATATACAAGGTCTCAATAACAAAGAAATAGAAAAAGATAAGGTTTAGGGAAACTAATCTAAGGTCAATGAAACAATGACGATGTGTGAATAGACAAACTCCTGAATTAACCTAACTCCACTTCGCCAAGGATGCCTACAACTACATGGAGTTGGTGCGATCTCCTAAGGTATGCGAATGGTTTTCAAATCATGAAGGCTCATATGAACACCCATTAAATGGCACAGCTCAAACAAGAATCCATAATCGAACTTATGCAAATTAAGCTCAGACTAGCTTTACACAACACTTCACCAGCAATGAATGTTAAAAGCATGAGTTAAGAGTTGATCAAATATCCAACACAAACATGCATTACAACAAAGAGCTTCTAATCTACTTGAAACATCTCTCCATTTCATCAAGATACAAGAAACCATGTTACTTCACAAGACAACACTTAACACCAAATGAGATCCAATGTCCTTGCATTAATCTCGAGAAATATTTACAACTTCAAGTACTCTCAGAGAATTTTGAGTCTTCTATTCTACTCCTACTAGTCTAATCTCTAATCTACTCATTTACAAATGAGGCAACAAGGCCTTTATATAGAGTCCAGAATACAACGAATGGCTAAGATCATTTCATGTAGCCAAGGGCTCAGATCATGCCACCTCATTAGGTAGTTACAACAACTTGCTATTTTTAGTACATGAGAGAGGCAATGAAGACACGTTTTCCAAGAAAATAAGATAAGATGGAATCTTTGGAGAATCTTCCACATAGGCGTCCCTTTGGCTTCTTCTTTATTAAATGATACATTGAATGTAGTCATATGATGTGGCTGATTATGAGTGGATGATGATGTGTACTTGCCACGTAGGTGCCACCTCAGCATACTTGTGAATGTAATTGCTTTTGATGATGAACACTTGAGATGTATCTTGTTGATCTTGCCTTGTTCATTGTAAGTAGGATATGTATAATGCTTGTAACTCATTTGACTAACTCTGTGATGTTCCTTCTTACAGGGAGGTTGATGTTGATCTTCTTCGATGCATCTTCATGAAGAGTAGATGATGATGATAATGATGTGGCTTCCTTCATGCAAGAGTAGATGACGATGCTTCATCCATGAATCGGAGTAGGAGATCTCTCTTGGACTTGAAGTTGAAAGAACTTGAAGTTAAATGGATGAAGTGTCTTTGACATGATGATATGATGAAGATAAAGTAGTGAGATGATCTTGAAATTCCTCCAAGTGTGAATAGCATGATAACACCTTCTTTGGATGTAGAGTAGATGACTTCTCAAAGAGAGTTGAAGATTGTAAGAACTTGACTTGAATCTTGGATGGATGAATGTCTTCGAACATGATGCCATTGATGAAGGGTATTTGAACTTGATGTGATCTAACATGATGTCATTGATGTTTCCTCTACAATTTGAAGGTGACTCAGGTGCTTGTCCTTCAGATGATTCCTTGGCTTTACCAACACTCCTTCTGGATCAACATTCCTGCAACATAGAGAAACAACATATCAAACAATCGATAACCTTGCATAGTATAGCATATAAGAAACATGTTTTAAGCATTCAACACCCTTCTGGGTCTAGGCACAAATCTAGGTGAAAAGAAGAGCAAAAGAGTGCCTAAGCTAAATTGGCTTTATACTTGTCATTTTCATGCTTTCACCTTAATGCATAAGTGTCTAGAGGATTTCTACTTCAAGGTAACACTCAATTTGATGACTTCCAATCCTCCTTTTTGCAAGGCGCCAAAACTCATTTTTCTTCCTAGGCACTATTTGATAACCAAAACCACAAGACTTGGCGCCTAAAGAATATGAGGGATTGATAATGCTCCAAGGCACCCATGGTGAATGCTCTAGGATATAAATTAGCGCCTAAGTCCTTTGAAGCACTTTTTGCTAAGTTTGATCCTCCAAAATGGCTCCAAGTACAAATTAGATGTTTCCAAGTGTGATTTTATCAATAAGGATGATGATTTCTCAAATCCTCACCATAGGCGCTTGTTTAAGGTTGTCCAGACAATAAGATGCGCTTAGGCTAGATGTGTATTTCTTACAACACTTCATTCTTTGATGCATCCAAGTCATTGTGAAGGCTTAGTAAGATGTCCTGACACTCACACTTCCCCAAAGTCATTGATAAATACCCTTTCAAAGCTAGGCGCTCATTTTGACTCTCCAGATGTTGAAATGCGCCTTACCTTCCTTGGGTTGTTTTGGTCATTATGGAACTTCAAACTCGTGTAATCCTTTGGATTCTAACTTTGGGTGCCAAAATGGGTGAATTTGAAGGCAAAGGGCGCCTTGAGTTTGGAAGATGCTTACTTCATTCCTCATGGATCTAAACACTAGTGAAGGTTCAACAAAGGTATATTAAGACTTAAACCCCTTCAAATTGTTTGATGAATGCCCCTTTGAGTTTAAGTGCTCAAACTCATATACCCAAGCATTCCACTTCCTAGGCAGAATTTGATGATCAAAACTACTAGAAATGGCGCTCATGATGATGATTTAGGTGTAATAGGGCGCCTTAGCTCAAGATAGGTAGCTCAACATGTTAAACTATCCTTATGAACTTCAAGAAAGGCTAGGTCTCTTAAGGCGCCACCTTGTATAAATTTAGGCACTCTCTTCATGCTTAGGCGCCATAATAGGTCTACAGAGGAGTGAAAGGGCGCCTAAGGTTCAAGGGGCTTCATACTTGTCATTTTGATGATTCAAGCGATGGGAGAGACCTTTAGAATAATCATATCTCTCAAGGCGCCTAAGATGTCACTTCCTCTCGCTCAAAGTGCAATCTGGAGGCTGTCTGAATGATGAAAGGCGCCATTGGATTTCTAGACGGAGTTTTGAGGTAGTGCAGGTGGAGAAATGCGCCTAGCTTGCTGGAGTGAATTCGCGCCCAGAATTGAAAGTTCCTGAGGTAAGGTATATTGAAAAATACTTCCACTTTAAATATTTTTCAATATACCTTTCAAAATGTTTGAGATAGGTCTCAAATCCACCGGATTTAACATGCAGATTCTAGATATTTTCGGATCCACCAGATTTCAGACTTAGCTAATTTTCAGGATCTTCAGGATCAGGATACCAGACTTAGTCATTTTCAAGATCTCAAACATCAGGATCAGGTCATCAAGGGACTACGGGACTCAAACACCACTGACTTCATCATGAAATAGCTCTAAGACATCAAAACTTCATGCAAAGCACCAAAACTCAAAAAAAAGGGGGTCCCCATTTGCAATGGGGCGATGTGTGATTAGGTCACAACAATACCTTTTTCACTCATATGTCCAAGTCTGTTATGCCACAGTGTTGTCTCAGAACCTGCAGCAATTGTTTCAGTCTCTTCTTGCAAACCTACAGCATTTGTTCCTGAACCAATTTGTTTTTTCTCTACAACAGCGAAAGTAGAAGGAATAGTATGACTTGTACAAAAGTATAAGGTGCCTACTTTCACACCTTTTGCTACTATTAAGGCACCTCTTGAAACCTTCCAATTTTTATTAGTAAATGTAACAATGCAACCTTCATCAGCTAGCTGCCCTGCTGAAATTAAATTCCTACTCAGCCTTGGAACATGCCTTACCTCTTGTAGTAGCCAATGATTCCCATTCTGCAACTTAATCTTGATTCTTCCCTTTCCAACAATCTGACAGAGTTCGTTATCTCCCAAATAAACTAGCTCAAAATCCCCTTGGACATAATTAAGAAATAACTTCTATGGGGCGTAGCATGAAATTAGGCCCCTGAATCTAAAATCCATGAATCATCAGCATTATCTAGAGAAAGAATCAAAGCATCATCTTCAGATATATTACTTACCACATTTGTCTCCTTATTGCCTACTTGTTTGTTTCCTTTATTCTTCCGAGACCAGCAATCTTTCTTTAGATGACCTAGTTTCCCACAGTACCAACAATCCTTCTGGCCTCTGGATTGGGGCCTCTTGTCCTTTGATTTTCCTCGTGACTTCCCATGACCTCCAGAACCTTTTTCCTCTCTCCTTTGATCTACCCCTACTTTCTGCATTCAAAAAACTACCTGATGTGGACCCTTCTAAACTTTTTCGTCGCATTTCCTCGCTAAGGATAACACCAACAACATCATCAAATTTCAAAGTGTTTGAACCAAAGATAGAGTTACAGCCATTACCAAGCTATTCCAACTTTCTGGCAAAGAACATAAAACCAAGAGAGCCCTTACCTCTTCATCAAATTTCACTTTTAAAGAAGTTAACTAACTAGTAATCATATTAAACTCATTTAAATGATCTGTCACATATTCACCTTCAACCATTTTTAGATTAAACAAACGCTTCATGAGAAATACCTTATTTGAGGCTGAAGGTGTTCCATACAATTTAGTCAAAGCTTTCATCAGTTCACTTGTTGTTGTCGCTTCTGTTATACTGAACACCACAAATGGTGCTAGGCACAACCTAATGGTTCCCAGTGCCTTTCTGTCCAGAAGATTCCAATCCTCATCAGTCATTGCTGCCGGTTTCTTAACTATTTCTTCCAACGGCCTCCATAAATCCTTCTGATAGAGATAATCCTCCATCTACATCTTCAATAACTAATAGTTCTGCTTATTAAATTTGTCTACCTTCAATTTACCCTCGTCTGCCATTGCTCCCACTCAACCGTGAGACCTTCCTGCAAACGATAATCGAACATAACCTGCTCTGATACCACTTGTTAGGGTTAGCTGGCAGATGATATCAATTAAATGCAAATAAATATTAAACAGAGGAATGAAAATACACAGAAATAATAACAACGAGAGACAAGTTTTAACGTGGTTCACCCAAACCCGGGCTACATCCACCAACAGAGAGTCCAATATTATTATCCAGTAAATCAAACCGATTACAACCAGCAATCCTTGCAACTCAATACCACTGCAAAATGCTACAATACATCGACAGAAACCCTAACCCTTAGCCGCTTTTATCAAGCCTTATGTCGGTTACAAAAAAGGGTTTTTTTATGTCGGCCAATAGAAAAATAACTCCCGACGCCTTAATAAAATAATAAAAAATCATTGGAGATTTTGGGGGCGCTGCCCCTTGACCCCACCCTGTATCGCGACAGGGAGCGCGACAGGGGCGCTGCCCCTGAACCCCGTTAAATAATTTGGGCGGAAACCGCGCCGATAAAAGAGGGGTAAATTTAACCACCGAGTCTGACTAGGCTCCATATAACAACACAAGTATCGACCCAAACCCATGTGTTTCGGCAGGGTATATAAATTGGATGGAGAATCAAAAGACCCCCTTCAGGGTGCATTCGTCATTTGGCTAAGCTAGCAAGAAACTTTATAGCTTGCTAAGTGACGAAGGAGAGTGGGTTACCTGTTGTTATATGGAGCCTAATTAGACTCGGAATTTACCCCACTTTTATCGGCGCAGTTTCCCCCCAAATTCCTGCGGGGTCAAGGGGTAGCGCCCCTTGCGGGGGTTTGGGGGCAACGCCCCCAAGACGAAGTCAAAGGGCAGCGCCCCTGGCGCGTTCCTTGTCGCGATACAAGTCGGGGTCGAGGGGCAGCGCCCCTGAAACCTCACACGGTTTTTATTATTTTATAAAGGCACCGGGAGTTATTTTTTCATTGACCGACATAAAAAAACCCTATTTTGTAACTGACAAAAAGCTTGATAAAAAGCAGCTAAGGGTTAGGGTTTTTGATATATTGTATTGTAGCATTTGCAGCGGTATTGAGTTGTAGGGATTGCTGGTTGTAATCAGTTTGATTTACTGGATAATAATATTGGACTCTCTGTTTGGTGGATGTAGCCCGAGTTTGGGTGAACCACGTTAAAACTTGTCTCTCATTGTTATTATTTCTGTGTATTTCCATTCCTCTGTTTAATCTTTATTTGCATTTAATTGATATCTTCTGCCGGCTAACCTTAACAAGTGGTATCAGAGCGGGTTGTGTTCGATTATCGTCTGCAGGAAGGTCTCACGGTTAAATGGGAGTCTCACGGTTGAGTGGGAGCAATGGTGGACGAGGGTAAATTGAAGGTCGATAAATTCAATGGGCAGAACTATCAGTTATGGAAGATGCAGATGGAGGATTACCTCTATCAAAAAGATTTATGGATGCCGTTGGAAGGAGTAGCCAAGAAATCGGCAATAATGTCTGATGAGAATTGGAATCTTCTTGACAGAAAGGCACTGGGAACCATTCGGTTGTGCCTGGCACCATCGGTGGCATTCAATATAACGGAAGCGAAGACAATAGATGGTCTGATGAAAGCTTTGGCTAAATTGTATGAAAAACCCTCAGCCTCAAATAAGGTATTTATCATGAAGTGTTTGTTTAATTTGAAAATGGTTGAAGGTGGATCTGTGACAGATCATTTAAATGAATTTAATACGATTGTCAGTCAATTGACTTCTGTAAATGTAAAATTTGATGAAGTTAGAGCTCTCTTGATATTATGTTCATTGCTGAAAGCTGGGATAGTTTGGTAATGGCGGTTAGTAACTCTGTTTTTGGTTCAAATACCCTGAAATTTGATGATGTTGTTGATATTATTCTGAGTGAAGAAATTCGTAGGAAAAGCTCAGGTGGATCTACATCAGGCAGTGTTTTGAATGCAGAAAGTAGGGGCAGATCAAAGGAGAGAAGAAAAGGTTCTGGAGGTCGTGGGAAGTCACGAGGAAAATCAAAGGACAAAAGATCCCAATCCAGAGGACAAAAGGATTGCTGGTACTGTGGAAAACTAGGTCATCTGAAGAAAGATTGCTGGTCTCGGAAAAATAAAGGAGACAAACAAGAAGGCAATAAGGAAGCAAATGTGGTAAGTAATAAATCTGAAGATGATGCTTTGATTAGTTACCTAGATAATGCTGATGATTCATGGGTTTTAGATTCAGGGGCCTCATTTCATGCTACGCCCCATAGAAGTTATTTTCTTGATTATGTCCAAGGGGATTTTGGCCTGGTTTATTTGGGAGATAACGAACCCTGTCAGATTGTTGGAAAGGGAAGAATCAAGATTAAGTTGCAGAATGGGAATCATTGGCTACTACAAAAGGTAAGGCATCTTCTAAGGCTCAGTAGGAATTTAATTTCAGCAGGGCAGCTAGCTGAACAAGGTTGCATTGTTACATTTACTGATAAAAATTGGAAGGTTTCAAAAGGTGCCTTAGTAGTAGCAAAAGGTGTGAAAGTAGGCACCTTATATCTTTGTACAAGTCATACTGTTCCTTCTACTTTAGCTGTTACAGAGAAAAAACAAACAAGTTCAGGAACAGTTGCTGCAGGTTTGCAGGAAGAGACTGGAAAAGTTGCTGCAGGTTCTGAGACAACACTGTGGCATAACAAACTTGGGCATATGAGTGAAAAAGGTATGAAGGTACTTCATTCTAAGAAAGTTTTACCAGGTCTGAAATGTATTAATATGAATTTCTATGAAAGTTGTGTGTATGGCAAACAAAAGAGAGTCAGTTTTCTCAAGGATGGGAAGCAAAAGAAAAATGAAAAGTTGGAGCTTATACATACAGATGTATGAGGACCAGCTCAGGTATCTTCTCTCGATGGCTCTCGATATTATGTTACATTCATAGATGATGCAACTAGGAAGGTATAGATTTATTTCCTTAGGCAGAAATCTGATGTATTTGAAACATTTAAGAAATAGAGAAGCTTGGTTGAGAATGAGACGGGTAAAAGATTAAAATGTCTCAGATCTGATAATGGTGGTGAGTATTGCAGCAAAGAATTTGAAGATTATTGTTCCTTTAATGGAATTCGTAGGCAGAAAACGGTTCCAGGGACTCCACAAGAAAATGGAGTGGCTGAACGCATGAATAGGACAATAATGAAGCGTGCAAGGACCATGAGATTGCATGTTGGGCTGCCTTTAAACATGTGGGCAGAGGCTGCCAACACTGCTGTATATTTAATTAATAGAGGTCCTTCAGTTCCTTTGGGTTGTGGTATTCCAGAGGAAGCATGGGCAGGCAAGAAGGTGAGTTATTCTTTTCTGAAAACCTTTGGCTGTGAAGCATTTGCACATATAGATTCTAAAAATAGAATCAAGCTGGATGCAAAATCAAAAAAATGTACCTTCATTGGATATGGCATTGATGAATTTGGTTATAGGCTTTGGGATTTTGAAAATTAAAAAATTGTGAGAAGCAGGGATGTTATATTCAATGAGAAGGTGTTGTACAAAGATCAATTGCAGCAACATGAGAAGAAAGAAAAGGATTATGTGGTGCTGGATGATACTCCAAATAGTGATGTTCCAGTGGTTCCTCATGCTTTGCAACAACAACCAGAAATACCACAAACTCCAGTGAATGTTAGACGGTCAACAAGAATAAGTAGACCTCCTGAAAAGTTTTCACCCTCTTTGTATTCTATTTTGTTAGCAGATGCTGGTGAACCAGAAGGGTATGATGAAGCTATGCAGGTGGATACACAGGTTCAGTGGGAGCTTGCCATGAAAGAAGAAATGGACTCCTTGCTGGAAAATCAGACTTGGGAATTATGTAAGTTACCTGCAGGTAAAAAGGCTTTACCAAACAAATGGGTTTACACGCTAAAAGAGGAAGATGGAGGTAAGAAAAGATTTAAGGCCCGGTTAGTTGTAAAAAGATTTGCACAGAAAAAGGGCATTGGTTTTGATGAGATATTTTCTCCGGTTGTCAAGATGACTTCTATTCGTACTGTTTTAAGTATTGTCGATGCTGAAGATTTGCATTTGGAACAGCTAGATGTGAAAACTGCCTCTCTCCATGGTGATTTGGAGGAGGAGATATATATGGAACAGCCCCAAGGATTTGAGGTCAAAGGTAAGGAGAAACTGGTATGCAGATTGAAGAAGAGTTTGTATGGCCTGAAACAAGCACCTCGGCAATGGTATTTGAAATTTGATAGTTTTATGGCTGAGCAAGGCTACAGCAGGTGTAATTCTGACCATTGTGTTTATTTTAAGAGGTTGGATAATGACAGCTACATTATTTTATGTTTATATGTTGATGACATGCTTGTAGCTGGGTCTAACATGGATCACATAAGAGAGTTAAAACAGCAGTTAGCACAGTCATTTGATATGAAGGATTTGGGGGCAACAAAACAAATCCTTGGTATGAAAATTTGCAGAGATAGGAAGAACAGAAAATTGACTCTATCTCAGGCTACTTATGTTGAAAAGGTGTTGCAGAGATTCCACACGGAGAATGCAAAAGCTGTCAGCACACCTTTGCCTAGTTATTTGAAATTGACTAAGGAGATGTGTCCTAAGACACAAGAGGAGGAAGAGAAAATGTCCAAGGTACCATATGCTTCAGCTGTAGGAAGTTTAATGTATGCCATGGTATGCACGAGACCAGATATTGCACATGCTGTAAGAGTCGTTAGCAGATATATGAGTCATCCCAGATTGGAGCATTGGAATGCAGTAAAATGGATTCTCAGATATTTGAGAGGTACATCCAATAAACTCTTGTGTTTTGGGGGCTCTAATATTGATTTAGCAGGTTATTTAGACTCAGATTTGGCAAGGGATCTTGATACCAAGCAGAGTACTACAGGTTATGTTTTTACTGTAGGTGGAACAGCGGTGAGTTGGATTTCCAGGTTGCAAAAGGTGGTTGCTTTATCCACCACAGAAGCAAAATATGTAGCTGCAACAGAGGCAAGCAAGGAGATGATATGGCTACAATCTTTCATAAAAGAATTGGGCAAACAACAGGCTAACAGTTCTTTGTATACAGACAGTCAGAGTGCTATACATCTTGCAAAGAATTCTACCTTGCATTCAAAGACCAAACACATACAGTTGAGGTATCACTTTATTCGGTTGATGTTGGATGACGGACAATTACAGCTAGAAAAGATACATACAGATGCAAATCCAACGGATATGTTTACAAAGGCAGTGACAAGGGAAAAGCTGAGCTCCTCTTTAGCTTCGGTTGGTCTTCTAGACTGAAAACAACAAAAACAAAACAACAGAGTCCAAGGTGCTTATTTCCAATGGGAGCTACAGGGTCAGTGGCGTTATGATCAGTCTCCAAGTGGGAGATGATATGGTGTGGAGTCTGATCAGTCTCCAAGTGGGAGATTGTTGTTATATGGAGTCTAATCAAACTCGGAGGTTAAATTTACTCCACTTTTATCGGCGCAGTTTCCCCCCAAATTCCTACGGGGTCAAGGGGCAGCGCCCCTGAAACCTCACACAGTTTTTATTATTTTATAAAGGCACCGAGAATTATTTTTTCATTAACCGACAAAAAAACCCTATTTTGTAACTGACAAAAAGTTTGATAAAAAGTGGCTAAGGGTTAGGGTTTTTGATATATTGTATTGAAGCATTTGCAGGGATATTGAGTTGCAGGGATTGCTGATTGTAATCAATTTGATTTACTGGATAATAATATTGGACTCTCTGTTTGGTGGATGTAGCCTGAGTTTGGGTGAACCACGTTAAAACTTGTCTCTTGTTGTTATTATTTCTGTGTATTTCCATTCCTCTGTTTAATCTTTATTTGCATTTAATTGATATCTTCTGCCGGCTAACCCTAACATTACCCTCTTGAGCCAAGCCACTAGACATACGCTCTAATTTCACAGATTTGAACCTCAAATACCTTCAAGTATAACAAGAATGCCCTAGAGAACCTTGTACAAGCCTAGAATAGTGAACCTTCAGCCGTTCATTTTTGTGATGTGTCAGTAAGCAATTAGCCCCAGGAAGTTACTCACAAGGTACCTCTGAAAACAGGATAGTAGACCACATATGCTCTCTCGAGCTTTAGAGCAATATTGAGGATCAAAAGTCGTAAGTGCCTCTCCATGGGCCCCCTAATCTCTACGCCTAGATCAAGGTATATTTATGGACTCACAAGTGTGAACATTGCTACCTAAACAAAGTAGGATTGTTGTTGGGTTTGTTTTGTCTTCCCCCTTGTGTAAACCCGTGTTGAAACCCCCTAAATATCCCCAAAACCAAAAAAGATCATAAAATTCAAAAAACCAAAAAAATCACCTTTTGAATCTAACCAATCAAAATCCAAATCCTAACAAAAACAAACATCATGGGCCCCTAGTTTGACAAGTTCATTGAGCAATCTAATAACCCCTTTGAAAATGATGATGATGACAGCCTTGTGGATCAAGACAAATATAACGATAATCCTTATGACTTGTTTAGAGCTGAACATGGCCATGCCCAAGTTGATCCATATCAAACTCTTGATGACATCATTATGATTAAGCTCTCCATAGGCCTTAATTGGCAAGCCATGAACAACCAAGATCCCTCAAACCAAGAGCATGCTGGTACTAGCTACCCCATGAACCAAAATAAAACATCCATAAGTCATCCTCATACCAAACTTGGCAAGGAAAACACCAGTCTAGGACAAGACCCTCAAAACAAATTTATGTCTGAATTCCAAACCCTCAAAAAGCTAATCAAAGCCTCATCCTCCTATGGAAGTCCATCATCCAAACCTTCACAAACCAACCAACAATCCAAGAAGCAATCCTATCAATCATCTAATCCTACTTTATCCAAACAATCTATGAAGGATTTTATCCAAGGACTACTAGCAAGGAATCATAAGCAAAATAGAAAGAGCAAAGATGAGGAGTTATGCAACACCTCTAATCCCATGCCATCGTTCTTTGACAAATACAAGTATGTTGTTGGCAATAAGGTTATAGATACAAGACCTATTTGGGTTCTCCAAGAGCCTCCTATTACCATTCCCACCCAATGTCAAGTGCCATCATGCAAAAAATATTACCAATCCAAAGCTTGTTAAGAACGATCAAGATCTCCCTATAGCTACTATCCCTGCAAGCCAACCTATGTGGGAGGTAAATGAAGACAATCCATAAGATCCATAAAACCCATAAGCATCAAAAGCATCCAACCAATCGATGCATATGGCTAAGAGAATATATCCATAATTTAATCCACAAAGGGGACCTTGAAGTGAGACAAAGTACATCCATCTTGTCAACAAAGCAATTAAGAATAAGTCAAGAGCTTGTGCCAAAGCATGATTAACCTTGCCCATCACCAAATCAAGGTCAACACACTCAAACCGATTCCATCCATCATATCACAAACTTGCAAGACTAGGAAAACCAAACCAATCCTATCCACCATCCCACAACTCCCCCTTCCCATGAGGAGATTCTTGTCCCCATCAAACATATAGACAAGCAACATAATCATAATAAGAATATTGGCAATCCAGTTGTACATGATGTTGATCACATCGAGCATGACGATACACAAGTCATGATTGATCACATTGAGCATATATTTGATCAAGATACCCCCATTGTGAACAAGGAGAAAACACAAACATCCTATCAAGTTGGTCCAACCACCTTCATCAAATCCAATCTCCTTGCAAACAAGCAAGTTGCAAGCTCTAATGGTTCCTAGCGATACACTAATGGATTCACGTCATGTTTCCAAAGTAACAACTATTGCTAGCAAAATTTGTCAAATCATGGGCTATAAAGGAAAGGGAATAGGACTTCATGAACAAGGAATCCTAGAGCATATACGTGTTTATGCAAATCATGGTTATCAAGGCATTGGATACAAGATTTCTAATGAGCACTTTAATGATGTTAGTGATACTTCAACGATCGTTGGGGCAACTTCATCCAATGCAAACATTGAAATAGAGGCCATTCATAGCCCCTTCAATAATCCTACCACCACTAATCCTTTCACTAAGGGGTTCAAGGCCCCAAGCAGTTACGAATTAAGTGGCCCATTATTGGAGGATGAGGTCCAAAATACATACAAGCTAGTAGAGCAACAAAGAGAGATTTGGAAAAGAAAAGGTTGCAGCATCTTATCTGATTGGTGGACAGATGGCAGAAACAAGACATATATTAACTATTTAGTGTCTTCAAGAGGACAGTTGGTCTTTTTGAAGTCAGTGGATGCCTCTAGTCAAGCAAAAACTATCGAGACCTTGTGTAGCATGTTGGATGAGGTGGTGATGGAGGTGGGAGTGGAGAATGTTATCCAAATAATTACAAACAATGCATCCGCATATGTGGCAGCTGGCAAACTATTAGAGATGACACACCCCACATTGTTTTGGAGCCCTTGTGCGGCCCATTGCCTTGATCTTCTCCTTGGAGACATAGGGAAATTAAGTTGGGTGAAGAATGCGGTGAAAGATGAAAGAAATATAATCAAATACATCTACAATCACACATGGGTCCTGAATCTCATGAGAGAGCACACTAATGGCAAGGAGCTCGTGCGTTCAGGAATGACACGCTTTGCCACCAATTTCCTTACCTTGCAAAGTATAGCAACCACATTGCCCAACCTCAAGCGCACGTTTGTGAGAGAAAGATGGTTGGAGAGTCCCTATTGCAGGAAGGCTGAAGCAAAGAGGGTCGTGAAGACCATATTTGATGATACATTTGTCAAGACCTTGGAGGAGATCATAAAGGTAAGTTTTTTATTAAATTTTCTTCTTTTTAAATTTTTTTTACAATGTTACAAGTTGTTTTTTTAATGTTTTGATATTTTAATTTGCTGATTTTAATTTTTTTTAATTTTTAATTTATTTTAATTAACTAATTTCGTTTTCATTCACTCTCTTGTTTTAGGTGTCAAAACTGTTGGTTAGGGTTCTGCGGATGGTGGATGGGGATAGAAACCCCATGGGGTATTTATATGAGGCCATGGATAGGGCCAAAGAAGCAATTCAACATTTGTATGGGTCCAATAGAACAAAATATGAACCAATCTAGCGCATTATTGATTAGAGGTGGAACTGACAACTCCATCGACACATTCATGTTGCTGCATATTATTTGAACCCCAAATTTTTCTTGTCCCCTTCATTTAGAGCGGATGTAGAGGTTATGCTTGGCCTCCACACTTGTATTGAGAGGATGATTCCTGATGACAACCTTTGAGACCTCGTACATGATGAGCTACAAATTTATAAGAGGGCAGAGGGGGTACTATTTTCTACACCTACATGCATTCGTAGTAGAGAGACTCTGCAGCCAGGTAAAAAAAAACATTATGTTTAATTATAGTTTACAATTTATTTAAAATTTTAAGTTTACTAAAATTTGGAATTTCTTACAAAGTTACAAATGTCGTCCTTGTAGATTTGTGGTGGGAAGATTTTTTTTTAATATCCCCTTTCTAGGATATTTGCTTAAAAACCATCAATTTCTGATTTTTATTGTGTTGTCATTTTGTCAAACAATTAGGAGAACATTGTACCAAGTTTATTTCTGAGTATTAACCTAATACAATATGATGTCTAGAGTGAAATCACAAACTAATGGCTCTCATTCATGGGAATAATGCTGATACAGAATTTGCTGTTCACAAAAATCAGAGATACAATTATAAACTAAGAATTTGCTGACCTTAGAATATGTGATCTTCTTCAATACAGATCTTCCAACCGCATAGGACTGAATTTAATAATGCAGGTCTGCACCTTTGTCTCTGATTTATACACTGTGCTGGGGTGGAGGTGTTATCTGTTTCATGAATCTTTGACTGCTAAAACTTTAATCTATTCCCCAGAATTCCAACTCAGACTTATTTTGATGATTCCAAATCATATGCAGCTGGGGCCCACAAAGTCTAAAATGATTTCACTGACTTTCTAATAAATGCAGAAAATCAAACTCACTTGTACGGTTACTCCAACCTTTTAAAGATATGTGTTTGAAGTGGAGACAAAAGTCTGACAGCAGCAAAAAGTGTCAGATCTTGTCCTTTGCATTCCTTTCTTTCAAATTCAGCTACACATACATTAATAAACTCAACAAAGAAGATGGCGGCAGAATTTTGGTGAAAACTTCTTTCTTTTTACTGGGGCCCACATTCCACTAAAAATCAGAGTTTCATTTCTTTAATTCACAAATTATCCTTATATGGCTGACTGGGTTTGTTTGTCAGATTTTGTCTCCTGTAGACCATACAACTTTATCTCACGAGTATGATAAGCGATGCCTTACAATCTTGAGCTCCCTTATATCCACGATTTTTCCTTTTATAATAATTTCACCTCATCACCTTTTACAACACCTTAAGAGCTCACGATTTCACTTCAGAAATTACGCTGCAACAAACGATTAAGATATGCGATGACTCTTTACGAAGCTGCGCTCAGGCATAAGGAAAATGGACCCACGATTCCAAACCCACGGACAAGCATATAACAAAATCCTTCCATAATATATCAATATCTCTGCTGCGTCACCCAATCACTATATATTACATCTATTAAGAGGCAATCACAATTCTTATTCAAAACCCACAATTGTTATTTTAATGAAAACTATTAGAGCATCATAAATAATAACAATTAATAACTTTGCAAACAGAACCCTCTGCCTTTTATTCAAATCTGCATAATGAGATACAATGAACTCAAACCACAGAAAACTTAGAACAATACTTTGGAGCACAATTGTGAAGTCTGAAACAACTTCACCTCAATGACGGTAAGGGAACATCACCAAACCGATTTCTGCAAATGCAAGGGAACATCACCTTAACATGAGCTGAATACAACTTGACAAAAGTCATAAACCAAAACATACAAATATCCAGACATTCAGACATGACTTCAAATGACTCTCAGGGTTGCTTTTAAAGCCATTACATTAATTAGGCCCAACCTAATTTTATTAAATGAGAGTTTACATGTACACATCATACCCAAGCATTTTAAATGTTTTTACATGAACTTTATTAAATGCTTGCACTTGTACTTTTTAAATGCTTGTTCATAACACTTTTTAATAAAGTGTAGTACTACTGACTTAAGTAACTTAAATAAAATATTAATTTTATAAAGTAAATAAAAATACTTTACAAAATTAATTTACAATTAAAACAATTTTAAGTTACTCCAAAATTGGGGACATGACAATTTTGGTGCCACAATGCCTAGTCTTCAAAAACTTGTCATCCGCATTCTATCTTAGCCTTGTAGCGCTTCTGGTTGTGAGCGCAATTGGAGTGTTTTTGAGTCCATTCACACCAAAAAACGCAACAGATTGACTCAAAAAAACTTGAATGACCTTGTGTTTGTGTGGTACAACCTTTGACTACATGAAAAGAAGGTACAAGGGGAGGAGTCACATCAAGCACTTGACGTCGATGAGATTGATCCATATTCAGATTGGGTTGGTGAGGATGTGGATACGAGTTTGCTTACTACTGATGAGATTGCTGATTTGGAGAGAGAGGAAGCTGAATGGCAAGCAAATGTGGCAGCATATGAGGCTTTAGAAGATGAGTCTGGCGAGTCATCAAGGGGAGATTTGGAGGATACAGAGATTGGTCCCATGCCCAAGGCTTGTATTGTGGCTCTTGTTGAGGATACTACAGCCATATCATCGACTTCCACAGCACCCACATAGTGGCAACATACTTTTCTGAGTTTTAGTCGCAGAAGAAATTTATGATTTGTAATTTTTGTTGATGTTGAAACTTGAAAGTTCAAGCTAGAAGTTCATATGTATTGAAACCTTAAAGTTCGAACTCAATTTTTGGTTTATGAAGTGTATTGAACTTTGATTTTGATCTATATATGAAGAAAATTAGTAATATGATATTATGATTCACAAAATTCAATATTATGAATGTTTTTAAAGTATATTTTTAAACATTAATGTATTTTTTAATGTTCGATAACTTTGCCGAGTTTTTCCCCGAGTTTTCGCCGAGTCCCGAGTTTTTAAAATTTTTGGGTCTGCCGAGTGATTGTGGAGTCCAATTTTTTAAACTATGGTCAAAATTTTATTGTCAAATTCTTTTATTTTTATTGTAGAATATTATATTACGTGTTGTTGTCTCTAAATGCATTATGTTCAATAAGTTTTTCTTTTCAATAAATTTAACATCATTCTTAGATGCATCATAACATAGCATGAGATGGCGTGCAAGTTGTTTACAATGCCATTCGAAACTTTACAAGGGAGGGTTGCATGAACGCATTACAAAGATGATCACCAATGCTGCATGTTGCCCAAACAATGCTCCAGCTCATCCAATAACATTGTGGCTCCATCCAATACATATTTTGTTCAAATAAGATATGTTTTAGTGGGAGAAACAACCCATCAATTTATCACACATTATAGCCAAGATACCCAACACATTATGAAGGACTTGCAACTTGTCCACCTGCAACAAACATGTAGATGCATCCATTCCCCTAGCCCTTTGAAATCCAATTGTTTGCAAACAGATAAAAATCTATATTTAAAATTTACCTTACACCTTAATTTATAAAACATTAAAAGAAATGAAAAATTGTATAACTTAAGGTTGATTATATAATTTCCACAAACTACGAAGTTGCCAATTTCAAGTCAGTGGTGGCAAGCTTATTTCACATCCAGATGTGTTGATGGGCCTAGAATTTCATTTTGAAGTGGTCTGCCGAGAAGCCTCATGCCCTCGAGTCTATAGGTATGAATGAGTTAACATTAGATACATAGTGCATTAGCCTGATTTATGTTGTTTTTAATAGATCAACCTATGAGATCATAATAACCAGCAATGTAATTCAGCGCCTTGTTATATGACTGTTCTATAGTACATTAAATTCAAACAAACATAAAAGAATTTAAAAAAAAAAACATGATTACTTATAACACTAAACTAAATGAAAATATCTATCGGCATACCCATTGCACATCATGTGCAATTGCTAGTATGTTTATTATTAAATATTAATACTTTGAAGTGTAAATGGCTGTCAAGTTTAAGCTAAAAAGTAAGGATTTTTCTTTCAGTCATGACATCAGATGCTACTGCCATGTATGATGCTTCTCAGTGTAACGAGGAAGTCTATAGCTTGATGTGTATATTATATTACTGCATTGAAAGCATACAAAGGCTTTCCTTTCTATGCATGTTGGAGGAATGAAAGACAACCAATTATTCATGTTCTTAAACAAAACTGCTACCTCACTGAACCGAGTCTGATTATTAATTTATTTATGTACATCTTATACAATCTTTTGGACTAGAAAATTGAAAAACAAGGGAGAAATGATAAATACCTGGTTAGTGTCCTGTGTTGGAACTGTGACATCATCAATCAAAAATATCTTTGGAGAAGCTGTAAGATTTGAGACATAAATCAGAGAAGTTGGAGCAAAGGACTGGATAAAAACAGGCTGCTTTAACCAATCAGTTGACATGTACTCTCCTTTGTATCCATATTTCAACAATGTCTCCACAAACTTATCTTCAAATCGTTTTCCACCGGCCCATTTTACCTGTAATCACATTTCAAATGACCAATTCAATGTTTTTAAATAGTAGTTCAACTAACATCTAACCATATCGACTTTCAAGGAGAAGAAAAAGATGCAATCTAAGATCATATATGTGAGCAAGAGCATGTTAACTATGCTATTTTCATTGTATTTCTCCAGAATGCACTGTAGCTCCTGTAAAGCTATCCAGTTTTAATGATGCTTAATGCTTATATCTGGACTCGAGAAAGTGTCAAAGGGACCTAAGCCCAAAGTCCATTTCAAGAGAACACCAGTGATCGTTGCATGTGGAGATTGCTGGTATACCCACAAACTGGCAATATACAACTTGCATGCATTATATTCCTATAGCTAAGACAAAATTTAAAGAAAAAATTCCTATAGCTGAGACAGAATTTGAAAAAAAAAAATCACCTTTCACTGACATCGGACACAATGGATTACTTAAGAGAAGAAGTTTCTCAAGAAAATTGTGTATAGAATTTAAGATGATCAATGGATAGTTATGAGAATTGAATATTCTCACATCCAATACCTTACTAAGCATTATGCTACTGTTGTAACAAACTCACTGATCAATAATAATTGTACCAATGTTTAGAGTTGTAGATCTGTTTGTACACAGAAGATTGGACCATGCTTATTGGCCGCATTGCCAAGTTCTTGACTCAAATCTCACATCACAGAATGCCATAAAAATTTAAAGACCCCCAAACAATCCAACAATTCTGGACCAGCCATAATTGGAGTTCTCCATTGCAGAAAATGCAAGATTCGGTTCTGACTTCACTGCTTAAAAATACATATTTCAGGTAAAGTCAAACTTAAGCTCTGTATTTCTTGATGCATAATGAAAGTTGTATGCAAGTGCAACTTTGGAAGCAAGTAACGAGATTTGGATATATAGATTACAACCTTGTCTCAAAACATAGACTCCTCTTCAAAATATTAGAAAAAGACACAATCTCTATTCAGAACAATGTGAATTTTTGCTCAATTTGTTTCATTCCAACTGGATTTAACTAGTTTCACACATAAAACCCAAGTTTTGCTCAAAAAGTTAAGAAAAAATGCTAGAGAAATTAGAGGAAATTGGAGATACCTCAAGGAAATAAAAACTATATCAAGACTAGCATGATTATATGAGGGAATTCAAGGTTTGGTTCTTGGAGATATTGTATTTGCAAGACTAAAACTAGATTGTTATTTATCTTCTGAAAAGTGTACAAAGCTGTCCCCAGTGTGTTGTGAACCTACACTCCCAGGAACAGGAAAAAGGAAACAGAATTTAACTAAGAAACAGTGGTTCAAATGATTCCAGGATAGGATAAGTGGTCCAACGGTTTTTATATACATGTCTGAGAATTATTAAATAAGATATCCATATGTAATAAATAGTTATCCTAGTTTCCATTTTGACAGACTATTGAGAAGAAGAAAATCTCCAATATGTAAGAAGACACAGTTGTAGAGTTTTCACATTTATTACTACAATTTAAAATAGTTTCTACAATAAGAATTATTCAAAAGCTGCCCATACCCCCCTAAATGTAATATTCCTTGCAGGCACAAACAATTTGTTTATGCATAAGGATCTTCTCTTATGTGATGTCACATTTGAATGCTTATGATAACCATGCAATGTTACATCATGTAAGACAACTCATCCCAAGAAGTTAGAACTTATAATTCTTTGACATTTATCATTGAAAAACAGACATCATAATAAAGGGGAAGCCCCTTACTGTCCTAGCAAACAACTTTGCTCAAAGTCAATGTGTATATTAGAATTAACACATCAATGGTCCATTGAGAGCTTTTATGATGACTATAAATCTCAAATGACATGGACTCAGAAGTGCATATTTCATCACAAGTGATTTATAAATGTGGATAACTATGAATCCCACATCATAGGGGCATAGTCATTATCAACCACAATAAGCAAAGATCTTACTTTTCCCTTTTGTCTCACTACTTAAACATTAAATTTAAAAGTGGAGTTCAGTGCCAACAGGATTGAGCGATATCAACATCCTGCACCTACAAATTAGCAATCTTCAATTGGGCTGCGCTTGAGCAAACTTGCCAAAACATGCACTTGGCATGTCAATATGACGGATTGTAAGAAGTGATAGAAACTTCCCTAGTTAGATGGTCGTATAATCTTAAAACAATTGGTCAAACTATCTTGCAGTTCAAAGATATTTTATTTGAGGTGGAATTCTTTTCTTTAATAATAAAAATATTATATTTATAGAGAAAATATAGTTACAAAGAAGGGGCCAGGATTGAAAATCAGACCATCAATCAGCTGATACATAGGTGAAGATTTCAGATAAACAGCTGAAGATTACAAAAGAACATACAATTTGAGATAACATTCAGCCAAGACAGTCAAAACAACTGTTACAAAACTGACTACATGTTTGAAAGGACAGTCAACTACAAATATCAAACTACGAACAGCAGAAATATATACATTAGGATTGCCACTAATAAGTTTCAGAAAACAGTTATTTCTTCTTAGTACAGTGATATCCATGTGGAAGGTGAGGGTCACTTTCCTCATTCATGGAGTACATTTGTGAGCGATTAACTGTCATTTGGCTCTTGAATCATTTCAACAATCCAATGCCATACATTCTTTGAAAGGATCAAGGTATTGATTGCCTGGGCCCTGGACTGTATTTTTGTAATTTTCAATGATAACATTGAGTTTGTCAATAATTGTTCATTGAATCAAATCCACTCCTACTTTCCCACCAGATGGAGAAGTCATAGAATACTGATTTCCATGAACAGACTATGAGTGTGAGAACAGACTATGAGTGTGAGCATCCTTCAAATATTTACTCTAATACTAAATAGCTTCAGAAATTTCATAGAGTATAGCCAACAAATAAGGATCGACCCTCTAGTAGGATTCTGGATTTGGAATTTCAGAGCCAAGGGGGGCAACCAACAAAGCTTGGGTAGAAGGAAGGGGAAGAGGATGGGATGGATTCCAGGGGTTGAAATTGGATATGGATTCTGGACAAATGGGATAGGGAAAGACAAAGGAGCAGAAGGAGCCAAAGTAAAGCCTAGACAAGGGGAAGGGGGATTGAATGATCTTTTTACATTAGAGGCAATAGGGAAAACTGCAGTGGGTGAAATTGGATGGTTGTGCATAATAGTGAGGTAGAGAATGGGACTTGAGAACGAAGGAGGGACTTGTGTACCATTTGAAGGGTTGACCACTTGATTCAAGTTGATTGACATTAGGTTATAAGACTTGGCAACGATTACCAAAGATTTACATTGATATATTTACATCAATCCATTTCTAGCAAGGGGATGGGAAATTAAATGATATATAAAAATTAATATTTGAATTCATAAATTACAAATAAATTAAAAATACCTAAACATAACTTCAACAAACTAAATGAAGCTGAATTTTTAAAAAGGTAACATTTATATATATCTACTAAAAATATAAACATGAGACCATGTTAAGTATATAACTCTTGAAAACTACTCTACAATTGAAACGGAACAACCACATAGGTGTGTTAGTTAATGTCAGTCTGAAACAATTTTGATTAATGATCTCTTCTTATAGACAGCTCTTAGTTAGCATTCAACTAACCTTTGACCACCACCGATAAGGTGAGATCACGAATTTGTTTTCCATTCAAATAGGTCCCCAAATTTCACTAATGGCTGCGTTTTATTCCTTGCTTCTAACCAGTGATGGCCTCTTGTCTACATGCTTGCTTTTGTAAAGAAGAATGGATGCCAAAGAGTTGATGTTTATCATTTTGTTTATGAATGCATTTGGGTTCCATTGGATTTTTTCTGAGGAAGGAAAAGTGTTGATGTTGTTCAAGAATAACTTTGGAAAGAGTCACAAAATTTGCTAGCTTCGCGGAACAAGTCTTTGTAGATCCCCTACAAATGGACTGGAATCACATGAGACAAATTCACTAAATCTGGAAAGCTACCTAGATTCCGCATTCTCCTCCCTACTCCACGTGAAAAGGCTTGGTCCCAATCACTAGAAGCTCATGGTAAGCCTTCTGCATTATTTTATTGGAATTTTGTTTTTGTCTGTTTAGAAGTTGTGGCTGGGAGGGATGACCTAGCATTCCAAGGACACCAGAGCATCCCCAATTTTAGCAAAATATAAGGGAAAGTCCCACTTTTTACGTTATGTCCTAATTTTGTAAAAAGGGGGAGATGCCATCCAATGTCCTGCATGTCCAAGACATATGTCTAGGCCCCAAGGACAAGTCCCTGGAGAATATTGCATAAATATAAACAATTTTTAAAATAACAGAAAAAAAATAAAAATCTAATTAGAATTGACTGTATAAGATTTAATTACTTAACAAAAGTTGAAACCCATCAAACATGGGCCTTACACTATTCTTTGTGTAGATGAGTCCACTAATTTTCACTTAGATCATCCAACTCAAGTTGGCACGTTGATATGCCAACTTAAGCTATACAAGGCAAGGTTCTCTACCAACATAAGTTAAGTGATTTTTTATCACTGCTTTTTGCAAAAACTATTCCTCATCTCGTGTGGAATTAGTGGATAACTTAAACATACAGTTTGGGTGGCAATCCCTTCACTCTGTATTTTCTTTGAATGTGTCCCTTTTCTTAATTTCTTTTGTAATTTCTCAAAGACATATATCAATGCTGTTTTCATCAAATGACATATCATCGTGGCCACGTTTCCAAGTTGACATTTTGTTACGTACTGAGAGAGCTCTCTATGTCATATTAGTTGTATTCTAGAGGAATTATATATTGTAGTTGATGATCACCAGAATAATGCAGCATACCATGGAAATACATCCCTAATCCTAAAGTTATGTCCCAAACATCTCATACATCCCAAGGATGGGCTGATAAGGATGAAATGTCCACTTGCCGTCACCCCCAACCTGCCAAAATATGGGGGCATCTCTAGTCTTTCAGCTTGTATTGGAACATCCTACCATCCCCAAGACATCTAATAACATTGATACGTAATGTACTACAAAAATAAGATTGTGTAAATCAATGGTCAAACAATTTGCAAGGTTGCACCGAGACTGGTACTGGTACTGGTACGAGAGACTGGTACCGGCACCGGTACGTCTGTTTTTGAAAAATAGGAGATGGGGGTACTTGGAGACACCATTTTTTTTTAAATATAATTTAATAATTTTATTAATTTATTAATATGCTAACATTAAAACCGAAAATATCATGACATTGAACTTTTAAAACAAGAGAACTGGTAAAGTTTAAGTTTATAGCTTACTTGTAACAATTTAATATAGCTTACTGTATATATATTACTTATAGGCTTATAGCTTACTTGTAACAATTTAATATAGCTTAATGTATATATATTATTGTAGACACTAGTATTGAGGTTTGAAGTCCGTAGGAGTAAGAATCCACTGAGTTTGTGAGAAAATAGTGGAAAAAATGAAAGGTAGAGAAAGAAAAACAATGGAGACACCTTTTTATTGACGCAGGGTACTTGGAGACGTGTGGGAGACTCAACCAGAAGTCTCCCTTTGCAGGGAGACGTGCCCAATAAGTCTTCGAGACGGGGAGACGAGTACCAATCTCCAAGACGAGTACCAGGGGGTCGTAGACGGGTCTCCGTGCAACATAGACAATTTGTAACACATACAATGCTACTTGAATTTCCATTCAAATGATAGTGGAATTCTTCACAATTTAAAGTTAAGAGTTTGTGATCAAAATGGAAAGATAAACAGAACTAATCAAACCATGGAGACACAAATTTTATCCTAGAAATCTCAAGATGAGGAAAACAGTTGGAAGTGGCAATTGCACATCTTCAGAGCATTTCCTTGAAACTATAAATAATTAGAAGTATTAGAAACTTACTCCATGTGTTTCCCCTATCCTCCTAATGCTCTTTAGCTTCTGATGGGAAGCCTCGATCGGTAAGACTTACTCCGTCGGCCACCTGGTGAAATATCGCTCCGATATCATAACTCCTCCCGATGGGCGATCTACGTTTCTTGCCTATCGGCAAGGCAATGACTATCGGCTGCCCTAGATTCCACTACGCCGATACACCGATCATTCAACCGTCACCTTCATTTTTCACTTGTCGGCGAGACACCTACTATCGGCCAGGCCTTCTTCTTTCTGCCGATACCTCGATAGTAATTAAATTCCCACTCGCCTCAACCGCGACGGCTTCAACGCCAGTTAATCGTGACCGCATCGGTAGGACCAGCACCATCGGCACGACGCCAAGTCATCCACCCGATGCACCTTGTCACCCTGATATAAACCTTAGTCCACGACTGTCGTTCAATGGCTCAAACCTCTCTTCGGCCGGACTATCCCTATCACTCTGAAAGCGAAATGTTTTGTCGACGGACTCTGTCTCACCGATAACAGCTCCAACTCTTCCAATCAAACCCTAGCACATGAAGATGCTAGGTTAACCTACTGTGCACCTTGCACTACCTGGATCTTCTGTGCCGCAAAACAATGAAACAAAACAGGAAACAAACGAATATGGTACAATGAAGCCATTCCACTGATTTCGATAGAAATCTCACCAGTGGAATGCTTCACATCGACATTTTGCAACAACGGAATCATAGAAAGGAAAAGAAATCTACAGCTATGCAATTTGTAATTACAGAGAATGGAAAACAAATTGACGACACAGAAAATAGTTCGATTTCTCCTTAACACAATGCACGATTACATTCAATCCTTCTCTTTGATTTGATTACAATATCTAATGCCTATGCATTTGATTCATTTCTCTGGGGTTTATGAACTTACCCCGAGGTACAACAACCCATTCCAAGCGGCTGGGAGAAAACTAACTGATTCCAACCATCTAAAACTAACAACTTGACCAAAAAGAACTAAGTCACTAGGGACTTACAAATGGAAAGGAAAGATGCATTGGTCGTATAGACCTTATTACAACACAAACATGATTCTCTAAACAAACATGAATTTAAATGCCTCATGGAGGCCACCTTGTGTTAGGTGCTCCTGCACCATACATCCCACCTAGAAAAGAACTCATGTCCCATGAGTTGAGTCTATATCTTGCACCACCTGTACCCATTGTTGCCTCATCCCTTCCCCATGATCTCTGGATTGCAACTTGCTGCCATGGAATCAAAAATTCATGCTAGCATTGTAGGCTCTACTCACACCTTGCCATGAGTGAGTGCTTGCAACCAAACCCATACTTTGCTCGCCATTCTTCTTTACTGTCATCTCTGCCGGAACACCTGCATTCAAAACCTTGTTTGATGTTGCTTGTACTGCTGCTATGGTAGAATATGTTTGCCTTTCAACTCTTGTTGGCTCTAGAGAACAAACAATGGTCCTGACGAGGATAGCATCCTCTTCTTTCCAATCAACTTGTGGCTGCTTGCAGACCTACTCTTTGACCTTCTTCTGATCCATCTCAGACATTACCATTTGATCTCCATCAGTCAAAACTGAAATCACCTTCAAACTGTGATCTTCGGTAACCCCACTCTTTGAGACATCCTCAACTGTCCTTGTCTCTTCTTCATGCACCTTCACAAACTCTTTCTTACCCACCAAAATAATCTTGGCTGCCTTCTTTGCTTCAGCATCCTCCTGCAATGGTGTCATCACAAAAGTCTTTCCATCCTTCTTGATGGTGTATGTGTTAGCATATCCATCATACAATGCTTGCCTATCAAATTGCCATAGCCTACCCAAAAGTACGTGACAACACTCCATGGGCAAAATGTCACATAAAATTCTCTCCTTATATTCTCCAATCTGAAAATCAACATATGCTTGTTCATCTACCAAAAGTGATTGACTATCACTTACCCAAGATGCTCTGTAAGGAGTTTGATGAGGAATCCTTTCTATGTTCAATTTATCCACCATTTCCCTGGACACCATATTATCTGTTGAACCAGAATCTATGACTACCTTGCATATTTTACCTTTGCTTTTGCAATTGATCCTAAAAAGAGCTCTCCTTTGTGATGGTTTAGTCTTCACTGGTTCTTTGAGCAACGTCCTCTTGATCATCAGATTTTCTCCCACTTCTGATTGCAAACTCACTTCAGGAGATGTCACGCTCCTTGCATCCTCTTGAGTTAATGTGGTTCTTCTCTCATTGACTATCACTTACCCAAGATGCTCTGTAAGGAGTTTGATGAGGAATCCTTTCTATGTTCATTTTATCCACCATTTCCCTGGACACCATATTATCTGTTGAACCAGAATCTATGACTACCTTGCATATTTTACCTTTGCTTTTGCAATTGATCCTGAAAAGAGCTCTCCTTTGTGATGGTTCAGTCTTCACTAGTTCTTTGAGCAACGTCCTCTTAATCATCAGATTTTCTCCCACTTCTAATTGCAAACTCACTTCAAGAGATGTCACACTCCCTGCATCCTCTTGAGTCAATGTGGTTCTTCTCTCATTGCCATGAGAAGTTGAGGCCTTCTCTGGACACTTATAGGCCGGGTGCCCTATCTGATTACAGTTATAACATCTCATATTGGAGAACTTGGATTCTCTACCTAATCCATTTGTCCCACCTCTTTCATTTGGCCTTCCTCGGTAGCCTCCTCTGCTACTTGAGTCTCCAGCTTGCTCTTCTTGGCTAGACTCACCACTAGGCCTCTGGTTAGGACTTCTGCTTCCAAAACTGCCTCTAAAATTTCTGTCACCTCTTCCTTTACTCTGCTGCTCACCTTTCCTCTTCAGCTTCTCTTCAGCTCTTAATGCTACTTGAAAGCATTTGTCCACAGTTTCAAGTGTAAATAAACTTATCTCATCTTGAATATTGATCCTCAGACCATTTAGATACCTCGCTACCTTGGCTTTTTCATCCTCCATGTACCCACAGCGAAGTGTATATTTGTGAAACTCCTCAGTGTAAGTAGCCACATCCATATCTTTTTGCTTAAGGTTCCGCATCTTCCTGTAAATCTGCACCTCGTAGTCAGATGGAAGGAACTGGGACTTGATCTTCTCCAGCATTCTGCTCCACGAAGAAATCATACTTTTCCCATTCTTTACCCTTTCTCCTTGGGTGTAATTCCACCATGTAAGGGCAGCACCTTTGAGTTTAGTTTTTGCAAACTTAACTTTCTTACTTTCAGAAACTTGTATTCGAAATAGTTATTCAAAGCCTCAATCCACTCCATAACTTCATCAGCATTCATCTTCCCATCGAATATGGGGACATCTATCCGAGCCTCTGAAGAGTCCTTGCCAATTGCCTTGATGGCTTCCAGAAATTGCTTTTGTTCAACCGGTATCTTTGCCTCTTCTTGTTCCTCTGCTTCTTCCTCTTGCTCGTCTTCTACATCTTAATCTTCCTCTATCCTTTTTCCTATCTTCATTGCCTTCAATCCAGCTTGGAGTGCTTCCTTGACTCCAGTTTTGATCATCTCTTCCCTCTCTTTAAATTTCTTGACCACTTCGGTGGTCATCCCCTTTGGAGGCATATCGCTAGTCTCTCCTTCGCTTTCTCTGTCTGACATAAACATTCACAGATAGCACCCCACACTTCTGCAAATCCTCAATTCGACTACAACACAATGCTCAATCAGCTGTCCATCCTATACGCTGCTTCACAGACCCATTCCTCTCGTCCAATAGTAGATCCTGGAGATGCACTACCACTCTCTCTCGCAATGGCCTCACTCTACACCCTCTTCCAACCAAATCTCTATTGGTGAATGGTCTTGACAGACCTCATCATCGTCTGCCCACACACTACAGGAATCCTTCTCGCAAGTAGATGGCACGAGCAACTCTTCATTTGCCTTCTCAGTGACAGAAATCAAATACACAACACCTCCGCCCAGAGCTTTCGCTAGCTCTGATACCAATATGATGGGAAGCCTCGGTTGGTAAGACTTACTCTGTCGACCACCTGGTGAAATTTCACTCCGATATCATAACTCCTCCCGATGGGCGATCTACGTTTCTTGCCTATCGGCAAGGCAATGACTATCGGCTGCCCTAGATTCCACTACGCTGATACACCGATCATTTAACCGTCACCTTCGTTTTTCACTTATCAGCGAGACACCTGCTATCGGCTAGGCCTTCCTTCTGCCAATACCCCGATGATAATTAAATTCCCACTCGCCTCAACCACGACGGCTTCAACGCCGGTTAATCATGACCGCGTCGGTAGGACCAGCACCGTCGACATGACGCCAAGTCGTCCACCCGATGCACCTTGTCACCCCGATATAAACCTTAGTCCGCGACTGTCGTTCAATGGCTCGAACCTCTCTTTGGTCAGACTATCCCTATCGCTCTGAAAGCGAAATGTTTTGTCGACGGCCTTTGTCTCACCGATAACAGCTCCAACTCTTCCAATCAAACCCTAGCACATGAAGATGCTAGGTTAACCTACTGTGCACCTCGCACTGCCTGGATCTTCTGCGCCGCAAAACGATGAAACGAAACAGGAAACAAACGAATATGGTACAATGAAGCCATTCCACTGATTTCGACAGAAATCTCACCAGTGGAATGCTTCACATCGACATTTTGCAACAACGGAATTACAGAAAGGAAAAGAAATCTACAGCTATGCAATTTGTAATTACAGAGAATGGAAAACAAATTGACGACACAGAAAATAGTTCGATTTCTCCTTAACACAATGCACAATTACATTCAATCCTTCTCTTCGATCTGATTACAATATCTAATGCCTATGCATTTGATTCATTTCTCTGGGATTTATAAGCTTGCCCCAGGGTACAACAACCCATTCCAAGCGGCTGGGAGAAAACTAACTAATTCCAACAGTCTAAAACTAACAACTTGACCAAAACGACCTAAGTCACTAGGGACTTACAAACGGAAAGGAAAAATGCATTCGTTGTATAGACCTTATTACAACACAAACATGATTCTCTAAACAAACATGAATTTAAATGCCTCATGGAGGCCACCTTGTGTTAGGTGCTCCTGCACCAGCTTCGAATACATCAACCTTATGACGTGTATTCTACCTAGAATTCTTTCTTTATGTATTGAACTCACTCTTTTTGTTTGTATTTTGCTTGGTAGATTGTTTCTATCCTACAATTGATAGTGCATTCACTATGGAATGTCTTCTATTGATCCAATCCAACCCCCTCATATCCTTAGATAGATGTTGGAGAGTTTTCCTCGAGCTCTAGTGAGGGTATTGGAAGAGCAAATGTCAAATTGTTTTCTTCACATTATCATTTCTGATATCAAGACAAAACCACCTCTTTGTGCAAACTAGCAATTTTGTAACAACCCCTTTCAAGAACTAGCAGTTTTGAAACTGCCCCTTTGGGGATTGATGATTTCATAATGTTGGTTCCTAGGAATTAGAATATATTTTTGCGCTTTAACTTCAAAATTGATTGCATCTGTTGGTGTATCATGTTTTTCCAAATCCTTATGGATCACACCTCCCTTTGTTGAGAGTCTTTTAGTCCCAAAAAAGCTTACTTTGAAATATAGAAAAATTTCTTCTCCCATCTCTTTATCCTTTGTGTCTACTGTGTCTTGGGACAAGACTCCCTCACATCTCCTCTTTTGTTCCTCAAGGTGATGCTCTACACTAAGGTGCTTCAAGATAGAATGTCATGTTCCCTTTTCGAGCTAGGGAAATAATTAAATAATTAACTTCAGTTGTCTCAAAGTAACTTTATATTGTTTTCTTTAAGGCAACTTGTGTTTAATTATTTATTTAAAAGAAGGCTATGTAATATCATAAAGTGTTTTCAAAAGAGGGTCAAAAGTGATAACATTAGGCATGGGGTACAAAGTGATGACTTAAAAATTATTTTTAAACATGGGACATAAAAGTGACGTTGAAAATGGGTACTAAAAGTATTATCAAATTAAAAGATTCAAAAGTCATTTTATTTTATTATTGAAGGGAGAAAGTGAAAATAAAGAAATAATCTTTTGTTGCCCTAAAAGTGCCTATAAAAGAAGGAATTTAGAATAGAAAGAGGCTATTGTTGAATTGGAGAAAACCCTTGTTTCAAAGTTTGAACTTTGTTCATCTTCTTCTGCCTAAGGATGAAAACCTTTTTGGCAAGATCAATTTCAAGGACGAAACCCTCCTAACTGATTGAGTAATTCCATCCAGGAATTACCTGTGTGCTTCATGCTTTGGTTTCGAGGACAAAAATCCTCCTAGCCATTTGAGTGATTTCATTCAAAAATCACCAGTGAGTTGAATGTTTGCAGTTTCTTTCAATTGTTGTTTGTAGAATTGATTTTGGGTATTTATTTTGTACTTTGGTGTGATGCTTCGGATTTTCTTGAGATATGTTCCAATTAATTTTTGGTGTGAGCTTATGATCAGTTTTGGGGGAGTATCAGAGATTGAAATTTGCTAACAAATAACATTGATTTTTCCATTGGTGAAAAAGCGAAATCCTCCAAATTTCTGGCTGTACCAGCTTGTGGACCATACAAGTTAGGGTGGGGCAAATTGTTATTGGGAGTGAGGCACTGCTGTTTGGAAGGTAAACTTTAGATTATTTTAACAGCTGCTTCATCCTTTTGAGGAGTCATAGCAATAATTGAAGGAATTGCAGTAAGATTTGTGTGTTTGATGAGTTGTACCTTCCAAAAGCTGGTCCATACAGTTCTATATTCAGCTACAAGGTAGCCGCCCAGCATAGAGGTTCATACAAATTCTTTAATAGGGTGATTAACATTGTGAAGTGAATAGCAATTTGTTTGGAGTTTGCTGTGAGTACCCAAAGCTAAGCATAGCATTTTATGGGTTGTCAATACCTGCTGCATCCTTCATCAGACCAGCCATACCTGCTTGAGGTTGAATCATGGCATTCTGGAATAGCAATGATCATTTGGGATTATGTGCAGTCATTTCAGAACTGTTATAACAGCAGTGCAGCTGCATATTGGTCATCATTCAGATTAATCTTGTAAGTTTTTTGATTCGTGTTGTTACATAGCTGATTATTGGAAGTTTATTGAACATTGTGGCTACTGATTAATACATAGCTACAGTTTGCAGTCATTTTGAAAGCAGTTTCAGAGTTATTGGTGATCATAGTTGCTCAGCTTCAGATTTCAGTGGTTTTAGTTGTCATAAATTGCTAAATCTTCTTCTATATCAGCTGCTCATGCCTTGGCATGCTATTCTATATTCATATCAGAATTAATCTGCTAGATCATATTTGCTGATTCAATTAAATTAGAGAAGATTGCTGCAAATAATTTCCAGATATTTTACATTAGAAAATTCAGTCTCCTTGCATAATTTTTGCATTGTAAAATCTGGAAGGTTATACTGCCAGATTGTGTTTGCATATGATGTTGTAAGAATCCTAGATGGTTTACCACCAGATCCCATTGCATTTGCATTTCATTTCCAGCCCGTTTTTTGCATCGATCAGGTCTGCTTGCTATCAACGAATTTGGCTTGATCGAACCTACTTGTTATCTACTAGTGGCTTGAGCATATACTCATACTTGCCCACCGAAGAGGTGTTGATCTGGTCAGCTATGCCACCTAGGCTCTAGTCAGCTATGCCACCTTTATACTTTCCCAGCATTGCATTCATCTAGAAAGTGTTTCCAAACACTGTATGCTCTCACCTTGCCCACATCAAAATTTGGGCGGGCTTGCATTGCATCATTCAAATATTGTAAAATTTTCAAAAAAATTAGTTGGGGTTATTACACAGAAGGTAGTAGTATTTTGTCACACTTTGAAACTTGTATCTGTCAAAAATGGATGTTTCCTTGGTGTCCTTCCCGTCATCTTCTTAATAGTCACTACCTTTTACAACTTTGTTGTCGGCTGAAACTTTTCGTGCTACAACTCCCTATGATGCACAAAACATGCTACAATGGTTGTCATGGATTGGAAACCATATCACAACACTTGCTACGATGGCCTTTTTGCAACTTGCTGATTCATACAACTAGTAGTCATGCATGAATTTCCTTTCTACTGAAACATATGTTACAATGAAGGTCATACATCATCATAAATATTTACAATCTTGTTGAACTGCTACTAGGAATTCTACAACTACTGAAATCATATGGATCCTAATACTCCAACTATGCACATGCTACAATTGTGTTGAGATTTTGTCTTCCACCCTACTTACTACACACAAGTGGTGAATAAATTACATGCTACAATGACAAAATCGCCATGAAAAGATATGCATCCTACAACACTAGAAAAATGTCCAAACCACTGCCCCTGCTTCTGATTTGCTGATTTTGCTAGAAGCCACGTAACATCATGCAACCCCATTTATCCTTCCTTGCTATGCACAACAAGTGGATGTGAGTATCAATCATTAATGAAGGAAATGTGAAGGCTGAAATTGACCCATTTACCTTGTACATTTTTCTTTTCTTCTCACCCCTTAGCTTCCAATTGGACATGTTCTTCATGCTTTGCTTACCCATGGTGAGTGAACAGTCCTCCTTGCTTGCTCTACAAGTGGAGTTAGCATCTTGAACATAGCTAGATTCGCAAGAAGTGCTTGGAGTACTTCTCATATGCCCATACAAATGAAAGCATCTCACCATTTTCTCCCTTGCACATCAAGTAAATGGTCTATCCATGAACCAAATAAGAACCCCTTGCCATTGAATGGTGGTGAAGATTCTAACATAAGCCCATTTCACCTTCCAAGATTAGGTCCTTAAAAGTTTGAATCATAAACAATTGTGGCATTGATATATAGACATTAAAAGACTTGCATTTTGGGAGAAGCGTCTTGAAATGATGTTGAGATCACTGACTGTCAAGAATGTCTGAAGATGAATATCCCTTTCATAAAGGTAGAATAAACAAGTTTCAATCTAAAAATGGGGCAAATGAACTACCAAAACAATCTATGTCGTAGCAGCCTCTATTTGCTAATCCCTAAAACAAAAAAAATGAAGTCTCTAGTATCTCTGTAGCATTTGCGGCCATGATAAAAATTTTACCAAAATTTACTAGTAGTTATATGAGTTCATACATCTAGTACAAAGTAGCAAAATGTGTTTGCATACCCTCTAGACGAGATGCGAACAATAGCGCATCAATAGCTCAAGCTCAGCAATGTATATCCCAAAAAGGTGGGCGAAAGAGAATACCTTAAAGCTGATTCTAATATTAAATAATACTCATATCCTTTGAGATCCCGAGTTGGGTAGAAACACTCAAGTTCCTCATAAAGTATGATCTTAGCTGAAACAAGAAAATCCGCAAATGAAGAGCACAACATTCCTCAAAAGATGTCTAGCAGATTATCAAAAACCTAAGTCAAAAAAGAAACAAAAAATGTCTAAAGATCTCTACCCAGCCTTAATGATGATATCGTTAAGGATAAAGATGTGATCCATCATTTGGTAATCTTCATTGTGTGTCCAAGACTCCAACTTGACCAACCTCTTTTTATGTAACTGGACGTGCTTCCAAGTTCCATTGATTGGTCATTTGTAGATGTTAATATATCTCATCCATTCTTTCTTACTAGCCAATCTGAGATGTACGTATCGATTGCTTTTGCATAAATGTTGTCAAAAGCATGACCAAACATAATGCCCTCTAATTCTTTGGATTCAGATATATCATTAGACTTCGGAATAAGGTGAATAATATGTTGGTGCCAAGAGGTAGGAAAATCAGAGTAAAAAAGTTAATAGAGAGAATGACAATATGAGAAGTTAGGGATCCGAGACCATATTCAAGGAATTCCTGACTAAAGACCCTCAAGCCAGCTATCCACCAATAAAAAGTTTTTTAATATCTTTTCAGATAATCTTAGCCTAGAAATGAATAAAGCAAGAGGAAGGTTAAGATTTGACAAGAATGGGAAACTCACCCAGACTATCATAGAGAGCAGAAACACAGGTGGGCCAAATGTGGGGAGCAATGATTAGAAGATGCCACATTTGCAGAAGAAGAGTTCACTTAATAAGAACACTTCTTGCCACCAGAAACCTCCAGGTCTTTTGTTTAAGGTGACAATATTGTCTTTTATGTAATCATAGTTAGCCCAAGGTGATGGGCTAGATTATGCATCAGCCTTTTACACATAGTTTTCTAATCATCATACCGTTTGTACACATGGAATAAAACCTAGGGAAAGAAGGATTGAAGTGTGAATTGTTCGTGGAAATTCATGAGCAGATTCCCAAAATTTAAAGGTCAGGAAACTGAATTTCATGATGGCAAAATGAAGAAACAAACATAATTAAGCGAACAAGTGTACTAACCAAGCTTTGTAAGAAAGAAATATGAGTAAACAAAATCATTTTGCAAGGAGAAAGAGGAAGCAGTGGGCATTGGGTTGAGGTTAAAGGAGGCCCAGATAAAAGTAGAACTCGGTAAGCACGAAGTCGGTCAGAAATCCAAAACTTCTGAACATGCAGAATAAGAAATAGGATGAAGTTTTGAACAACTCATAACAACCACAATGGCACCTTCCTTATGGGTAAAGAAAAAAGATTCTTCCAAAATAAAGGGACATCGCTCGCCGCCCAAGGAAAATGTCTCCCATAAGCTATGTCACAGAGTTTGCTGGACTTAATCCACAAAAATGGAAATTCGGCAAACTTTTTACTAAAAGAACATAAAATCCGCTAAAGTTCACCTTCAAAATTCGTAAAGATATTTTTGGGAAATTTTAATAAAAATTATTTTAAAGACATGTTTGATATTAGGGTTTTTATTTTTTTCTATAAAATAAACCCAAACAAACTGCAAAAACATACCACGGGGGAATTCTGCCATTGCTCGGTTTTCTTAGTTTGCCCTGCGACTTCAACTGCAACTGTATTATTAGTAGTGTTGATTGTTGTTTCATTTCACACACACTTCTAAGACGGTGGTGCAATATTCAGGCAGCATTGAGTAGCCCAACTTTAATTTTTGTTTTGAGTTTAATAAAATATCTATTTAAGGTTTAGATTTTATTTTTTAATTACAAATTTTTAATAATGATAAAATTAAATATACATATTTTAATTTGAAAACATTTAATTTTAATAATATTTAAACTATATTTAATATTATTGGAATTTAATTATAATTTTTTTTCCAAACTTTACCCATTTACAAACTTATTCTAAATTTTATCTTAACCCAATTCAAACAGGAACAAGAACCTTATGACAGCCCAGTTTCCATATATATGTCTGAATATTTTTCAAGCCCTAATTCCTCAAGATCAAGCTTTGGAACCCACATCCCATACTACATAATATTGTGGACAGGGGTTTGCTGTGTTCCAATATAAGCATTTATGTTCCCCAAAAGGATGATTTCCCCAAAGCAAAATGATTTCTGAAAATAAAGGTCATTCACCAGCATATTGTCAATGTCAGAATACCGCCCATTTTGAACTAGCTATGGAAGGAGCTACCATATCCAGGTGACAAATTTGTGTGCATAACATATTCACTCATTCAATAGAGAATCCACCAAATTCATTGTGTTATAAATAAGAAAAGGAATCTATCTAAGATATGTTCATATATGTTTCAATGGAAAGAAAATATAATATGCCAGATAGAATAGTATTTTGGACAGTCTCTTAGTGCTCATGATTTACAAATAGGCTAGGTTTTGTAATTTATATTTCTAGTCTATTGAAGCATTAGAAACGCAGGTGCAACATTTGGAGTATTTGAATTATATACCATAGTATTGAGACTTGGTGAGTCTCAGCAAGGATTTGTGGAACTGAGTCTGAGTCAGGCTCGGCAAGTCTGCAGCTTTGACTCACAGACCCAGCCGAGTCTTAATGGCCAAGTTTTGGCCGTGTTTTTCCACAGCAAGTTTATGCCAAGTCCGAGTCTCAATACCATGCTATATAGAACCAAGAGGAAGAACAGACAACATGAGTTTTCTTTTCTGAATGTCTTTTTACATGGTTTATTTGACATCAGAACATGTGAAATTTACACAAAATATTTTTACTACAGTTCAGTTAATTTTGAACTACACATGAATACTAGCTTTCCTTATAACAAACTTTACTTCTTAATGAAACTCGATGTACACTACCAATCAAATAAGAACGTTTTTAATCCTATTTAGTAATGGGAATTCAAACCAAATCAGAGTAACTCCTTGTTTTCGAAACAATTAGCATACCCAATTAACATATCCTCCATGTACAGCTAATTATTTGGTTGGAAAATGTTAAAAACTAATCTTATAGATTGAAAATAATAGTATCAATAAAGACCTGTTTACTCACATGTTCATTGATGTGCACTGGATTTTTTATTTCAGGGTAGATTCCAACAACACGGGGGGCATCCAATGCAATAGAAATAAACTCCTCAAACGTGATGATTGAAAACTTCCCTGCATACCATTGAAGAAATTTATCTTATTGGATTACTCATGACAAGATTCTGATATATAAGCAATTTAATGCCAAACTGACATGCCATACAAGTTTATCTCATTCCAAGCAAACTAAAAGATTGTTTCTTTAAGTTAGTTTAGGAATAGAATCCAATTCTATACAATATAACCTCAAGGCAATTCTCTCAACTAAAAGATTGTTTCTCAAGTTAGTTTTGGAATAGAATCCAACTCTATACAATAGAAGCTCAAGATAATTCTCTCAACGAGCAGTTCACTATTTCTCACCCCTCAGCCTCCTCAACCCCAACCCTAGAGGTGGTCGAGCACATGAATGACCTTTTGGCAGCACGAGGAGTGAGCGTAGTAAGATCATCCAATGCTTGATGCTCAAATCTAGTGATTGATGCTCAACCTTCACCTTCTACATCCGAATATGAACTCTACCTTCAGCTCTGAATCTGACTCAACAATCACCTGATTGAAGTTGGGGCATCAAACAGGTGACAAGGGCATAAGGATATGGCTAGCATCAAATGGGTAAGGGTCTCGTTTATTTGGCATTCTGACTTGACATCACAAAACAAAGAACCTCGTCTAGTTTGGCTTTGAAAGTGGAGATGACTAAGGTAAAAGAATCTTAGGTATAAACATACAGACGAAAATATAGTAGGGAATGAAAAGATTTCTAAATGCAATAAGGTGAGGAAAAACTTGTCCTTCATAATTCCAATTACGCTTCTAATCATACATTTTCAAATAGCAGAAGCAGAAGCATTCACCTAGCGAAAAATGGACAAGCTCCAAAACATTTCAAAATAATCTTAGCCCAAATGACTTCAACACCTAGATCAGTACCCTTCAAAAATGCTCATAATATTTGTTTCAACGAGTTGTTCTCTCACTAGGAAAATCAACATACTTTTCCTTGACAAGAACTACGATAAAAAGGTCCTTAAATAATGTAAAATAAATGCAAGCATTCACAAGAAGTATTATCAAGATTGTATCACAGAAAGAGATTTTGATTATATTTTAACCATAATATGAAATGATGTTTAGAGCATAGATGGAAAACTTGCCGAAATGTCGCCAAGTCACACAAAACTCGCGAGTTTTTTTCGAAAACAAGTTTTTTTGACTTTATTTCGCAGAGTTTTTTTTGCCGAGTTTTTTCATTTTCAGCTATCTATTGTAATTTGTATCAGACTATCAGGTTTTCAGCCATTAGGATTCTGCATGACAATGCGATTTTGTAATCAATTTGCATTGAAGTCAATCAAATTTAATAGAAAACACTTTTGTACTCATTTATGGACTCATTGGATTCATCTTTTCATTGAATTTTGCAAAAAAATGCGTTTCTAATGAAATTTTAGCAATTTTTTAAGTTCCCGAGTTTTTTGCTGAGTTTTTGCCAAGATTTCTCCGAGTTTTTTTTGACTCTCCAAAAATTGGCTTGCCGAGTTTTTTGCTGAGCCGAGTCTTCCAACTATGGTTTAGAGTATGAGTATGAATATGAAGAAAACATAGAACTATTTAACATGCATTTTTTACTTCCGAACTGGAATCAACTATCTGATTTATTAATAAAAGAACTACGTGATCCTTCAAAAATATGGTTCAAAAATGATTTTTGACAATTACTCATAAAAGTTGTTTCAATAAATTGTTTTCTCACTAGGAAAAACAGTGTACCTCTTCTTGAAAACAATTACTATGAGAAAGTCCTTTAAAGGGCAAATAGAGATCATACCACAGAAAAAGATTTTGATTATATAAATATTTCAACTACAATATGATATGATGTTTAGACAGCATATAAAGAAAACATAGAACTATTAAACATGCAATTTTTATTTGTGAACTAGAAATACCCATCTCCTAGATAAGATCGATTAACAAAAGAATTCTGTAATCCCATGAAAAACTAGTTAAAAAATGTTTTTTGATAATTGCTCATAAAGGTAGAAAGTCCTTATATAAGTCGTTTTCTCACTAGGCAAAACAACATATCTTTGCTTACAAGAATTAAAATGAAAAAGTCCTTATAAAATGCAGAATAAAGGGAGAGAGTTAAAAAATTTATTGCTAGATCATACCATATAAACAGATTTTGATTATATTTCTACCACAAGATGTCAGCCACAATCTGATATGATGTTTAGACTGCAAGTGTGCATATGAAGAAAACATAGAACTAGTAAACATGCAATTTTACTTGCAAACCAGAAACCATTTCCTAGATTATTCATGAATAAATGAACTATGCAATACTATGAAGCAATGGTCCGAACATGTTTTTTTGCAACTGTAATGACCACAAGCAATTAACTTACCTCAAGGCAGGTAACAAACGCTTTTTCCCTTAAATAGATTGGCACATGAAGATGGTGATGCACCCTCAAAGTTGTATTTTAAATATTTAAAGAGAGCATAAATAGCAAAGAATCCTAGCTCTCGGATCCAAGGGATCCTAACAGAAGATGAGAAACAAATCAGTCCAACTTTCCAAGACCATTTTCAAAGATATTTCCAAATGTGAGCAAGGAATGGGACACTTCATTTGGTCTATTCAAACAGATGCATGAAGAGAAGAAAGAACAAGTGCCTTCAGAAATGACATAATATATCTTTCCTTGTGGATAATTATAGCATCCTATCAAACAGATGCACAAAGAAAAGAAAAAACAAGTGCCTCTACAGGACCCTTAGTTAATGAGAAGCAGTTTTAGTTTACTTAAAGAAATTCAAACTTACAGTTATATGACTGATCACGGAAATTGTATCTTTGCTTCACTCTCAATGTCTCGAGTTCTTCGAATGTGAAGTCGACTGCATATCTCAAAAATGTCATTGTTAAAAATAGAGGATATAAAAGTTCATAATCATCAAAAGTCAAGAGTCAAGACATTGCTTTTGTACTTTAACAATGAAACTTTGCTCCATACTCAAAGCCTTAGGAGATCTTGCCAAAATCAAGATGTTGCTATAGAAAGTATATCAAAAAATAAAAAATGACTCGTTTGTCTTGTTTGGAACTTTTCAACAAAGGAAACAACTGTAGCATTTTACATAAAGGAAAAAATGCAATCCTGTACATACAGGAAAAAAGTCAAAAAATACATTAGATATGAACAACAAAAGCCTTTGTAATTTTGCAAGTGGCATAAAGTTCAAAACCCGTCCAAAAAGACACTCTCAAGCCCTAACAAGTGATTGCAAATATGAGAATAACTCACACATATACTGATGAAAGTTCCAAAATAAAGAAAACAAGAGGTTGGCGTATCAAAGGCAATGTGATCAGATATACAGTCAAACAAAAAGAAAATCACCAACCTAATAAACATAAATGAAGAAATCCTCCGTTGCTGGGAAAAGACAAAAGCAACATTAATATACTCATTTTTGCCAAGGTAAGGGGCTTATGGGTACTTGGCATAATCAGCATTGTGTATTGAACATAATCAGAAGTATTGGAAAAAGAAAAAAATAGAATCATACTCAGAATACTCAGGAAAAACGAGGAATACTCGGGATTACTTAGCATGCTTGTAATCAGCACACTCAGGAGTAATCAGCATACTAGTGATCATAGTTGCCGATACTCCAAATGGTTCAGGACTGTCTTGGTCAGTACTCATTCAATCAGAGTATGCCAAGTAATTGGCCAAGAACTCACAGCACATGCATGATTTGAATCTATAAAGTCCTTGCAAGTTGTACTTGCAAATATCGTAACCAGACAAAAAGAACAAAACCATATACAATAGGAGAAAAGCTTATGTTTCCATTAATACACAAATGCACATGTATCCATAAAATGTATGTATAGATATGTATATGTATGTATGTATATGTATATATCTGCATGTATATGTATGTATATGTATGCATAAAAACATGCATATGCATATATTAAGTGTGTGTGTGTGTCTGCATGTACATGTATGTATGTGCATGCATATAAACATGCATGTGTGTGTGTTCGTTCTCAACAATGGTATTTTGTCAATATACAGCATGATATAGACAGGTCTACAAGAACATACCAACAAACCATCCAGTGACATTTGCACCTTGAACTTCATATGTTCTACGACGATTAGAGAACTCCTTGTGTTTGTATACATCAGTTACATCGTCTAATGTCACATCATGAAAGCATATGAGAACACCATCTTTAGTTGCAAGAATATCAGTTTCAATGAAGTCTGCACCCTCTTTAATAGCCCTCTGAAAAACACACCAGAAAATATTTTATGTTTAACACACATATATGTAATTTAATAATTATTGCCATCAGATCTATTCAAAAAATTGCAAAAGCAATTAAAATGTTTGTAGGATACAGTAAATAAAAGGCTTGAATTCTTAGTGTCAAAAAGGAATCACCGCCAAACAACCTTTAGATACACACTATGGAAAACCGAAAAAATAAGAACCAATTAATTTTTTAGCTTTTAGCACCAAATACTAGCTTGCCACTAAGGTGTTCAGTTTGCATGACTTAACAGAAAGTTGCAATGTAAATATTCTCAACTTCATTAGGAGCAAATTATAAACCAAAAAGGCAAAACATTGGGAACAAGCTTAAACAGGACTCTTTACTATGAACTGAGAGTAGCTAATTAGTGATCATGCAAGCATTCTACGTTCAATTCCAAGGAGACAACAATAGAGCCAAAACATAGCATGAACTAACCACCTACATGTTTCATATAACTATCATTAAAATTATAATCTTCACTGCAAGATATAACAAGAGCATAACCTGCCAAGAGCTTCCTACGATTTTTATTCAACTTGCACAAGGATTGTGACAACTGAGCTTTCTTATTATATGAGGTGGGAAAAGCCCCATGGAATATAAGTGGCATGAGCTGCTGAAGATATTGATGCATTTATTAAGTTTACAATATGGCTAATGATTAACAGACAATTACTTCACTTTTGCACAAGACATGGCTAATGGAAATTTCATTCAGTCATGCAACCATCTTTGGTTTTAACTTCTTAGCCCTAATGCATCCCATAGATAAATTCAAGTCATATTTGTTGGTACAACACTTTATTATCTAAATAGATCATAGAAGTCTAAAATAATTAATTGTCTCTAAAGAATTTGAGTGAACATCAAGTGAAATGGATTAGAAAAATACAAGGTCATGATTCCAAAATTAAAAATAAGAAGGGCATAAATAATGTTGTCGCTAATTCCTTATCAATGCTACCTGAGTTGCATGCAATATTAGTGCTCAAACTTGGATGGAAGAAAGAACAACTAGCTGAATTTGGAATAAGGTTTGATGACCACTACTAGTTGCAAGACCTGGAATGAACCCAAGAAGACAAGTATGCCTTTTCAAGTGATGATTTTTTTAATAAGCACATATTCTTCTACCTAGTTTGAAATTTAAAAGAAGGTACTAGAAGAATTCCATTCCTCACCTCTTGTTGATCATGTTGGCTTCTTTAAGACATACTACAATATAAGAAGCACATTTTTTGGGGAGGGGATTGAAAGAAGATACATATAACTTTGTGGCTTCACATAAAACCTGTCAGTAATAAAAGCAAATTTCTGAAGCCTGGTCCCGTTGCAGCCTTTGCCTATTCCTAACCAAAAATAGAGATCTATGAGCATAACCTTTATTGTTGTCCTACGACTGATGGAAGAAAAAAAGAAAAACTCAATTTATGTAGTGATTGATTGGCTCACAAAGTATGACCATTTTATTTCTATAGATGTTGCAAGCACTAATAATGATCCAGATCCCAAGTGGTCCAAGGGACAATCTTATCCTAGTGAAAGATTAAAAGATTAAGGTTATAGAATATGCACAAGAAAACAAAAACAAAATAATCCAACACACAATCAAATATGCAGTAAGCTAAGTTGCCGGTTCTTATGACTAGGTACAGCCATATCTTAAGTTCATTACAACTAGGTACGGCCATCCATATATATATTAAAAATATATAAATACAATATATTTTTATATAATATAAATTTATTATTTTGTAATATTATATTTATATTTATATTATATAATATAATATGTAAAATATAAAAAAAGGGGAGAAAGCAAGTGAAAAAAGAGGAAAAAGAGGAATTTAAATGAAAATGGGACTCAGATAAATGAGGCAATTCCCTTCTATGTAAATCAAACAAATTAAAAGGATTTTAATAAGCTCTCAAGAGTATATATTTTAACATAATAAAGAAGCTTGCTACAAATAACAAATTCCACCCATAATATTAAAGTTTAGATATAAAACAAGAAGCTGAGACTTTAATAATTATAAGCAGCAATCACTTTTATCAGATCCGAAAATGCATTAGACCAGATTATAATAAAATTTCAAATTTGCACAGTGTCTACAGACTTGTTTATTCTGGGTACAAACTCATTTATTTTGTGTGGGTTCTCCAAAGTTCAGCCCAAACAGACCCATACCGGACCCAAGGTGCCTAGGCTGGACCCTAGGCAAACCTAGGGCAGTCCTAGCCTCGTAATAGGCCCCAAACCAAACCTGAGAAATACGCGGGGGCATATAGCCAAACTTGGTAATATAGTGTGGAAGCCTTTTAGCAATAATGTGCTACTTCTATTCAATTATAGGAATGAATACAGTACATAGGATGTTACAAATAGCAAGGCACGGATGAAGATTCCCATGACCAAAAAGGGGTAACCATGTCAAACCAGTTTGCCTATACTAATGCAGTTATCTGTCAATCTCCCTCAATGTGATAGATTATGCGAATATATGTACAATACAGTTTAAAAAAAGAGAGGAAGATGAAACAGTTCCTCGTCGTAAACCACCCATCATTCCAACTACTTGTCAGTTGAGATTCCATTCTTGTTGTTGTAGAGAAAGTCTGCTGAAGATGACACATGTAAACAGACTAGTGATTGTGCCAAGCAACGTGTGAAGCTACACTTAGCCATGCGATTGACATAGCGACTTGCAAGTACGGCGTGAGTGGTATGGATGAGTATATGGGATGTAGAAGACTGGCAAGGTGCATGAAAAGTTCTCTGAGGATTATGCAGCTTGAGAAGTGATGGTCTCCATCACATCTTTGGTGAGCTATGGAAACAGAACATGGAGTTGTTGAAGATTGTACCACTTTACCTGATCTACATACCACCTTGCCTTAGCCACTCTAAATAGATGGTGTGACTGAAACTTGGTGTGCGTGCATTGTGGTTGTATGAATGATCTAATCTTGCGCAACTGTGCACAAGTGTTCAAGACCAAGCCTAAAAGATGTTGAGTTGACACACACTCAAGAAGAGGAGTAAAGTATGGCTTAAGGAGCTCCACATTGAATATTGGATGCAAACCTAGATATTGCGAGAGATCAAGAACAAAAGCGTTCTCACTAGCTATATACAAAATGCATATGGGCCATAGCGCAAAGACTTCATATTCCAATGTGGACCCTTGAAGCATTGATTTTGAAGATGCAACTAGACTTTGTCATTGACCTTGGAAGAGTAAGGCATATGATGCATGTCATGGCACCCTTTCAATTTTTGCTCATTGCTCATGAGAGAATTTGCCAATCCTATTGGTGAACACTTTGAATATGTTGCAAACATTTATGTGCCTTATCCACTTTCTATTTATGTGTGCGCAACTCCACACAAGGTGGTGCACAATAGGATATCTCCAAGGGCGTTGTAGGCTAGAACCCAAGATATCACTAGAAAGGACTATGCCCCATAGAACTGGGAAGATCTCTATTGTAGGCATGCTGGATGTAAAGCAAGTTGTTATCCCAAGTGCATAGATGTGCACGATTGTAGATGTGCAACAGATGAAAAAGTGTGTGATTGACCACCTCTGTCTGGCCATTTGTTTGCTGATTAAAGGCTATGGACTGATCCAATTATGTATCCAATCTCTTCCACAAGGATTGTCAAAATGTGCTAATGAATCTTGGGTCGTGATCAGACACAATAGGTGTAGATAGCCCAAAATGCATCCAAACATGATTGAAGAAGAGGTGTGCAGTTTCCTACACTGTGATGTTTTTCTAACTAGCAGCCATGAAGACCATTTTTGAAAATTTGTGTACTTCAACAAACACCAAGTCATGCTAATGTTTTGTCATAGGGAGTCCACTCATAAAATCCATGCTGATAGAGAATCACCCAATGTGAAGGATCATGAGAATGTATGTACAATACAGTTCAGGCTCCTAAACCACCCAACCTTCTAACTGCATGTCAGTTGAGATATCAAACGGTTCACATTCCATTCTTATGGTTGCAAATAAGGTTTGTTGACGATGCCACATGTGAATTGATAGCTGACCTTGTTAGTATAGAAGACTAATAAGGTGTATGAATCATTTAGAAATACAATAGATGTTATCAGAGCTTCAATCAATTCTTGTTGTTGCCACAATTTTTTTTCAAAAATGACAAGGGGGGATTAAACAAGAGCTACTTCAAAGTTTGGGACAAGAAAAGAGCTAATGCAATTGCTTACAAAATTCATAGCAAATGTCAAGGAGCTAATCTCTTTTGGAAAAAGTTTAATGGATTTTGAGATTCAAGAAGTCCACCATTGGGCTTGTTGCTGCATTATTTTATTTTCTTGCATTTAGTTAATTACTTTATAGCATTATATGTGTCTAGGATAGGATAAGATTGCTTAGGTCGGTTGCATTTGCATTGTGACTTGTACTTTCCTAGTTTGGTGGAGATGTTGTGCACACATGTGACTACATCTCCTTTTATCCCACATTGATTGTATATTCACATCTCTTGGTGATGTATCCTATATATACCCACTTGTAGCTCTTATTTGAGAAATCTAGAATCTTGTATCATTTGCATCCTTTGATAAAATAAAATTATTCTTTCATTTTGGGACTCTTTTGTGCTTTCATTGAAGCTAACTAATCTTGGGTGGCTAATTCCATAGCCAAATCTTACATGGTATTGGAGCTTGTGAGATTGCTTCTTGTTAGCCTTTTTTGGAGATCTAGGCAATACATCTTGTATTTTCCTGAAAATTTGAGTATGCTCTTCGCTTGCAATGAATGATGATTTAAAGAATCAGAGAAACTTGATAGAAATCCTTGATTCTAGGGAGGTTCATTTTGTGGCTTTGTATTGCAAATGTTTTTTAAAGCTTGATGGAGCAAATCAAAGTTCACCATTGAGTCCAAAGTATTCAAGAAAGTCAATTTTTTCTTTTGTTGCATCCAAATTGGACATTGGAAGCCAGATCTACAAGGGCTTAAAGGGAAGATTTTTTGTTGGGCATATGTAGATCACTCATCATTTGGAGCATTTTGGAGCAAAATTGACTCTACCATTACATCTGAAAGGCCCAAAAATTTATGTAACATCCCTCATTTATGGTTTCTTTGTGAGTCTATAATGTTTCAATTCTATGGTAACATTGGATAAGCTTTGTTGACTTATGTTAAGTCTAAAATGTTGATTTAATGTATTTTGTGTATAATATGTGATTTCATTGCCATGGTTAATTCTTTAAAGATGATTATATGGTTATTATTATTTTCTAACAATGCTATAAGGTATGTATGGCAATGATTATGTTGTATGAGGTACAGGTGTCGAGAAAGGTGAACTAGACCTTGGTGCTGAAGTGTCCTGAAATGATCCAATGGTGTGGGCAATTAATTAATAAATTAAATTAAGATAAATAATAAATTATAAATAAATTAATTAGTAGCTTAACTAATTTATTTCTATTTATTTATTTGATCATTTCTTAAAGTTAATTAGAAAATAAATAGATAAAGCTGATTATTTATTTGATGCTTAGATTTTATTATAAATTAATTATCTAGGTAGATAATTATAACTTCTAGTATTTTTAAAAATAAAAATTAATGCAATTTGTATTTCAATTATTTAATTATTATAATTGAAATAGATTTTTATTTGCATGTCCATTTTTAAGAAATTAGGAAAAAAAAATTATTGTGAATTCTTTTATTTTGATAGAATTGGAAAAGATAATATTTAATATTATTGTTTTTCAAAAAAATCTGCATGAAATGAATAAAGATATTTTAATATTATTTTGTTTTTTAAGTTTTGGAAAGAAAATGAAGAGTTATTAAAAGAAGAGAATTAATTTTATTTTCATTCTCTTGGTTATCAATTTTATTATGCAATTCAGAAGAGTTAAAATAGATTATTTAAGCTTAAGGATTTGGGAGTGCTTTTTATGAAGAATTGAAGAATTATTATTGTTTTTTAATTCATCTCAATTGATTACCAAATTGCTACAGTTATTGAAGTAGAATTTTAAACATGGAAGACTTCAATAAATATTTACTTTGGTTAATCAATGAATTTAGATTTCTTTGATGAACATGAATTTATTTGTTAATCATATTTTCCTTTTCAAAATAATAGAAAAATCTGAATCAAAACAATTAGATTTCACATTGTTCAAATTGAAAAGAAACTAGTTGTTGTAGGTTCAAAACTAGGGTTGCTTGGGGAAGAAAAAACCTGGTGAAATTTAAGACAAACATGTGATTTATGGAATTCAAACATTGATCTGATTTTGGATTAAACCTATATGTTACGAGGATTCAAATTATGTTTTTGTTATTGAAACTTTATTTCAAAATGGGTTTTTGGGGAAAGTTATAATGGTAGTAAAACTATCATGAGGAGAAAAAAACCAATCTGTTACGTCTTAAATAACTTTAGTTTTAGGAATTGGGTTTCTTTGAAATTTTTATGGAAGGTGTGCAGCTCAGTTTTTTAAATCCCCACAAAAAATCAACTATACCCAGATTTCCAATTCTGAAATATGTATGAACTAATGATTGTCTATCTCTACTGCTGTTTTTAGATTTATGTTTACTAGTGATTATATTGTCATTGGAAAATTAAATTAAAGAGATTTATTGTAGAAATATTTTATGGGTTTTATAGATCTCTATATTATCTTTCCAACAAATTTTAAAAATCAGAAAAATGTTATGTTTTGAGAAAGTTATGGATTTTTTAATTAAAACTAGTTTTATGCAATTTAGATAGAAATTGTTTGCATGAAAGTCATATTTGGTGTGTGTGATCTCCAACATGGTAATGTGAGTTTGTATTTTTTAATGAGTATGTTAAAATTATGATGTGGATACTAGTTATGAGGGTGTGGGCATGAGTTAGAACTTATTCCCTGTGCTACTCATACACCTAAGTATAGTCATCTTATATTTGAGAGTCCTTTAGTGGATTTTTGTATGACAATTTTTTATTTCATGGTTGGAATATGGTTGGAATGTTTGACTTCCATTTTACCTTTATTTGTTTTTCCAACTTAGTTTGGGTGGAGATCATCTCTTTATTGGGATAATGTTACTATATGTATAATACTTTCTTCACTATATGTGTGGGATGAGATTATCCTATTTATGCTCATGTAAATCCAACTTGGGTTGATAATGTATTATCTCCTTGGGGAGATGTATCTATTTATTTGTGACATCCTTTGTGTCATGGTTGATTATAGTTATATGACATCCTTGTGTCATGATTGAATATATTTATATGTGACATCTATTGTGTCATGATTCTATTCATGAGAGTAGGGAGGTGGACATATGAGTAAGCAGTTTATGGGAGTTATCCCAAAGCTTCTCAACACCTGATTATCCTAAGGGCTAGGATGGTTGATATCTTGACTTCCGTTGGAGGTGACGAGATTAAAGGAGTAGGAGAGGTTGGATGTCCTAATCATGGGTGGCTACATCCTAGCATCATCTTCTCTACTTCGGTCCCAACACATTGAGACATCATCCGCTTAAGAAAGTTGGTCGAGGAATCGAGCTTTCTCTTTCTCACTATAGGCACCACATCACATGAAGCTCTAGTGCTCTCAATGGCAAAAGGTCCACAAGTTGTTCGTGCATTGCTTTTGCCATCCATCACCAGTAGCTAGGAGATCTCTAAGGATAAGACATGTGACCTGTTTATTAGTGTGCATGTTGTTCTACCCTGAGGAGTTGGGGTAGTGTGCTCTGTGGTGGTATAGTTAACCTTCTTGTTTTATGTGAGGTAGTGGTACTTGGGTACACTAAACAATTGGGAGATGCCCTCTTGAAGGTTGTGGGGACCAAGTATGTGTGCCATGGTTGTGGATTCTTTGTGTGATCTTGTTTTATATGAGTGTCTTTGTTGTTGTGATCTTGTGATGTATCATGTGCTTGTATTCTATGCTTGTCTTATGTACTTGCTTTATGTGTATTTGTTTTATGTGTGTGACTTGTGTATTTGAGTTATGGATGTTTGGATTGTATGTTGTTGTATGTTATTTATTTATGTGTGTTTGTGTATTTGAATTATTGTTATATGTATGTTTGGATACTCGTGTTGTGCTAAGGTTAGGATGCATGTAGTATGGGATGCATGTAATCCTACCTTAGGCATGTGTTCTTAGTAAAACATGTAGCATCATGTGAAGAGATCTTTCGTAGTATGGTATGCGAGTAGCAATCCATGTGTATGTTGGATATGGACTTGGATGTACAGTTCTAAGTCAAACCTTGTAGGTTTGAAGGATCGTTACTATTGATGGTCATATTTGGCTTGTTTATGTATTTGCATTCATATGTGTATTAGATGCTAGAAAGGATGTGTTGATGTGTGATGAGAAATCTATTTCTTATATATAAAATATTTTAGATCTATGGTTTTACGTGTATGCTTATGTGTTAATAAGGAAATGAATTAAATAAAATAAACACTAGTATAATATTATACCACACCTTTGGATTATGGATGGCGCTTCTTTGCTTTGACTAATGGATGGGGAAGAAAGGGACATCCTCATGGTGGGGTCAAACCCTTTCCCGATCAATAACAAGAGCATGGGAGATTGGAGGATTAGCTTGCAAAGTTGAGCTTGGAGTTCTTTAGATATTGTTCATGGTGCATATTGTATATGGCCACTTGTATTTGTGGTGGTTGGTTCATAGTTTATTGTATTCATTATTATTGATGAGGATTTTAGTATTTGACCCCTTGTATATCTTGGTTATGTAATTAGGCTATCTTCATCGATGAGTACTAGATATGTACTTGTGAGACTTTCATACTCTTTAAGATGTACTTATTGTAGTACTTCCTTAATATATTTAATGAGTGTGAGTTATATATATTGAATGGATCTTATTGGATATCACTTTCATGTTTTGTACATTGTTACATAATATTGTATCATGGAAATTGTTGGAAGTTTATCTTGTAACCTTTTGTTAACACTAGGTTGTTGGTTTCGGTTTTCTTAAGAAATTTTGAGGTTGCACTTTGGAGATTGTTACAACTTATGGATCAACTGTTAAATCGTCCAAATCGAACAGCTTTGCCCAAAGCCCTTAGGAAACATTTTCCCCTCCTTGGCCATGCAATACGTATATAGAATATTCTAATATTTTTCAACAAAATCGGAATCTTTACTATGCAAGCGCCAACATAGTTGGTGTTAAAAAATGAAAGAGCAGAATGCTAGAAGATATTAAATCATAATAGCACAGCCAATAACACCAAATAATAAAAAATATAATATTAATGCTTTGGGGTTTTACAATGTATTGTGCAAATGCTTATAAAGAATTGCATTTCCATACAACTTTCCCCAAACTATCCTACAAGAAATTGACTCCCAACAACTAACACAAAACTAACTAAACATTTTAATAATAAGACTAAGTCGCTAAGGTAATTTTATTACAAAATGTAAACCTTTTTTTGTAAACACTCCCTCTTAAGGTTTACATTACAAAAATAAAAATCACAGCAAATAAAAAATGGAGAAACCAGTTGAAAAACTAAGACTCCGCAATTACTCGACAGACCCAAAAATTTTAAAACTCGGCAAATTTATCGAGCATTTAAAAATACATAAATTTTTTAAAATGCTCTTCAAAAACATACATATTACTGAATTTGTAGAGTGTATTACTAATTTCCTTCATATATAAATCAAAATTAGAGTTTAATACATATCATAGACCAAAAAATGAGTTCAACCTCTAATCTCATCTTTACTTTGCATTCCTAGTATGAATTAATGCCAATATGCTTCATTTTGAACTAAAAAAGAAGTGTAATATGTTTTTACATTCTTTAAATTTTTGCCTTTCCTTGTAAATCGATTGAGGGGGCACGACCAATCAAGAAGAGTCAAGAGACCATAATGCATTAATCCTTTCTAAGTTGAAAGTGTTGATTCAGAAATCTATAGAATGTTGGATGTGGAAATTATATGAATTTTGACATTTTGTTCATATTGCATTTATATCATAATAAACTGTGAAAATCCAAGCCTGCAAATTATTTATAGTTATATTGAAAATTATCTAGACCCGTGCCCTAGAAATCGCAAAGAAATCCTCCACAAATCGTTAACCACTATGTTATCGGGTTCTTCCCAGTAGCCCGTCATCCCTGAACTGGTTCTTTGTTGGTTCTGGTACCAGGCCAAGACGCCCAAGGATTCACCTAGGGTTCTACCCACATGCCTCGAGTACCCTTGTAGGTTACCTGGGGCACTCGAGGAAAACCCTGGGCGAACCCAAGGCAAACTCTGTTTCATTGTTCGACGTTTATGATTTTGGCCCTAGTTCGTTCGACCTCCAATGCTTTCAAACGGTCCTGCCTCGTCCATTGGAAGAAGTGATGGAGTTCATTTGATGCCCAATCACATGGTGCACAACATCTCTAATTCCAACTCAGCCATAGTGTTTCTATCTATAGCAACTCTGTTTCTGTTGACGATCAAATCAATTAGCCTTTCAAAATCACATCAAACAATGTCCCCAATTGCACTGCCCCTGCAAGATTATATTCATGGCTCTTAGCGACTAAGAAATCGGGACATGAAACACCTTGATTTTCTAAACCCTAAGCTGAAATCAACGCCCACATTGGAGGATTCGCAGGTTTAGGCACCATTACCGGGCACGAGTTCACCTCAATATTGATGGAAGCGCTGAGAATGGAAGAACATGACCATGGAAAACGGAAAATTATGAAGTTTTTAAATATTTTGTTTATTGACAATTATGAGTATTAGTATTTTATAATTTTTAATATATATAAAATTATAAATTATAGTTATATAATAATAAAATTATAAATTATAATTCCCCGATACCATTCGCAGGTTGGGACGGGGAAATGATGAAAAGTTGGCCAGCCCTTGTGCTTCCACCCCAAAGCTTCCATCCTAAAGCAGCTGAGGAAAGAAAAAGAACAAGGGCTCTCACAAAGTGGACTGTCCCGCCAAAGGGGAGGCTAAAACTTAATTTTGATGGAGCGACCAAAGGTAATCCGAGGCCGTCAAGTGCGGGAGTCATTATAAGGAATGAGGATGGTAAAGTGGTTGTGGCAATGTCCAAAAGGCTCCCAGAGGAGACTAACAACAAAGCAGAATTCGAAGCATTGCTCCTTGGGCTCCGTCTATGCAAGGACTTCAAACTCTTGGACATTGACATCGAGGGGGATTCCCTCATCTGCATTAATGCCATCAAGTCCAAGCAAATCCACAACTGGAAACTAAAATACATTGCAGATGCTATTTGGAAGATCCTGCCCGAGTTGGGGAATTTCACCCTTAGTCACATCTACCGGGAAAGCAATACGACAGCGAACTATCTGGCGAATTTGGCATGTGAACAGGTAGAGGACGCCATCGTTGCAGAATCATGTGAACCTTGGCCGAGCCTCCCTCTGCAATAGTCATAGGTCATGATGGGTCGCCAGATTGCTTCGGACGATTCTTTGATCACTCTTGGAACTCGAGGATTTAGCAAATCTCTTTGTGACAGTAAGGCAGTACCTCTTCTGCCCTCAAAGCGGCCTCTAAAAGAACTTCATGTGTTACTTCTATTCCCACGCTACGATGGAAATGAATTGTGTGTGCATTTGCCAGTGTGATGAAGAAGAGTCTTCTTCGCGATCTATCGAAGAAGGGGAAGAAGGGGAGGCCCAGGAGAATCGAGGTACCCAGGAGGAGCCACCGCAGGAGACAAAACTCGAGCAAATCAAGCGTCTGTTTATGGCCGACTCGAATCATATTGCGGAAGCCATCCTCAAGGTAATTGGAGCCGCCAATATCCCGGAGGAACACGTCCACGACAACTACCTTTACGAAGAGTTCTTGGCCACCTGCGTTCTTGTCTCAAGAAGGAAGGCCCATGGGAAAACATTGGCCAACGCCTACGTGAAGGAAGATATGAGGGAGACTGCCATGGCCGCGATCACAGCCTTCGACAAACATCCTTCCAATGGCCTCATTGGGGGAGTCTTCAACGCAGCCGTTGTTAATATGAAAGTTGATTCTCCAACGGTCTCCGCGGAAGCCTTAGCACTCTTCTGGCAAGGTATCAACCGCAATTACATGGAAACCTTCGCTTTCTACTTGCGTAGCTATGGTGATCTCTTATCCCCCACCCAAATTGAGAGGGCATCAGAGTTAGCAGAAGGTCTTAAAGTGCTTTGGCATATTTAGATTCATGGCTCAGCCATCTTACTTGTTTGTATTCCTTCCTCCAAGTGCTATGGCACAAGTAATTGGCTGGATTAGTCTCCAGCCTGTATGTATTCCATGCTGCTTAGTATAAGCAGGTTTTTGATCTTGGATTTAATATAATGGGAGCTACCCCCTATGGTAGTATTTATTCAGCAAAAAAATATACATATATTATAAATTATAATTATATATTATATAATTATAATTTAATATATAATATATAGTTATAATTTATAATTTTATTTATAAGTTATAAATTATAAAATATAATTTAATAATATATTATAATATATTATATTTATAATTTTATTTTTAAATTATAAATTACATTTTATAATACATTATAATTATAAAATTATATATATGTTGTTGTACCCATACCCGAGCAAAAAAAATGTTGTATCCGCGTACCCGATCCTGTACCAGGATCAGCAACTTAGGTCAACCAAATCATCTAAAAAATCGTGAAAATTGCCCATGTGCGTCATGTTTTTTGCCCAAAATCGTGAAAATTTTAGGGTAAAAAATGTTCTCATAGTCAATTTTGGGCAAGTTTTTAGGTTCGATGCGAGTCAGGCAATTTTTATCCTAAAAAGCATGACGAGCTTTAACAATAAATTTGCGACAAGTTTTTAGGGAAGTAACTTGCGACCAGTTTTGGCTCGCGAGTTTTGCAATTTTTTCATCTATGGGAGAAACTACATGACTAACTACAACAACCTTTCTGGAAATCTATGGAAGCACCTGCACCAAATTTTCTCTCATCTAAAACACCCCAAATTGCTCGTGTCTAGCCAACTGTCCTAGCTAGCCATCAAATCTTCATTCAAAACACCCCAAACTGCTTGTGCCTAGGCAAATGTCCTAGTTCGCCACTAAAGTTCCTCAGAACACAACAAAAAAAAAACATGTTGACCAATCATCACTACATATTCTTTAGAAGCTTCTCTTTGAAAAAGTTTTTCAACCAAGTAGAACTCTATCAAGATGCCTCATAACCCTCGTAAAGGTGTAGCTCCCGAGCTAAATTCCCGAGTTCCCGTATTACAACCTCCCCAAACTCCCAAATTAATGGACAACAATCCATGTCGAGCTACATCCATAGTGCTCCATCAAGTTGCCTTATGACCCTCATAAAGATATAATTCCCAAGATCCACAAACTCCTGAACTATCTAGGCAACAATCCATATTGAGTTTTATCTACACTAGATTCCTTCCTGTCTTCAAAAAATAGGCTTCTTAATATATGAATTTTTCATAACTTTCAACATCCAAAGAAAAGAACACAAAAACAAAAAAAAAACTGATGCTTCTCATACAAAGCACCATCTTTGAGCGAGAAGCTAGCTCGAGATGATAAGATTCCTCCAACCTCTGATGTCTGCCAACCTCCTATTGGACCTTGTTACACTTATCCTCGTGGACCTTGTTACATTTTATCCTCCTAATATCACATGTGAGTTTCTAGAAGCCCTATTAAATGTAGCATTGGTGACTTCAAGAGTACTAGCATGAGAAGATGCAATCATTTTCAAAGGGAGAAAGCTGTATGCACCCATTAAAATGAACTTTCTATTTCTCCTTAAAAAACCAAAAATCCAAAATAATTCAAAAGCCCTTGTTTCTCCAATACATTCGATTTTCTCAAATCAACACAATTTGCCCACACACATTTATACTATCACTTTAAAGTGATAAAAGTGAATTCAAAAAATTAAAAAATAGTGGGTTTTGAACTAATAAACTTCCACACAAGTCACAATATTAGATAAACCACTCTCTCCAATCACACTATGGACAAGCACATCAAATGTTGTGGAAAATTGCAAATAATCTACTTAGAAAAGGCTCCAATATAAAATACCATCTCCTTCATATATCAATCTTCACAATGGAAATAGTTTACACCTACACCTTTCTTCTTTTCAACACTTTATGAAATTAAAAAACAAAATTCCCCACCTTCATTTCAAAATATTCAATTTTTACTCTTCTTAAAATTGATTTTTAATGACTTTGCCTCCTTATACGCAACAAAAAGTTGTTTGTAGTAAACTGACGGTAGTTTTGGCGCTAGGAGGAATATTCTATCCAGATAAATGTATATTCCATTAGATGACAGCATATGACGTCAACAACCCTACCCCAATCTTGCCCCCTACTCCATTGGAAATTTGATTTTGGTGCTTGAACTTCAAAGGCCTTGTTCTCAGTCATACTGGTTGCATTTTTCAAGCAATTTTTTTGATCTAGGCTAAATTTTCAAGAGCTTCATAGTGGTACAAACGGTTTCAAATTTTGGTGTCCAGACTTTCCAGAAATTGCATATTCTCACAAATGATGTTGAGCGGTTCTCATTTTGGGAACTTCTAAGGGTCCATTCAGGCTCATATGGTTACATTTTCGGATGAAATTTTTAGTACATAATTTTTCATGTACTTTTCATTGGTGTAGTCTATTTTTTTCAATTTTGTCACAACATTGTACTTTCAACACTGTGGTCTAATTTGGCTTCTATAATACACTAAGATCAAGACCTTGTGGCAACTGTAAATGCACTCAATATGAAGTGCCATCATCATATTTTACTAGGGCATCCCTTGATTGAGTGTTTTTGGGGGGGTGTAATCTTGTGATTGTGCTTGCTTTCAGTTCTTTGGGTTGCATTGTGTTCTGATTTTGCCATGGGAAATCCTAAGATCTCTCACCTAACTTCATACAACTATTCATCATGGAAAACATTGATATGGAATCACTTAAGAAGTGAAAGTCATATTAAGCATATATTGGAAACTGATCCAACACCAACAATTGCTAAGGAAAAGAGGGTATGGCTTTATGAAAGTGACAAAGCTCTTGGATATTTGTGTACATTCGTTTCACTTGATCTGCAATTTCATGTGGAAAAGTGTAGTATACACCTAAGGAGGCATGGGCCAAACTTGTGATTTGTATGGTCAAACTAATGAGATTAAGGGTTATCAAATTGATAATGAATTGATGAACCTTGATCCAAATAGTTTGGACAATATCCAAGATTATGCCACTAAGGTCAATGATCTAAGAACACAACTCAAGGTATGTGGTATTGATAAAAAAGGACACATAATGGTTCTTAATGTTTTTTCGCTCTATTTGGCTTGAAATAACAAAACCAACATTTTTCCCTATTTTTATGAATACGTCAACATTTAGTAGTGCCACATGATCAAAATAGACTTATTTGTTCTCTAAATTCATTCTTTATGCTTCTCATGCATTATTTAAGTTACTTTACAAATTTATGTGTCTTTTAATTTGTCGAGTTTTTGCTAAGTCTCGAGTCTAAGTCAAATTTTTGGCCTGACAAGTTTTTGAATTATGGTCATAGCCATACAACCCTCTGTCAACATTGTACGAGTTGACAATTCATCCACTTATGTACAACAAGCAAACTCAAACCTGCAATACGGCATTGTACATACTTGATTTACTCCTATAGAAGACAAGCCAATTGTAGCAATGGAGAACAGTGAATTTTATGTACATATACAACCGATTCATTATCAAAATCAGCTTTAAATTTGTATTTCAATCACCTGTCAGGCAAAGGCAGGTCACAAACTCAGTTGGGGACAATTTTCAAAAACACTAGTCTGGGTAAAAACATTGTTGTGAAATTCAGCTTTTTCTTTGTATGGAAGAGTATCTAGAAGTTTTCACCAGCAGCTCCTTTGTGGATGCTTTATTTCTCCCACACCCCAACTTCCCTCCTACCCCCTCACCCCATCTCATTATTTAGCATTTTTTGTCTAGGTTGTGCTGAAAGGGACTCCAACTTGTAAAAAATGGGTGGATAATGTAATCTGTCATGTTTAGTACGGTTATCAACTTAACAGGATATGATTAAATAAATGTTTTGTAGACAACTTAGTTATGTTGTGGATTAATTGTTGGCTTAGGTAGTGTACTTCAAATGTTAGTTATGAAAAGACAGACCAACGATAATGTCTTACCTAATGTCCATTGGTCCTCAGATAGCATTTCCATTTTTAGAGTGAGGGTATTAATTTCAGGATAGGTCCTACTTATACTACTAAGCATTGAATTGAGCACTACATATAAAATAAAAGCAGAATTCCCTATATACTTGTGAAATTGTTCCTTGTATGAATTGTGATTTCACTCATTCATTTATATTACAACTTTTGTTTTGGTAGTGTAGATTTATAGTTAGCGTAGTTTTAAATATCTGCACAATTTGCATTGGCATAGAGTGAACCTTGGCACTATGTTGACATTAGCATAGTTGGTGCAAGAATGAAGTCTTGGCACAAAAGCAAAGATTGGACAAGGTGTGCAAGAATGAGCACAAAGTGTTACTACAAATTGACACAAGCAAAATAAACCTAAATATTTGTACAAATATTATTGCCAACATGAGCATAGTGATTGGAAAAGATATTGACGCTAATGATGGTGACTTTAGAACCAATTTTAAGGTTGATCATGATGCAAGTGCCAACACCACTAATGATCTAGGCATTGGAATGGCCAATGAGGTGGGTTTTGAAAATACAGAGGACTATGCTAATTTCACATTTGTGACCTAAAAAAATCTACCTCTCAACCCTAAGATGGATTTTTATATTGAATATTTCTTGTTAGATGTTGATGGTATTATTGTCCACCACAAACACCACCAGCACCCTTGGTCACATAGTCGAAGGATCCCCTTGGCAAATGGCATGTATGTTCTCATCAATTATGAGTTTAGAGAAATAACATATTATCTAAGCCTTAAGGTGATAGGATTTGGCATCCTTGCTCTCTAGGAGGTGGAAACTAAAACATACTTTACCTTTTGCTGCCATTTTTACTATCAGATTCGAGAGAAATTTAACTTATTTTATTGACTCAAAAGAATCCCTTGGTACCAGTTCTAGTTATCCAAACAGAGGTGTTTGATCCTTTACATTTGCAAAGTTGTTACTTTTAGACATCAAGCTTGCTTGGAGACTTCTAAGGCCACCATATTGATTGTTTCTTTCTATTGACTTTTTCTTATTAAACTCTGTAGTCACTAGCATGAGGTCACCAAGGCACCTTAGACATTATCTCTTTCTCAATGTAGAAAATCAGTGCATATGAACTGCTCATACCCCAAACTACATGGGCATGTGCACATTGTGAATTTTCTTTCTTTCTTTGTGAGTCCCATTGACTTGTTTTGGTCACTTATGGATGTTAACATAATTTATTTCTTTCTTTCTTTCTATATATGTTTAGAGAATTATCTGGTAGATGTTAGAAGTGGTAGTATGAGGAGAACCATGCTTCCTCCCAGGATTGTTAACCAAACCTTCTTAATTTGAGTCATTCTTTAGGAGATATTATCACTTCTTTTATTGGGTCCTTTGCGGTGATCAATGAGGATGTCACTTCAGCTTCTACTCAATTTCTTACACAAACTAAAGCCTTGTTCTCCATTGGACCATTCCCTCAATCTATCAATGGCTCTCTCTTAACATAGGACTTTCCTTTCACAAGATTATTTCAGATTATAAGGACTTGTATAAGCTGATTTTCTAATGTTTATCTTTTTGGTTTCCCTTCCCTTCTTAGTTTATTTTGCTTCCTAGGCCTCATTATAATTTTCATTTTTAATTTATTTTTGTTCGATGGAGTTATTTCACTATTCTTGGTTTTCTATTCTAACTTGCACTTTTGATCCCCCAACTTACCTACATAGAACATTCATTGACGTTAATATAATTTCTTCTCCTCTCTCGCTCTCCCCTTTTGCTTTCTGTAATGTGCCGTACCTATTTGTATATTTTTTTTAAATCTTTTATGTGTTATTTTATTATTGTATTGTGTTCTTTCAGACTAGACAAAAGAATGCAGAAGGGGGGTTTTCAGTTTCGCTGCAAATGTGTTGCAGGAGCGTACAAAATATAGCATATATTGCAAACCCAGAAAATATACAATGAATACATGAGAAATATGAAAGACCCAGTTCATATATCAACAAATAAAAAGGTTCTATTGCATACCCATATGCACATTTGAAACTTCAGTTTTGACTACTGCCGAACCAGCCACTTGAGATTACAATATTGCTCCAAATCATCAAGAGACACAGAGTATCAAGAACCCATTGTTAACAGCAATACAATAGGCCTTGGAGGCCTCATACAATGCAAAACAAACACTTCCCACAAAGAGAAAGAGGTCAAAATGGCCCATGTCACTCCTGGAGGTGGACGGCCTTTGCTGGGAGTGATGAACAACAACAATGCACCCTCAAATACCTCTGAAAATCCTCTGATATCAGTCTGCTGCTGTGGTCTCAGTTGGGCGACCCTTTATGAAGGAGAAATAGCAAGAAGGAAGCTCCAGACTACCTCAAGAAGTGGTACGGCCTGCCTAGGTGAGGTGTAGCTAGCATGTGCAGTGTATACCCATCATAAACCTCTGTTATTTCCTTTAAAATCCGCAACTCTTCAATACCATCAGCTAAAACAAATAACCTTCAAAAGATAAAGCAATAACTCCTCAAAATCGTATCAAATAAACTCCAATGAAGCACAAGAATGAATACTGGATGTATCCATCATCAAAGCACCGTTGGGTGGTATTGCACACTTGTAGAATGCTGTTACCTATGGAGGTTTCCGTCTCCACAAGCCTCTGGTTTGAATCCTCTTCAAACCCTCTCAGGGAAAACCCTAGCAGAGCAAATAGCCAACAAAATCATATATTCAAGCATATTTCAAAATGAGGCACTTTTCCCTCTTTTAAAACTCTCCAAGAGGGGTGTTTCACTTTGGAGGGAAACATTTCTTTTAATTTCACTTTTAATATTTCCCACTGTGAGCGCTCCAAAAAATGACATAAGTGACTTTTAAATATTTCATTTTTTCATCACTTAACCAATTAAACCCAAAGTCCAATATTAAATATTAATATTAATTTACGGACTTTAAAACGAAGGCCCAAACGATGTCAGAATTCAGTGATCTATAGCTCGCCGGAAAGGTCTCGACGAGACGCATCCAACCCCACACTAAAAATCCCATTCCGGTGCCAATCCCGAAAATGGGGACATTACAATCCGCCCTTCCCAAAGATTGCTTGCCCTCAAGCAATCTGCACCTACATGCCAAAGTTGAACACCGGGATCCCAAATCAATCTGAAGAATGTATAGCAGCATCTCCACTGCATCTGTTGAGTAGATGTAAAACCATGCTCAGCATCAATGTAAGTAGCTACCCCAATGTCGAACAATCTGCTAGACATAGGAGCCCCTAGGTCCCAAAGCCAATATCGAAGTCTGCCATACACATCACTTATTGACTTCCACTGCGCTACTCTGATATAATCTTCAACAATGCAGAGAGTGGTGAAGCAACACAACAAAATCCAACTGAACTGACATGCCAAACATGTCACCACCTGGATCCCAACACATCAGAACCTCACATACAACAATCATGAAGAGGAAATTAACCCTCGAAGTGACCGAACCACAACATTCTCCTCCATCCTCTGCAAAACTTCTATGGATGTACTGACTACACAACATAACTACAGGAAGATATGAAACTGCCCCTCTCAGAACGAGGGAATGAATAAACTCTCCTCCATCACCGCTGAAAGACTAAATATGCCATCAGGCCTACTGACACTGCAACCTCTCTGAAGCCATGTCTCTAATGGAAATTTTGGAGACCAAGAAGCTGCAAACTCTGTCTGATACATATCACCATGATGGTAATCTGATCTCTGACTCTGCAAATAATCCTTTGAATGTGTCTGATTCAGCCACCTGCAATCTCTAGTTCCATCACCTGTAGATGGCCACCCTTCATCCCCCAATGGATGGTATAAATCCCGAGCTAATCCACACTTATGCATCATCAGGTCATCCGTGTGTGGTCTAAAAGAGGAATGATGAGCACTCCTCACTATGCAGTCAAAATAAAAAGCACCTACCTGTGTCAATGGTTGACCGTCATAGTCATGGGCAGCACACTCCTCATCACTTGAATCAGAAGATGGCTCATGTCTTTGATCTTTAATAGCTAATTGGGTAGATACTCTACAAGTCCTCTCTGCATACCCAATAGCAAAGTCCCAATCTGAAAGCAATTGGAGGTATTCTGATTTAATCCACTCCAATGCATGCTGGATAGTTCGCAAATCAGATGTAGATGTGCCTGCTACTACTCCTATCTGTCTTTCCTCCAATTGTGCCGTCCAAAAGAGGTCCTCCACAAACTTGTGGGTACTATCAATACGAGTTAAGGTTCGAACAATCTTATCCTCGGAAACCCTTAGCTGATCTCTCCATCCTTGCAGCTCAATAAGTTGTCTATCACAATCAGTTGTATAGGATGCAAACTTTGATTTGCTTCCAGGAGAGGGAAACAAATCAACGTGAGAACCAATCACACCACTGGGTGCTGCCCTGCATATCTCCTATGAAAATGATGTAGTGTGGTGATCTATCACACAACTCACTGGAAATTTCACTACTACATCACAAGAGCCATCAATCATCTGCTTTGCATCACCTGAAATGGGACTAACCTCAGGAACACCTGGTGCGACATATTGTTCCCAACTATACTCATCCAAAACAATCGTCCCATCTGTATCACCCGCACTAGTAATTGAAAGGGATGTAGCCACATCCTCCACATACTCATTACCACCATCCGTGGATGCATGCTCATCACCACTCACTGCCATAGATATCTGAATTGTTTATGTAGGTGATGAAGACTGCGCCAAGCTCAACTCCACGGTAAGCTCATATATCCGTAGCTTTGACTCTTGAAGGGTTGTTTGAGTGCTCTTCAAAGAGTCTGTGGTAACCTCAAGCTCATAGGTGAGCTCAGCGACCTCCTCTTCCTTTCCCCTTAGAGCATCATGATAAATACCATCAAGCCTGAGAAGATGATCTCTATCTGATAACAGCTGTAGGTAATTATTCTTCATGATCTCAACTGCATCTCTAAGTGCCTGAAATTCAGCAAGGGAAAGTCCTCTATCATCATGTTCCTCCATCTCAAGAGTACTCCAACCATAGGTTGCCAACATCTGTCTGGCAACATCAAAATGTTCCAAAGCTGTAGCAATCATATTGTCATTAACCTTCAATTGCCCAGTCAAATGATGATGCTCCTGTGACAAACCATCTCCACACCAATCTTTCGATTTGCAATCTGCACTATGGAAAGAGGCTGAATCATCATCACTCACCGATTGATAAGCATCCCTATGTGTGCTATCAGCCCTGCACACTTCCTCAACAAAGGTACTGTTGTTATGCACCTCATGGGATGGCTCCAATGACATGATAGAAGCTGCAGATTGGACATAATCATCACACACTGCTGCCTCCAATGTAGATACATGCTCAACCAAAGAGCTATCCTGGGACCCATCATCAACAAGTAAATTTTCTGATTTGTTGTCCTTTTCTAAGGTCTGATTTGCAAAATCAGACTTGCTGCGGCTTGAACCTGCATCACATCCAAGTTGAGTGTCACGCTCTGTCTCAAATTTTGAATCTTCTCCTAGATCCCACACCTGGTTATTTTTCCCAAGTGCAATGCTACAACCGGAAACAAGTCTATCATCCAATTCCAAAGGTGGATTGTCATGTCATATCACCACCCATCTCAAGTAATGGGTTAACAGCAGTCACCACAAATTTATTCTTGCAATCGGATTCATGCAAGGGAAATGAATTGTTGTTATGGCGAATACTAAAATCAGAACCTTCATACCTATCGTCAATGACTCCAATGCTGTCCCAAATCACCTGTACCTCTTATCATCCTCAACAGTGAACTGTGAATCTAAATCAACAAGGCTACAAGGACTCTGTTCAGGATCAGCTACATGCAATGTGAAATCACATTTGTTCTCAAAATCAAGAAGACCACCTATATCATCATTCCCTATTTGATAAGCATCCTCATGGGCGCTATCAACTAACCCTTCTGAAAGGTCACTTGGTTCTTCAAGTTGCAAGGGAAATGAATCATTTTCTTCATTACTCAGGTCAAAGGTTATGGCAACATCAAATTTGTCACCCATGGCTGATTTAAAATCTTTATCCGCATACCTTTCACCTATGTCCTTTGAGGACTTAAAACTTTCAGCATCAATGCTCTCAAGTTCGCTTGCAAAGTCACCTTCTAGCACTCTATCAATCATTTTTAACTCCTCAGAAGTAGTGACTTCAAGATCTTCATCAACGCGAGGCCCAACTTCAGACATTTCTGCTGTATTCTCCTCCAAATCAGCAAGCTCCTCTTTGCATGTCTCTTGATTAGTGATCTTGTTTTCATCATACAAAGGCTTAGACTCATTTTTTCCAGCTATCAGGTTTCCGTCTTCGTTGCTCTTATCATGATTTGGCTGCAATAAACAGGTGGTAGGAGTTTCTATTTTACATTCCTTCTTGTTCCCATCTCCATGGTTTCTATCCACATTATTGTTCCTTTTTCCGTCGTTGTTGTTGCTATCAATATCAGGGTTCCTATGGCGATAATTGGCCATCATCTGTAATTGATTAGAATGATGTCGTATCATTCTCAGATCCTCTCTGAGTCCTTCCCACTCTTCATCATCCATCTCCTCCAAAATGCTGCGTAGAACCCTCGCTGACTGCAGAAGGTGTCCAAGTTTCCTACTGAACCTGTCCATGACTCTGAATACTCATGCAAGTGCTGATCACTCACATGCAAAGCTAAGCTGTATGTCTCATATTTTCACTTGTATGTCTGAATCTGACCTCACAGGATGGCAAGATCATAGCTCTGATACCACTGTAATGTGCCGTACCTGTTTGTATATTTTTTTTAAATCTTTTATGTGTTATTTTATTATTGTATTGTGTTCTTTCAGACTAGACAGAAGAATGCAAAAGGGGGGTTTTCAGTTTCGCTGCAGATGTGTTGCAGGAGCGTACAAAATATAGCATATATTGCAAACCCAGAAAATATACAATGAATACATGAGAAATATGAAAGACCCAGTTCATATATCAACAAATAAAAAGGTTCTATCGCATACCCATATGCACATTTGAAACTTCAGTTTTGACTACTGCCGAACCAGCCACTTGAGATTACAGTATTGCTCCAAATCATCAAGAGACAAAGTATCAAGCACCCATTGTTAACAACAATACAATAGGCCTTGGAGGCCTCATACAATGCAAAACAAACACTTCCCACAAAGAGAAAGAGGTCAAAATGGCCCACGTCACTTTTGGAGGTGGACGGCCTTTGCTGGGAGTGATAAACAACAACAATGCACCCTCAAATACCTCTGAAAATCCTCTGATATCAGTCTACTGCTGTGGTCTCAGTTGGGCTACCCTTTATGAAGGAGAAATAGCAAGAAGGAAGCTCCAGACTACCTCAAGAAGTGGTACGGCTTACCTAGGTGAGGTGCGGCCAGCATGTGCAGTGTATACTCGTCATAAACCTCTGTTATTTCCTCTAAAATCCGCAACTCTTTAATACCATCAGCTAAAACAAATATCCTTCAGAAGATAAAGCAATAACTCCTCAAAATCGTATCAAATAAACTCCAATTAAGCACAAGAATGAATACTGGATGTATCCATCATCAAAGCACCGTTGGGTGGTATTGCACACCTGTAGAATGCTGTTACCTATGGAGGTTTCCGTCTCCACAAGCCTCTGGTTTGAATCCTCTTCAAACCCTCTCAGGGAAAACCTTAGCAGAGCAAATAGCCAACAAAATCATATATTCAAGCATATTTCGAAATGAGGCACTTTTCCCTCTTTTAAAACTCTCCAAGAGGGGCGTTTCACTTTAGAGGGAAACATTTCTTTTAATTTCACTTTTAATATTTCCCAATGTGAGCGCTCCAAAAAATGACATAAGTGACTTCTAAATATTTCATTTTTCATCACTTAACCAATTAAACCCAAAGTCCAATATTAAATATTAATATTAATTTACGGACTTTAAAACGGAGGCCCAAACGATGTCGGAATTCAGTGATCTATAGCTCGCCGGAAAGGTCTCGACGAGACGCATCCAACCCCACACTGAAAATCCCGTTCCGGTGCCAATCCCGAAAATGGGAACATTACACTTTCATTTTTTTAGTGTTCTTTAAGCATTACTTTTGTTTTGTTTTTTTGGTATTTCATTATCAATTGTTTTATCCTCTCAAGAAATCTTCTACTTCCTCATCGATCTTGTGTTTTGTTCTCATTTGCTAACCCTTATTAATAATTTTACAGATTTAACTAGTTATTACTAATTAGTAATGTTGTAAATCAAAATTGAATTCATTGTGTAAAATGGGACCCACAATATTGGGTAAGTCTCAACAGGAACACAACTTGTTTCCATAAGGAGGAGGTGTGGAGTTGCAACTCACACTTTCGAAGCTTTCAGAATTAACTAATGTTACTGATAAATTGTACTTGATCCTTGGTTTTATGAATTTTTTTTAGAATGCTTAACTAGTGTGACTAAGATGACAAAACAAAATTCTCCCTTTCCAATAACGAACTCTGGCATTTACAGACTTGTCCTCAAGTTGGAAAAACACCTTCACTGTGTAACCTTATGTGGTGGCAATAATTTCATATTACAACATATAGAATTTCCATCTCTATATTATTGCTGAAATATTACTCCTGTTGCATCACTACCCCTGATCTCTAATTTAGTAATTACTTTCAGTCTTCTATATTTTAGAGTAGTGATTTTTTATTTTGTTGGATATGACTAGCTAGATTGGAAGAAGAAATTTGACACTAGGATTTGATCATAGTGGTCCCTTCCACCATAGTCTAGCAAAGTTATTCAGTATCATAACTAATCTTACGAGCTACATAACCACCTCCTTTGTGATCTAAACAATGTAAAGTTATTCAGTGTAATTTCTAGATGATGTGGGAGATAAAAGCCACCCTTGTGACGTTGGTATAGTTTATTATGCTTCTAAAAATCTTTATATCATTCTTGTTTTGACAGACTTTTTAGTGGAGATCACAAATTCCAGGAAAGACATTTTATTTTATTTCTTAAGTGGCTTCTTTCGTGGATGAGGGATTTCTAAAATTTGCAAAGCATCAGAGTAGGTCTTTTAATTTCTTATATTCTGCAACCTTTACTTTGAAATTTAGCAGGGGATCTAGGATTAAGTAGCCTAATCAAAATACAAGTTGCCCCCATATCTTTTCCTAGTCATCTGCCTTGATGTTCATTTCCTTCTTGACTGCTTCACAAGTATTTATACATGTAGAGTTTTCAACTACACAGTAATTCATTTACTTGTTTTAATCAACAATAAACAATAGGAATGGTTAAGCTTTTCAACAAGATTCTAAGGATATGTTTGTATAATGTGAAGTGGAAGTTAAGTTTGTTGGGCTATTTGATTTTAATGCCTCCATTTTTCACTTGCTCCATTTCCATAACCAGTTTAGAAATAAACACTCGCATTGAGGACATTAATTGCTCCATCCACCTTTGACCAGTAACATCACATGTATCAACATTGATTTGCATTTTTCACATCATGTGGTAAACAGTAAAAGTACCACTTCCTCACAACCCCATAGATATAAAAATGAGAGCAATGCATCGTTCCAGGATTACTCATCCTCTCAACCCCCTGATACACCTTAAAGGCACACTGTGAATAGATTTAATCGAGCAGATCTTGTCAACCATCACCTTCACATGGGCCGGGCATATTCACCTCCGAAGCTGCTAAGTATGATTCTCGGCATGAGTTCTATAATGTTTGAACCTGCAACCCTCTACTAATGTTACATGGATTGCTTCTACTAGTAAAAGCTTCCAACACCTTGCTTCTATGGAGCTCACGTGGACAACAAGTCAAAATCTGCCAACTATTACTATAGTGATGATTGGATTCTTGGTCAGCTTTCAAATAAGCATTCCTTGCACCTCACGGGACTGACACAATAAGACTAGAAACCAACAAAAATGGATTTTTATACTTAACATCATCTGCACTGAACTTCTTCACCATTCAGGGATTAAAGACTTCAAAGTTCAAATAAACATCACCTAACATCAAAGACCCTAATACAAGGACCGTGAAACTTCCTTTCAGCTCCATCTATAATAATTCCACCAACACCAGGGTTTCCCATTTCGTGGCTTGACACTTGCACTTGGCACTACATGTAGCTGTCTTAAAGGCTTACCATACAAAACCCGGGATGTGTTGTCTGTGTGAGGTGTTTCAAGGTGCAATTAAGGTTATTCCAAGAACAATAAAGACAAGGATTTGGAGGATTAGATTAGATTTGCTAATCCATCTTTTATTGTCATTCAATATCCCAAAGCTGTCAAGCTTTGGTAATGACAAGGCTATGCAACAACACTAATACAAGGAAAACAGGCAAATAGCTTACTGTTGGAGGAGTTCATATAGATGAGCTCAGCATCTACTCTCTGCACATAGACCCTGGCATCTCCATCTTTAATACAAAAAGAATGAGCTCATTATTCAATGATAGGAAAAACCACATTCTTAACAGCAATCATTGCCGTTTCAGTTTGCATGGATCACAAATAGATCCTATATTTTACATTCAATCTCGCAAAATTAGAAGGAACATTAGATTTGACATAAGTTCGAGGAAAAGCTTCTCAACCTCAAAAATGGAGCTCAGGAAAAGTACAGAACTAATAGAAAATTCTATTTATAGAGCTCATTTCTTATGCAATTCAGCTAACTCCATACTTTCAAGCCTTTAAAAACTTTTAGGAAGAAGAGGCATACAGCTAATGGAAAGATCACCATCATCCTTGATGAAGACACAAGGGGTCACATCCCCTTCTTTTTGAACAATGAAATGTTAGTTATGTTGTTAGTTGAGTACAACTACTTTCATGTGAATATGAAAATTATTTGTTGAATAATGAGTATAATTATGTGAGAATGATTTTCTTTTATATGCGAATATTTTTTTCAATTGTACGATGGATGTACAGATATAATATATATTAATTTCGCATCAAGGAAATGATTTAACCTTCATTATTTGTCGAAGTGGTTGCAGGATAAATCAGGTGACAAGGAAAAAGGGATATCAACAAGGAGAGGGTGATTACAGGAATCGAAAAACAATAAATATGTCTAGGCTTAAGTCACCGTAGCCTTGGCCAAAGCACACATATATTAGTATAAATATATTTCTAGTTGGTGAGAATGATTTATCACTTATGTTCATTAAATAATTATTAAAATGTGTTTACCTTTTGTGGAGCACTTGGAGTGTGAGAGCTGGAGTCTTGATAGTAACTCCCCCACTCCACCCGAATGCAAGAAGGAATGCTCCTCCTTGCACGCGGTTGTGGTGAAGGAGCGGCATATACATATTAGTGTTCATTCTTTCTTGGCATGCATTCGCTACATTATCTCTGATAGAAAGAAGCATTCGTAGAATTCCATTAGGCATTTTTCATAGAAAGCACAAGCAAGGCGTTGTTTGATAGTGACCTTGAGCTGAAGTATCTCTGCCTCTGCATTACCACAACTTGAATCGCACCAGTCTTGAACATTGTTTTGCAATCTTCTGAAATATCTCTCGACTTTGCATTTTGTTTACTCTGTCAAGCGGCTATAGGAACCAGTCGTATATTTCAATTGGTTTTGCAGCTGCATCTACCTTAGTCTCGATCACAAATAGTGTTATTCAGGCAAGATCATAGTCCCTTTTATCTTAGTCCGATTTTTCATGCAAGGAAAACACAATATTTGATGATCGAAGTTATCGAATCATACCATCTTTCTTTAATCATAGTTCTGTATTTCTTGATCAGTTTTCAGAAATCTGTATATGTATTTCATTCAATATGTCTTTCGAATCTACTGAGGCTTTTATATTCTTGATACTTAATGATATATATATAAACATATACATATATATATGTCTTTTATATATATATATATACACTAAGCTATTACATCTTCTCTTATATTATAGTTGCACTAAGATTCATGACTGCGGTCACTAGATGAAAGGGTACTTTCTGTCTATATACTTTTATTCTGTATTTATTATGAATCTGTAAGTTTGTCAAGTGAGCCATGCTTGGTATTCTTTCAAAAACCTGCAATCAAAGAAAAAAAAATATATGAATTAATAACAATGTCAAGCAAGGGTGAGTGCTGACGACATAGTAGTGTCAGTTATTTACTAGAAATCCTTGGCCAAGGTTACGAAACAAATTAGGCATCTGTCAGCTATCAAGTACCAGATATACCACTGGTCAGAGTGATATTTCTAGTTAGGAGGTACCTATAGGGAAAAGATCGATCAGGAGGTATAGGTCTTGACACCAGGCTCAGAGACATATTGTTGTTAATTGATTCCTCGCTAATCACCCTCGTGAAGGGTCGAGTTTCTTCAGTTGAAGAAGCACGGGAGACCAGTTGGTCTTGGTTGGGTGGTTAAAACCCTTGTTGATATCTCTTTTTCCCAAAAACAATCCAGAGGAGAATCTGCAAACAAATCAGCAGGAAGCTATTCAAGTTGTATTTTTCTTAATCTCTTATCTTTCTTTAATATTTGAATTTCATTGAAGAAAGTTAAATTATTTTGTTACAAGTATTCTGTTAAAAAGTTTATTTCAGCTGAAAAGAAAGTTAGTTGTGATTCAAAACTTTATTGCATTCGATACTATTTCATATTGGTTAGTTATTCTTTCTGCTAAAATTCTGTTATTAGACAAATTACTATTTTCTTCAATTAGAGAGGGTGTTACATATGGTATTAGAGCTACTAGGTTCCACACTGAACCTTGGGGCTCGTCATTTTTAGAACATTGAAAACAGTTATTAATGTCTCTTCAGGATGGTATTGATAAGAAAAACACCCCGGACAAAGGTTTGAGACCCTATATCCATTCGACTATGGAAGATTAGACTTTCTTATGATTACTCAAGTTGTTCTCCTCTAGCAAATTCGGAGACGTTAGCCAAAGCTCTAAAAAGGCTTCGGAGGGAAAGAAGAAAATGGACAATCTCTGGTAAAGAGAAGGTGAAGTCCGCCATAATTTCAGAAATTAATAAGACCAAAACAAAGATCAAACGAAACCAGAAACATTTGAAGGAGATCGAGTTTCAACTCCTAGATATAGACTTATTCCATTTTCAGAGTTTAGTGATCAGGAGGAACCTATCACTAATAATGAAGATGATTCAAAGAACTGATCACAGAAAGTGATGATCATTTTGTATTGCAATAAATCTATCACATGAAGTGATAGAAATTTTGTAATTATTAATAAATCTATCACAGGGAGTGATAGTCCTTTTCTATAAATAAATTGAAAAATTTTGTGTACCACTTGTATAAGCTTCAAATGTTTTTATGCAAAGGAAGATTCCTTAAATTCATTGGAAAACTATTAAATGACAATAACCCATAACCGTAAACTAATTAAAAAACTCTTAAATTTCTTCAGGAACTTCATTGGAATGGATTATTCCGAAAATGAGTTCAGAGAAGATCAGAGTAATGGCTCCATGGATAAATTGGATCAAATATTGAATATGATGAAAACCACTCAAGCCAAATTAGCCCACCTAGAGAGAAAGGTAGACGGGCAATATGAAGCTAGAGAAGAGAGATCTGAAAACCAAAGTGACTGGTATGAGGATAATTCAAAAACATTAAGTTTAGGACACAAGAGAAGCAGATTAGCCAATGAGTTAGCCAAGGATATGAAAAAGATAAAACCTCCTAAATTTGAAGGCTCTACTTCAGGAGATGCTGCGGAGGCATGGCTAACGGAAATGGATAAGTATTTGAGCTTCGAGATTATTTTGATAACTCTAAGGCAGCATGGGCAGCCTACTAATTGGCAGGAGAAGCTGCCACATGGTGGGAAAACAAAAGGGCTGAAATGGGATTGGCAATCACTGATGTGTCATGGGATCAATTTGTGAAGATATTCTGCCAAAGATGGCTTCCTCAGTTATTTTATAACCAAAAGTTGTTAGATTTTGAAAATCTCAGGCAGGGACCCCTAACTGTCAATGAGTATTGGGAGAAATATACCCGATTACTCAAACATGTTCCTCAGTACCAGCAGGATGAAAACTTTCGAGTAGGGAAGTTCATAATGGGGCTAAATAATCGTGTTGGTGGACTAGTAGATGTTTTGGCACCTCAGACTATAGGTGAGGCTTACGAGAAAGCTGTTTGGCAAGAACAGAGATTGAAGAAAGACGATTCCTTCAGGGACAGAAAGCACAACAAGGGTAAGTGGGACCAATCTCGGCAGAATTTCAAAAAGAAGGGGTACGGGAATAATCAGTTCAAAAGGACCAATAACAACCCACGAAAGGATGAAAACCTCTCTAATAAAGGCATTGATAAGAAAGGACCACCCAGAGGTTGTTTCAATTGTGCAGGAGAGCACTACACAAATCAGTGTCCCACTAAGAACCAGCAAGGACAGCAACAACGGAAGCCTCTACCACCTCAACAAACCGTATTTCAACAAAAAATTCATGCAGCAGTTGACAATAGACAAGCAGAGTACCAAGTTGCTCCTATAGAAACTCCAGGTATGCTTTATGGAAACCCAATAACTATTTTAATAGATACTGGAGCCACTGAATGTTTTATATCACCTAAGTTACTGGGAAGGTTCCCTAAAAGAACTGGGTTTATGGCTAAATCATGGATGGTTGAATATGCTAATCAAACAAGAGCTTGGGTAGAGCAGTGTCTGTTTGAAGCAAATATTGAATTTCCAGACTTCACTACAGAGGTCAACCTTTACGTAGCACCTCTGGGGTCCTAAGATGTGATATTTGGAATGAATTGGTTAAAAGAACATAGGGCTAAGGTCGACTATTATGCTAAGATAGTAGAATGCATCGATGATTTAAGGAATCTAGTGAGGATTCAAGGAAAGCAACGAGAGGTTAAAGTGCGACAAATTTCGGCTATGCAGTTGAAAAGAATTAGAAGAAACGGATGTAAATTGTTTGTGGTTAAGATGGAAACAGTCGAAGAAGGGACAGAGCTTTTCCAGAATGGAAAAAGGAAAATGAATATTGAAGATAAGGAAGAGACCTTTACTGAAAAATATCCCTATATACGGGAATATCAAGATGTATTTCTGAGGAACTACCTGGGTTACCACCTAGAAGAATTTTTTATTTTGCTATTGACCTTGTACTAGGGGCCGAACCTGTTCAAAAGTACCTTACCGTATGATCACCTTAGAACTGGTTGAGTTAAAGGCACAATTACAGGAATTACTGGATAAAGGCTTGATACGACCAAGTGTTTCACCATGGGGTGCCCCAGTGATTTTTGTTAAAAAGGATGGGACTTTTCATTTATGTATAGACTACCAAATGCTAAATAAACTCACCATCAAGAACAAATATCCCTTACCCCAAATAGATGATCTGTTTGATCAAATGAAAGGGGCTGCAGTGTTTTCAAAAATAGATTTGAGATCGGGATATCATCAACTCAAGTTAAAAGAGAAAGACATTCATAAGACATCTTTCAGAACTAGATATGGACACTATGAGTTCACAGTGCTACCATTTGGGCTCTCTAATGCCCCAGCCGCGTTCATGAATTTAATGAACAGTGTTTTCAGAGATTGCCTGGGTAAGTTTGTATTGGTATTTTTAGACGACATTCTTATTTACTCCAAAAATGAGGAAGAACCCCTACTCCAAAAATGAGGAAGAACACCTTCAACACCTTCAAATAGTTCTTTAGTGGTTAAGGGAACACAAACTATATGGAAAATTGTCCAATTGTACCTTCTTTCAGAAATAAATACAATATCTGGGACATATAATGTCAACTAAGGGAATTGCAGTGGATCCTGCGAAGATAAAAGCTATAATGGATTGGCCAATACCGAAAAATGTTCCTAAGGTTAGAAGTTTCATGGGATTGGTTGGGTACTACAGAAGGTTTGTCCGAGATTTTTCTAGAATTGCTCATCCCATTACCTCTCTTCAAAGAAAAGGAAAAAGATTTGAATGGACTGAAAAATGTCAAGAGGCGTTTGACCTATTAAAGGAAAAACTAACAACCACTCCAATATTGACAGTACCGGATCCTAATGGTCATTTTGTGGTTATAACAAATGCATCGGGAGAAGGATTGGGCGGAGTGTTAATGCAAGAAGGAAAGGTAGTGGCTTATGAATCCCGGAAATTGAAACAATATGAGAAAAATTATGCACCCCATGATTTAGAGTTGGCAGCTATTGTTCATGCCCTGCAAATTTGGCGACATTATTTGTTAGGAAAAACTTTTGAACTTAAGTCAGATCATCAAGGTTTGAAATATATATTTACACAACCCAATCTAAATGCTCGCCAGAGAAGATGGATGGAGTTAATTGCCGATTATGATTTTGAGATCAGTTACATTAAGGGCAAGGAAAACAAAGTAGCTGATGCCTTGAGTTGACAAAAGCATATAATGGCAATGGTGTCAATCAACACTGATTTTAGAAACCAGGTGATTCAAAAATTGAATGAAGATGGATATTATTTGCAAGTTCAAGAAGCTCTTCAGTCAAATCCACAGGAGCCTAAATATGAAGGTTTTCACATTGAAGCAGATGGGCTTTTGAGATTTAAAAGTAGAATGTATATTCCAAAGTCTTCTAAGTTAAGGAAAACAATATGGAAGGAAGTACACACCGCACCACATTGAGGACACCCCGGGGTAACCGAGATGTTGGCCAATGTCAAACCGTTATATTTCTGGAAAGGAATGAAAAAGGACGCAGCGAGATTTGTGGCAAGATGTTTCGAATGTCAGAAGGTCAAGGTAGAACATCAGCATCCAGCAGGATTACTTCAACCTCATAGCGTACCTGATTGGAAATGGCAAATTATTAGTATGGATTTTGTACAAGGTTTACCTTTGACTAAGAACAGGCACAATACCATATTGGTGGTAGTGGACAAACTCACCTAAGTGGCACATTTCATACCAGGGAATTTAATAGATGGGGCACCTATGATCGCACGAAAATTTGTGCAGGAAATTTTTCGTCTCCATGGGATACCAAAAAAGATCATATCAAATAGAGATGCCAGGATGACATCCAGATTTTGGCAGACCTTATTTTCAGCCTTGGGGACTCAGTTGAATATTAGTACAGCATATCATCCCGAGACAGATGGTCAGACGGAAAGGGTAAACCAAATTTTAGAAGATCTACTTAGAATGTATTGTATGGATCAGCAATACAGGTGGGAGGAATATTTACCTTTAGTAGAATTTGCCTATAACAATTCATATCAGTCAGCAATAAAAATGGCACCTTTTGAAGCACTATATGGCAGGAAATGTAGAACCCTTATAAGTTGGAATAGCTGGGAAGACAGGATCATTCTAGGACCTGAAATGCTCCAAGAAATGGAAGAGCAAGTAAGAATAATCAGGCAGACACTGAAAGAAGCCAATGACAGGCAAAAGAGTTATGCTGATGCCAAAAGTGTTCCCAGACAGTTTGTAGTGGGAGAAAAAGTTCTTTTGCGGGTGAAACCACAAAAAAGCTCTATAAAATTTGGAAAAGCCTCTAAGTTAGCCCCAAGATACGTGGGACCTTTTGAAGTTCTAGAAATTATCAACCCTGTGGCATACAGAATTGCTCTACCCCCGGCTCTCGCTAGAATTCACAATGTATTTCATGTTTCCTATCTTAAGAAATATTATGCAGAGTCTGAACATATGATTGATTGGAACTCATTGCAGGTACGAGACCCTGGGGTGGTCACAATAGAGCCACTCCGAGTACTCGAGATACGTAAGCTGCACTTACGTAATCGCAAGGTGGTACAATGTAAGGTTCAGTGGGACCAATATTTAGAAGAGAACGCCACCTGGGAAGAATATGATGAGATTCATCAAAAGTTTCCTTATTTATTTCCAAACAATTGAGGCTGATGTGAAACTATGTTGTTAAGCTTTTATATATAATTATTGATAAATAATCATCGAGGACGATGATTCTTAAGGGGAAGAATATGTCACATCCCCTTCTTTTTGAACAATGAAATGTTAGTTATGTTGTTAGTTGAGTACAACTGCTTTCATGTGAATATGAAAATTATTCGTTGATTAATGAGTATAATTATGTGAGAATGATTTTCTTTTATATGCGAATATTTTTTTCAATTGTACGATGGATGTATGGATATAATATATATTAATTTCCCATCGAGGAAATGATTTAACCTTCATTATTTGTCGAAGTGGTTGCAGGATAAATCAGGTGACAAGGAAAAAGGGATATCAACAGGGAGAAGGTGATTACAGGAATCGAAAAACAATAAATATGTCTAGGCTTAAGTCACCATAGCCTTGGCCAAGGCACACATATATTAGTATAAATATATTTCTAGTTGGTGAGAATGATTTATCACTTATGTTCATTAAATAATTATTAAAATGTGTTTACCCATTGTGGAGCACTTGGAGTGTGTGAGCTAGAGTCTTGATAGTAACTCCCCCACTCTACCCGAATGCAAGAAGGAATGCTCCTTCTTGCACGCGGACGTGGTGGAGCAGCATATACATATTGGCGTTCATTCTTTCTTGGCATGCATTCGCTACATTATCTCTGATAGAAAGAAGCATTCGTAGAATTCCATTAGGCATTTTTCGTAGAAAGCACAAGCAAGGCATTGTTTGATAGTGACCTTGAGCTAAAGTATCTCTGCCTCTGCATGACCGCAACTTGAATCGCACCAGTCTTGAACATTGTTTTGCAATCTTCTGAAATATTTCTCGACTCTGCATTTTGTTTACTCTGTCAAGCGGCCGTAGGAACCAGTCGTATATTTCAGTTGGTTTTGCAACTGCATCTACCTCAGTCTCGATCACAAATAGTGTTATTCAGGCAAGATCATAGTCCCTTTTATCTTAGTCCGATTTTTCATGCAAGGAACACATAGTATTTGATGATCGAAGTTATCGAATCATACTATCTTTCTTTGATCATAGTTTTGTATTTCTTGATCAATTTTCAAAAATCTGTATATTTATTTCATTCAATAAGTCTTCTCTTATATACTAAGCTATTACATCTTCTCTTATATTATAGTTGCACTGAGATTCATGACTGCGATCACTAGATGAAAGGGTACTTTCTGTCTATATACTTATGTTCTGTATTTATTATGAATCTGTAAGTTTGTCAAGTGAGTCATGCTTGGTATTCTTTCAAAAACCTGCAATCAAAGAAAAAGAAATATATGAATTAATAACAATGCCGAGCAAGGGTGAATGCTGACGACACAGTAGTGTCAGTTATTTACTAGAAATCCTTGGCCAAGGTTACAATGCAAATTAGGCATCTGTCAGCTATCAAGTACCAGATATACCACTGGTCAGAGTGATCTTTCCAGTTAGGAGGTACCTATAGGGAAAAGATCGATCAAGAGGTATAGGTCTTGACACCAAGCTCAGAGGCATATTGTTGTTAATTGATCTCTCGTTAATCACCCTCATGAAGGGTTGGGTTTCTTCAGTTGTGATGCAGAGCCACAGCCGGAAACGTGTACTAACGGTGGAATTTGATATTTCTTATTCCATCTGCAAATGTTGATAAATATCTTACCGACATGCCCTATCGGTCTGACAATAACTATCGGCATCCCCCTGAACACCTTACCCCGATATCCATCTCACACCGATGAGTATCTCGTCTATGTGCCTATCGGCAGGACCCGGTCTATCGGCTTCTCCAACCCAAATTATCCCGATGACTGTCGTCATGCCGAAACATACAAACCACCACCTACTAAACTAGTTCTACTTACCTCCACTGCTGGTCACCATCGGTGAGAGAACACCCATCGGCCAACCAAACTTGCTCTCCCCTGATCGCCTAACTCTTACCGATACCTACAAATCGGTTAAGTTGCCTATCGGCAACACTTTGGTCATCGGTCTCTTCCCAAAAAGTCCCCCCGATAGCCTTCTCACAACGATATAGTTATTATCGCTTTTGGTTGCCTATCGGCAACACCTACAGCATCAGCCTTCGTGGATTATGTCGCTCCGGCACACTCCGTCACACTGACACCTTTGACCAACCAACAACCGATAGCGATATACGCATGGAACATACAAAGGGGGTATACACAGAGTTTGTATCTTGTGATATACACAGGGAATGTATAGCGACCCTAAAAGCTGAAAATACAAGCGTTCAACATGGTTTTGGTGCCCGATCTAATCATCGATAGACTTTCAGACTGTATCCCTCGCATCCAATTGCAATATATCCACAATTTCTCCTTTCAATCGATCAAAGCGAACTGCTTCGCCCTGAAACACCAAACCCTCGCGAGAATATTCTACTTTTATCTTCGTTGGCCTAGCACATGAAAATGCTAGGGTTCTTCATAATATCCTGCATTCGACCCTATAACAGATTACACAAACAGAACAAAACCCTAATCTACTATCTACACCCATTCCACCGATTGCGAAGCAATCTACCGGTGGAATGGTTGGAAATCCATTCGGTCTCCCAGACAATTATACAGTGAATGAAAAAAACAAGAAAGTAACACAAAACAGAGTATCTTATTTAGCTTGTAGGAAATGATTACAACTATCTGATTCACAATTTCACTCCTCAATTCTCCGATACAGAACTGTTCAACATCAGATCTCTCTCAAATGACCCGATCTAGGGTATTTGAACTACTCAAAATGATAGTACTGATTGGATTCCCAGCGGCTGGGAGATAAAATCCAACTACCTAACATAACAAACTAACAACCTTATCCTAAGGATTTGCACAGTCAGCTGTATGCAAATTACAATCAAGCTTTGGTCAAATAGACCTTATTTAATAATAACAGAATGTATAATGACAAAACAGATTTAGTCTTCTCCCTCCAATGACTGTTGAAGGGGTGGAAGAAATCTCAAGTCCATGTGAGATGAGAGTTTGTAGGTTTGAACCATGTTGGTTGATCTTTTCTGCAGTCATCCACACTGCTTCTAAATCAAGTTTTCCCTGCCAAGCCACCAAATAGTCCAAATAGTCTTTGTTCCTTGTTTTCTTAATCACTCTTGTGTCTAAAATCTTCCGTAACTGTGGTGGATCATGTTTTGGAATGTCATCAGCTGTTGTATCTTGCAGTAGTTCCTGTTCTTCATCTGGATTATGCTTGTATGGAGTTAAATCACATACATTGAGTATAGGTGATAAACCAAGATCAGAAGGAAGTTGTATCCCATAAGCATTCTGTCCATGCTTTCTTGAAATCTGACATGGTCCAATCATCCTCTGCATGAGTTTAGTATATTTACCTTTAGGAAGTCTTTCCTTCTTCAAATGAACCCATACCAAATCTCCAACATCAAACTGTACATCTTTCGTCTTTCTATCAGCATATTCTTTATACTTCAAGGTAGTTTGTTGTAGCTGGGTCTTTACTTGATCATGAACCTCTTTTATGGCTTCTGCAAAAGCTTCTCCATCTGCACTAACAGGGTCTGTTGTAGGTAGATCTCTCAATTCCAAAATTCCTCTTGGATGCATACCATACACTATTTGAAAAGGTGATTTCCCTGTACTCCTATTGACAGTATCATTATAGGAAAATTATGCCTGAGATAGGATATTATCCCACTTTTCTCCATGCTGTTTTGTCAAACCCCTGAGCAAATTCCCTAAGGAACGATTTACTACTTTAGTCTGTCCATCCGTTTGAGGATGATATGTAGATGAGAAAGACAAATTTGTTCCCAGTTTCTTCCAAAGAGTCCTCCAAAAATGACCAATAAACTTCACATCTCTATCTGACACTATGCTCAATGGCAATCCATGTATTCTGACTATTTCCTTGAAAAACAAATCTGCAATATATGAAGCATCAGCAGTGGTTTTGCATGGCAAGAAATGTGCCATTTTGTTGAATCTGTCCACCACAACAAAAACACTGTCAAATCCTTTCCTTGTCCTTGGTAAACCCAAGACAAAATCCATACTTATGCTTTCCCATGGTCTGGAAGGAATAGGTAATGGCTGATATAAACCTGCATTAGTTGATCTCCCTTTTGCTTTCTAACATATCACACATGTCGCTACAAATTTTCTAACATCTGATTGTAACTTAGGCCAATAATAATGTCTTCTGACAAGATCAAGAGTCTTATCCAAACCAAAATGTCCTGCCATAGCTCCACAATGTTTCTCTTTTATGATGTTCAACCTCATAGAACACCTTGGAATACACAACTGTCCACCTTTGAACAGCAATCCATCCTGGATCAGAAATTCAGAGAACTCAGCATGATATTTATCTCCAAGAGAAGTACATACCTGATATATCTCTCCAAAATCTTCATCATCATCATACATGGTCTTCAATGAATCAATGCCAACACTTTCCAACTGAATCTGGTTGACTGTTAGAGCTCTCCTGCTCAAGGCATCTGCTACCTTATTCTTGACTCCTTTCTTATGCTTCAATGTGAAAGTAAAAGCTTGCAAAGTTTCTACCCATTTCATATGCCTGTGGTTCAATTTTTCCTAACTGTTTATGAAACTTAAAGCCTGATTATCTGTGAATACTATGAATTCTCTTGGCATCAAGTAATGCCTCCATTTCTTGAGTGACTGAACTAAAGCATACATTTCTAAATCATATGATGAATACCTCTTCTTAGCATCATTGAGCTTCTCACTGAAAAATGCAATAGGCCTACCTTCTTGGCTGAGTACTGCTCCAATGGCCATGTGACTGGCATCACATTCTACCTGAAAGATTTTATTAAAATCTGGAAGTGCAAGGACTGGCTGCTGTGCCACCTTCTTCTTCAATGTTTCAAAGGAATCATCTGCTTCCTTAGTCCAAGCAAATCTGCACTTCTATCCTCCTTTGATGGTATCGAGCATGGGTGCACAAATATGACTAAACCCTCTTATAAACTTTCTGTAGAAGGTTGCTAACCCATGGAAACTTTTGACATCGTTCATAGTCCTAGGAGTTGGCCAAGACAATATGGCACTTACCTTCTTATCCATTTGCAGCTTGCCTTGTGAAATGACAAAACCTAAATATGTGATCTCCTCCTGCATGAACAAACACTTGTCCAAATTTATCATCAGTTGTTCTTCATGTAACCTCTTGAGGACCAAATCTATATGCTTGAGATGCTCTTCCTTTGTATTGTTGAAAATCAGGATGTCATCCAGATAGACTATGACAAACTTTCCCATGAATTCTCTCAAAACCTCATTCATCAATCTCATAAAAGTACTAGGTGCATTAGACAAACCAAAAGGCATAACTTTCCACTCATACAACCCTTCATTGGTTTTGAATGTTGTTTTCCATTCATCTCCTGGCCGAATTCTGATTTGATGATAACCACTCTTCAGATCTATCTTTGTGAAATACTTAGCACCTCCCAAACAGTCAAATAAATCCTCTATCCTCGATATTGGAAACCCATACCGGATTGTGATCTTATTAATAGCCTTGGAATCTGTACAAAGCCTCCAAGTGCCTTCTTTCTTTGGTGCTAGTACAGCTGGTACTGCACATGAGCTTAAACTTTTACCAATCAGACCTGTGTCTAACAATTCCTCAATTTGCCTTGCTACTTCTGCATTCTGTTCTGGAGTAAGTTTATATGTTGCTTTGTTTGGAAGTGTAGATCCTAGGAGTAGATCTATGCAATGGCTAATATCCCGTACTGGTGGTAGGGATCTGGGCATTCCATCAGAGATGATGCCTTTATACTTATCCAATAACTCTTGGACAGCTGGATCTATGAACCTCTATTTCTTCTCTTTCTTGGCTTCTTGCTGCTGTTCTTTGTTCACTGTGAGACATGGAATTAAGGCATATGCAACTATACCTTCTTCTGCCACCTCTTTCATGAATTGTTTTCCTTCCATCAGCATTACCTTTACCTCTTTTCCTTTTGACTTCTCCTCCTTTTCTGTCCGTGGGATCAGTTCTGTCACCATACCATCTTTGGTGATTGTATAGGTGTTTCTAACACCATCATGGCATGCTTTCAAGTCATACTGCCATGGTCTTCCAAATAAGAGATGGCAAGCATCCATCTTGGTGATATCAAACAACAACTTGTCCTTATATGCTCCAATCTGAAATTCTACCCAAGCCTACTCTTCTACAATTGTTTGCTGACCTTGGGTAAGCCATGAGACTTTATATGGGGATGGGTGAGGCAATCTTCTAAGCATAAGCTTTGTTACCATTTCATCAAATACAAAATTTTCAGTAGAACCAGAATCAATTAAAACTTTACATGCCTTACCTCCTGCCTTGCATGTAGTTCTGAAAAGAGACTTTCGTTGTGAGGGTTCTTTATCAGGTACCTTCATGGTAGTCATTGTTCTTCTCATCATCAGAGATTTTCCACTCTCTGGATATCCATAATTGTCAGGAGCATTCACACTTTGAAAAGCATTTGAGCTTGTTGCACTTTGACTATCAGGTTCTTGGATCAGATTCGTTCTCCTTTCTCCTGTTGAGCTTGTTGCCTTTTCTAGACATCTGCTGGCTATATGGCCTTCTTTGTTATAGTTATAACATCTGATAGATCCTCTGCCCTGGGATCTTCCTCTGAAAGGTCTTCTGCCTCTGAAGTTTCCTTGTTGATTGTAACTTTCTCTCTGGTTTTGACTGTTATCTCCCTTGCTGTTGTCATGACTGGATTCTCCCTGATATCCATGTCCGTGTCCTCTGCCTTTGAAAGGACCTCTTCCACCTCTATGTTGTTTTCCTCTTCCCCTATTGTTCTGTTCTTGTCTTCACTTTAATTTCTCTTCCACTTTCAATGCTAACTGAAAGCATTTCTGAACTGTATCTGGGTTATGCAGATTCAAATCTTCCTGAATGTTGAACCTCAATCCATTAAGGTATCGGGCTACCTTTTCTTCCTCACTTTCTTTTACCTTTGTCTTGACACAAAGCTTCATGAACTCTTCTGTATATGAGCTGACATCTAGCTCCTTCTGCTTCAGGTTTTGCTTCCTCTTGTGTAATTGGATACTGTAATCCAATGGAACATAGGCTTCCTTCACTAAAGCCATCATCTTCTTCCATGTAGCGACTCTACGCTTTCCCTCTTGTACTCTGTCATCTTGGACAAAATTCCACCATGTCAATGCAGCTTCTTTCATCTTTGATTGGGCTATCTTCACTCTCTGTTGTTCTGGTATCTCCTCTGTCTCAAAGAAATTGTTTAGGGAGTCTATCCACTCCATCACTGAATCAGGTTCCATCTTACCCGTAAACACTGGTAAATCCAGTTTCACATCCATGGTTCTCCTCTCCATGGCTTTGAGGGCGTTCAACAGTGGTCTCTGGTCTGCAGGAACGACCTCGTTCCACCTAGGGATCTCTTCTTCTTCCCTATCTCCATCTTTACCAGAACCTACTCTATCCCTCAACTTTTCCAATTCACCTCTCAATTTCTGATTCTGAGCCTTCACAGCCTTGCTCTCGGCAATCTGCTTCTTTACCAGAACTGCCAACTCAGCGTTGGTCATTTTTGTCGGGATCTCTGATGTTCCTTCTTCATCCGACATCTTACTGTCTTAAATCTTCCCCAAAGATTCAAACTTTGCTCTGATACCACTATGATGCAGAGCCACAGCCGGAAACGTGTACTAATGGTGGAATTTGATATTTCTTATTCCATCGCCAAGAGTTGATAAATGTCTTACCGACATGCCCTATCGGTCTGACAATAACTATCGGCATCCCCCTGAACACCTTACCCCGATATCCATCTCACACCGATGAGTATCTCGTCTATGTGCCTATCGGCAGGACCCGGTTTATCGGCTTCTCCAACCCAAATTATCTCGATGATTGTCGTCACGCCGAAACATACAAACCACCACCTACTAAACCGGTTCTACTTATCTCCGCTACTGGTCACCATCGGTGAGAGAACACCCATCGGCCGACCAAACTTGCTCTCCCCCGATCGCCTAACTCTTACCGATACCTACAGATCGGTTAAGTTGCCTATCAGCAACACTTTGGTCATCGGTCTCTTCGCAAAAAGTCCCCCCGATAGCCTTCTCACAGCGATATAGTTATTATCGCTTTTGGTTCCCTATCGACAACACCTACAGCATCGGCCTTCGTGGATTATGTCACTCCGACACACTCCGTCACACCAACACCTTTGACCAACCAACGACCGATAGCGATATACACATGGAACATACAAAGGGGGTATACACAGAGTTTGTATCTTGCGATATACATAGGGAATGTATATCGACCCTAAAAGCTGAAAATACAAGCGTTCAACATGGTTTTGGTGCCCGATCTGATCATCGATAGACTTTCAGACTGTATCCCTCGCATCCAATTCCAATTGCGATATATCCACAATTTCTCCTTTCAATCGATCAAAGCAAACTGCTTCGCCCTGAAACACCAAACCCTTGCGAGAATATTCTACTTTTATCTTCGTTGGCCTAGCACATGAAAATGCTAGGGTTCTTCATAATATCCTGCATTCGACCCTGTAACAGATTACACAAACAAAACAAAACCCTAATCTACTATCTACACCCATTCCACCGATTGCGAAGCAATCTACCGATGGAATGGTTGGAAATCCATTCGGTCTCCCAGGCAATTATACAGTGAATGAAAAAAAACAAGAAAGTAACACAAAACAGAGTATCTTATTTAGCTTGCAAGAAATTATTACAACTATCTAATTCACAGTTTCACTCCTCAATTCTCCGATACAGAACTGTTCAACATCAGATCTCTCTCAAATGACCCGATCTAGGGTATTTGAACTACTCAAAATGATAGTACTGATTGGATTCCCAGCGGCTAGGAGATAAAATCCAACTACCTAACATAACAAACTAACAACCTTATCCTAAGGATTTGCACAATCAGCTGTATGCAAATTACAATCAAGCTTTGGTCAAATAGACCTTATTTAATAATAACAGAATGCATAATGACAAAACAGATTTAGTCTTCTCCCTCCAATGACTGTTGAAGGGGTGCTCCTGCACCAAGTTGAAGAAGCACGGGAGACCAGTTGGTCTTGGTTGGGTGGTTAAAACCCTTGTTGATATCTCTTTTTCCCAAAAAAATCCAGAGGAGGATCTGCAAACAAATCAGCAGGAAGCTATTCAAGTTGTACTTTTCTTAATCTCTTTTCTTTCTTTAATATTTGAATTTCATTGAAGAAAGTTAGTTAAGTTATTTTGTTACAAGTATTCTGTTAGAAAATTTATTTCAGCTGAAAAGAAAGTTAGTTGTGATTCAGAACTTTATTGCATTCGATACTATTTCATATTGATTAGTTATTCTTTCTGCTGAAATTCTGTTATTAGACAAATACTATTTTCTTCAATTAGAGAGGGTGTTACACAAGGGATGGAGATATACCAGTCTACAAAGCTATCATCCCTGCTGTTGAAGTTGAATATACAAAAATAATGCTGTTGAAAAAATGTTCTCCCTAGAGTCTAGACTCTGCTTTTGTCCCTACTCTCTTTCTATCAATCCAACCAACACCCAGCCCATTAAAGTCGTCGATGCTGCTGAGCTTTATTCCAACCATGCTAGCTGCATTCCATGCTTAACACCCTCAAGAGCTGATATAAAAAGTCCCACGCCTCCTAACAATGACTTTCCTTCAACCCTTTTGCACCATGAAATTGGCAATACAAATGATGACTAGTAATCCCAACCTTCACCGAACAGCATACAGCTCACTTCAAGGATGAGGATCAACCCAAATCCCCTTCATCTACAGAGACAACAATCCACTTGGCTTTAGACAACAGGAATTTAATCAAGACAATACTACTCTTCTCATGCAAAATTTACTGGGAATAAGAGAAAACCAATGGGATATAATCAACAGTATCAACAAGCTTGAGGAGCGGTTGAATATCCTTCATTACTGCCTTCAGCAAGTCCATAATAGGGCTGAAGCTGTTGATAACTTGATATGATCATGGGAAATAACAAGACCAAAAAAAACAGAAACACTCTCCATCAACAATTTCAGCATTTTAACACAAACTAATGCTGAATGATTTCATTGTGTCTTCTGAACAGTGGAACCCATATCCTGCAGGGCAAGGTGACAGTCATCCTAGTTGTGTTTGGCAAGTGGAGAACCATATGCATCCTGGAAACAGCCCACAGAAGCAACACTGGACCACCAGGAACAATAATTGATGCTGGTCAGATCCTCATTGCTCTCTTCTCTGTTGATTCTTCTTTACTGGCATGAATATGTTCTGTTTTGAATTAGCTAAGCTCTTTCCAATATGTATCTCGAGTTCTAAGTATGCACCTTTCTCGAGGAGTTTGTAATCTGCCCATTATGACCTTTGTTTTGTAATATTACACTTAATAGAATCTAAATTTCTCTTCTTATTAAAAAAAAAAACATAATGTGGTAAAAGGTCAGTCATAACATATATGATACTGCCAGCTGGCAGCCATTGAGGATGCTGGCAGCAATAGGACTCTTACCACTTTCACCAGTCATATCTCATATTTCTACATTAAATAAGACTAGTTCATTGTGATGTGGAACTCAATGATAACAGGACATTTAATATTAGGAGCGGCTGAAAATTTGAACAGCAATCTTCCCTGTTGAGAAGTCAACTCCCATGCACTGAATTTATTTACATATTTTGGTGTAAACATAGATTAGTGGCAGTACAATAAATATTGCCAACAGGTAAGGATGCTGGCAGCCATGTGGACCTTTGAACAGTCATTTCCTTTAATTGTTTATTGCCCTTTAGATGTCAATCTGTTAGATCCTTTACCACAGTGCTCAAATGGAGTTAGAATTTTATCCTTTTTAATACTTATAGTTATACATGTCCCCCCATTAGAGGTGTTGTAACCATAAGAAATTTTTTCATATCGTGTCTCGTTTTAAGCTAATCCTTGCCATTTCTTCAAGTTATGAGTCATGTTTCAAGCTTTTTTGTGATCACCCAAGTTGTTTGTGTCTCTCGTTTGTATCTTTGCAAGGCCAATGAAAAGAGCTTTCCAACACATCTAGCGAAGCAAAGAACAGAGTTAAAAAGATGGAGAGGTGGTGGAAATTTACCTAGGTATGAATATATGTTCCCTAGTTGGAAGGAGCGCACCTTTGAAAAGGTGGACATAAGTTTGTTAAAATCAAATAACTTGCAGACCTTTAGAGAGGAGCACGCCATGGTGAAAGCTGACAAAGTTTAAAGTCAAAAAATCTGCAAGCCCTTATGTAGGTACACACCCTATGTCTACCCACATAATTTTTCAAAGGCTTAAACCTGCTCCATATAGGTTGGCACACACTGCTATAAAGAAGGCCAAGGTTTTCAAAAGACAGGTTCTCATCAAATGAAAGATTGCAAGTGGGAATTTGCAGGCCTGTTTGTAAACGCAAGCTGACGTAATGAGTGTGATGTTTTCCAAAAAACAAAAAAAATGCAGTTGGTTTATGGTGGCTCACACCATATAGCAGTGTGACATGTCTTCCAAAAGTTAAAGTTTGCAAATGGTATGATTGAGTGCATGCCCTCAAAAGGTGAACACAAAATTGTTAGAGTTGAAATTTCCATGCTTATTGTTTGGAGCGTGCCTTTGTATAGGTCAACTGAATGTAGCTTTAAAAGTTTATGCATCTATGTATAAAGGTGCATGCCCTTCTAAGGAAAAGCATGTTTTCGAAAACAACGGAGCAGATCATTAATATATACGCACACTTGGTGAAAGGAAACTCAGATTTTGATCTAATAAAAGAGGCGCTACTATATGTAGGCGATTGAAAGAAAAGAAGGCTCAAAATAGCTTGTGTTCTTTCATATATAGGTCTCCGTTCTTTCTTGATTGCTTTATTCTTCCAAAGTTCAGAAGCAATTTTCATCTGATTTCAGCAACCTTCATCAATTTTTTTAGCAGGGAGGTCTGCCTTTTGGAGAGTTTTTAATCAAATTTCGCAGGGCATCTCATTTCAAGCACACTTTTGCTTTTCTTAAACCTTCAGCAGGGGCTCCATCTCCAAAAGTCAAATTTACTCGTGACATGCTGAAACGCCTAGGGTTTTAAAGAAGATTTTCACTCCTTATCTTCATCTGAACATTTGATTGCTCCATCTATCCACAGATGCCTAGGGTTTTAGTTATTGTTTCAGTGTTCAGTCATCATTTTCAGCAGCATTATTAACAATTATCGGCAGTGTAACAGCAGTCATAGCAGTGAATTTGAGAAATCATACAAGTGTTAGCTCAACAATTTAATCGCTTCATATACAAACAGCAATACTTTCAAGACACTTCAAGGTAATCGTGTGAAGGTTGTCATCAAGTAAAGGATAGATTGTCAAAGGTCATTTGTGACAAGACCTAGGGTTTAGTGTAAAAGGCAACAGAACAAAGGGAAATCAGATTCAAGACATCAAGAATGATCATGAGGATTTTAGGATTTCTTCAAAGGATCTGCCATGGTCAAAACAGAGGAGCTTTGTTGCATTCATTGCCAGGAGCCAAGTGTTAGATTGGCTATTTTTAGTCCATGTTATTTTTAGCCATCACTATTTTTGAGAAGATAACCATATTCTGAAAAGTCTACTTATAGATTTGCTATTTTTAGAGGACCTTCTAGGTCGTCTATGTTTTAGTTGATAGTTATCCTTACCGAAAATCTATTTGAAGATTTCCTGATTTAGGGTTTGGTATTTGTGGAGAATATTGTATAATAAACTTGCTTTATGTGCAAACAAACTATTCATAGCATTTTTAGTTCTAATTAGCTTTTTTATTATTTCTCATACAAAATATTGTAAACACTTATAAATAAGTGTCATTTGCACTTATAGATTTTCAATAGTAATTTTATGCTTGCCGCTGAAATTGTTGTTCAAAGAGTTTTATAAAAATAGAGACGATGGTTAGAATTTGGTATGCCTATTTTGCTTCTGAAATTACTATTCAAGCTTTTTATGATCTTGTGTATGTGTTGTTTAGGTAAATCAAATTGCTTTCCTTGAAAATTTCAAACTTTGTATTGGTAATTTTAATCAAATGTGGTCATTGCAGCTTTGTATGTAGTTTGCTTCATATGATTTAGTTAATCTTATGTGCATCCTTTGTTTAAACCAATTCAATCCTCATGTTGTACAAGCACTTCTTAGTTCTTTAGTCTCTGCTTTTAACCCAAAAGAGAGCAATTGTTTGCTTTAAATGAAAAGACAAAAAAATCTAGTCTTGAGCAGAAGTGCTGATTTGCCTTGTGTGCTTGCCCAAGATAGGCAGTTACTTAGTTTGTTTTGTAATGTATGTTCAAAACCTCAATAGTTAAATTCTACATATTGTAGAAAGCTAGAGGTTGTGTCCTTAGGTTCTAGGGTTTTTGTTTTATTTTTTGTTACAGGGAGCTTCCCCTTTTAATTCGAATGAAGCTTTTACCTTAGATGTCATTTCATTTTGTGTTGCACCAAAAGGTGCAAATTAAAATGCTAACAAGCAGTATGTTAGCATCATACTGAAGTACCATACTACCCATTTTTCACTATAATGCATGTGTCTGTTGATCCATTAAATCCTACAGCTGCCTACTCAATCATATTTGCAATTTTATCTCACATTCAACTTCTCATTGATGTCAGTAATGAAAGCACAAGACATTAGCTCTAGTTACTTTTCTTATAGCTAAAATTTGTCTTCGCATATCAATGGAAGCACAGTTGCAAACTAATCAGACAAAGCTGAAATGTGACGTATTGTTTTTGAATAAATTGTTTGTAATGTTTCTGTGTGTTGTAAAAGGAAATAAAATATAACTAGATATGCGATTGTGTACAAATAGTACAAGATAGCCTCTCCCAAGTGATAGATAATAATAGTTGTTGCAGTTATCATTTCCCAACATGAATGACTTCATAAAATAATAAAACATGGCAATGGGTTGACATTAACCCTCCAAAACTAGTAAACAATTATAAAACATGTTAGGCTGGGAGTCATGAAAAAGAGAAGATAATGGAGTGAAAGAACAAAGAAAGAAAGAAATTATATTAATGTCCACAGATGACAAAAAGTGGTCAATGGGACTAGAGGTTACAGCAGTTAACAATAGAAAGTTCTAGGAAGAGAGAACCGTACTAAAAGTACATAAGACAAAATAAAGCATTGTGCCAATAACAAATAGTAATGAAGGGCGAACAAGAGCCCCAAAAGCATGTACAAGTGAAGACTAGAAGGAAACTTCATCGAATATCCCTGTTTGCATCTGAAATGGAGGGGTTGTCTGGGAAATCATCGGTCACTGTGAGATATAATGCTCACCAGGGAGTATCCAAGGTCGGAAGGCCACACTGGGATAGCCTAGGAGGAATCAAAGCACTTCCTCTAGGAACTCACCTACCATCCAAGGCCAGTGTAGCTCCCATAGTAGAAAAATGCTCATAATATAAGTCTGCCCCTGTGGTGTGTGGGGTGACCGGTAAGTAGTAGATCCATGTCACTAGAATGGGGCCGATCATGCTGATGGGAATGAGCAAAGCCATGATGCCAAGGGAGAGCAGGCTGGAGAGTCTGAGTAATCTCCACAAGTGACTAAAGTAGGTCAATGGTACTTAAAATCACATTCAGTAAGAAAGATACGAACTAGGGTAGAAAGGAACCCTAGAAGCTGAAGAGTGACTAGGAATAAGGCTAAGAACACTAAGAACAAAAACACAGCAAGAGGTGGTAAATCCAAGGCCAATAAGTCCTATCCATAGAATACATGTACAAATACAAATATCCAAGTAGGGAAGGAAAGAAAATTCCATAGTAGTTTTCAAGTCAACTATTTACCAGCATGGGTTATACATCTATTGTAACAGAAGTTGACTAACGTAATACGCTAGAACAATGCATTCTGGCTAGACATAAACTTTCTGCAGCAGTAACAAACTTTTCAAGAAAGCTCCGTCAAATTCATGAATACATTGAAAATATCTTATTTGTATTGTCAAGAAGTTTTAAAAGTCTCACCATGTAAGCTGCGGCAGTTTCTTCAGGTATTTCACCATTTGAACCTCGATGAGCGATATTGTAAGGGCCCACTGTCTGGATTGATCGCCGATTTCCCTCTGCTTTTTTGCTTGGAAGCGGATAAAATGGCCTTCCAGCCCAGACCATAATAATTTGTAATGAAGCCAACAAAAGAATCACTGCAATTGATAAGATCCATTAGTTTCATATACTGAATGCAGGGCTGGAAGCCACATCTGACATGTCTTTAATTTTGAAACTAGACAGCACTTAGCTCACTATCTATAATAATAATACAAATGGGATTTTAATTTAGCATGTAGGAGAAACCTAGAAAAGTCAATCAACAGATGTACTTAATATTAATTTCAATTTTCATTAACTTAATTCTTACATCCAAAGTTTGGGTTTAAAGTTTAAACCAAACCTCTGTCAGGTCCAGCCAAACCTTGTAAGTTGTAACTATAGAAGAAAGCTTGAGATGGCACTTAGTCTTCTTAAGCAAAACAAGTTGCAAAAATGTTATTGGGCTTTGTCAAAAACGAAATGGAGTATTTGAGTTGCATAGTTTGAGAAAAAAGATCATGTTAAACAACAAGAAAAATATGTTATGAAAGGCTAGAAAGCTTCAGTAAGCATTTATGAGTTAATGTATTCTGTTCTAGCCAATTCTTGTCAGAGGCTTGTTGCAAAGTTTTCATCGATTCCAGCACCATCAAGAAAACTTTCATAAATGACAAAAAGGTAGACATGAAAATGGGATGGTAATTGAAGAAGTTTTATCACAAAATAACAGTGGCGTGTCCTATAAAAGAATAAAGAAAGGAGATACTGAGCAAGGTATTCTAATTTCTATCAAAAATTGTTTGTTATTATCCATGTCTGGAGACATGAAAACATAATTTTTTGAATAACAAGTTTGAAGTAGTAACAGATAATTAGCCAATACCATTCCAAGGAAGATCTGGGATCTAGATAATGCCCTTGTATTATGATACATAAATAAAAACCAAACTCGTGTAAAAACATTGAATTAAAATGTGATTGCATATGCATTTCTAGAATTTGCAGTATACTTAGTGTGAATGCTGCTGAGAACTTTTGAGAAGAAATGTCAGAGAAGATTAAAAATGACAAGTGGTCTCAGCAAGTAATTTCTCTTTTGCGGAAAGGTAAATCACCTTACTGACTTCCAGAGGAAGAATAAAATACCATGAAATATTGGAGAAATAATAATTACTTTTTATAGAATTTAAGTAAAAAATTCCGGAAATTCCACAATAGTTCTTTTGGCAACTCAATAGATGGGTATAAGACTTATAAAGCAGCCCGGAAACATTTTACTGGAAAAATATGAAGAAGACGTGGAACTGTACAAATATACTCAACAAAGTTTTTAGGGTAGATAGGGTACAAAGGCATCCTCCAATAGGCAGGCATCCAAAGACACATCCATTTCTGGATTATAGATGGCAAAGTATCTCTGTGTATGTTGTTATTTATCCCCTGCAAATTATTAGGCAAAAGTGATCAAATATTGATGGTAGTGGCAAACTTACTAAACTGGCCAGAGTTATTTCTTGCAGAATTAAGCAGTGCAAAGAAAATAGCTTAAACCTGAATAATTAAGTATTTTGAAATTTTCATAATATTGTCACAGATTCTAAAATTACAAGTACTTCCAGCCTTCCAGGAAATATGTCTTCTAGCCTTGGGTTCTCAGCTAATTCCAGCAGTAGAAATGAACGAATAGTAAACCAAGTGATGGGGACATGTAAGGACCCATGTGGAAAGATTAGGAAACAAAAACTTCCGCTTGTGGAATTTTTGTCTAATAAAACTGATCCTTTTGTCATAGTTGTGTATCTATTTAGAACTGCCTATGATTTGACACCCTTCTTCGTATTAATTTATACATAGTATTTCATAAGGGGAAAATACAAGTCTCCTTGGAGATGTCCTGAAGAACGTAGGATATGTTAAGGGAATGCAAGAAATATAGTGAAAGAGCTCAAATGGCAGGCAGATTGTATCAGGTGCCACTGCATCTCCCAAAATGCCATTTGAGTATCAAATTGAAACTCATATTGTAGAGTTGATCCTTGAAATGGCCAATGACAACATGATTGGAGCTAAATGAAGACATATAACTGTAGAGAAGCTTTTTAAGAGGGTCAAAGGCCCAACTTAAGGACTCTGGAAGTCATGTACCTTGGTCTAAGTCACATACCTGAGAAAGCATAGGCAAAATCATTTGAATGCATACTAGCGCCCCTGAAAAAGGTAATTGAGCCCATTTGATATACAAACATATATATGACAGAATGAAACCGTCTTAAATTGAGTTATTGTAAATTACCCATCACAACAATGTATTTATTAAATCATATAAACACGGGCATATATAACAGTGCAACCTTTAGTCCCTCAAGGCCCAAAAACATGCAATTTTGGTGAAAGACATGCTTAGAGAGTCTTCTAGATCATTTTGGCTGGGTACAGACTGTTACTACACTATGATAATAAGGCAACGTATTACAGATAAAAATGTGGCTGATACAATTTTATTGAGTTAAAAAGGAAGGTACCAGTTATGCTGGAATCGGAGCAGATTTCATGTGTCAACTTTGATGCTTTATAAATTTATAATTCCTCCAATATGTACCATCAAAAGCATGGACTATAACCAGTCGAAAGAACTGGCTCTGTCTGTACTTTTCAACAAACAGACAGAAATTAGGTGAGTCATACATAAACAATTATAGCCTTCTGGGAGAGACAGTTTCCAAAAGTTAGATCAGTGCTGTGAAAATAAGCAAATTACCTATTTGTAAAGTACAGCTGTAACAAAACCCATGAAAGGGACTCAGCTGCCCCTGAAACATTGTTTACAACATATTCAAGGCCACATAAGTGATTGTGGCAAGAAATATGGGTGATTGGGGGCCTAGATGTTCAATTTGTACTAGATTTGGTATATAGTCCTCCCATTATTAAGGTTAATGCACCCAGTCTTCAGTACTTTCTGTATCCCACCCCTATCTATCTTCTACTAACAGTCTTATTGGTAATCTAAATCTGCAAATTAACCATAGTCCATTATTATTCAGCGGACTACCTTCAACACATATTTGCACATTATAGTCCATGCTTTAATTCCGGTGAGAATTTATCAGTGATAAAAACCTACACAATGACAAGAAGATGCCTAGCAGTAAAGGCAATTTGTAAAATATTTCCAAATTCTAGCGGAGTTGCACTTGGCTTGGAGTAGTTTCCTTCTATGCAAGAGGTGTTTTCAAGAACATGTTGAATTGAGGATACAAGGGTGTTGTATGTCGTACATTCATTGAACTTACATGGTGCAGGTACTATAGAGCCATTCTTTCATAAATTATAAGCTCTTCAGCTACAAACAGGTAAAAAATTGGTTTCTAAATGATCCAAAATTGATTAAGTGGTTTGGATCAGGAGTTCTAGAGTCAGGAACATGCTGGACCATTGGGGTCATCATGAAGTGCAGGGCTGCTAAAGATGACAATCAACTGCCGAAGTGTCTTCAATGCTGCTGAAGATGACAGTCAACTGCCGAAGTGTCTTCAGTGCTGCCAAAGTGCTGCTGGAGATGAACAGTGATACCGAAGATGACAGCTTTCTGCTGAAGTCACGTGGGCTTGCTGCTGAAATTGTGAGTCTGCTGCCAAAGTGCACATCTTGGTCTTTGGCAGTTGTTGACTTGGAAGGGGCCATGTTTTGCTGTTGTTTCTATCCACGTCAGCAGTGACAGGATGGCAGAATGCCATATATTGCAGGCTGTCATTCAGTTACAGTCGTTGCCATTGGTTTCAAAGGGGGGCTGTGACATAGGATGTATGCATGCATGGCAGGCAAACAATGGTGGTGATCCTCTACTGAAGGCCACTGAGCTGGCATGTGAAGTGGTTGGGAATCCCATGGGGTTGGTTAGAAGGTGGAGCAATTACAAGATTGTCAGATGCCATTCTAGGGCCGATTCATCTTCCCATCATAGCAAGGGCAGAGGTAGCATAAAAAGGATTGAATACTACGTTGAGAGGTTCGTATGGCATATGCAGAATACTCTTATTGCAGTGTTGATAGACAGATAGCAAATTGCAGAGTTTTTGAGAATGCAGGAATTGGGTGAGACAGGGTAGTTGTATGTGTTATACATACCCAGAAAGACCATTGATATGGTAGGGTCTCTGTAATTGCATTGGGTAGTGAATGAGATGCCATTGGCATACTCTTGCTCGAGCTTTCTTACTCTTATGGGTTTTCTCCATGGAAAACTCTAGTGTCATATAAATGCTCCTTGTGATGTGCTCTGTTTATTGTTTATTTTCTGCTGTTTTCATTTTTTGTTTAAGCATTATAATACTGCTACAAGCAAGATAAAAGCCATTAGAGCAGATTGTTCAGAGTGTAGAGTAGTGCCAACACTAAAATCCATAGTTGACACTAAAGTTATCAACCCAGTGGATTATGGATCACTAAAGATGCTGATCTTGTATTTTTGCCTTCTACTCGTCACCTAATCACTTGTATATAGAAATAATTTTCATCAGGAAGCACCAAAGATTGGAATGTAAATATTGAAGAATTTGACTTAAATTCTGCTTTTCCAGCTCTCAACCTATCATATGATCCATCATGTACATGTCTAATAGGCCCTTCTTTAGCATCACTATCATCTACTCCAATAGCATTGACAGTAGAATCTAATGCTAGTAAATCTAGATCTATGAGGATTAGATTGATCTTGGCAAATATTGATATAGCTTGTTTACTCTTTGTGAATGTAAAGATAACCTGTTTTGATCCGTAACCAATGAATTAATGATGTAAACACATTTTTTATTAGATTCCTTATCCTAAAGATTTAAGATTTCTGCAGAGCATTCTGTTTTAGGAACCTTCTGGATTAACTGTGTCTAACTGTTTTTGTATTGATGTTTCAGGTCAACCTACTTGATTCCTCATCAAGGCAGAAAAAATGTGTGTTCAATTGCCAAACCTCATGCTTTGAGATTGGACAGTACATAGCTGTTAAGGACAATACTTATTTCATAGTTTTCCAACCATTTGTATCTGTTTGAGATAAGATCCTTCCCATCCAGAGTACTTCCAAAAGCTTTGATTAGTATGTGCAGCTTAGATCAGACAGCATTCACAAATAGGTGATTGCATGTTCCCTTACATAGTGATTGAAGACATAAGATGCACAAATAATACAAATACAGCTTCCAATTGCATATTCTACTGGCATGCAAGGATTCAGTATTTCAATCAGCTTAGCGAACACAATTTACCATTGTCCCGCTTTTCAAAAGCTAACCAGAAATGGAGCAGATACTAACTTGGATATAGTCACTATAATTCAACCAATCAATAAGCTGTCTACTATTTTCAAGCTAATACACAATTGTGTGGTGTAAACCCTCTTGCTAGGTATGCAGAGATCAAAGGATTGGTCCTTTACTGTTTTAACAACTGGGATGATCCCTCCTGCAGTTAGGTGTAATCCCTTAATTATTTTGAACAATTAGGTGTACACCCTGTTAGAAAAAATTTCTGCATCTAAGAATTGAACTAGTGTGTCCTAAAAAGTGTGGCTGAGCATTTCAACCCTGAATTTCACCAGCTAGAAATCAAAATCTTGGAGCGGGCAAATTTATCCCGTTCACAACACCAGGGCATTCAATTGAGTAAATGTTCATGTTCTTTTCGGTAACCATACTACTTGTTTCTACTGCGCCTATAAGTTCACTTATGGGAATGAACACAGCAATGTCGATCAATATCATATTAGGCAATGATACCCATGACAGTCAAACCAATATGCTAAACTAAATTTTGGTAAAATCTGTAAGAAAAGACTCTGTAATCTGATGGGATTCCAACAATTTAACTACCTTCAAATACTTGACACTAAAAGACAATCTAATCAACATAAAAAAGGCCCTCAATCAGATTTACATTAGTGTGCTTCCAAAAATTAAAACAGAAAATTAATGAAGCAGAAAACTCTATGGTAGTAGATTTGAATGTTTCTAGATTTAACTGTGTCTATTCCCATGCATTCCAATTCTAAACAGGTATACAACATTATAGCATACATACGTAACCACAATGAAACCCAATTTGCCATTGAATCAAATGCAATCATTTCTTCATCAATGCAGGCTCATAAATAAGGTTACATAAGAGTTCAAACCTTAAAAAAAGTTCTGCTACAACCCAGATAAGCAATATGAAACCCACAAAAAAAAGACCAAATTAATGACAAAAATGAATTGAAAGAAGTGAGTTATTACATGAGGTTCCAGCCATTGACGCTTTCATTGGCAAATGGCCCTGTTCAGAGCTAACTCTCGGAATGACAATTTGTCGACACCATCTAGTCAACTCATCCTTTTATAGTCGTCTCCGTCTATGTTAATCCCGAGGAATAATAGCTTGGCATATTCTATTCTTGACCAGAATCTGTAACAATCTTCGGAACTCTTATAAAGCAAGCCCAAAACAAATTTAAATAAGAATTTTAATCAAGATCTGAGGATTTGCTTCTAGGTGGTCTCTTTTCAATTCCCTCATACGCTTTTTTTTCTTTTTTTATTACAAATCGGTAGCTTCTTAGGACAATAAAACTAATTTATTGTTATCTTCAAACTTTACTATGGTTGTGCCGCCATTCCAATCTAATTTTTGCAATCACTTAGATGTTTCACATCATTGGGATAATCTGGTAGTCCAATGGGCTCGTGCATGAGTTTTATTGGGGTGTGTACGTCCTTTTATGTCTTGACACGTCGCACTCACAGCTTTATGAAAACCTGCCCAATAGAGTGCCGTGCAAGATTTAAAATCACAGTTGTTTACACTTCTTCATGTTTTTAACCGCCAGTGGCTATCCAGCATACTGGATGCACATTTGACCAAAAAATAAATAATTGTTAGATATTATCCAAGCGTTTTAGCAGTTGGACAAGAAGTTAGAAAGTTAAAAAGGTCGGGTTTGCTGTTTTATAGGTTATCTTTGGTCTAAGATAGTCTATTAGTAGAAGATTTTTAACATCTACGAAGCTAAAGATAGTCTATGGGACATTAGGCCTTGTCATTTTAACTTTTTGAATTGCTATCTTTTTCTATTTAATTTGTTGAAGAATTCTCCCGTTTGAAATACACAAACAAATATAACAAGTTTTGCAAAAAGAGTAGTTGCTTTAAATGTAACCTAGTTGAATCGTATGGCAGTCCAAATATGCACCGTACACACAATGTGGAGTGTCAATATAGTATGAAGGGAAGCTTCTAGAATTTATTACTAGCATTGCACGTAGATGATTCCCTTCTTGCCTTATAAGGGCCACCTGTACAATATACTACATGAGTGTATATCGTTGTTAAGTGAAGGCAAGGGGGATGCAAAGATCAGTGAGACATCATACCTATGATACCACAATGAATGTGAGGCATAGATGATCTATGTTTATAATGTTGATCGTTGATCTGTCGATTGTTAGCCCCTAGGATTTATGGATTGTAAAGGCCCACGCCATTTCAAGGGAGAGCTAGTGTGCAATGTAAGCCACCATAAATGTGGTGCAACATCAACTCTCTTCTTTCAATAACAAATGTTTCTTTTAAGATATAGATCGATGATATTAACAAAGTAAATTCATTTTTATAGTCTTGTGTATTAGCCTGGTGGTATAGATTTTTGTGAGGATCAATATGACTCCCATTATTTTTGGGGGATGGTATATATGGTAGAGGACCCATGCAAAGTCCCTATTTTAACTGCCTACGATTGAAGCTCTTCCTCTTTATTGAAGTTAACATCTAAACCTAGGCTATATGAGCTATCTTGTTTGTAAAAATGACTTTGGAACTACACAAGGAGTGACATTGTAATTTACATATAGAGCTTGAAGAGGGAGACACAAAGGATATAATGCATGGGGCACATAAATCAAGTATGAACTTGTTTTAAATATGATAGCTATGCAAATCATAGCTCTTTGATATCAAAATTAATAGGTATTGGTGTTTATACACAAAACTAAGAGATAAGGGACCCCAAAGATACTATTGTATAATGCACAAGGCATAGAGACCATGTCTATATATCTTAATTTTTCAAGTTTCTCTTGGCACACATTTCCTTTAAACATGATAATTATGGAAAAGCTAACTCTTTTGTGTCAAAATTGACAAGGTGGTAGTTGGTATGTACAAAGTGAGGACTTTTGAAAATTATTTTTTAGTTACAATAAAAAAACCAAATAATTGAGTTGGAGGAAGCATCTAATTTGTGTATCATATAAAGAATAAAACACAACATGACAAATAAATGTCATGATCAAACAACATTAGAAAATTAAAGTCTCAAACAATGATCTAACACTAAGTAGTTATTTGTTCTCTACTATATTACTTTCACACATCAACTACTAAAGTAAGACAAAAAAAACAAAAATTTAAAAGTAATGTAATACATTGTTCATCTTACCCATTTAAGGAAATCAAAATTGAAGTCTAAAAACTCTCCCTTGGGTTGTTGGGCGCCTGTTGTGATTATGCACGCATTTTGATCTGGTGGAGATGACATAGTCTTTGCCCATCACAGAGTATCTAATGCTTGTGCTTGAGTATGCTTTTGAAAGAGGAAGTTTTCTTGATTTGTAAGATGTTTGAATATGTCGTGATTATTATTCATTTACAAAGTGGTGTTCATAATGGATCCAAACATTTTGTGGTGATTTCTAAAACCTCTAGTTTATACTATATTGGCACTCCATGTTGTGTGCAGGGTTACACAGGGCCTAAATTTGACAGTCGACCCTGCCTGTCAAGCAGTTTTTTTATGATGGTTATCCATTCAAAGGTGTCCTTAAAATACTGTGACATACCTTAGTATAAGTAAAATTATATATAGGCCAAATATATATATCATCACAATTCTATATAAATTTTGATAGTCTAACCAAAATCTCTCCTTTCATATGATACAATCTTTTTAAAATTTTAATTGTATTTTACGGTAAAAATTTCTAAATACGGCCATATGGTCGTCAAATTTAGGCCATAGGGTACATATTTGTATTGCCATACATTTCAAATAGATTATTTTGTTACATTTAAAGCAACTACCTTTCTTGCAAAACTTGTTTACAAATTTGTTTGTGTATTTCAAACTAATTGAGGACTACATGTAGACTGTGTGTGAAGTGTTGTCACATGTGATGACAACACTAGTGTGTTAGTTTTCTTTGCTCACTATGTGTGTCACAATTTAATGCGAAAAAATCATTAACCTTGTTTTGTATGTTTTGTCTTTAGTTACTTTTAGGCATTACAGCATGTGGATGTGTAAACATTGTCATGGGCCTCCTTTGTCAAACTCTACTAAACTCTTTAATTTGAAATAAGAATAGTGATTAATTGTGCCATATTAATTATCACTGACATTACTTGTAGCACTTATTGTAATGACCAAAATTGCATACCTTGCACTTTTGCCATTACAAATTGTACTTATTTTAGTGTCCATTCCCATAATATATTTTAAGACTCATTTTAGCCCATCCTATAGCCTTTTATCCTAGTCCAAATGCCAAAGTTTTATGTTTACTTAGATACTAGTGTTTTATGTGTTGTTTTATGATATTTTTAAAATGGCTTTTCCTTTGGATGTAAGCATAATTGTGCGGATGTCTATGCAGTTGTGCTACTGTCATGTGACAATACAACCTTACAACCATTTTCCAAAAGCCTTGTTAGATGCATTTTTGGTCAAATCCTTGTATTGCACTTATTTGTAGTAGTATTTTTTAATTCTGACAATCTTTTTCCTTATTCCTTGGCCAAAAATAGCCTTTACATGATTGATATTTTGAATACGGATTGCTTCTTCCCTCTTGTCACATCGCAAATTTTGACTAAACTTTACTTTTTACTTTTAAGTAATTAGTAGATGATTACGCATGATTTAATGATTTGTTGTTTAGTGAAAATGTCAGGAAAAATCAATGATTTCATGAGTTTATGCTTACATGATTAGAATCAACATCAGATTATTTGATGTTATGATTATGGATTAACTAATGATACACTAATCCTAGTTTGGTGATTGCAAGTTGTACTCAGGAAACAGGTTTATGCCCTTCGAGAAAGAGAGGGAGAGCATCATCGGAGAGAAGTGAATAGACGTTTGGAAAAGAATAGTTTGTAGCCATCTTAGTCTTGTGCTTGTACAATTTAATGAACCCTCGTTGAGTCAGGTAAGTGGCACTCAACCCATTTGGTCTTGGTCTAAGTTGGTTTCAACTCAACAATTGTCGATTTGTCGACAAGGTCCATTAAAATTAGGTCTTGTTAAAAACTAAGTTGGGTCAGTATGTGACCATCAACAAGAAATAGTCAATAATAGTTAAAGTATTTTATTATTGGAATTCCTGATGGGGATCCTAGCATGTTATTTTTGTCTATTTTGATGTTAAAATAAGATAGAGAGGGGGAGAACACCTCGACCCCAATCTCGTATCTCGTCGAATGCTTAAGACAATGTGACTATACGTTGTATATGTAAATAATATGTTGTTTCTTATATATTTATCTATTTAAATATAGTTTAAAAGATCTTAGACTCTTTCTATGCTTTCAGTTTAAGGAATACATGTTAGAGATCTTAATTTATTGCAAACTACTCTCTTGGTTATGATGGCTCGACTCCTTAACTAATATGGAGATAAAGGAGGAACTTTAAAATCGGATAGTGGAGAGGTCTTTAAGACCATTATCTCCACCAGTCTGCATGCTTTCGTGGAGTATTAGTAGGCTATTATACAGGAAGAGACCACGAGTAGTGGAGAGGTAAGCCTTTAATAAGGCTATTTCATCGAGAGTTTTGCAGGAGGGGGATAACATAGATACAACAGGGATCAGAAAATCCCTTGTAGTGGATGGACGGAGAGGAACTAATGATGAATGGAGCAAAAAACCTAATACTCTTTGGGTTTTTGATGACCTTCAACGGCCATGATCCCTCTCCTTTCAAGATGCATTTGAGTTGCAAAGAATTCATTGATAACTTCCATCTTTAATATTGTCTAAACAGTCTGCTTTCACTCTATTTCATTTAGCTCTGAAAAGAACATCATATCTTGTCAAGCAGATGAGATATGGAATGGATCGTGGATTACCTTCAGGGAGAGTTTCATTCAGTGTTGATGGTGCTCCAACTAAAGAATCAACTAGCAAGAAAGAGGATAGGGAAATACTTGAGCAACACTTACTTGTGCAAAGTTCTCAAATTACACTTTTTAGTTGAATAAATCTTCAGTTATCACATTACCTGAGCAATGTAATTGAGGTGTGAAGAAAACAGATAAAAAATAAATGCCTTGCACGGGTATGTGGATAACCCTTCTATCATTTAAACTTGCAAGATGAACGTAGCATGTTGGCAGTGTTAATTCCTACGCTTTATTTACATATGGTGTTTTATTTTTGAATATGTGTAGAGGTACTCTATTACGGCCTGAGTAGAGGTAAAAGCATGACCTATTTATTAATATGTTTGTGAATGTTTATGTTTATATAAATATATCTTAGTTGCATTTTATGCACATTCTCTGGACGAGTTTTTATTTTATTAACACTCTTCTAAATCTGGTGAGGAAGAATTCCCCTTGTTGAGACCTCTAGAGAGAAGCAAATAGTATTAGAGTAACTTTAACTCGTGAGCAAACTTAAGACTATGCAATATACATAGAGTGATTTAGTGTATGAATCTACGTGTCAGTGAGAAAGAGAATCAATTGAGCTTCATCAAGACTTATATTATAGATAGTGGGTTATATATGTATGTCTACGAGAGCATCTTCGAAGATTTATAAAGGTTTGTCGCTTTGCACCACAAGCCTTTAACAATCCATTTTATGCATATTCTACAAATATTGACTCCTAAGAGATATCCTCTTTAGAGGAATTTGCCCATATAGTCACGTATCTCAGCTATTCCAATTGTTGGATCTACAATACCTGAGTAATGAACTTGGTCAAACAAGGTTAGTTTGTTTTTGTGTTTCTATATAGTGAGTCGACCCTCCTTAAGCAATGAAGGAGTTTTATCAATTAAGATAGCCGACGTATTTATGGCATATTATTTAAAGGAGACAGCTAGGCAATAACTACAAAAAAAGTAGACTTAGGCTCGGGATCAAGTAGTAAACCCACACAATTATTTTGCATCTAGTAAATCTTTCCAAATAATATTAATATTGTGTTTTGGATAGAAACCCCACATTGCAAGAAAATAGGTATGATCCGAGACAAGGACAATTAAAGGAGATGGACCTAATCTCTAGTAAAGGTTTCTTATGTAGCTTTGCTCTATGATCCAAAAGACAAATCTAAGGTAATAGGTGATTTTAAAGAAAATAAATCTGGTTAACCTTATGATAAGCATTTATTTTCTTGCATTAAACCCTCTCAAGAATGATTATGCTAGGAAGCATATTCAACTTCTCCTAAGTTTCAAGATTGAGATTAATAAACCAGATCAAGGGTATATGTGTACACTAGAAGATATAAGAAGTTATAGTTCTCATATTATACTCTTAGTAGAACTTAATTTAGTGCTAAGTGCATAGGAAACAAAGTTAATCTTTGCTAGGCATCCTTGTTATAACCAACTCCGAGTAGGACAGGTTGGGAGTGTTGGATTTTTTCCCAAACTAGATGTTTCCCAGTTATCCCTACAAGGTAGCCATCATTGATCCACAGGGTTTCCGAGCCAAGGACCAACAGTACAAGAGATAGACTCTATTAATATCTTCTCTTCTTCTTTAGGCTCTACAGAACCAAGGGGGGTATTCCCTATTCAACATCCATAAAATGCATCTATGAACCTGTTGGGATGTTGACACAAAGCAGATAAATCCTCACTTATGCAAACCAAAACTGTAAAACAGGTGCAAAGGGGCTAGCTTTGGATCTATGTTTAGTTATTTGACAGAGGATTTTAGTTCTAAAACTACTTCTAATGTCCTAAAAGGTTGTATTTGAAGTTTAGATTTGTATTTTGTAATTTGGATGCAAAACTGGGACCTTGGGTTGTAACCTCAATACAAGACCAGACTGTTGCCTATCTCAGGGCTCGGAGTCAGTAGACATACACATGTGAATGATTACCATAAACTTGAGTCAATAACTGAGTTTCAAGGGGATTTTGTAGTGTCTGCCTTACAGATACTTCCCAAGACTGAGTATTTAGTCCTTCATACTTGATGATATCCCTGCTGCAGCGTACCCTTTCCCAATGTTTAACCTAAAACATTTAATTTCTTCCTTGAACAAAAGTAAGAGATTAGACATTCAACACATAAAATCCATATGTCTGAATCCTAAAAAACCCTTAGCAATTTGGATTCAGAAGAAAAGATGCCCACAACTTGGAGACAAATGACTAAATACATGCGACAAAGCATTTCTCATATGAAAACAACATGAAACCAGTAAACTTATGCATAAACATACAACATATGATTCATAAACTCACATAGCACCAAAACAGAGCAACCAGCAAAGTTGTATCTTGTTACAACACCAAAATTTTCCCAGTTTTCAACAACCTTACAATGAGTAACATAGTTTTGATATATACCAAGAATGTGTACTCAGCAATCTAGTACAATGGTCATTTTCAAAATTTGACAAATACAATGCACCATGAGAATTGGCACTCAAAATATTGAATGCTCCATGCAGAAAAGGAAGGAAAGGCAGGTGAAATCAGGATCTGCACCACCGCCTAAGGATTTCTTTTTTATCAAATATGGTAGTTGGCTAGTCAATCAAACCCATACCTCTGTAAATTTTACCATTAATGTCCAACCTACCCACAGCCTCTAGAAATACAATGGCCGCATGCTTTGCAATTCTTCCCACCTGGAATGCAACTATGAATGCATAGGGAAACCTTCCTATGAAACCTTTGAATGATGGCTGTCGATTCACTTCCTCCTGCTGAGATCTGCGGCTTTAAATTGATCAGGCGATCCTAGTCACCTGCTTTGAAAAGTCATTGGCCAATGAAAACGTGCCACACAGGTGTTCCTTTTCTCCTTTGACTTTTTGCCGCATGTAGATACATTATACATTCATACAACCCTTTTACCTTCTTTGCCCTTTGCATATTCAAACCTTTGTATATGCATATACAAACAATCGCCTCTTTGAGTTATCGGGACCCACTACTTGCATCCTATCGATCATCGAAGGAACTCAGGAAATGTCCACCGATATACAATGTCTTACCGATGGCACATTACATCTTCATTCTTGCTTTTATGATTGCATATGTAATTGTATATACATACAATCGCAACATATACAAGGCGCGGACCCCAAATCTTGATGAATCACTTTGAAATTGATGTCAGGTCCGGGCTTTGTATCTCCTTTCTTGTACATCCCCTTATTTATTGCATATACAAATGCAATATACATACAAGCTACGGACTTCATTACTTTATCAGTCAGATTAGAGAATCCTTTGAAATCCGGCATTGTATCTTTACCTTTGCATCTTTCGTTGTATGTCGCACATACAATGCACCTCACATACAAGACGGATTCCAAAACATTATGAAACATATTTGAAAGCACCATCAGGTTCCACCTTGTATATTCCTCTTGTATCATTACCTTGCATATTGCATATACACAATACACAATATACATGCAAGGCATGGACTTCATGCTGAAATCCGCCAAAATACATTCCTCCTTCGTGTCCGGGTTGTATATGTGCTTTATATTTTGCATTGTATATAGCATGCATATACAACCCACGAAACATATAATCAGTGCGGGCCCACCATGCCTTGAAGAATGTTGACTTTGCTTGTATATTTCCTTTGCATGTGCGATTGTATATCGGACATACAATCCAAACATACAACCCATGAATTTCACCTGGTTCATACTACAAATTTGAAACAATTTTGATTCCGGCCCTTGTATCTTTTTTGACATGTTTCCTTGAATGTTTCCTTTGTATGTGCAAGCCTACAAGCAAATGCACATACAATTTGTGGACCCTACCACCTAGCTCCTACTTTGCATGTATCTATTGTATCGACTTGTCAGAGAAACTATGAACTTAACCATCAATGAGACTTGTCATGCTGATAGAATCTTTGAATGTTTTGCTTTGTATGTATATCGGCCATTGGGGGAACACTTTGCTTTGCTGCCGATGCACACAATCACACCGATATGACATTGGTGACAGGAAAAAGGGGTTACACTATGCAAGGGGGTCGGTCATTCTATGAGTGCAAAGGCTCGAGAATACAACTTAACTGATCAATGACTTGCTACAGGAGGTCAATGCTAATTTAAAAGATACAAAGCAAGAGAACCTGGAACTTAGAATTTTTTAGGATTTTAATGAAACAGCCTGCAGATGTTCTAGCTTGAAACCCTAACCCTAGGTGGGCACCACCAAGGAGATTGAACTTAAACATTTATGATTGTTGTACTTATGTTTTGATAAAAGTTTTGTGGCTTATATGCAAAGGATATTATTTATGAGTTCATACCTATCCTAAGTTGGAAGTCGAAAGACTTAAGATGACCAAAGGTCATAAGTGTTTTATTATCTATTGTGACTTAAACCTAATAGGGTTGAAAGATTTAACTTAGTCAAATGATTAGTTATGAAAATGACTATACATTAAGATATTATATGAGTGAGGATATACCTCGTATTCTATGATTATTCATATTATGTGAAATGTGAATTCGAACAATGCCAAGTGGTCTAGGGAAGACTAGAGGTATTTGTTCCCATGCTTTGTTATATATATGTTATTATCTTTGGAAAACAAGGGTATTGATATTTCCATGCAATGGGTTAGAGAAGTTAAACCCTAGAATCATAACCTAAAAGGTTTAGAAAACTTATAACTCTTATGTCAGATATGACATTATTTATATATATATTGGTCGACAGGGAAGTGGTCGATAAAACCATAGAGTAAGACAGAAAGAGTCTAAGTGGTACTTTAACAAATTTAAGTGATACTATGATAGATTCGAAACTTGTTATATTGCACAAGGATGTTTGATATTTGGGTTAGTGAGTAGAATGACAAGAGGTCATTGACCCTAGAAATTGCAAGTATGCAAAGAGGGACTCTTTGAAAGGTAAAAATTACCTAAACCTACACATTGTATGTATATCCTAGATTAAGGATTAGTTCTAAGTCAGATTGACTAGGATTGAATATAGTACAGACAAATTTATGTCTAGAGATACTAAATGAAGAAAGTCAATTGTAGGATGAGATAGTTTCTAAGTCGGGTATGAGGTGTGTGAATAGATGACTACATTTATTACAAATGTCTATTTGTATAGAAGCTTTGGCCAAAGTGATGCATTTGTCTCTGCATGCATCAGTCAGTTCACAATGTTCCAGATTTGCATAACCAACCAGTAGTGTCATACATAGTTAGAGGAGGCTATAGTTGTATGACCATGTTTGATTATGTAGGACACAGCACTAGGACTCAGATGGCAAACCTGTTGGTTCCTTATATCTATACTCTTCATGAAGGCTAGGGCCACTTCCACGAAGAAAGGTGTGCGGGGGACTGCTAGTCTGTGGTTGGAGGTAAAGCTTGGATGATGCCCTCCCTCTGAAGCAGATGACTCGCCGAGACTTGTGAAGACAGATATCAATATTCCAAATGCAGTGTACTTCATGTTATGACTTATGATAGCTAAATTTATGATGTAAAACTATTCTTTATGCCAAGTGTAATTTATGTATGGTAAACGTTAAGTGAAATGATTTCACTATGATTCTATCTTTAATTATGTTGTAATTTCAAGGATGAAAATATTCAGAAAATATATGCTTTTATTTCTTTGTGATTATGCAAATAATATGTATTAAAAAAATTCACTTATGTTTACCATGTTTATTTACTTTCTTGTAAATTCTTGAGTTTATTTGAGTAATATGAGAATGCATGTTACACCTCTCATGCTTTCAAGATTGATTTTCTTAGTAGCTATTCTTGAAATTCTAGCTTCTTATAGTATCACCCTTGTTCTTTGTGTTGGTTCTCCATGTTGTGAAGCTTTCTACATACCATTGAAATCCACTCTTTGGGACAGTTTGTTGTACTTTCCCTCTATCTTTATTGTTCTATATTTGGTCTTGCATTCTCTTTGGCATCTCTAGATTCTACATCTCCTAACTATGTTTCATACACATAAAGGTCTAATAGTAGATACACTTATTAGTGTTCCTTTATCATTTACTTAATTGTTTTTAGTTCTAAATGCACTTAGGATTGAGATCACACACAAATTCTAATCTACTTTCTATGTGACGGTTTGTGGAGGTCAAAAGACCATATTTAGGGCTTGACAATTTTGGCAAGCTCCTAAGCAATCAACTCTTCTCCTCTATACCAGCTTTAGGTGTTCTTAGTGACTCTCACACAAACGTTTCATATTCCTAATCTTTCCTTTGTTATTTCCTCATTTAATTTGAATAAATCTAGTTAAAATTATATTAAACTATTATTCTACATTTTAATATTTATTTCCTATATTCTATGCCATTTGTTTCCATTTCCATAATATGTAGGTACCACAAGTACAACCCAATCCTTTTATTTTTCTATTAGCCTTAGATGATAATGTAATTGTTATATAACAATATAATCAGGCTAGTGTCTAGTAAGTGCGTTTTCATCCATTCTGAATTGTCAATATGAATTCGTAATTTCTATTCCAAAATTTTACTTTTACTAGTAACAATCAATTTAACACTCTATCAGTAATTAACTCATCAAATTTCCCATTTTTCTTAGTCCATGGTATTTCTTTTTCTTAAATACAAAAGTAATAAAGATTTATTGTTCAATTATTATTGATCCACATACTAGGTTGCAAAATATGTTGAGTGTTGGTTTGTCATTGATGTCAAAAGTGTGAGTGTTGTAGTATGGTGTTGGTTCATCTTTGGTCTTCACATGTTAAGATGTTTTATGGTCAGGAGTTAATACATGAGGTTCATAAGGTTCATACTATGGTGAGAGGTTCATAAGGTGAGATGTATTGTTGTCATGATTAATTGTTGCCATGATGTAAATATCTTGTACATGTTTCTTGCACATGATAGAGGACAGTGATGTCTATATGAGACAGTGTATCAAATTGGTGCTTACACTGTTTATAACTGAAGTTTATCCTTGTTTCTAATTAAAGTGATAAACTGCTCATTCATTACAGTGATCTCTTGATGCTGATAGGGGTTTATGACTTTAAGAGGATGTCAAAGCTATATGACTACATTAAGGTAACTCCTATGCTCTTGCAGTATCCTTGAATCTCCTCAGTGTCCATACAAAAGTGATAAGGTGTTGTCTTGATGATATTACTTCATATGGTTGATCATGCTTCAAATTTTTGTTACTGATGTCAGTTGCATTATTGTCTCAGTGATCTCAGTTAGTTGTCAAGTATAAGTATAGTGGCAAGTTGCATTGTTGTTTCAGTAAGACAGTTAGCTAGCAAGTTGTTGAAGTTGATGTCAAGTATACATATATACATATCTGTTTGGTGCCATAGGTACAATGGCAGGAAGATGTCAAAGTTTACAACATGATGTCAAAATTTTTTCACAAGTTTGTATGGTGGTCATTATATGATTTCATGATATAGCGTTGGTGCCTTGATGCTTGTTACAAACTCAAGAAATTCAAGAGCTTTGCTAATTTTGTTATGATGTCATAGTCACTTCTTAGTGTTTATGGTTTACAGTTCACAAAGTTGAATGGAGGTTTTAAAGTGAATATGTATTGGTGAACATGGTTAGGCTTTAATGGTAAATTTCAAAACCCTAAGAAGAGCCTCAAAAGGCTTTAAAAGGCTCATTGTATAAATTTTAAAAAGTCTTTACCTTTTCTTATAAAATGATGTTGACTGGAGATAATAAGTTGAAACCCACTTAAGTTACAACTTAAGGGGATTGGGCATGTTATCTAATAGGTCCCTTTCCCTAAGGGAATTGGAGCTCACTGGTTGAGTCTTGCTCTTGAGCAGGAAAGGCCATATCAATGGCTAAGATGAAGGGCGCCAAACAAAGATCGAAAAAGGAGATTTAAATTATTTTCAAATGACAATGGTTCCCTTGCTCTATTTAATTTTGATAGGTAGTTGGATTAACTATGCCTCAAACTGCTTCATTTTGTTCTGCAACTGACCTTAAGGGCCAAGGAATTTTATAAAAGGCTCAGTATGTTGATTTTTGAAGAGTTGGTTCATGTTTTGAGTTCCTATTAGTGATATCTATGTGGCCATATGCATAATGCCTACATTCTAAAATGAATTATTGATTTCAGAGAGGTTCAAACTTGAATTAACCTACTACTTCAATATGCATAAGGAGTAAGATTGTAATGTTGATGTAAAAAGGAACTCTGTGTGAATAAAATACAGTGTGCACAAGAGTTGAGTGTGTTTTGTCTACAAAAGAAAACCTTGAAGTTTTCATTTGATGTGTTGAGTTTTAATTATCTTTGATAAAAGTAGTTTTGAATGTGTGTTAGGAAAGATGCAGGATTGAGATATTTGATGAGATGGTGCATTGCAGAGTAACAAAGTATCCCTCTAAGTTTTTCCTTCTTGTATTCAAATCTTTGATGTAATCAGTTTCTGTCGGTGAGACAATCTCTTGCCAACAAAGTTTATTATGTTTTCCAGTGAGGCTTATTATATTTGCCATTGAGGCATATTGCTTTGTCAGTGAGACACTAAATGTAACTAGTGATGTTCTATTTTTCCAGTGAGGCCTAATGAAGTGATTTTTCAAGAGCAGTTTTTTATCCCTTTTAAGGGTTTTCCACTCATAACTTATGTGTCATGGTTTCTCTTTGCTTGTCTCTCAATTTGCACTTGATACCTTATTCTTGATCAAGATTTTTGCTCTCATCTAGATCATTGTATATGTGTTTTCTCAACATTCAATGTCTTCGTGTTTAAAGGTTCTTAGTTCTCTCTATACTGTTAGTCAAGTGGATTCAAAGGTGTAAAAGTTTGATTGATTATAGACCACTAATTCACCCCCCCTCTCAGTGGTCCTGTACTCCAACAAGTGGTATTAGAGCCTTGGGTTTTGTTGTGCCTTATGCACAAGCCTCATTTCGCCAAATAGGGACCTCCTCTTTTGCTTTGGGTTAGAGTCTCGACCTCTCTTGCTTATGATGACGAGAAGGTGAATTTGTGCTTAGAATGCATGATTAGTTACAGATTTGACTATTTTGCATGTCTGAAATCATTTGATGTTGTGCATGATTGATTTAGAGGTGTCTTGGGTGGTCTTGTGCTTAAGAAATTGCCATTTGTTGTCTATTGCGCTAAAATTAGGTGTTACTATATTTTGCTCCAAAATCCCATGTCACTAGATATTGCCCTTAAGATTGCTTTTGCAGGATGTGTCATGTTGAAATTCCTAGTTTCCAGATCTTAGAATTGCAAAATCATGCCAAATTCCACAAGATTTCACTAAGCGGTTTACATACTTTCATTATGGCGCATGGCCCTGAAGCCCTGATTTGGCTAAGTATGAAACCCAGAAAATCTTGAAAAATGGCTAAGTCTGAAATCTGGTGGAACCTCAAAATTCTAGAATCTGCATATGAAATACTATGGATCTAGAACCTATCTCAAACATCCTAAAAGTATATTTAAAAATATTTAAAGTAGAATATTTAAACTTATACATAAATATATTTTTAAATATACTTTCACCCTGGCCAATTCAAAATCTGGCGCTAAAAACACCTCCTACTACAAAAAGCGCTAAAAAATCCTTCTACCGACTTTTGCGCTAAATTCGCCTCTGACCGAACTCCCTCCAAGCTATCGCTAAGTCAGTCGAACTAAAAATCCCCGCCAAGACAATTTTAAAGAAAAGCACTAAAATGGGCTTCAATCGACTTGCGATAATATTTGCCTTCACTGCACTTGGTCGGTAGACAGAGAAATTTGCACCAGTCAGTTGCATTGAAAATCCCCACCAATGAAGTTAGCACTAAAAATAGGCCTCATAGACCTACGCTGAAAACTACCTTCATTGACTTTAGTCGGTCGGACCTAAAATCCGCGCTAAGGTCAGTTGGACCCCAAATCAGCGCCAAAACCATTTTGCGCTAGAATTGCACCTTACAAACCTATGCTAAATTTGACCTCCACCGACTTTTAGTCCGTGACACCCAAAACCCACGCTTTTTGACATTTTGGCCTAGAAATTGAGTTTTTCAAGGAACACATTGGATTTTTTGATGGATTTGAATTGCATGTATATTTGTCACATCATGAGGAATATTTTACCAAGTTTGTGTAGATTTTAGGCAGGTTTTACGAGAATTAATGCCACTGCACATGAAAAGTTCGTGACCCCCAAAAATCCCACTTTTTGCAAAAAAGGCTAGAAAAACATGAAATAAAAGTCTGCAAATGGATTCTAATGACTACAAAAACTTCCTAAATCAATATATTGGCCAAATGGGTACTGAAAAATGATGAAAAATGTAAAAAATTATGTGAAAATCACTAGATTTAAGATGTTGTTTATAAGAAGGTGGCATTGACAATGAGTTGTTTTTTACTAATCCATGACTATAAATGGACATGTTTTGATTTAAAATGATGAAAAATAACTTGTAAAGATGAAATTGATGCTTTGCATTGTGAATTACAGGTCTTGGAGGGCATAGGGGCTTGTTGGAGCCATCTTGCAAGGATGCACAAACAGATGTGCAGTGCTGAACCAGAAATGCAGAATTGACATTTTATCAACCAAATTGCTGCTGCACCTGCAAGAGGATGTTAGTATGATGTCCGAGATGATGGAAATAAGTCCCCGGAGGTTGAAGACACTGAAGATCATGCCTACATCAATGTTATTCCTACAGATCCAGTCCAATGTCCTAGTGATCCAGTCCGGGGTCATAACTCCTAGCTATTTTATCAGAATTTAAACTTCTTGGACTCGTTGGAGAGATAAACTAAGTATCTAGTTTGAACTACCCGGTTGCTAAGGCTTAATGCCAACCAACCGAAAAGTTTTGAGCCCCCATTCCTCTCCGAAGGCCTCTGAAAATGTAATTTACTACGATGTAGAAAATACCCAAATTATATTTTTGATATTTTCCCAAAAATACCAGTCAAATGACCATGGACTAGATCACCAAGACATGCATACAGCTATTCCAGCAGTCCAGTCATCAAGAATCAGTCCAGCAAGCATCCAGTTGGATATATCTTCACTAATAATGTGCCACATACTCCTCTTGGTCCATTCAACATTTGGAATCCCATGAATTCACATCAACTCAAGTTTTCAAGTGTCATGTGACTCTATTTTGGCTTTATTAGGCCTTAAAATTTGACTTTTCATCATGTACAACCAAATGGGTATCCGTTTTGTCCATATTCCACATATTTGCAAGCTGTATTTTGTCTTTTTCCTAAAGGACAAATGCAAATCTGAAAATGTAACTAACTGTTGTACTTCATTAAATGCTATGTAATCTGGACTGTTGGTGTTGAGTTAATCTCCACCGTCCATTGAAAAACTCGGTATGGTGCCTTGTCTATAAAAGGGCCATCATTTTCTCTCATTTGTAAGTAAGATTTGATAATGAATTGCTGAGACTCTGCCAAAATTCAGTCAATACAAAGCAAGTTTTGCAGGTTGCTAGGAATTTGTGTTTATGTGTTGTCTCATTTTGGTTTTCATGGTTCATATCAATCTGAATTTAATTAGTTGTGCTTGTGCAATGATGGGTAAATGTTAAGATATATGATGAATGCTTTGGTCCATACTATTAGTGCTTGCCGATGGTAAGTTGCTGTGTATAGTTAGCCTGGGCCCTGTCATTGAATATAGTTCGGTTGCATTCCACTAGTTAAGCTGCGCCATTGTCCGGGTGTTTAATGAGTGAATCCAATTTGAAAATCATAAGGATCCTTTGATTGCATCATTTCTTGCAACATTGTGGGTTTCCTATCCTGGTGAAATAGGGAATGGTTTATTGAAAGTATTTGTCTATCTGTAGCATTTTACCCCATTGTGACTGTCACTTAGGATCTCTTAACCCATCTCTCTCTCCTTTTCCTTTTGCATTTTATTTATATCAAACTTGTTAGGTTAGGTTATAAGCAACATTTCATTGCCCATCTGCTAAAAAATTTTAGACTTTACAGTCTGAACCACTAGGGTTTCTGCACATACATTACTTCCATCTTCCATAAACCCTGCATTTCGTGTAAGACTTCTTGTTGGCACAGCTAGAGATTCCACTGAAGTTATTCCATGCGAGCTAAGACCTAGCTGTAGAAACCTTGGAGTAGTCTTACCTAGGGTAACATACTTTTCAAGAGAGGGGTGATACCAACAATCATACCTGCATTGTTGTGTGCTAAAACCACCATCAACAGAATTGGCGCTAGAAGGAGGGCATGAACCCAGATTTTATGCAGGCTTTCAATTTTTTCGGTTCACTGCACATGCTAAAATGAAGTGAATGTACAGAAAGTACTGATCCAATGGATACACAGAAGGGTTTCAGTCATGGGATCCCTTCATTCTTTAGAGGACCATCACAGTAGTCATATCATGAAGAGAATTTCAAAGTTGATATCCCACTTTTCAAAGAAGTGCTAGATAGGCAAATCAGAGTGAAATATCCTCCATTAACACTGCTTGATTTTAGTTCACCTCAGGTCTGCATTGTACATCCCAGAGAGCTGCATGAAAAAATAGATTGTTTGACCTTCCTCCAAAGGTTGGATCTACATTTAAAAGGACTGCTCCCTATCTTTGAGATTTACAAGCCTGAAGTGGGATATAGGCATGACAGACATATTCATATTCAGAGTAAGACCTCACAAGGAGTTGCAACACGGATGGATGCATATGCATGCAATGATGTCTCAGTTGAGAACATCCAAAGAACTAAGGTGACAGAGGCTATAAATCCACCATTCATAGTTGATCACAGTCAAAAGGGTCACCCAACTAAGAAGTATACAGTCCCTGATTGGTTAAAACCTAGTTTTCATTCACTAGACCTTCCAGCATGGTTGAAGCCCAATTTTCAGTTACAGGACAGTGAACAGAACAATGTGCAAGATCATATTTCTACTACTGGGGATGTAGATAAGAGGAATGATGAATCAGATTTAATGAACAATCATGTTGGGGAAGCGGATCAGTAATCAAATGCTTCAAAAATATCAAGTTCTGAGTCTAAATTTGATGCTACAGAGATGCAAAACAATAGTTCATTACAGTTGGCTTATAATTCTAAATATGAACAGCAATTAGATCAGGTCAAATATATGCGGGAACAAGAAAAAATTAGTCCCCCAGATCAAGAAAAGTCATGGATAGCAGGGCAGGAAGGGCTCCAATCAAATTTTCCAGTGAAAAATGATCAAGTTCTTGACTGTAACAGCTCACTATATCATCATGATCAATCATATCAAACTGATGCAGTCACTCCAATAGAGTCTCTAGCTGAGTTAGATGAACAAAATCAGGATAGTACACCACTTCTAATTAACATTGACATCAAGAATCTACCTATAGAGGAAGAAGGAGACCATGTTGCTGCTGCAGACAATGAATTTTCAATCTCATATCAACCAACAACTAAAATACAAGGATTGCTGATCATTGCAGAGGGAGTTACTTCAAAGCATATGACTAATTTTGGTGAAATGGATTCAAGTATATCATATGTTCATCAGGTTGATCCTATTCATACTCGCATAAAGGAAGAGCTCCACATGGTTGATGCTAACCTACTAATGACAGATGAGAACACAAATCTGCAATCTAAGAATAAAAATCAAACTGTCATGCAAAGTGATGGCTTGGAAGCATTTTAATGTCAATCACTTGATCACATCATTGAGTTGGTGTCAAGAACAAACAAGGATATGCTGCTACATGGGAATTCACCGCATATGACAGACTTTGCCTTGACTAATTCATGCAGAGTTCATCCAGATGATCCACATTCTGAAGGAGGTTGTCCAGACTTCCTATTTGCTTGGGAGATTGTTGCAGCATTCAGTGACCCAGAGGTACTTGATGTACAAGACATGATTCATCATGAGTTGAGTCCCCCTGAAGATGAGAAGGTATTGGGTGTAGTGCAGCAAGATGATGAACTTACATCTCTGACTGACAGTACTGCAAATCAAGTTGTATCTTCCCTCTTCTCACTTGGTTTTGAAAGTTATCAATTTGATTATGGTGATTTAGGTAAGACAACTTGTATTTGGATTAATCATGGCCCTAATGAGTTGCCTCAACTGCTGACCCTACATGACTTGTACCCTAAACATGAACCTAGCATGCCTCTACCTCACTTTTTAGAGCATAAAGATACATTTGCTAGGCTTAGGAAATTGGCCTGCACCCTATTACTCCTGCATACCCTAAGAAGTAAGTCACGAGGGAGTATCAATACTTGCTACCCAAAGTTTTTGTACATAGTTTTGCTTGTTTCTAGTTAGGTTTTAGTTAGTTTGTTACTATTCTAGTTTAATCTCTGCTTTCTATTGCTGCTTTTCCTTAGTTGTTAACTGTTGGCAGTTGTTAGTTGTTGCTTTCTGCATGTTTTTCTTTGGTTAGAGTAGTTTGCTTTTCTTTTCGCTTCTACGCTTGCTTTGCTTGGGTTCTCCATTTCTCTAATGTGGTGGCAATTGTGCAGACCTGCAAGTGTTTCTTTGTTGGGTAAGTAATTTGGAATATTTCTTTGAGAAACCAAGGTTTTCGCTTAGGTCTTCCTGTAGGTTCCTGGTGCAGGAGAAACTTCTCTATGGTGCAGGAGTCATGTTTTGTTTTTGTTTTCAATAAGGCTTTTAAGTCACATCATGTTTGTAATAAGGTTTTTTGTCAATTTGGTCACTAGACCTATGTAGACCAGAGTTTGGTCAAGTTTGATGTAATAACACAAGGAAAACATGTAGTTTTCTTGTGAGAGGAGAAACCCAACAACTAACTGACTTTCAAAATCAGTTTTGTACAGTTGGGAGGAAGTTAACCGATCTCTCAAGCCTTTTATAGGCAAAGATTTGGATGTAATGGGAGAATGAAGAGCATGCATGAATGAAGATCTAGATTTTTGGGTGTATTGAAACTATGTTTTGTTCTGAATAATTTTCTGTAGCAGTCTTTCTGTATGGTTAGTTGATCATCTAAAACTGATTGGAGATGTTCAGGCATTGAAATAGTTTGGATTTAATAGTAGTCTGGTGTCTAGAAGTGTTGTAGTTTGTAAGATCTTGTTCCTTTTGCAAAGACTGGTCTGAAAACCTAGCAACTAGGGTTCTGTGAATAAATGGACTGTATCTCCTCTGTCCATTGAAAGTAAGATTCTCATGTTTAGTGTGATGGAGGAATACAATGTACATTTTGTGTTTTCTATTGTTCTAGATCAGACACCCAAGGATCCAAGGAGTTTGGCATAAGTCGACTAGGCATCTCTATGTGACTAGTCGTAGAAGAGATAGGAAACGTGTTATTGTGGAGTGGCCAAGTTGACGGTTGATCAAGTGTTTACAGAGAAGTATAGACCCCTTTCCGTACTATCGAGTCTTTGTTTCTGTATATTGGTTTGGTGTCTGCGCAGTTACAAAGTAGTAGAGTAAGCACCATCGACGTAACTTAGTCCTCGGGAAAGCTTTTGGAGATTACACTGATCAGCAGTGTTGGGCCGATAGTAGGAGGTTCATTGGTGAGGAACGACTTTAGTCTCACCAAAGGTGTATTGCGAATGCATATCACAAATGTATGTTGAGAATGTATGTGAACATATACATTTCGTCAGATACAAAAGGTGACTGGTAGTAATGGTGAAATTAGGGTAAAGATACATTAGTTCACCGGTAATAACAAGTCATGTAAAGCATATACAATATTTTGGCATATTGGCATGAGTGGTAATATCGGGGGACAAGTGCAAGATCCCACCGATGAAGGAAGTCTTGCTGAAGGCTATATAACATATCGGTAGATCGGGTGAAGGCCTTAAGGCTCCGCCGATGTTTGGAGTCTCACCGACGATGGTTGTATCGACACATCAACCTTTGATCTCAAGGGTTCACTGATGAGTTAAGTCTGGCCGATAGGGTCACAACTAACTGTTATGGTTAAGTGTAAACCTAACTGCCATCAGAGTATCGACAGGAAGCTTGGAGATGCCGCCGATAGAGGAAGTCTCTTCAAAGACTAAGTGGAGTTGGCTGTCGGGGAGAGTTGGGAGATTGGGGAGTTAGATAGCAAGGTGGCCGATGGGATATGTTTGGCCGACAAGAGTAAGTCGCCAAGACATAAACCACATCTCATCGATCAGTTGATTGATAAGTTTTGAACAGTTCCTCTATGCACTCTGCATCAGTTCCACTATTATATCAGGGAGTATGATGTCTATTCATTAGAAACGAGTCGTTAGTTGGTGCACTTGAAGTATTTTCTAACCATATATCTCTCACACTTTAAATAATCCTGAAGTAGCTAAGTAAGCCTGGGTGATCACATGTTAAGTGAAGAAGTTTGGATCCCCCAATTTTACCACCAACACCAATTCTACAAATTCAGATGAGAGTGGCAGGTGGTACTAAGTACTGCTAGCCTATTGGGTAAAAATAAAAGGTGTTTTTCAACACCAGACCCACTACAAAGTGTCAATATATATATCAACATTTGAAGACTCTCACATAAATTATTAGCATCAAAGATTATCAAAGGTACTATCAAGGAAGAAATCATTACAGAGAGATTATTACTTGAAGGTTCATCATATTATTAGAGCATTCTTTTGGTGGTAAAATGATCTAAACCTTATAGCTTAGCACGAAGGATCTTGGGTGAACTTAGTCGCCAAAGGATGGGAATGAATGCAATATCACACACTCAAGTTTTCAGGATACGGATGGTTGCATCAGTTAGTGGTCTTTGATTCTTTGATATGATATCATGCTTTCTCGTCTAATGTGTGGGAAACACAGAGATTCTAGGTTTGAACTAAACGTTTATCATTGAAATGCTCTTGAACATTTCCTAGCAGAGTCGCCATTTGTTGTGCCTTGCACACACGCCCCATTTTGCCAAATGGGGACCCCCTCTTTTGCTTTGGGTTGGAGTCTTGATCTCTCTTGCTTATGATGATGAGAAGGTGAATTCGTGCTTAGAATGCATGATTTGTTACATATTTGACTATTTTGCATGCCTGGAATGATTTCATGTTGTGCATGATTGATTGGGAGGCGTCTTGGGTGGTCTTGTGCTTAAGAAATTACCATTTGTTGCCTATTGCGGTAAAATTGGGTGTTACTGTATTTTGCTCCAAAATCCCATGTCATTGGATATTGCCCTTAAGATTGCTTTTGCAAGATGTGCCATGTTGAAATTCCTAGTTTCTAGGTCTTAGAATTGCAAAATCATGCCAAATTCCACAAGATTTCACTAAGGGGTTTACATACTTTCATTCTGGCGCATGGTCCTGAAGCCCTGATTTGGCTAAGTATGAAACCCTAAAAATCTTGAAAAATGGCTAAGTCTGAAATCTGGTGGAACCTCAAAATTCTAGAATCTGCATATGAAATCCTATGGATCTGTAACCTATCTCAAACATCTTGAAAGTATATTTAAAAATATTTAAAGTATACTATCTATACTTATACTTAAATATATTTTTAAATATACTTTCACCTTGGCCAATTCAAAATCTAGCACTAAAAACACCTCCTACTGCAAAAAGTGCTAAAAATGTCTTCTACTGACTTTTGTGCTAAATTTGCCTCCGACCGACCTCCCTCCAAGCTACTGCTAAGTTAGTCAGATCAAAAATCCCCGCCGAAACAATTTCGAAGAAAAGCGTTAAAACGAGCTTCAACCGACTTGTGCTAATATTTGCCTTCACTGCACTTGGTCGGTAGATAGAAAAATTTGTGCTAGTCAGTTGCATTGAAAATCCCCGCCAATGAAGTTAGCGCTAAAAATAGGCCTCACAGACTTACGCTGAAAACTGCCTTCATTGACTTTAGTCGGTCGGACCTAAAATCCGCACTAAGTTTGGTTGGACCCCAAATCAGCGCCAAAATCATTTTGCGCTAGAATTGCACCTTACGGACTTGCGCTAAATTTGGCCTCCACCGGCGTTTAGTCCGTGACACCCAAAATGTGCACTTTTTGACATTTTGGTCTAGAAATTGAGTTTTTCAAGGAGCACATTGGATTTTCTTGATGAATTTGAATTGCATGTCTATTTGTCACATCATGAGGAACATTTTACCAAGTTTGTGTGGATTTTGGGCACATTTTACGATAATTAATGCCACTTCACATGAAAAGTCTGTGACCCCCAAAAATCTCATTTTTTGCAAAAAAAATGCTAGAAAAACATGAAATAAAAGTCTGTAAATGGATTCTAATGACCATAAAAACTTCTTAGACCAATATATTGGCCAAATGGGTACTCAAAAATGATAAAAATGCAAAAAATCATGTGAAAAAAGAGGTTGTTTATAAGGTGGCATTGACAATGAGCTGTTTTTGACTGATCCATGACTACAAATGGACATGTTTTGATTTAAAATGATGGAAAATAACTTGTTAAGATGAAATTGATGCTTTGCATTTTGAATTGTAGGTCTTGGAGGGCATAGGAGCTTGTTGGAGCCGTCTTGGAAGGATGCACACACAGATGTGCAGTGCTGACCCAAAAATGTAGAATTGACATTTTATCAACCAAATTGCTGCTGCACCTGCAAGACAATGTTAGTATGATGTCCAAGATGATGAAAATAAGTCCCCAGAGGTTGAAGACACTGAAGATCATGCCTACATCACTGTTATTCTTGCAGATCCACTCCAATGTCCTAGTGATCCAGTTCGAGGGTCATAACTCCTAGCTATTTTATTAGAATTTAAACTTCTTGGACTCGTTGGAGAGATAAACTAATTATCTAGTTTGAGCTACCCAGATGCTAAATCATAACACCAAGCAACCAAAAAGTTTCGAGCCCCCATCCTGCTCCGAAGGCCTCCGAAAATGCAATTTACTATGATGTAGAAAATACCAAAATTATATTTTTGATATTTTCCCAAAAATACCACTCAAATGACCATGGAGTAAATCACCAAGACATGCATATAGTTGTTCCAGCAGTCCAATCATCAAGAATCAGTCCAGCAAGCATCCAATTGGATATATCTTCACTAATAATGTGCCACATACTCCTCTTGGTCCATTCAACATTTGGAATCCCGTGAATTCACATCAGCTCAAGTTTTCAAGTGTCGTGTGACTCTATTTTGGCTTTATTAGGCCTTGAAAATTGACTTTTCATCATGTACAACCAAATGGGTATCCGTTTTGTCCAGATTCAACATATTTGTAAGCTGTATTTTGTCTTTTTCCTAAAGGACAAATGCAAATCCAAAAATGTAACTAATTATTGTACTTCATTAAATGTCATGTAATTTGGACCGTTGGTGTTGAGTTAATCTCCACTGTCCATTGAAAAACTCGGTATAGTGCCTTGTCTATAAAAGGGCCATCCTTTTCTCTCATTTGTAAGTAAGATTTGATAATGAATTGCTGAGACTCTACCAAAATCCAGTCAATACAAATCAAGTTTTGCAGGTTGCTGAGAATTTGTGTTTATGTGTTGTCTCATTTTGGTTTTCATGGTTCATATCAATCTGAATTTAATTAGTTGTGCTTTTGCAATGATGGGTAAATGTTAAGATATCTGATGAATGCTTTGGTCCATACTATTAGTGCTTGCCGATGGTAAGTTGTTGTGTATAGTTAGCCTGGGCCCTGTCATTGAATATAGTTCGGTTGCATTCCACTAGTTAAGCTGCGCCATTGTCTGGGTGTTTAATGAGTGAATCCAATTTGAAAATCATAAGGATCCTTTGAAGATTGCATCATTTCTTGCAACATTGTGGGTTTCCTATCCTGGTGAAACATGGAATGGTTTATTGAAAGTATTTGTCTATCTGCAGCATTTTACCTCGTTATGACTGTCACTTAGGATCTCTTAACCCTGATGGAATCGTTTGCCATTGCGCCAAAAGCTCGAGCTATCAACGCTCGCTACAAACGTCAAATTTAACCCAGATCCACGGGAGGCTCACTGCCATGTCATGAATCCTAAGGTCAGCGTTGAACGCCTCACTGACAAGGGGGCAGCTCACTGCCAACAATCCCCCCCTCAACGCAACCCAAGGGATTCGAACCCGTGACCCATGGCTCTGATACCAATTGATGGAATCATTTGTCATTGCACCAAAAGCTCGAGCTATCAACGCTCGCTACAAACGCCAGATTTAACCAGATCCACGGGAGGCTCATTGCCATGTCACGAATCCTAAGGTCAGCGTTAAATGCCTCACTGACAAGGGGGCAGCTCACTGCCAACAAACCCTTCTCTCTCTCCTTTTCCTTTTGCATTTTATTTATATCAAACTTGTTAGGTTAGGTTATAAGAAGCATTTCATTGCCCATATGTTGGAAAATTTTAGACTTTACAGTCTGAACCACTAGGGTTTCTGCACATACATTGCTACCATCTTCCATAAACCCTACATTTCGTGTAAGACCCCTTGTTGGCATAGCTAGACATTTCACTGAAGTTATCCCATGTGAGCTAAGACCTAGCTGTAGAAACCTTGGAGTAGTCTTACCTAGATTAAGATACTTTTGAAGAGAGGTGTGATACCAGCTGCGTTGTTGTGTGTTAAAACTACCATCAACAGGGTCCTTGTCCAAAGTTTAATCAACTTAGAAGATTGTGTTAGTGGAGTACTTGTCAATGGCCAATCAGGAAGGTTATTCTTCTTTCAAAGCACCATTATTTGATGGGTCTAGTTTTGCCTTCTAGAAATTTAGAATGGAGTCCTACTTGTCTTCCCTGGGTTATGAAGTTTTGGTAGCCGTAGAGAATGAGTGTATTGAAACAAAACCTCCTTCCATTGCTGATGAAAAGAAGGCCTATGACAGTAATGCTAAGGCCAAAAATGCTCTTTGTTGTGGCTTGACTAATGAGATTCTTGTCAAAATTATGGATTGTAAGTCTACTAAGGCTATTTGTGATAGATTTTCTAGTATCTATCAGGGTGATGAGAAAGTCAAGGAAGCCAAAGTACAAACCTTTAGAGCCAAGTTTAAGAGTCTTAAAATGAGTGAAGAAGAGAAGGTGTCTGATTATCTTCTGAGAGTACAAGAGATTGTCAATGCTATCTGTGGTCTTGGTGAGACCTTGGAAGAAAAAGTAGTTGTTAAGAAGGTACTAAGGTCTCTAACATCCAAGTATGATTCCAAAGTATCTATTGTAGAGGAGAGGGATATAAACAAACTTACTTTAGATGAACATCATGGAACATTTACTACTTGTGAGATGAGGGTTTGTAATGATGATTCAACAAGTAAGGAAACTGCTTTTAAATCTGTTAAAAAGGACAAAGAGACAAATTCTGATCTAGAGAAATTGAATGACCAAGAGTTCTCCTTTGTAAGAAGATTGAAAAATGGGTCATTAGGAAAGTATAAAGGGAAGCTTCCATTCAAGTGTTTCAATTGTGGTAAGATAGGACATTATGCTGCTCAATGTCCCTACAAAGATTCTAAAAGTGATGAAGAAGATAGTAGGAGACAAGGAAGGAAGAAACAATTTAATCCTAAAAGGAAAAATTCTTTCAAAAAGAAGACAAGTCTGTTCACTAAGGATGCTGATGCAACAGATAGTTGTTCAGAAGATTCTCTTGAAGAAGGAGAGGAAACCTTGTTCTTGGTTGTTGTTAGTGAAAATCAGAAAGAAGAAAGTGAAGATCAATCTAAAAATGAAGAAGAAGAGGTTGATCTTGAAGGTGAGTTGAAATGTGCCCTTGGTGAGATTAAAAGACTCAAGAAGGAGGTAGTTATACAAAGAAATCAGACTCAAATATCATGAAAATCTGATCAGCAAAGTCATTAATTCTAAAAATTTAGTTGCAGACCTAAAACTGAAACTTGAAGAGAGCAAGAGAGTTGCAGAAGTCACAAGAATGGAGTTAGGCACCAAAGAAAAGGAATGTCATGCTTTAGAGGTAGAATTTATAGCCTTGAAGAAAAGGCTTAACATGTGTGGCAGCATTGACAAATTAGAAGATCTTCTGGGAAACAAAAAGGGTACAAGGACAAAACTGCTCTAGGGTTTGAAGAAGGTCAATTCTCACATTACAAGGATCTTCAACATGTTTATATCACAAATAAAGGGCTTATGAAACCATCAAATGCAAGAAGGTATGCTCCATTCAGGTATAATCTACATTTCTATGGTTATTGTTTCCATTGTAATCAGTATCGGCACAAGGCAAATGAATGTAATGTTGTTGTAAGAAAAATTTTACATTTTATGAGTAGAAGTCCTTTTGGAATGTTGAACAAGTTAAGATGTTTCAATTGCAATAACTTTGGACACATATCAAAGTTTTGTAGACCTGATTTGAAAGAACATTCAAGGAGAACTAGTGGTCTAACCACAAAAACATCATCTAATGTTGATAAGGGTAGAGGAAAGATAAAATCAGTTTGGAGACCTAAAGTATTTGACAAAAAGGTTGAAGCTATGCTAGTTCAAACTGACTTTCATATCAAAAAGAGGGAGTTATGGATCATAGATAGTGGGTGTTCTAACCACATGACAGGTGACAAGAGCATGTTCATTAAATTGGAAGATTATTTAGGTGGGTCAGTCGAGTTTGGAAATGATGCTTGTTTTCAAATCAAAGGAAAAGGTACATTGCTCTTAGATGATGACACACCTTTGCATGATGTGTACTACATAGAAGGTCTAAAGCATAATCTCTTAAGTGTGATTCAATTTTGTGATAATGGTTTCAATGTTCTTTTTGATGCCAATGAATGTGAAATTACAAAGAGATCAGGTGAAACTATTGGAATAGGGCTAAGGACTAAAGGAAACATCTATAACTTACAAGGGATCAAATCCATGGATATTTTTGAATAGCTGAAGGAGAGATTGGATAGTCTTTCTCCTAGTTCTCTTCACTAAAACATTTATGCATGGTTTCAGGGGGAGTTGTTTATAGTTTATCATTCATCCCCATGAAGAAGTCCAAGAGATTATGTGCATTATTTGTCTTGGATCCAACACAAGGATACAATGTGTGTTTGACATGATTCAATACAAGGATGTTGTATTGTTGTCATCTGTATTATATGGACATAGTTCTGCATCATCATCAGGGAATACCATGTTAGTATCATGTATGTCAGCATCATTCAGCATCAGGTCATCAACAAAGGCATTATCATTAACAGGGACTTTGCATTGCTGATCTCAAGTTGGTTGATAGGATTGAAAGATCTCAAACCTCAAGAAAAAGTATAAGAAGGATATTCAATGTGCAAGATTGTATATGATAGGCTAATGACACTAAAATTCTCGGGGTTTCTTGTGTCCATTTTTTGTTCTTATTTAATGCATTTGAGTCAGTGAAAGGAGCAATAATCTTGTGGTTAATGACATTGAAATTCTTGAGAAGACAGTAATAGGTGAAATTCTTGTTGTCTTTGTGTAAGTCTCTATTTAACAGTGAAAGAATGACAATGATTTAGTTTAATGACAAATTTATTAGTGTTGTGACAATGTTTGTTTGGGAGAGTGAAGTCCTTGACATGAAAAGTTATCAGTCCACAGATACCAATATCATATCTAGGGGGAGTATATTCTAACAAGTGATCAGTGGTGGCATTTTGTGTCAGTGGATATCAATGTTTGATAGGTAGTATATAATAGTTCCATGACAGTGCTATTATAAGTTGAAAGGTGCCAGTACAGTGATATGTTGATACCATTTTTAGTGCTATGTCAGTTTTGAATAGTGATAAGGTATATGACAATGTGAGGCAGTCTATTAATAAAGCTCTTGTTATTGTTTATGGCAGTGCTTTCAATATGACAGTAACCTGTTTACCAAAACTCTTAGTCACAATTTGCATAGTGTATGGTGACAGTCTTATAACAGTGATATGTATCAATGTTGCAGTATGGTGCTTTGACCTTGACATTGTTTTTGCTTGCCATGCTCTTTAGTCAGGGGGAGTCTCTTTGACAACCAATAATTTGCAATCATAGGACCTTTGTCATTTGATGTCAAAGGGGGAGAGAGAGAGGAGAGATTGAGTTTTTTCATCAATGACAAAGGGGGAGTTTGTTGAGTGTTGGTTTGTCATTGATGTCAAAAGTGTGAGTGTTGCAGTATGGTGTTGGTTCATCTTTGGTCTTCACATGTTAGGATGTTTTATGGTTAGGAGTTAATACATGAGGTTCATAGGGTTCATATTATGGTGAGAGGTTCATAAGGTGAGATACATTGTTGTCATGATTAATTGTTTCCATGATGTATATATCTTGTGCATGTTTCTTGCACAGGATAGAGGACAATGATGTCTATATGAGACAGTGATATCAAATTGGTGCTTACACTGTTTATAACTGAAGTTTATCCTTGTTTCTAAGTAAAGTGATAAACTGCTCATTCATTACAATGATCTCTTGATGCTGATAGGGGTTTATGACTTTCAGAGGATTGCAAAGGTGCATGACTACATTAAGGTAACTCCTATGCTCTTGCAATATCCTTGAATCTCCTCAGTGTCCATACAATAGTGATAAGGTGTTGTCTTGATGATATTACTTCATATGGTTGATCATGCTTCAAGATTTTGTTATTGATGTCAGTTGCATTGTTATCTTAGTGATCTCAGTTAGTTGTCAAGTATAAGTATAGTGGCAAGTTGCATTGTTGTTTCAGTAAGACAGTTAGTTGTCAAGTTGTTGAAGTTGATGTCAAGTATACATATATACATATCTCTTTGGTGCCATAGGTACAATGGCAAGAAGATGTCAAAGTTTACAACATGATGTCAAAAAATTTTCACAAGCTTGTATGGTGGTCATTATATGGTTTCATGATATAGCGTTGGTGCCTTGATGCTTGTTACAAACTCAAGAAATTCAAGATCTTTGCTAATTTTGATTATGATGTCATAGTCACTTCTTAGTGTTTATGGTTTACAATTCACAAAGTTGAATGGAGGTTTTAAAGTGAATATGTATTGGTGAACATGCTTAGGGTTTAATGGTAAATTTCAACACCCTAAGAAGAGCCTCAAATGGCTTTAAAAGGCTCATTGTATATGTTTTTAAAAGTCTTTACCTTTTCTTATAAAATGATGTTGACCGAAGATCATAAGTTGAAACCCACTTAAGTTACAACTTAAGGGGATTGGACACGTTATCTGATAGGTCCCTTTCCCTAAGGGAACCGGTGCTCACCGGTTGAGTCTTGCACTTGAGCGAGAAAGGCCATATCAATGGCTAAGATGAAGGGTGCCATATAAAGATCGACGAAGGAGATTTAAATTATTTTCAAATGACAATGGTTCCCTTGCTTTATTTAATTTTGATGGGCAGTTGGATTAACTGTGCTTCAAACTGCTTCATTTTGTTCTACAACCGACCTTGAGGGCCAGGGAATTTTATAAAAGGCTCTGTATGTTGATTTTTGAAGAGTTGGTTCGTGTTTTGAGTTCCTATTAGTGATATCTACGTGGCCATATGCATAATGCCTACATTCTAACTTGAATTGTTGATTTCAGAGAGGTTCAAACTTGAAGTAACCTGCTACTTCAATATGCATAAGGAGAAAGATTGTAACGTTGATGTAAAAAGGGACTATGTGTGAATAAAATATAGTGTGCACAAGAGTTGAGTGTGTTTTGTCTGTAGAAGAAAACCTTGAAGTTTTGATTTGATGTGTTGAGTTTTAATTATCTTTGATAAAGTAGTGTTGAATGTGTTAAGAAAGATGCAAGATTGAGATATTTGATGAGAATGGTGCATTGTAGAGTAACGGAGTATCCCTCTGAGTTTTTCCTTCTTGTATTCAAATCCTTGATGTAATCAGTTTATGTCACTGAGACAATCTCTTGCCAATGAGGCTTATTATGTTTGCCAGTGAGGCTTATTATATTTTCCAATGAGGCATACTGCTTTATCAGTGAGACACTAAATGTAACTAGTGAGGTTCTGTTTTGCCAGTGAGGCCTAATGAAGTGATTTTTCAAGAGTGGTTTTTTATTCCTTTTAATGGTTTTCCGCTCATAACTTCTATGTCATGGTTTCTCTTTGCTTGTCTCTTAATTTGCACTTGATACCTTATTCTTGATCAAGATTTTTGCTCTCATCCAAATCAATGTATATGTCTTTTCTCAACATTCAATGTCTTTGTGTTTGAAGGTTCTTAGTTCTCTCTATACTGTCAGTCAAGTGGATTAAAAGGTGTAAAAGTTTGATTGATTATTGACCACTGATTCACCCCCCCTCTCAGTGGTCCTGTACTCCAAAATAGTCCTCAAGAATGCAATGGCACACTCAATAAATCCTTTAACCATATCATTTGGATCCAGTAAAATGTATTGTTGGTTACTTGTAGTTGTGTAGTTTAGCCATGTTGATTGATTTGACCATTGCTTGAATAGTCATTTTGTTTTGTGGCTACCTCCTATACATTACGAGTCCACTTAACAAAATATGGATGAATATGTGTTAATATATGTATACACATATATTTACGTTGATAAGCATTCTTGTAGTGAGCAGCACTACTTGATTTATATAAATGAATGACAAGGATTAAAAAGACTACGATGGAAAAGATCATCTCCATCCAATTTGCAATGAATACTTTTGACGTGCATCTTTCCTTTCATTGTCATTGTTAGTGTCAAACATTTTGTTTCATTCGTTGGTTTTTCTTTTCTCTTGTCGCAGAGGTCAAATCTACAGTAAAAGGGCAAGTCATTGGTAGGCTTTAGTGCCCTCCGACACAGCATGCTTGGCAAGCTCGGCTGGAAGGGCCAATTTCACGGCCGTCTGCATCTCCCTCGAAGAGAGAGTATCCCTCGTCATGTATTTCTTGAAAATATCATTCATGAAAGAGTTCATGATGGACATGACCTTACTGGAAATGCCAATCTCAAGGTGGACGGCCTGCTTCAACACTTTGAATATTTATAGATCTTGTAAGTCTCCACACTCTTCTTCTTCCTCTTTTTTTTATCCCCTGCAGTTGTGGGAGCCTTTTTACTAGCCTTGGGAGGAGCTTTCTCCTTGGGCTTCTTCTCAACAGGGGATTTTTCTGCAAGTCTTTTTTGCTTCGGCCTTCTCGGCAGGTTTTTTCTCGGTGGGCTTCTTCTCTGCCTTGGGTGCCATTTTCTGATCACTCACAATCGATAAGGAAAATGAAATCGAAAGCCTTGCTCCTCGAATAGAACAACGTAGACCTTTCTTCTACTGAGATGGATAATGGATAAGCTCTATGACCTTCCTTATATACTGAAATGTGCCCTCTCTTATTACGTTATAGGAGTTCCCCTCTAAAAACAAGTGAGCTCTTGTACAGCCGGCATGAGAGATCGACCGTTTGAGTTGTTCCATTATGCTCTGGTTGATGTACATACCCTGTTCTAAAGCTTCCATTTTGGCATGGCCTGGAGGATGCTGGCAAAAGTTGTGGAGATTGGCTTTACAACTGCCAATTGCATTTGCTCAACAAGTCCACTTAGTGCATATCCTGCAATTATTGCATTCCATGAGATCACATCCCTTTGAGGCATTTCATTGAAAAGTTTTAAAGCTTCATTAGGATCATCGTTTTCTGTATATATCCTACAATCATTGTTGTCCACAAGACCACGTTCATTTGAGGCATTTTATCAAACAGTTTACATGCCTTATGAATAATCCCACATTTTTATACATGTCTGCCAGGGCATTTGAAACATCATCTAACAAAATTCCTCTTTCCATTATGCTTTCATGGATACTCATACCCTGTTTCGAAACTTCTATTTGGCATAGATTGGAAGTATGCTGAAATGGTGAAGTGATAGGTACGTTTGTTGAAATAGGAGATTTTAGGTCGGTCTGAAATTGGGTTGGTTTTAGATTTTTTTTTAAAGTTTCATAATATTTTAATTTTTCTATCTAAACAGGGTAGGAGATGGGAACAACGGTTTTCCCTCGTTTATAGAGATGGCTGTGCAAATTGTTTGATTTAGGTCATATGTGCATGCCTTGTCTTTTTCTTTTTTCAGAATGGCAAGAAAGGAATTATACCTCATGACTTTTGTTACTCTTTAATTCTTGTGAAACAAATTTAATCTGTCATATTGTAATTGAAAGTCTAGCCATAAGAAGAATTTTCTAAGTATTTAGAAGTATTTAGAAGTTATCTTGTGTTTGCACATAACAAGGTTGAATCTTAATTCTATCTTATTTTGCTCTCTCTTTTCTACGTGGGTTGTTGACAAGTATATTTATGATATGGCTTTAAAATCTAACCAAAAAAACTAAGCCAATTCAAAATTTAGGTATGAATGACAAATCTTATTCTATCTTCTTCTTAACTTTTTGGAAGCTATTTTATCATAGAGAAAAATATTTTTTTTTTCTTTTTAAATAAAATAGGGATGATTTTAATATATAACTTTAATATATTTTTAATTTTGTTGGTGTAATTATTAGTTCAAAATTTAATTCATTTTATATCACACTACTTAGTTTAAAATATTTTTAATTTATTTTTCAAGTATTGTTTGTTTTAGACTAAACTATACATGTGACTTTGAAGTTGAACTTCCAAATACTCGGTTCAAAATTTTGTAATTGTATATTGAAGAAATTGATTAGATTCCAAATCATTTCAAAATAAAATAAATATAATTAACAAAATTAATAGATTTATTTTTAAAAAAATTGGATTATGAAGACTATTCAAAGTTTTGTAACTATATATTGAAGAAATTGAATAGATTCCAAATCATTTTCAGAAGTATAGAAATATAATTTCCATATTTTGGTGTACACCCTGTGAGTAGCCAACTTCTCATATATCAATGTTTTAATTAGTTAGCATAGGAATAAAAAATACAACAATAGCACTAACAAATTTAAAAAGAAATATATATTAGGCCCTAACTTTCTTCATTTTAACTCTACAAATTCAATATAGGATAGAGACTTGCTTATTGTTTTTATACAATCTCTCACAAATAGTCAGACTTTGAAAATTTCAAAGGTAAGTCAATAGATCTCATAGGTAATCTTACAAACATGTATATGAATGACTTGAAAATTTTAGAGGCAAGTTAATAGAACTCATAGGCAAGCTTACACAAACATGTATAGCACCCCTTTTGTCATTTCTCAACATGTATACCATCCACTATGTCACTAAAAAATTGACTATGAGTAAATTACCTATCTCTAACAAAGTTTTTAAGCTCTTAATCATAAATTTGAAATGAAGTATTTAAAAGAGTTCATTCTAAACTATGGAAGCACACAAAAATGACATGGTAATCATTTGAACTTCAATTGCTCAAGAAGACCCATCAAGTTTTGCAACAAATTTTCTTGTTCGATTGCCTACTTGTAAATTGGTTGAGCAATCATCAACGTTTTAAGTGCAAACTACTTCGGATTGATGAAACTCATGTGCTCATGTTGCTTACCCATGTCTTGGCCAACAAGCTAGGCACAAAGTTTGTAGAGATCAGAAATAATGGCACTTGTATGTGACCGAGACCTAATAGAAATATCCAAGTTACAATCGAGTATAAAAATGAAAACCATGTTCCATTTAAATCTATCTAGGCATTTTGTGATAAGAGGGCTCCATATGGCCACTATCATTTGCAATCTACAAGTAGATATGACATGTATTTATATATTAGAGGTAGATATATTTTCTATAATCAAATCCTTAATTACATGAGTGTACCTTAGGGGTGTGTTTGAATTAAAATCCATGTACAAATGCTTCAAGATATTTTGGAATGATTTCTTTCTATCATAATTTTTTGTTGCCTCAATCTAAAGAACATTTGAGAGCTTGAACTACAACTAAAATTAATGTGATAATTAAATAAGAGGATAGGGTGCTTATCTCCAAGATTTATGATAGATAAATGATGTTGATGTTGCTTTGGAATGATAATTTTACTTTTGCCACAAAAATATTTACCTTGGGTTGATGAAGTAGTTCAAGATTTGAACTCGTATAGAAACATTTGCATATCAATTTCATGTCTTGCATGATCAATCCTAACTATTGCGAACCACAAGAATGATTTTAGAGAGTTCAATAATTATTGTGAAGCTTGATATGTGGTTGAACATATGTCGTGAGAAAAATAATTGGGGCGTCCTATAGAATAGTTGTACAAACAAAACTTTCGTAGAAAAAATGTGTTTCATAAGTCTTCTAGAATTGATTTGATTGGGAAGATGATAGTTTTACATGCTGTTATGATATAGATTATAACAAACTATTTTCATGGAGATTGTATCTTTGTGAACTTTAGTGGAATGTTCCTTTGTTGTGCTAAATCGTGAAGTGTTTGATTTTTACATGGATTTGATTCCATTATTTATCTTTTGCTTTTGCCATAGGGATTGCATTTGTTTCTATAGGGGATTATATAAAAATCAAGTTACTTATAGATTTATTTCACATAATTTTATTTGTGGTGTATGTATTCTAATGTAGTTTGAGGGGGGTTTATAGAGCAAAGATTCTTGTGTCATAATAAAGTAGTCAACAAAGAAGAATGAAGGATAAGACAATACTCTTTTGGGGAGAACCTTGCATAAAAAAATTATCAGCATGCCCATTGAACCTATGGTCCAATTGCTAGTTACGCTGATAAGTGTTCCTTATGTGAGAAGCACATGATGGATTATATACACGAAGGGCCTAGATTAAAAGGACTATGATGAAATCAATCTTGACCGTTGATTTTTCTAACAATGTCATAAATGACAAAAAAACAAAAAACAAAAATTGAAAACAACAAAGGTTTTGAAGGAATATATAAATTAATAAAATGGTGAGTGGACAAATGTAGAAGCTTCGTTAATAATTTTCCTTTTTCATTTTAAAAAAAATTATGGATAAAGTTTTAAGGCACGAGATGATAGGATGCTTTCTATTCAAATAAGTATCTCATTGAAAGCAAAGCCATTAGTCTACATGGCAAGACTAGGGAAGGCCCACAAATTAGATATTTCCATTTTTTTCTTTTACTACAAGACACCTGAAAGTGAACTCTCCCCATTAGAGATTCCTTTCATAGATTTACCATTGACTTTTAGGGTTTACTTGTTTAAATAAAAAATACTTGGGATATAATATATTTGATGGTTTTATTGGTGGGACAATGTGGAAGTGGTTCATGAATAAATTAATTTTTAAAAAAATTCAGTTTTGTTTAAACAATTTTTTTAATGGTTAGATGTATAAATTGTGAACAAATTTGTAATTGTTAGTTACGTTTACATTCCATTTTGTTAATTTCTATAAAAAAATTACTATAATTAATTATCTCAAATAATAAGTGATAACAAATTTATATTATCCAATATTATGTTATATAGCTAAAGTTAGGCCTATATAATATTATTAACCATAGATATCCCTATTATCAATATCTAACCTAATTATATACTCTCTAGACCTAACACTTTTTGAAATTAGTTATCTCATCAATACCATGTGCCAAAAAACTTAAGTTGAGTGACTATGAACATGTAAATGTATAAACATCTCCTCCTAGGTCATTAGTAATCATCAAAAGATCACAATAGAATACATAATTATATTATTTTTATTATTTTATCCAATATTTTATATAATATAAATTATTATATATTTCTAATACAATATTATATATTTATATATGTTCGTTTAAGAAAATATTTATATATTTAATATTGTATATTTATAATTCAATATTATTTATTTTATATGTATAATATATAATTATATTATATTTATTATTTTTTGTCGTCGTTTCGTCGCGTTTCCGATCTACATTGTCGCTTTTTCCGTCGGCTTCAACTTCATTGTTTGTGTTGCAACCAAGAAACAATGTGGCCTCTTTAACCAACTACCATCTTCCATTCTAAAAGCAATCTTGGCACCCACATGGCTTGGATTACCTCTAGCCAATCTTCAAGATTTATCTCAACATACTTAGATCTTGGAGGAATCTAATGCACCTTTTTTGGACTAAGTTTTTATCTTGATCACTCCATTGATGGTGGATGCATGCCATCTTTGTTTTTGTTTTTCTTTATTGGAAAAAATCATTATAATAGTCAAACTTTATAGTAGATGCAACATTACGTAAATCTTAAGAAGAATATCTTCAAATCAAAATTGTGTGAATGGATTGGGCACAAGGAGGGGCATGGATGTGTAATTTGTAGCATTTCTCCCTAACTTGTCCCCTTTATCTTGATGATCTCACAAGGCTACTTAAGGGAAACTACCCATAGTTGAGCATGTACCAGTAGTTGTGAGTGCATTGAGGCATTAAAAGACTATATTTTAATACTATAGCACTATTACTCATCAGTTCAAAGTTTTTGGTGTTGATTTTTATTAAACTACTAATTAAATGTGTAAAGGAAAATAATATTTCCTTAGGGTTAATCTAGGCTAATTAAATAAATGCATACAATTAGACACAAATTAAACTAGATTAAATCTATGACAATTCGGAATGATAAAGCATGTAAAATAATGCTATTTTAGGAAATTGATTGTAAAGAGTGTTCTTAGGTCATGAATGAGGAGAAAGTATGAATGTTGATATCTTGATGAATCACTTTGTCATAAGTTCTAGGATCTTGTAATGCTTGTCCTCAAATTTAGTGTAGACTTAGAAATTTGCATAGGTCAATATGTTGAGACTTTGACATAAGCTATAATTGGGTTGCCACTACAATTACCCCCTCCTTGATGGACAATGTTGTTGCATCCATTGACTACAACTTTTCAACACCAAAAAACACTATGCCAAATTTATCCAACTCTAACAAAAATGTGCTCTAATAAAAAAATTATCAGTTCATGCCCATTGAACCGGTCCAATTGCTAGTATATATACATGTATACGCGTGTCTATATATATACATCTATATATGTCTATAGGTATATATAGATAGATAAACAGATAAATATTTTACACATATATAATATCTAAAGACCTAACATTATAAAATTGAGGTTTATTATTTATATTTTGGGCATTCTAAACTAAAACTCAACCCAAATGTATCAAAAATTGTTATTGGTTGTTGGTGCCTCAAGGGCTGCTCAATACAGCTGGTTACAAATAAACATAAGAATATGCTAATGCATTCTGTACTGTTTTGCATTGTTTAGGCTGTTGCTGTTCTCACAGCTGTTAACTTTATTTGTAAATTTCTGTTGTGCTTTATCCAATATAAAAAAAAAAAAACCTAAGTTTGAGTGCCAAAGTCTTTCCATGGAACTTAAACCCTAGCTAAATCAGTCGTTAACGTTGTATTGGGCAATGCATTGTACTCCATCCAAGAGTGGATATTTTGGATAGGACTGTACATTGTTTGGTAGGGGGTATTTGGCGATGTCCAGCTATCTAAGTCAACTCAGAGACTTCAAAGGGATATTGGCATTTATGAAATCTTCAATTTGTAGTACTAACATTTATTAGTTATTGTAAACTGTGTCTTTCTCTCAGGCATAGTTGAATATGGCCTCTTGATCTTAGAGCTTTTAGTTTTTGTTGTGTTGACGCGTCACATTCACAACTTAATGAAAACCAACCCAACAGAGTATCGTCCCTGGTTTAAAATTGACAGTTTTTTACCCGTTCTTCATGTTTTTATCCAGCATACAGGATGCACGTTTGACCAAAATAATAAATAATTGTTAATATATATTATCCAAGCATTTTAGTAGTTGGCCAGCAAGTTAGAACGTTAAAATGGTAGGGTTTGTTATTTTATAGGTTATTTTTCGCCCGTGGATGTTAAAATTATTTTATTTTATTTTATTTCTATTTTTTATTTTTATAATTAGCCAATAGGCTTTTAGTTGTGAGCATCATAGTGCTCGGAATTGTCTCACGCCGTAAAAAAATTAGCCGATAGCCTTTTATATGTGAGCATTTGTGCTCGGAAAATTGTCTCCCGTCGTCGTTTTCTCTCGCAGGTGCTCTGAAAATTGTCGATATCTTTGCACTAAATGCATAAATTTTGGGTGATCTAAATGTAGTAAATCGGGTTCGCAATAAATATGCCTTGGTAGATAGGATTCACAGTAAATGCAATAAATCCTCCCTATCTGATCTGATTCTGAAAAATATCTTTTATCAAAATCTATCAATTCTATCATGGGCATTGATTGTAAAACATTTTTCTCCTTGCACTTTCTGGAATTCAAAAGGAGTACAAGAGGTCCCTGAAAGCTATGGCTTGCCCATCACTGGAGCCATTGAGGATCGCTTCGACTACTTCATGATGAAAGGGTTTCAGATCGACTTTTTATTGTTTTTGAGCTCTGAATGTTTTGTCTTTCTTTGTTTTACCTGAGAAAGTTTGGTCTCTTTTTGTCTAGTTGACGAATTTAATGTTTTTGCCGAGTTTGGCTCTCATTTTTCTTTTTTTTTTGTTACAATGTATTAGTTTTTTCTCCGTTCCAAAAGCCCTGCAAATTATTATTTATTATCTGTAGGCGAGCCTCATGAAATTTCTTAATGTTTTGTTACTGAACGTGCCTTCATTTTTACATATTTGTGAATGTGAGCCAAAATATTGGATGCTTCCAAGGGATTCAGATTTTGGGCTGATTTAGTTTGAGTTTTAGAATTGCAGAACTTATTTTAATATTATCAGTTTTGGTAGTGTACTGGGACGTTAGAGAGGTTGGACAGTTGAAAAGAAAAATATTCATAAATATATGTTCACATTTTGTTTTGACTGAAAACTTTGATCTTTTGCTTTTTCTTCAAAAATCGCATTGAGAAATATAAGAGCACCGTATTCAGAGTGAATATGCCGCCCGGGCTGCCTTTAATTCTCTGTTCTTGGTGTAATAATTCGTATGAGACTTTTAGTTGTTCTATACAACTCTGTGTTATCTTTGTGCCAACTATTTTTTGTAGTACCTACTCTATTATTTCAGGAACTTCTTTTTTCTGCCTTTCTCAGTGTGAGGGATTCTGTTAAGAAGTCTGTTGAATCAAAGACCTGTTATAGAATACAAAAAACAAAGCTTTTCTTGTGGCTGAGGTTAATATGCCTTTCTTTGTCTCTGTAGTTGTGGCATGGTGCCAGTTTAGCCTGGTAAATAAGAGGCTATGGTTACTTTTAGTTATGGTGAATTTTGGGGAGAGTGTTGGATGGCCTTTTTGATGTGCAGTGTGGCTTGTAGCAGTCTCAAGGACAGAGGTTTTTGTTGGGCATGTGGTACACCCTTGGGGATGGTGGACAATTCTTTGTTTTCACCCAGATTCTATGTTTGTGAATGTTGTAATATGAGGTGTGAGACAGTTTTTGTTTCAATTGTTAGTTGAAGGAGGAGTAATTTGCTTTGTATTCTATATCTTCTATGTTGTAATTGCTCTGTAGTGGTTATTGCTGTGTAAGTTCTTTTTTTATTGTCAGCTCTGTTGCTTTTTTATATTCCTATGTATTCACATTTCTTCAATACAAAAAAAAAACACTAACAACTTTATAGTCACAACTACTAGTGCTAAGCTTTTAAAAATTTTGGGACTTAGATACACAAATATTATCTCAGTCATTGGAACTATCTCAAGTATTGGGTCTTTTCCCCTACTTTTTAGGTCATGGTAATTTGATTGTGGCAAATTTCCCCTTCTCTCTTCCCTTCACACTGAAAACATACAAGATTAGAATTTTAGGATGTTATTTTTAAAAATTGAAAATCCTTTTTGCTTTATGTTATGTAAATCAGGAGATTGAACTCCTTTGGTGATTCCAGCGGTGGTAGGACACTTTGAAGGGTCAAAAGGCCATATCTTGGTACTTAGAAGTTAATGGTTAGATTTGTGCCCTTTTGATTGATTTATATGTTCTGTTAAATCATTGACCACATGAGGTTTCATAGTAGCAATGTTCTACTCTTATCATTTTAAATATTTGCATGAAGGATCCAATGATTAATCCCAATCTTTGTAACGTTATTTTGAACTTCCTATCGGTGAATCCCTTGCAGCCCTCAAGTTGCAAGTGCTAGTATAATAAAGTAGTAGTTTCACCTTAGTGTGCAATGGGTAGATGAGAATGGTTGTAAAAAATTGTAAATCTTGGGAAGGTTATGTAAAGTGGTTTGTAAACACTTCTACAATGAAAATTGAGAAGTTTTTAATAATGGGAAAAAAATAGGAAAAGAGTGTCATTTGTTTTGCATAGAAATAAGAAATTAAAGTTAAGTAAGAATGTCAAAGGGCTCTTGGTTTGTTGGTGAAGTTGAAAGATTTTGAATGAGCCCACATTATTTTTATTGAAAGATTTTGAAAGATTTGGTATATTGTATTTTTATTCATCGGTTAGCCTACATCATTTTTGTTTATAGACATATTGTATTTTTATTCATTGGTTAGCCTACATCATTTTTGTTTATAGATATATTGTATTTTTATTCATCTGTTAGACTACATCATTTTTGTTTATAGACATATATAAGGATATTTCTTGTATGTTTTTGGTATAGTGTATTTTTATTCATGGATTATGTATAGAATTTTAGGACCAAATCTCAACCTTATAGTTATCAAAAGGAAAAATTATTTAAAGAGGAACAATGTGGAATGGATCTCAAAGTTGAAGTAAACTTGAAAGGATCTATAGCCTTGACCACACTCATAACCTCACCAATCTTGTAAATTTGGGCAGATCCCAAAAATTTAGATTGTAGAAATTTGGAACCAATTTTGAAATTTAGAAACTTGGTTTCTCCCATTTTCACGCCTCTCCCTCCTCAGTTGAGATCTCAATTTCTCAAAACCCACCTAACCAATGTCATTTAATCTCTACACTGCACTTACAAATACATCTCAAATTTGACCCCCATTCCCATTCCATGCTTCTCTGTAATTCTTCCCCCACTTGTTCTTCAAACACACTGTAGAGTGGGAATGGAGTTGCAAGTGGATTTGCATCTTCCACCAAGGTCACAACATCTGGGCATTTCTATGGAACAACACCAACACAAGGATAACTCTTCTCCATTTTTAGCAGGTGAATAGCCCACACCATTGTTGAAATGTGAAGTCAATTTTACTTATTCCAGTAGTGGGTCTTCAAATTGAAAATGGATATAAATGGTAATGTGGAGCGATATAAAGCTTGGTTAGTGGCCAAGGGGTATGCACAAAAATATGGTATCAATTTTGATGAAATCTTTTCACCTATGGTACAATTAAGTACTATTAGAGTTGTTTTGGCTCTTGTTGGTAGTCTTGATTTGGAGTTACAACACTTAGATGTTAAAACAACTTTCTTGCATGGTGATCTTTCTGAAGAAATTTATATGCAACAACCAGAAGGTTTTGAGGAAAAAGGCAAGGAGAATCTAGTATGCAAGTGTTTTGGGGGAAAAAGGATGAAGGGTTAATGTTTTCTTTAGTTTGAATCCTCCTTTCCACAAAACATTCCAAGGGATTTTCAACTGAGTGCCTCACCTATCAAGAGGAGAGTCAGCTATCAGATTTGAGTTGCCACTTGGTTTTCTGTTGGGAAGTTCAGATGTGACCACACAAGTTTTCCAATCAATGCCTTTATGTCCTTAAAACCCTAATTTAAGCAAAACAGTAATCAAATCTATGAATCATGACAAATGCTACAGGAAATAGGCAGAGGGCAAAGAACCTTAACTCACTGTTTTTTGCAGAAGGAAAATGGAGAAATCCGGGACAACGGTGATGGCGCCCTAGTCCAATGCACAACTTTTTATGTATAGTCTTGATCTCCTTCTGACACTGATTTCTGCTATGTCTTATGTTTTTTGTGATCTGAAAATGGAGGACAAGGTTGATGGCTCCCTTGTCCTGAAATGTTGAACAGTGTCCACTTCTTTTTAGATTTAGAATCTTCAATGTCTGCCTTCCTACTCTGCAACTCCACTTTCTCCAAATCTAACACCTGTAACCTGCAATCACAAGGAGTGTGAGAGGGGGTTGTGGTGTTTAGAGGCTTGCCTAGATCAAGTCCCAGAGAGACATTCAAGTCTTTCGAACATTGTTGTCAGAGAGTGCATTCCCTTGGGAGGCAGAGGCAAAAATCAAATGATAATAATGGATAAAGCACAATAAATGATGCCTTGATGGTGAAGCTCTTAGGGAAGGAAGAAGCTCTTCAATGCCATGAGGAGAAGATGTAATCCAACCTGCAAACAAACATAATGACAATGCTATACTCTGCAACACAATGATAATCACAAGTGTGCCAATAGTTCACAATCATAAAGCTTGCTAATGATCTTCTAGTTTACAAATGATAACCTAAACATGCTTATAAATGCAACTATTAAGATTCCCGCCAAGAAATTTGTATTTAAAACTTATGATGTTATCCTGGAGACCAAATAATTGTCACAAAATTGACATTTCAAATTAGGGTAGACCCAAAATAGGGCTGTACTAGGGCGCTAGCGCCCTTGTCCACCCCCTATCTTTGCTCAAAATTCAATAAAGTGCAATCCCCTAGGTCCTAATTGCCACAAGACCCATGGGTTTTCTCATCAGGAGTCTAATTTAATATGCAAAATGCTCTAAATGCAAATCTAAAGACCTAGGAGCTAAACCTTTAGGAAAAAGCCCCCAAGGGTGCATTTTTCTGACATAACATTTAGCCCCCACTTTAATGTATGCATTAAACACAAGTCCAATACATGCATTAAATTAGGTTCACAAACACAACAAACACACCAAGCACAGAGAAGACATGTCAAACACATTGAAGACAATGACATGCATGCAAAACACGAAGAAGACAGTTACATTCATGCAAAACATGGAGAATACAACATTGAAGACACGCAAATCACAGAGAATACAATGAATGCAGTGATTATTTTCTTTTTGATTTTTCCATATGAAATGCAAGATGCAAGTACAAGGAAAGTAAACAAACAAATCCCAAAAGAGTGTAGAGGAGCTCATCGCCATCAGTCTTGCACTTTTTGAGAACAAACACGCCAAACAAAACCCAAGGTGTAGAGGAGTTGTTTACCATTGGTCTTGCACCTTGAGAACAAACACGCCAAACAAATTCCAAAGTGTAGAGGAGCTCATCGCCACCGGTCTTGCACTTTGAGAACAAGCACGCCATACACACACACATTGAAAACATGGAGAAAACACGACAAATAAGCGATGGAGTGTTCCCATTGCTAGGTTCATCACCATATCAGGCACATTACAGGAACACACTGATGATTGGGCTTCACCACAACAACCACTGAAAACACGCTTAAGGGTTGAGTTAGTCACATAATTGCTCCCGCCTCATGATGAGGACTTAAATGATAGGATAATAGAATCTGCTCCGAGAAATACAACATCCCCACCTTGTGATGAGGGCTTGAGATAAAAGGATATGATCGATTTCCTGCCTCTTTAGAGGGATTAAATGATTGATTTGATTGATTTCAGATTGTTCAAACAGGCTTTGCTATGATCTAAAGCAGATAACTTACCTTATATATGCCCCCACCTTAAGCTGGTTGATATCACATACCGATATCAAGCACATTAAGGTAGGAAGAAAACACACAAGGGAACACGAGCTATCACAAAGCCCATGCCCCCTAGAGGTGACATGTACTTTACGATTGCCAAATGTTCCCACAAACACATCCCTACAAGAAAAGTGTTAGTGTCCAAATAATCTTGATAAACAACACTGCATATGATCAACTACGTGAAAGAGCCAAGCAAGGTAATATCCATGATAAACAAAGTGCACGAAGCAGCAATATTGTTAAAGTGCTATTAGCAAGATAAGATAACATCAACATCAACATCAAGATAGAGAAATCACAGAGTGATTCCACTAGCCAAGCATTGGATAGTTTGTTACAACCCCATCGTCATATAGGAAATAAGACTATTTTTTGATTGCTCTCGAAAGGGACACTAGGTCCGCATCAGTATAATATATTTTTTGTCATTCGCCTACTAGATGGAAACACTAGAGGAAGGTAAACAATAAATCAGAGAGCATAACAAGTGTCTTAGGGACAGTCACATAGGAGGGTGCCCCAAATTCACCAACTGCAACGCTATGTTCGTAAGACAACACACAACAATGAAATTAGAGGAGAGCTAATATCAAAGAATGATGACACAAATAGAAGAATGTCACAATAGAGGCGGTCTCCTAGTATCCTTGACCTTACAAGAGAATCAAGGGTCATCTTAGGAGGCCTAACAACACGTAACACATCACAGGGGAAGCACATCACGAGAGATAAAGGGTTAGAGATACTTACATGTAGAGAGGCCCATGCTAGAAGTCATCAACGAGGTCATCATCCTCCCAATATCAAATGCTAGATGAAAGAGGTGTGTAATGTACCAAAGCCCAACTGTTGTTCTTGTTGTCAACTTGTTCGTCTTTAGGATCTTCTTGATTTTTTTCAATGTTAGGTTGAATGTTCTCTTGTTCATTTGTGAGTCATTGGGCATAAGCTTGTCTTCTCCTCCTCCTTTCTTTTTCTATTCTATTCCTTCTTGTCTTGTTGCTTATTTGACCATTGTGTTTTTCCATTGTTTGCACAGTAGAGGAGGAAGCACCATGTTCAAATCTCATTGGTCTTGGTGTAATATTTTGTTGTCGATGAAAGCCTCTCTATCCATTTAAGGATGACGGGGGAGGGACCTCAACATAAATGCCATCTCTCCGTGGACAAGGTGGGTCATGAGACCTTCCCTTATCCACATTTCTCTTGTTAAAAATTTCATGAAAGCCATAATAATCTTGTTTAATACTTGTTTCTTGTTCTTTTCTTATTAGATGCAAAGGAGATTTGGCCACTCAAGCTAATTGTTTTGCTTTGTATTCTCTGTATTCTACGAAAGTTCTATCTCTTCATGGCTCGAGATCTATCTCAAGTTGCAGCCAAAAGTAATTAAGAATAAATTTCTTGTCCTTAGCCGGAGGTTGGTAGTCATTACGACGGATAGTACGGATCTCTCCACGTAAAGAAAATCTAATGCATTTATGAATAGTGGAAGGAACAACATTCATAGATTTAAGCCATGGATGTCCAAGTTTTACATGGAAGAGGTTAGATAAGGGGATTATATCAAATGATTGATCCACAACTTTATCATAGACTAAGACCATTAGAGTTATCTTGCCAATCGGTTTCATGAAAGCTCCATTATGTGTTTTAATTCTCAAATCTGATGGTTCATAAGATTCTTGTGCCATTTCATGTTTAAGGAGGAAATATTCCATGACCACATTTGTCTTGCAATTAGGATCTATGAGTTTTCCATGCACAGGTTGTTCCATTATCTTTACTGTTATATAAAGAGGCCCTTCGATATTTACTATTTCTTTGTCATGAGGTGTGAATGTTATTTCAAGCTTAGGGGCTCTTCTTTTCCAATGAGGCCTAGGAACAAACCTAGCATTATTAGTATGTTAAGAATCCATTGGTAAGTTTTCAAAGGAGTGTCAAATCATATTTTGAAGATCTTCCAAAACTTATGCAACAACAAAATGCAAAAGTGATGTCAAATATGCTCTAAGATACTTGATTTTTTGACTTTTCTCAATGCAAACAAGTGAAAGAACATGTGTTGTAAAGATTTTCAAGAGGGATAGAAAATTATATTCCAAATAAAAGTCTACTAATGCAAGAATACCTTTCACAACATGCTTTTGAAGAAACTCTAGAAAGTCGATAAGCCAAAACCTAATGAAAATATGCAGTTTTTCACCAAATCTTCATGCAAACAAATGAAAGAAGAGGTGTTGTGAAGATTTTCAAGAGGGACATAAAATTATATACCTAAAAATAGTCCACTAATTCAAGAATACCTTTCACAACACACTTTTGAAGCAACTCTAGAGAATCGATAAGTTCAAACCTAGTGAAAATAAGCCAAAATATGCAGTTTTTTACCAAATCTCCATGCAAAAGAGTAGGGAAACGGGTGTTGTAAATAAAATTATGATGGAAATCAACTTATAACAGTAATAACAGCCACTTAATGCCAAAAAATCCATTACAACACGCTTCTAGTGCCTCTCTAGACCAAACCCTAGTGCAAAGATAGCAAAAATATGTCGTTTTCTCCAAAATTTCAATGCAAAAGCCCAAAATAAAGGGTGTTCTAAGGAAATTGAGAAGGGGAAGAAAATGATAAGGCTAATAACAGCCAATTAGTGCAATAAAATCCCTTACAACACACTTGGAGGGAAAATCTAGCAAGATGATAGGCTCAAATCTAGTGAAAAATACAAGTTTTCAAACCCTAGACATGGAATTTCACAAGGAGGCCACTATAATGCAACACTACCATAAGAGATCAGACCTAATGAGTGTTTTTACAAGGTAGTAAAATCTGAGACAATATTTTGACTAAAACTCTAGTTCATGCAAAACTAGGTTTTCACAAAAAATGCAAGATTTCAAGCAAATTTTGACAAATCAAGCATGCAAATGAATTGTAAATGATGAATTTCTATATTTTGGATCAGATATAATATAAATGATAGAAATTAATTTAAATTAGATGCCAATTAATTCAAATTTCACAAAAATGCAAGCTTAATATGCCAATTTTTGCAATTTTTTCATTTTTTTTGTAATTTTTCAAATGCAATATTGAAAATAATGAATTGAATGATGATGAATTTCAAATCTGATTTAAAAATTAGATATGTAATTAATTTCAATTGAATGAATGAAAACTATGTCAAAAATCAAATCCTAGAATGTAATTTTTGTCAATTTTTCCAAATATATCAATTTTTTGTAAGTTTTCAAATGCAATAGAATGAACGAATGCAAATTTGTCAAACAACACTTAGCAAGGTGCCAAGAAGTTCAACAAAACGGGTTCACCAAAATGTTTTGGGGGAAAAAAGATGAAGGGTTAATGTTTTTTTTAGTTTGAATCCTCCTTTCCACAAAACATTCCAAGGGCTTTTCAACCAAGTGCCTTGCTATCAAGAGGAGAGTCAAATATCAGATTTGAGTTTCCACTTGGTTTTCTATTAGGAAGTTCAGATGTGACCACACAAGTTTGCCAATTAATGCCTTTATGTCCTTAAAACCCTAATTTAAGCAAAACAATAATCAAATCTATGAATCACGACTAATGCTACAAGAAGTAGACAAAGGGTAGAGAACCTTAACTCACTGTTTTTCGCAGACATAAAATGGAGAAATCCGGAACAACGGGGATGGCACCCTAGTCTGGTGTACAACTTTTTCCGCACAGTCCTAATCTCCTTCTGACACTGATTTCTGCTATGTCTTCTATTTCATGTGATCTGAAAATGGAGGACAAGGTTGATGGCGCCCTTGTCCCGAAATGTTGAACAGTGTCTGCTTCTTTTTAGATCTAGAATCTTCAATGTCTGCCTTCCTGCTTTGCAACTCCACTTTCTCCAGATCTGACACCTGTAACCTGCAATCACAAGAAGTGTGGGAGGGGGTTGTGGTATTTAGAGGCTTGCCTCGGTCAAGCCCTAGAGAGACATTCAAGTCTTCTGAACATCGTTGTCAAAGAGAGTGCGTGCCCTTGGGAGGCAGAGGCAAAAATTACATGATAATGATTGATAAAGCACAATAAATGATACCTTGATGATGAAGCTCTCATGGAAGGAAGAAGCTCTTCAATGCCATGAGGAGAAGATGTAATCTAACCTGCAAACAAACACAATGACAATGCTATGCTCTGCAACACAATGATAATCACAAGTATGCCAATAGTTCACAATCATAAAGCTTGCTAATGATCTTCCAATTTACAAATGATAACCTAAACATGCTTATATATGCAACTATTAAGATTCCCACCAAGAATTTCGTATTTGAAACTTATGATGTCGGCCTGGAGACCAAATAACGGTCACAAAACTGACATTTCAAATTAGAGAAGACCCAAAATAGGGCTGTACTAGGGCACTTGCACCCTTGTCCACCCCCTGTCTTTGCTCAAAATTCAATAAAGTGCAGCCCCCTAGGTCCTAATTGCCACAAGACCCATGGGTTTTCTCATCGAGAGTCTGATTTAACATGCAAAATCCTCTAAATGCAAATCTAAAGACCTGGGAGCTAAACCTTTAGGAAAAACCCCCAAGGGTGCATTTTTCCAACATAACAGTAGGTTGAACAAATCGTTGTATGGTTTGAAACAGGGACCAAAGTGTTGGTACAAGCGATTTGATTCTTTCATGATGAGTTTGGGTTTTAGTAGATGTAAGGTTGATCATTGTGCCTACTTTAAAAGATATGAAGATGGTAGTTTCACTATTTTGCTTTTGTATGTAGATGATATGTTGGTTTCAGGTCCCAACATGCATAAAATGATCGAGTTAAAAACTCAACTTGCTAGGGAGTTTGAAATGAAGGACTTAGGAAATGCAAATCAGATTCTTGGAATGAGGATACACAAAAACAGAAAGAAAAAAATTTGGTTGTCACAGAAGACTTATGTGGAGAAGATTTTGCAATGCTTCAATATACAAAATGCACAACCAGTTAGTACTCCATTTCCTGCTCATATTAAATTATCTTCAGAACAATGCCCTAGCACATATGTCTTGTGTATCATACTCATCAGTAGTTGGTAGTATTATGTTCGCCATGGTGTGCACCAGACTAGACATTGCACAAACAATGGGAGTAGTCAGTTGTTTCATGGTGAATCGAGGTTGTGATCATTGGATGGCTATAAAGTGGATTATTTGGTATTTGAATGGCACTTCTGATGTTATTTTTTATAGTGGGAGTAGTCTTCAGGGTAATGGATATGTGGATGTAGATTTTAGTGGAGACAGAGATAAGAGAAAATCTACTACAGGTTATGTTTTCTCAGAAAGAAGTTGAATGAAGGTAGGTGACATCCTCCATTTGAAGTGGATTGGCCTTCCTTTGAAGACCCAAACATGGCACCAACAACATCATAACGACCACTGTTACATCCCTAATTTTTGTCTTGCTTTACTTTTACGTTTTACTTGGACATAAGTAAATTTATTGTGATGTTTAGATTGATGACAAGGAAAAACATGGATTTTATTGAATGTCATTTATTAGAATCATAGAAATGATTATGTTATTATTGATTTAATATTTGTATTATGAGATTTGATTTATTAGTTGAATTAATTGAATAATGATGTACTGATCACATATAGTTTGATGACAAGTGAAACAGGATTACAAGTTATTAGATGACTCTTGGAGAAAAGAAGAGAGAGAGTATCTTTCCAGCAGAGATATGGACCTTGGGTTAGACCTCAGGTTACGAGTGATTTATTTGCCAAACTGAGTTATAAGTGTTTAATGGAAATGTGAACCAAGGTGTCGTAAGAGATAAGCTTTGTCTTGTTAGTTTACTTCTGAACCTAATCAACAGGTAGTTGATATTGTTTTCAAAATTTGCTAAGTCGTATTAAGTCGTCTTAGTCATTAATAACGTTAACGACGTCATTTGAGTTTGATTTATAACTATTTATGTTTAACGTAAATATTACAACGTTATTGTAAAATGATTGTCTTATTACTATTATTAAGATATTTGACGTGTTATAAATGATTCGTAAATGTTAAGACATTTCTGTTGAAGTTATTAATATGTGATTATTGTCGACGGATTATGATGGGGAGACAAGCTCAACCCAATCATGATATCTGTATCCCATGGATTAATAATATCTTATTATTGAATAAACTATATCTACCTAATGTAATAGGTGAAGATATGAGGATTATAATTGATGTAATCAATATATATAGATGCCTTTGCATCGTAAGAGGATAATACCTCTTAATGAGTTGATGACATTAAGGGAACCGTAAGCTAAAATATAGTAGAGTCTTTATAATTGTTAGTAGTGGATCGAACCACATGTAATAGTGGATCGAATCACATGTATTGATCATTAAAAGATCAGTTTTCTATTTCTTTGAGTGTCGACCTCATCCTTATAGGGATGACTGTGTTTATGAACCACCCAACCAATTAAACCAATTAGCGGCCTTCCACAATTGACATGTGGACTTTTGCTTAAAAAATAATTTTAGTTTACAACTGAGTCACCAAGGACTGTTAAGAGGTCTTTAAGTTTGCAACTAAATTACTGTTAAGGGGGGAATTAAGGTAATTCTCAAGGAGTCGTGCCTGGGAGATATAATGAGTAACGACTCAGCTAAGCATGCAGTCTAAAGGATTAAGTTAAGAATATGGAGAACATAGAATACAGAGGCAGGGAGGATTGAATATATGCAGAGAAGTTTAGAGAGGGAATATGCAATCTAGAAGCATCAACCCTGTGTCTAGTTTGCATATCTCAGCCAACTAAAGTTTGTCCATTGTCAGGTATTTCTCAGTTCATGCAAATCATGAGATAATCGAATAGATCTTTTAGTTTGAACATTGCTGTATCATGGGTGATTATAAGAGTTTGCCAATAAGGTTAAACCTTCTGTATTTGTGGTGTAACAGTCAAAAACTATAATATAGCAACAATAGGAAAATGCAGTTAACATTCTAAGTAAACTATGTTGATCTATCTCCATGATCGATGAGGTTAATGAATGCAAATCATTTGGTTGATTCTTGGTAAATCAAGTGAGTAGTATGTTACAGTATGCTACATCGACCATTTGTTGTTTTGTTTATAGTTCAATAATCATATTAATGCATTGAATAGAGGATAAGAGACCATCTTAGTAAGAGACTATCATGACTGTTATTAGCTTTGAAAACAGTTCTCTAATCAAATAAGTTTGTAACAAGTCATTGGAATGATTGTGAGATATCCAAAACATTAGGCTCTCGAATGAATGAACTTTGTTTTCATATTCTCAACTTGAACTGTATAGTATTGAAGTTATATCGATTTAACATATTGTATTGTATAGATTATATATATGCATCACGAATAGTGTTATCTACCAAGAGAACTAGAATCATATGAATTGTTAGTAAACTTTTGTATCATATCTAAAGATAGTAACTTAGAGTTGCTAAGGAAAATGGAATAAGGTTATTATGAGAATCCCATTTAAGACTATTTGTCATTGTTGTTCATAAAGAGATCTAACACAATGGAATAGGCTAAGTATACTAGAGAATGACCTTGTAAAGATATTTATACATAAGGTAAGTTTTGTTTATAAACATTATCAAAGTTATTCTACGTTCCTTTCTATAGGAGACATTATCTATTTAAGAACTATAGTATTCTTAACCTTGGTTAAATCAAGGGTTATTTGCCAATCTAGAACTCCTAGAAATAAGATATGTTCTATTGTTATATCATATTAAGAAAGGATATTAGGGTAACCCTAGAGTCGATTATCAACCAATGGAATGGTTATGTCATATAAACTTATTTAAGTCTAAAAGTATTATTATTATGACTCATGGATTAAACTAATTCATGACTAAGTTAAGTAAGAGTTTAAACTGCGAGAATATGACAGTATCCAAGTTGAGTAGGGGTGGGTGAACACATCGACTACATTCATTATGAACGATATTAATATTAAAAACTTTGGCCAAAGTAATGCATTTGTTTTCTACGTGCATTGTTGGTTCACTGTATCTAGATTACTCATCCTATCAAAAATCATACTTAGCTAGAGGGTATCTAGGGTTGTATGGTTGATATAGTTGAGTAGAATACAACACTATGTACTCAGGAAAGGCAAATTACCACTGGTCACCTAAGGTCTATATTCCTTGTGAAGGGCAGGACCACTTCCTATGTGGAAGATGTGTGGGAGACCGCCGGTCTGTGGTTGGAGGTAAATCACTGGAAAGATGCTCTCTCTCCAAGCAGGAAACATGCCAGGACTTGTGATAAAGATGTCAGATATTCAGATGCAGTATTTATTCCAAATTTGTATATGTAATGGTTTTACATTTGTAAACATTGTAAATGAAAAGACAATATGGGTATATTGTATTTTGTAAAAAGAAATCTTGTAATTGTAGTTACTTGATTATTTGTTGAATAAAAAGAAAATTTTTCTCTATCTCATTTTTACCTTGTTGAATTACTTTATGGTAAATCTTCTAGTTTTACTATGTTAATCAAACGTGGATGTTACAACCACCTTCGAACAAAGGTCCCTTGTATTAAAAAAATAATTAATCTTTTTAATAGCCGACTTTCGTTTGAAGGTACAACTGACCCTTTTTTAAATGTTTTAATTTTTTCCTATTGCACATAAATAGGAAGTTGTTTTTTCATTTTTTTAAAATCAATATAACAAGATAAATTCGCATTTTTGTTCTGCATTGGAGGAGAAAATCTTTGAGAGAAAAATTTTCAAGTCATGTTTTACAAAGAAGGAGATGGGAAACAAAAAGAAAAGACACAATAAGAGTGCATGAAAGCATTCCATAGAAAAGACATAAAGATTAAGTGAAGAAAGATTGCAAAAATATTATAAACTAAAACAAGGTATGCATCTTTTCTTTTCTATTTAATTTAGGTCATTTGATTTATGCTTAAATATATACACATTAATGAATCATGTAATAGGATGTCATTTAATCTAGGTCACTTGATTTATTCTTAAATATACACATTGATTTCATGTAACTAGGATGTCATTTAGTTTAAGTCATTCCTCTCTCTCTCTCTCAGGTTGCCCACTCTCTTTACCTCTACCTCTCCCTCTCTCCCTCCCTAGCTATCTCTCTCCCTCTCTAACTCTCCATATCCCTCTCCCTCTCTCCAACCTTCTCTCTCTTCTTCCTTTTATACTATTTTTCTCACCTCTATCTTTAACAAGTGGGTTATGTGTTAGTAAACCTAGGAAGTGTGTCATGCTTCTAATCCAAGAATTACCAAAAGGAACCTCTTGCTTGTGCTAGCTTAGATTTTGTCACCATATTTTATAGTTGAACCTCTAACTTACTAGATTAATTATGTTATAAGCTAGAACTCCATTTAGAGCCAAAGGTTGGTCCTTAAAATTCTAGTCTCATCCTTCTTTTCATTAGTTGCACTAACTTGGAGATCTCTATTTCTTTTATCTCATTTGATTTTCCTTGAATTCATTGAGCTTAATGAACTTCGCTACCTTGAATCCATGGTGAGGTTTCTCTTCGCTTTAATCTTAGGCCTATTTTGCTACATTATGTTACTACTTATATAAGCCCTATCTTTTCTTTACAAGTATTCTTATTTCATTTTGATTATATATTCCAACAAATGATTGCAGTACAGTCCATATTGATGGAAATCACCCTTATAGGAGATTTCATATATATCAAATTGTACATCTTACTTACACACTTATCCTAAATGGTATAACTACCTACATCTTACTTAGATTAAATGTCACTTGTGCATGAGGATATATATCACTTGCGGTCATAAATATTAGTTATTACATATATATATTAATTTATAGTAATTTGGATTGAGAATCGTGCACCAATTATATTCAAAATAAAGTAAGAATTACAACCTTGTGATCAAGCAGACCACATCAAAATATTTGTGGATTATAGCAATCCAAAAACTTATAGTTTCACTAATATATACAGACATTTTTAAGATTTAAAACATAAGTATATATTAGAGAGATACAAAATTCATAGGGACCCTGAAATCCATGATGTTAACACTGTATTACTATAATGTTCAATAAACTTTTGATCCAAATCACTCTATTCCCTTTCCTCTAATGGAGATTTGCCCTAGTTACCACTGGCTGCATCTATTTCCATGTCAACCATTGCAAATCTTTGCCACTGAGCCATGGAATCTTCTTCTTAATCTTTAAATTGATTGTAAAAACCTTGACTGTAATCCAATTCTGAGTCTTTTTCTCTTTGTCTTTTCATTTCATTCCAAAGGTCTTCTCCCCTATCTCTAAGTTGTGCCCAGTCTTGTATCATCTTATTTTTTAAGTTGTCATAATCCTTATTAGGTGAATTGCCCCCTTGATAAGTACTAGTGCTGAAGTTTTGAGACACAATCTCCCACTGTTTATCTAATTCATTTTTTGCCAGGTCTTTTTGTAATTTCTTGCAGTATACTTCCTGAAAATTAGTGTACAAGTTATAAAATCTTAGATCAAACTTTTTCATTTTCCCTACACGATAATCTGATTCTTTGATATCTTCTTTGTGAAACATAGCTCCAGTCTCCATTAGTTCTTTGAATTTATCAATTGACATTTTCATTGTTATGACCACCTGCTCAAAAAAGTTATAATTTGTGAGATTGAAGAAAATCCCAGTGAGTTGCCTTTCCCTACCTTGGAAACATTCCTCGTTCCTTTTTTTCCAAATAAACCATAAAATCTCAGTAGACAGAATAAGCCAAAATGAGTTATGATTTTTCTTCAAGGTATCTACACGACCACAAATAATTTATTTCTTATTTGCATGTATAGAGGGACTCCATTGAGAAATATTACCCATAAAAAATGCCACACTCTTTTAACAAACAAACAATAAAAAAAATGTGGGCTATAGACTCCTTAACATTACACATTGGGCACCAGACATCACCAACACCAAGACAAAGTTTATTGAGGATGAGCAGCCATTTAAAACAAGATTTTTTTGGTTCAAGAATATTAGACTAGTTCCAGTTGAGGTTATTTGATAAGGAATCTAGGCTTAGAATGTCACCCCAGGTTGCAGTGATGTGCTGGAAAATTTCCTGCAAGTTAGAGAGCATATTATAAATCAACTTGGGCTTTGTTAACACTAGATTGTTTCCATCTGACCAATGCATCTTGTCTACATCTTCTTCCTCTTTGATGACCACCCCTGATTGAAACTTACAAAGCATGGTTTTGAACAAGGTTGAGAAGGTTCTGAATTGTTTGTCACTTATCTGAAACTCCTCTTTAATTTCACTCCATTTTTTGGATATCCATCTTTAAATAGATCAGTGAGTTTTGAAATCTTGATTGAGTTGAGCTTCTAGGCAGAGCAACCCTGTAGTAAGGCTAAAGGTTTATTTTTGTGTTTGATGTTCCACCAAATTGCTCTTTGACCCCATAAGCAATGGTTATTAAAATCAATAGTTGCCCTATCTAGGATAAACAACTTGACTTGCTCCCATGCTCTCCAAATGCTTTTGAAGATAGCAGATCCCCTAGGTTTAACATTGAAATCCCCAAACAGAGTATCGTGGAGATGCAATTTACCCCAAGATTTCTTTTTCATTGGGACAACATTTAAAATACTTGATCTTATTAACACCTTCCAAGGCTCTTCACCTACCATAGAATTGATAATCCATTGGGTTGTTAGGGCAAGACCATGGAGCCTCAAATCTTTAAGCCCCAGACCCCCCAATTCTTTGTTCATGTAGCAGCACCTCCACTTAACTAAGTGTTTTTTTGTTTTACCCTTTCCATCTAACCACAAAAAACTCCTTAATAACTTATGAATTAAATCAAATTGATAATTGGCAAAAAGCCACATGGAAGAGTAGTAGATTGAATAGGCTGACAAGATTTTTTGACAAACCTGAGCTCTGCTAGCGAATCATAGATGCAATCTGTTCCAATTTTTGTAAACAATCAGTCCCACATAAGTTTCAATGAAGGGTTAATAGCAAATGGGATTCCAAGGAATCTAACCATCACCCTCGGACCCTCCCATTGCCATTTATTAAGATCAAGCCAATCTGGAGCAGCAGGGTCCCATGACAAGAGAATAGATTTAGAGGGGGAGATCTTTGCCCCAGAAGCCAAACAGAAGATATCAAGTCTATGTTCTAGTCTTTCAAATTCTAGATTATTTATCTTGGGAAAAAGGGCAGTATCATCTGCAAACTAAACATTGAGTAGTTTCTCACTGTTGGGTAAATAGATACCTTGTAAATTTCCTTGAATGCATTCTGTTCTCAAGAGAAAATATAAAGATTTTGATGCAATTACAAATAATGAGGGACCAAGGGGGCATCCATGACAAATTGACCTCCCCATACCAAAAGGAGTAGACAATTCCCCGTTAACTTCCACTTGGGCTGAGGCATCTCTAAACAACATCATGACCATATTGCAAAATTTACTAGGAAATCCTATAACCTTAAGAATTTTAAATATAAAAGACCATTCAACCTGATCATAAGCTTTTTCAAAATCCAAAAGAAGAATTCCAGCATTTTGATTGGAATCCTTAGCCCATTGTAGTTCTTCCCAACTTGTAATCAAGTTCTCAAGAATGTATCTGCTTTTAATAAAACTTGTTTGAGTGGAGCTTATTATCTCTGGCATAATATCTCTAACTCTTAATGCAAGCACGTTAGCAATAATTTTGTAGGAGACATTCAATAAGGTTATGGGCCTCCAATTTTTGATAAGTGTCTTATCTCCTTCCTTGGGAAGGAGCTTGATAATGCCTTTGTTAATATCTCCTCCCAAGGAGCCTTTGTAAATAGACTCATTATACAACTCAAACAGGTCATCTACTTTCCATTCTAAGTTAGCCTTATAGAATTCCACCGAGAGGCCATCTGCACTAGGGGATTTCCCATTCTTCATAGATTTAATTGTTGTCTCAATTTCATCTTTTGAGATTTCTTTGTCAAGTTGTCTTTTCATCTCATCATTTACCTTTTCCTTGCAAATTCTTTCACATAGCTCCTGAGCCTCTTTGCAACCATCTTTGGAATCTTCTGCTTTAAATAAATTGACATAGAAATTTTTAAAGGCATTCAGAATATCTTTTTGGTTGTTAAAGGTGACTCCATTCTCAATAATAACTCCTATGTTCTCCTTGATGTTTTGAGATTTAAGGAGATTAAAAAGGTATTTTGAACCTTTCTCCCCATCTAATTCTAACCAGTTCAGTTTGGCCCTGATCTTTGCACTTTGAGCTTTCCTAATTTTCACCTTTCTTAGTTTGTGTTTGATTTCCCCTAGGCTTTCTACTAGATTTTCCTTATTGGGATTAGCTTGGACTAGTTCTTCAATTCTAAGATATTCTTCTTGCAAGAAAAGCTCCTCTTTTTTCCTGTCTAGCGCATACTTTTTTCCAACAATTTGAAAAATAGCCTTACAAGCATCAACCAATCTATTCCAATAAACAGAGGCTTCTTTATTCTTATACTATGATTTACAGATATTTCTAAGTGTTTTGATACCATTTAGACTATCTTGATCATTAAGAAGCTCATAGTTTAGTTTGAAGGAGGTAACCTTCTTTCTTTTGATATTTTCTTCCTGGTTCTTGATTTGTATCACAATTTTGATAGGATGGTGATATGAGAGAGGGTTTAGAATGACTTACACTTTGTTTGCATCTTTTATGGGATGGATCAAGAAAGTATTTTTGTCTAAGTAAAATCTATCCAATCTACAATGAATTCTTTTGCTTGCTTTTTGACAATTGGACCAGGAGAACCATATTCCACTGTTGTTCCTCTTTTCACCTTCTAGTGGGTCAAACGAGTTCATAGATTTTTTTAACCTCTGCCAGAAAATTTTTTCATTACCTTTCCACACCATGGGGTTATCTCCCTGTTTATCTTCTAAATGTTAAATCATATTAAAATCTCCCCCAAACACCCAAGGTTCCCTCAGTAACTCAGTGGTCATCCATTTCCATAATTCTACTCTGTTATAATATTCATTAGGGGCATAGATTGAACAAAGACCAATAGTCATCCATTTCAAATCTAAAGTGATCCAGATACATCTATTGCATGGGGAGTGTCATGAGATTTGGATAAGCTTTTCCCATTTCTTGTTGAGAAAAATAGCATTACCCCCTGCCCCTTGCATGGTTAGTAGTGAAAGAAACAACATCTCTCCAGATGGAATGCAAAGTATTTTCCATCATAAAACCTATTGCATTGATTTCTTGGAGGAACAGGATGTCCATATTTTTATTTTTATTACATAAGTCTCTCACTGCATATTTCCTTTCAGAAGATTCTAATCCTCTGACGTTCTAGCTAAAGCATTGTAAAAAATTCATAAAAGATTAGTAACAGAGGCTATCTTTACCCTTGACCAGAAAAGCCACAGATTAAGGCTTTTCATCTTTGCCTTTTTTACCCGGTTTAACTGAGCTATTTGTTCTTCTCATATTGTTTCTTTTCTTGTTTTCCTCTTCTGAGGACTTAATGTCAAGGGTTACTTTCTTCCCTTCAACCAAAGCTTTATTATGGATTACATCTTTCATAGACAAAGCAATCCTACTACCCTATTTTTGGAGGTCAACTGCTAACCTTAGGGGATCTACCTCTTTAGTCTTGATGAATTCATTCTTAAGCATGTCCAACTTCTTTCTTTGGCCAGCTACCTCCCTAAGTTTGTCTAGGGCTAGCCACTGAGCATTTTCCTTCTTTCTTACTATGATAAATCCATCTTCAAAAGGGATGTCTGGTTTATTAACCTCTGAGGGCTTATCTTGATCTTTCATAGGCAGTTCAAGCTCATCATATTTTTCTAAATTAATAGAGTTTGTTGTTGGTTGAGTCTCCTCAATTTGGGAGATAAGAGCTGGATCTTCATCCATTGAGTCCATTTCCCCCAACTCATCCGCAGAGAAGAGGCTTAGATTTTCATCTTGGGTGCTATCAGAGTCACCAACAACTTGGTGCTCACTATCAAAAACTATGGAGGGCAACCCTCCACAACTATTCAAATTGAATTCATCAATTTTTTCACTTGATTTCCCCTTTACTTGTTTGGGGCTAGGGTCATGTACTGTGTGTGCCCTAGAATTCTCCATGGGGTGGTTCCCAAAGTTCGAAGCCACATTTTCTGGAAGGTCATTAGAGTTTTTTTCTTTAGTTTCAAATGCTAGATTATCTTTTTTGTATCTCCTATTTATAGTAGGATAATCCTTCCTTTGATGGTCATCCATCTTACATAAGAAACAAGAATTGAGCCTGCCTAGCCCAACAAAATCACATTGCACAGATTTATCTTCCTAGTTTATCTCCAAAATTTCTGGTATTTGAATTCAAGTATATAATGCAACAAGTAATCTTGCATCCAGATGTGGTAACTTAGACCTAGTTTCATCTACTTTTATAATTTTCCCAAAGGGTTTTATAATATGTGGTAAGAAGCACCAAAATTGAACAGGGAGATTTTTGATAAGCACCCATCTAGGTATAGAACAAAACTGAATCTCATTGTGTGTCATGTTTGGTGCCCAAGGAAATGCTTTGAAAAGTGTAGGCCTAATATTCTAATAATCTTTTTCTACCACTCTCTTTTACATGTTGTGGCTCTTGAAGAAAATAACAAAAATTCCGGTTTGAACCATTCTACAGAATAAAAAATGGATGCTAAATTTCTTTCCCCAAATAGATATTAACCAATTATCAAAAAATCTTCTTGAAGGCATTTTTTCAATGTTTATGCATGTAAAGAATACAGCTATATTCTTTAATCTAGATTCTTCATTTTTAACTGCATTGAGCATATCACCATTAGGACACAAGGAGATTTTCCTAGGCCGGGCACATAACTCACCTTGAAGTTGCTTGTTAGCCTTGCCTCTTTCTCTCCTCTCCGCGGTGAGTCCATTGATGTCTTCGAGTGCATAGTTGATCTCAAAGTCTGCATTTTCGAGCAGAGTTTCGACATTTTTTGCTCTCAGAACTTCTCTATAAGACTTCATTTGATCGTGTTGAAAAATATCATCTACCCCAGACTTATTTTCCATTGTGCCTTCAATGCCGACATTAACTCTGAAGCACTTCCAAGTACAACCTTCATTAGGAAAAACACATCAAAGTACCTGGGTGACACCAAGGTGATGAGAACATCGGGAGGGTAGGGAAAAGGGGGTCGCCTAATATGAAAAAATTAAACCAAGACAGGAAAAAGAAAAGAAAAGCTGACAACTTGTGTTACAAAGGAAATCAATAAAACAAAATGCACCACCTTGACTCCTAAGCCAATGCCAATAATATGCTTGAGATACATGTAATTTATCTAAGAAAACAAAGAACACAGAACGTTTCCAATGCAGGGAAGGAACCACAAGCAAGATATACACAAAGGATTTCAAAGATACCCTTGTGCACCCTCTGGGATTCCTCTGCTCTCTGATCCACATTTATAGTAATTTGATATGGAGGCTCTTTAAAATATATCAAGACTTAAGTAGTTAAATTATAAGTTTTCTTTAATATCTATTTCGTTGATGTGTGATGTTTCGAGAGCTTATTATTTAAATTAAATATTATAAATTTTTCTCTTGTATATATGACTTGTGTGTACCTGGATTGAACATACAGAAACTGAAGTCGATCCAAATTTAGATACTGGAGCAAATGAGGCTAAAGAACACACAGTTGATTTTAGCCCAAAGGAGGCCCAAGTGCAAACAATGGATATTGGAGAGGGGTCAGGATCGCTTCCGTCGACTATGGATGAGTATGAATCTAGCTAAAGAGGTGAAGAGAAAAAATTCTTATAGAAATTTAGATCATTTACTTGAAATGGATATGGAGAAATTGAAACTTTATACTGAACAACCTAGACAAACTACTAGGAGGTCAATGAATAAAACTATAAAGGAAATAATTGCTCATTTCAATAATCTTGATACACTTGAGTGAACCCAATTGTTATCAATTGTACTTCTTAGTAATGAGCTAAATGAGCCATTACAATTGTTGGGTGTAGATTTGTCATTGAAAAAGGGGAAAGGTTCACACCTAGAAAAAGATATTGTTGAAAATGTTAAAAAAGGTTTGGCTTCCATTGGGAAACAATCTCGATCTGCGGATAAGTCCATTTCAAGAAGAGTGGTGTTGACATCTACTTTAAGTTAAAAAATTCAAAAAAAAAAAACAATTGTCTTCAATTTTAACTAAGATTGGTTTAAGTAGAAAGACATTAACACAGTATGTGAAAATGAGAAAATTATTGGATTATAGTACCTCAGAAAGCAATTGGGCGGTTATGTGTAGAGCTCCTCGATCTTACATGATTCAAGATGTTGTTAGGAACATGATCTCAACCTTTTGGAATGATCATACTCGTCCTTCATCAAATAGTAGAGATGTTATCAAACACAGAACTTGGCCCAATAGTCATGATCTACATACAAAACATTGGTTAGACAACACAACATGAGATGTATGTGATGTTTTGTAATTCAAATCCTCATATAAAGATTGGGCAAACATTGTTTGCAAGGTTAAGGCCATATTATGTGAAGACAAACAAGGTTTTTGAAACTTGTTGTCATTATCATATTGAATTTGATCTCTACTATCATGTGTTTCAAAAGATTAGAGAAGATACTGATGGTTTTGTAAATGCAGGGAAGTCAGTTCATAGCATCCATCTTATGTGATAAATCAGATGATGATAATGCAATTGGTCAAATAAACTGCATAAAAGGACTTTGTGAAACATGTGGAAATTTAGCTAAAATGCATTTGAGAAATGAAGATATCGACCCAACAAAGTTGGTAAATTGCAAGAGTTACAAGTACATAAAGTTTCAAACAGAAAATGCTAAAGAATCCACAAGGTTAGATTATGTAGAAGAGGAGATACCTATTGGAACATTTATGGAAATTTTTTGTAAATTGATACAACTATACATACATCATGCTTTTTTTGCTAAGTGGAAAGGACAATAGTTTCAAACATTAAGAGATACTTTTCCACTTGGAATAGTTTTATCAGTAGTCGACTTTGCAGAAAATTACTCTTTTGTACATCAAAAAGATATTCAATCACAATATTACTTTTCAGAGCAGATCACTATTATGGTGCATGTGTGTTATTGGCATGCACAATTAGATTTGGATGGTGTTGATAGTACATTTGAAGCACGAGTCATTAAGAAAGAATATCACTTTTATATTAGTGATGATAAAGAGCATGCCACACATTTTGTAGAACATTGCTTTAAGAAGTTTTTTGACTATTTGGCAAGCAGACATGTAAAAATTGAAAAAAATTTTGTATTGTCAAATGGATGCACGCATCACAATTCAAATCGTCAAGGCCATTTTATGCACTATGTAGATATCATCGAAATGACAATATACCACATTTTTTTGAGTTTCTTTGAGAGTGGGCATGGAAAGGGTGCACATGATGGTGCAGGAGCTTGCATCAAATGTGCTCTAAGAAAGCATCAAATGAATTATGGAAGAGATCATATAAAAGATGCACATGATGTTCTAGAATGGTGTAAGATACACTTTGCATCAAATGAGGTTGGCACACCTTCAGGAACAAACCAATACATTCCACATAGAGTGTTTTAGGAGATATCAAGTATGTATTGTTTGAAAATTTAATACTTGACATATATTCATATATCATGTGTACATGAGTTTGGTTATTTTAGTTTGAATTTAAATATTTCTATTATATTTATAATGTACAATATAATAAATTTGTAGGTGTGGATAGAAGATCAATGCATGGATGCAAGAGGGTAGAGAAAACACGATCTTTACATTGTGTCATGAGTACAGATAGCCAAACATGGACGTTACACACTAGGGATTACTCTTGTTTTTGTTATAAGTGCATGTTGGGAGATTTGAGAATTGTAAGAACCAACAACGTGGATATGTCAGTGGATAGAATTTGGTGCCACTAGTTGTTGTCAACACATACAACGAAGATGAGGATGAAAGCTTTGAAGACATTCCTTTGATTTGAATTGATTATGACCATATTTTAGGATTGATTAAAAAAGGCATGTGTACATATATATAATTTATATATGGTATCTCTAAATTTTTAATTACAAAATTTCCATGTAAATTTGGTGCAGGAGATGTTTTGCAGTCATAGCAGAGGCTAGAAATATAGAAGACATTAGTTACTATTTATTGCATTGCACAAAAGAGAGGTAGAAGCTAATAAAGCCAGAAACAAGTGATGGAATGTTGTTTCCCATAGGTTTAACTTTATAATATATTTAAAATTTGAATTTGTTATGTATGTCAAGTACCTTGAGTTTTTTTTTTTTTTTTAAATGCGCCTGGTAAACTTTTTAACGTGACCGGCGACGCTGGTGCGACACGCCCTCCGGCTCCACGCGAATGCTTTTGCCCGGAGCAATGAACTGGTGAGGCCACAACTGGGGGACCTCATCCCCTAGGAAGAACACTTCAAACCCGCGAGCTCATTGGCCCAGCGAAGGCGTAAAGCCTTGCGAGCTCGTTGGCCAAGCGGGGGTTTGAACTCTGGTGGCCGCCACTACATCCTGAGCGACTTAACCACCGAACCATGCCATCATCGGCGTCAAGTACCTTGAGTTATTTAAACATTCAATTTATATTTTTATTATATGTCATGTCTTACCTCAATGAAAATGCTATACATGAACTATGCAGGTTACATTTACCTTGAAAATGTTATGTCTTACCATGGAATGTTGTTTCCTACAGGTTCAGTTGTAGTGCAAGGGACATATCTAAAACAAGTCAAGATTGTTCAACATGGGATTCACTTTATTGATTATCAACTTGAGAACAAGGTATATCAGTATAGCCACCTAGTAATTGCTACCGCCCTATCTCTTCATTCAGTTCCACATGCATGTGGATATCATAAGTGGAGACTAGATAGTGATGATCATCAGAGAATATTACATGTGATTGAAGAGCGAGCTGAACCACTTGATGTGGTATGAAAAATATGGACAAGAACAAGTACAATTCATTTTGAAGACCTAAATTCACTATCTATCTATGTTTATGTATTAATTGCTTTAAAATTTTTACTTGAATCATAGTAGACTATTTGTGCTTCCTCCACCCACTTAAAATAATAGACATTTTTGCATATAACATCTAGATATTATGAGTCCCAATCTTGCTTTGTTCCTTGAGCTAGTTTGTTGCTGTGTCCAACAATTTTTAATTAGACTGTAGAAAGGTTTAAAAAATAAGTAGGTACATGTCTTTTTAACAAACTCAATTTTTATCCTTAAATGTTTAGTAGATAAATAATTTAAAAAACATGTATATTGTATCCTAATAGCTTCTAGTATCATAGATGAGATACCCCAAATCTCCCGTGTGTTTAAACAACTTGCTCTAGATCAGATGTTGTTTTTGCATATCCTAATAGGTATTCGGTTTTTAAATTCTAGTTTCTAGAGCAACAAATTTCATTTTTTTAAACAACTTTCTACATGCTTTTGTGAACTTCCAAACTAAATTTGAGGAGTCCCACAAGCTAAGATTTCATGTGATACTTGACAGTAAATGGCTCAAGTCAAATGGAACACCCAAGAATTTTTAGTATTTAATGATATTTATTTTAAAATTATTTTTCATTCCTTGTGTTAAGAGGAAGAGTATACTAGAGTGGAAGAACTGTTCAGGCCAAGATGAATAGAAATTAGGTGCCACACATTAGTTATCAAGATAAGTCCCTTTTAAGTTATTTTTCCCCTTGTGATTTATTGTGGCCCATGACTAAATTTGCAATCCAGAATTAAGATAAGAGAGGATGTAGGATGCCACTGATTTGATAGATAGGCTTGTTGAGACAGGTGCTACAATAAAGTCTTGAAGGATGATGGATGGGGGGTTGTTGGTAGAAGTCTTCCTAAGTATAGAGTTTAAGGCTATCTATTATGATTCTAACTTTTCTTTTTTGAATTGAGGGCATTGAGTTGGCTAAATGCCCAAAGTTCTTTCATTGTTATTTTGAACCTCATGATAATTAGACAAAGTTCTCTAGCACATTGATGATTTCCAATTGCTTTGTAGTGTAGGTTATCCTAGTATTGTTAACTTTTTCTTTTGTATTTTTGTCATTGTTTGCTTTCTTTGCTTTTTTTTTTTGCTTTCTTAGGTGTCGTAAGTGGAGACTAGATAGTGATGATCATCAGAGAATATTACATGTGATTGAAGAGCGAGCTGAACCACTTGATGTGGTATGAAAAATATGGACAAGAACTTACAGTTCATTTTGAAGACCTAAATTCACTATCTATCTATGTTCATGTATTAATTGTTTTAAAATTTATGTAAGTTAAATTAATAGTTCTTTCATTGAACAAATTTTAATTTCAACATGTGGTTCTTAACAAATGAGAGCTATATACATATTTAGTCTACTTTTATTTATGACTAGTTTTTGCTGAAAGGAAATCTTTCAAGTTATTGAACTTCACACAATATCTTTCAGATTAAGAAATTGCTTGTTATAGTTTGAAATTTCCAAAAATACAACTTAGATCCATAAATTATTCAAGTATATTTTCATCTATCTATATATATATATTCATTAAGTTATAGTTCAATAAATTATTACATGAGTTAATTAAATTATTCTATCCAATGCGATTACATGTATTCCAATCTATTATTTAAACATATTTTTATTTAGTAGATCTATAACTTTCATACATGCATGTGCATCCAATGTATATAAATGAAGTTCATGTCCACAATCTAACATACATGAACTAGATATGTTTAATAAAACAACACACACACACACATGAGCTCCATAATTTCAAACATTTAAATGAACCACAATCAAACATAAATGAACCATGTAATCTTGAACATATAATATTATCTAAGTGGATGTACATCCACAAATGTATTGAATCAAATGTATAAATGTCAAAAAATTTATCATATACAAACATAATGTTTAGTCCATGTATTTATACATGTATCATCAAACATAAATTTGTCCACAAATATATATAGATCATCAAACATATAAATGTACATAAATGTATTGAATCAAACATGTAATCAATTCCATAAATGTATCATCATTTAACATAAATCATGTCCACAAAATTATCATCAAACATGCAAATGTCTACAAACATGTCCATAAATATATATATCATCAAACACGTGCAAATGTAGATAGAAATGTCCACAAACATACATATCACATGTCAAATGTAATGTATGCAAATGTCTATGTAAACATGTCCATAAATATATATCATCAAACATGTGCAAATGTATAGATAGAAATGTCTGAAAATATGTAGATCATGTATGTCAAGTGTAATGTATGTAAATGTCTACAATTATCTAGAGAAATGTCCAGAAATGTCTAGGTAGTGTTGGTAGCCTGGTCATCATGTCGGCTGCACCACGAGTCAAATGATCCTTTGAGTGAGAATCCTGCTCCGATGCATGTGCCGAGCCCTGGAGATAGTACAACACATGTACATAAAAGTATATTATGCTAAATTAGAATAATGTTAAATATATATGTACATGCATGTACAAATTATATGCAAATATAAGTACATGATTTAAAAATTTAAAACTCACCTGGCTACTAACATTACTAGCATCAACTGAATCATGCCTGCATACATGCTCCATCCCCAGACTAGGTGTAACATGAGCTAACCCCTACAATAATAATAATAATAATAAATGTATAAATTAGGACTCTATCTAGCAAAGTAAAACTTAATTTAATTTAAGTTCTTTTAAATCACATGCATACACATACACTTGTACATACTTGTGTATCAGGAGGTGCAGGATCTGTTGCAATGATCATATCTGATGCCAACTCATCTATATCATGAGTCTCCTTGGCTAGCTCTAGTAATGATGAGTGAAGTGGATTATGTAGGTGAGTTGGCATTGAAGAGCCTGAATATAGAAGCATATCTACATAATCTGATGATCCCATCTACAATTGCAACTCCTCAAGTGAATCTAGGCAGGGCTGGGATGTTTGATGCTCAACACTCGTAGGAGGGGTAGGTGTATTTGACTCTGCAGCAGTTGAATGATCTGTGGGTGGATCAAGATGTGGACCACCAGAGTGATGAGAAGGTCTTGTGGCCTGGTTGGATTGTGACCCCTGTGAATGACAAGATCTACCCACATGTCCTTTAACCTCATGTAAAGGGATCCCAAGCTCTGATGCAATGAAAGCATATGACTCCAATAAGTCCTCAGATAAACAACTCGCTATACTCCAAAGCATATGGTCTCTTGTAAGACCATCTATGTCTACGGGTGAAGGGACACCCACGATAGCATAAGGATCAGTAGCATGATCTGATGGTCTAGATTGTCCAGGATAACTCATCAAATATCTGCCCACATGATCAGAAGATATCCTAGATGTCGCAACTGCAATGTCACCAATGCTGTCAATTGCTTCCCTTTAGGAAGAAATGACAACCTGATCAATAATAGGGGCCAGGGCTAGAAAGATAGCAGACAACCTCTCCCCAACCAAGGCCCTATAAGATGGAGTCTGTCGATCTGCTCGATGATAACCATCTCTATCAGCAACCCTACCCCGCCCCTGACCAAAATATGGTGGTAGATCCAAGTAGTTGACCTTGTGATGCAAAGCAAGGTGACATGGTCTTCAACTTTCCAATAAACCAATCTGCAAGTTTCAAAAACTTAGAGTTATGTATATCATTCAATGACCCCCCTTGTGCTTTGTAGCCCTCCTAATTAGGTTTTTTCAACATAACTTCTGAATGAGGCCTCTGACCCACAAAAAAATACCTTTTTAAGTACCCTTTATGGCCTTATTTAACATATCAAGAAATGGGCTATGGTTGTTTCAGACCAAACCACTCATCAATTGACTGTTGCTGCTGCACCTAGGCCTAATTAGGCCACTTTTCCAAAGCAAATTGAGGACTTTCAATACATTACAAATGGATGGATTATGTGGGTTTCATGGTCAAAATCAGTCACCAAATCTTTGAGTTTCAAGATTTCAAGCCTAAACCCTCACAAAAGTAAAAAAAAAAGGAAATTCATGCTAGGGTTTGATCAAAACCCACTTCAACTTCACACCATGCTCGTAAAACCACCTAAATCACTTAACATACATTGCATACTCTCAATCTACCAGGTTTCAAGAGATTTCACTCCTGGAAATGCTTACAAATCCATTTTATTTGCACAAAAACCCTAAACCTTGTTTTTATTAGCTATTTTCAGTCCAACGACCATAACATCCTTCAAGTATGATGAAATTATACCAAACCACATGTAAATGTAAATAGATTCAAATATTTATTCAACCAAACAATTTGCAGACCATGATTGGGCCGTACCAGGTCGTACAGTCGCAAGAAACAACAGAAAACAAGAGTTTTATCAGAAAAATAGGGTAAGGTTGTAATGTTTGATCTTTATTCACCTTCAACCACCTTCAACAACCTACCTTGAAGCTTTTGAGGCTTTTTTTTTTATCATGTTTCCACTGAATTCCAATGGTTTTCCCACCAAAAATCAAATCATGACCCTTCAACTTCCCCATAATAACACTTTGCAATGTAATATTTGACAAACATGACAAAAATTTACACCTAGACCCTATGTGACACCAATACATAAAAAATGGTCTTAATTAGACCTTACTGTACCAAAACTATGCTTGGACATACAAACTCAACCAAGGACACCTAATTACAACATTTGACTAACAATTGCTAAGGTGCTCCTACACCACCTTGAGGCCCAAATGAACCTTTGCATACAACTGTGGTGCAAAATATAAAGGAATTTGGTCGTTATTGGGATAACGATCATGAGCTGCAAGAAAATGTGGATATATCAAAGGGGCTATATGAGGGTCTACACATCTAGTCACTTGATATCCCTTCACATTAGGTTTACCATCATAATATGGAAGACATTATGATTTGATGGTCTCTTTCGAGACACTAAGCTGAATTGAAGAAAGTGGAACATCACCAATGACCTCTTGCTGCATCTGGGCAAGAATAGCTACTAGAGTATCACCCGAATAAGCATGAGTATCTCCTAAAGTCTATCTAATGCATTGCAAACTAGATAAAATAGATTGACAAGTGTCCCTATAAACCCCTGTTGTGTTAGGGTTAGCTAGAACACATCTCAATCTATGAATCTCAGTATCTATACGAATAAATATAGATCCCTGAGGTGGTGGTGCATGTGCCATATCTCAACCTAAATTGTGCACAAAAATAAAAATTATTTATTCCAATGTATGTGTACATCTAGTACATCTAAATTAATTTTTAAATTTAATTAACTTCCAAGCTCACATGTTCTAGTTCAAGAAAAAAATTTAAATACATGTTTGAAACAAGTGATAACATGAAAAGAAAGTGTAATAACTTAAAGGGCCACATGGTAAATAATTTGTATCATATCTAGATAGATACATGTGTACATGTAAGTTTGAATGGATCTAAATAGAACACTAAGCATTACATATGTCATCACATGCACAAGTTTTAGTGTGTATTACCCACCATGGAGCACAATCATCACAAAACCTTTGTCTGCATAAGATCACACATGTTCATTTGAATAGTTTCATTCCTCAAATTTTGAATATTAAATTTTATTTGTAGTTACTTTCCCACTTTTTTTCTAGTTAGAATTGTTTTAAATAAATTATTAGAATGTAAAAGTTGTAGTCTACCATCAAATTCGTTGCATGCTAAGATAAATTTAAAAACACAAAACAAAAAATGATTTTTGGATGACCAACATTTTGGAATCTCTTGAAAAAAGTCATTTTGTTTAGTGATTAATATTGCTTTCAATAATGCTATGAATGCAAAAAATGGTGGACAAGAAATATGTGGTTGGATAAATTGGGTCTACTAGCATCTTGGTGGTGGTTCAAAAACTCAAGATGAAGTTATGGAGTTGATTATCCATACACATGCTTGTTGTAGGTCTTGAACTTTGGTTGATTCAACATACTAGAAATCATTAGGGTACAAGGTTTTTGGTGACACAATTTTTTCGATTATTAGCGCCCAGTTGACTTTGTTTAGCTATGTTTTACCTAGTCATTTGTTTTAGTAGTTGATCTAACATTCAATTTGACTTGTTGCGAGATGCTCTTCTCCTCATCAAACCATGATAGGTTTCTTTCTCTATGGCAAATGACACTTCATATTCCTTGTTGGTAGCCATTAAGGTAGAAGGATGGGCATTAGGTTTTCATGGATGTGGGAATATTTGGACAGTTGGGAATGGACAATCGTTGCCCTTCTAGGGCATTCATCCATCTTCCCTCTGGCTACATGGATATAGAGAGGGGATAAAAAGACCAACATCAAGTCATTTAGAAGGAGTGATTGGCTCATAGAAGTGACTCTCATTCTAAATTTAATCAAAGAGAAGATGCATTTAGAGTTCTTGTGATTATAGAAGCAAAGTGCTAGGGGAGATTATAGGTTCATTATATAGCTCTAAAGACCATTGAAAAGGCCATTTTACTCCACGTATTAACACCAAATAGTGATGGGGTGCTTGTATCACACTCTTCCTATAGTTTTTCACCTATTTGGGCTTTCTTGAGATCTGAAACTTTGTGTCATCTGTTCTATATCTTATGTGTTATGCTCTATTATTTGTTATTTTTCGTCTTGTTATTTGAATCTAAATATTCTACTGCAAGTATAAAGGTTAATAGGGTAGATTGCTAAGAATTGATGAAGAAGAGTTAACTTTGGAATCCATAACTAATGAACCATTAAGGTTATCAATCCAGTGGTTTATGGATCAAAGACATGGATACAATATTACTCTTGAGTACATTAGACTTTCTTTTGGTTTGAGATTTGCTTTTGGCCAATTATGAGTATGCTCTCAAATTACCTTCACAAGGAGTCAAAGCACTTTATTTTTAGGTGTCCAGTGTATTATGAGATATGTGATAGGTTTTACTACTTCTTTAAAGAAATTCATGGCTCTAACTAAGATCTTATTCATTATGAGGATCAAATATGTGTAGTTGTATTCATTAGAGACACGACCCAACATAATTTTGCATTCTTAAGAGTCATCAACACAACTTTGTCTCATTGTTTTCCTTTAGATTCCTTTCTTCAACCTCTAATCCTCAAGTACAAATGAGTTCATAGTGAATTATGAAATTTCCTTTCAAACTTTTTGTTAAAATACATTTTTCTTGCAGTCCCATTAACCTATTTTGGTTACTTGTGGACATTATTATATAAATCTCAAATTTCAAAATTTTCATACACATTGTAGTAATCTAGTAGACATTTTTTTTTAAATTTTCTTATCAGATGATTAAAGTCCTAATATATAAGATTGCCTTAAAAGGCATTGAACTTGAAGTCAACCTTTTATCCTTAAAGCATATGTTAGGCATGCACATAATACTACATTTGATAAAGGATACATTGATCATAAGTTCTCTATTTTATTGTTGAATATAAAGTTGTAAAGAAATAAATATGTTTTAAATGCTTTAGATAAATAATCTAGGCTAATAAATAAATGCACCTGGAATTAAACACAATTAACCTAGATCAAATCAAAGCTGGGTTGATAAATTCTTTTCATATAATAACCTGCAAGTGCAATTGTAGCAATATATCTCTTCTAAAAGCATTGTAATCCCATGCAACAACAAAGATTGCATTAGTTTCACAACAAAATAAAATAAAATGGGCTTTTATTTCAATGGATTATAAATCTAAACCTTTAGCTAGCATGGCATATGGCTCACACAATATGTAGGTGGGAGGAGAGAAAACTTTGCACATACTTGAATGACAAGTGACTTTTTTTTTGACATGTTCTAGGTAGATTTAATTTTTTTCTTTTCAAATTAATTGCTTTTATTTCCCTTACTTTTAAAAACTAAAAATTCCCTAATTCACCTAGGAATATGATATACAAAGTAAGCATGAAGATCAATGAAGCCAAACATGCTCCTAAAGTGAGGGGAAAAGAGAATATGAAATAACATAAGTACCAATGAAGCTAAACATTCTGCCCAAGTTCAAGGGAAGAGTAAGCAAGAGACATAAGACAATCTAGCTAATCAAGAAAATAAAGGAAAAACACATGGTAATTTGACAAACTTAGATCCTTTCTTTGATTGTTTTGGTGTTAGCACATCCATTAAATCATCTTATTTTCTCAAGAAAAATATTCCAACTTATCCTCAAGTTGTTTTTATTTGTGTTCTTCTTTTCTTGCTTTTTCAATTATGTGTTTCTTCTTGATACTCCTTCATGTTAGGTGTAAATACATGATAAATTAGTGTAATATCTTCTTATCTATGTTTGTTTTGTTGCTTGTGGTTTGGTAGAATGATACTCTTTGGATGGAACACAACTTTTTTTTTGGTTTCCATTTTGATTGCTTTGCTTGAAACTCAATGACACTTGGTCCCTTTTGATTTTTCTCCAGGACATGCTCATTTTGTTCTTTCTTCAATGTGTTCTTGTTTTGGCTCCTCTTTGGTTGGATAGAATGCTTCTTTCTTAGTTCTATTTTGGTTTCTTTTTAACTCATCAAAGTGGATCATATAAAATCATGAATTGTATCATCGAGCTCTCATAAGGCACATCACAAGGTGGCTTAACAAATGTGTCTGCTATAAAGTGACTAGCATTTGATATTGGGTTCTAATGATCTGTTTAAATTTTGATTGAACTTTTCCTTCATGTATAAACTTAACACATTGATGTAAAATATATGGCACAACTTTGCATTGTTCAATCTCAGGTTTACCAAGTAAATGTTACTAAATTCATCTAATGATGTCATAACATGGCATAAATGGGTAACTCCTTAGGTCCTACTCTTAAGTTCAAAATGATACAACTCAATGTACTTATCATCATTCCATTTGTCATCCTCAATGAAACTATAGAATGTGCATATTCTCTATGTGTGACATGTCAATTAATTAGTTCCTCTTCATTAAATATGTTGTATTGACATATGAGATCAATAAGAAAGTGAAGTTGATTCACACTTCACATAATACTTGGCATGTACAATAGACCATAATATTTATTCTATACGATCTCCTCATAAAAAAATACAATCAATGGTGACATAGAAGGAGAGAAAGATGTAGCATTAGATTTGACCAACATCATCAATATCATTATCGTCGTTAACATTATTAATAACAAGTGCATGTCTATGTTGTTAGAATTTTTTGGAAATGGATTTATATATATCTTTAAATTATTTTTAGCAAGTGCCACCAATGGATTTCTATTATCATTTACTCCTCTAAATTTGATTGTGTTGTTATCTACAAGATCTTGAGCCTTATATTTAAGACCTACACATATTTATGATGGATGCCCATTCACATGATGATACAAAATGCTTGCCCATTATACCATTTAGGGAGGGGTTGAGAAGTATCTATAGGATGAATAGGAGGAAGAGTAATAAGATTTTCACTCAACAAAGTGTGAAGTTCACATTGTTCATAGAATCATCAAGCTTAGTGAACTCCCTACATTTTGATGGGTTAAATGAAGGAAAAAAAGACATGTTAGTAAATTGAATCACATTTTCCTTTGCATCATTACCCTTTGAGAAATTATTATTCCTTTGAAACTAGGGTTTGGCAAACTAGGGTTTGGAAGTTTTAAAGCTACTCAAGGAATTCAACAAGAAGACATTTAGAAAACATTGGAATTTTTCTCATAATATTTTATGCATAATGAAATGACAAGTTTTCTATGAGAAACAACAAGCATATATGTATTTTATGCACCTGGAGGGAGGCGGGAGGCTGGAATGCTGATGTGGGGCCTTTGTTTAGCTTGTCTAGGAGCCGTTTTCCCCTTCGACCTAGGTTTGACGCAGCTCTGTTGCCCTGTCACCTTCGTCTGTCATTCTTTTCACTATGTGTTCACTCTCAAATGACAAAAAAATTGTCATTTGAGAGTTAAAACCTATTTATAAAAAATAATAAAATAATGCCTTTGTTAGAAGACCCTCTTCAAATGAAGGCATTCTTTTATTATTTTAATTTGGCACCCATATGCCTTCGTTCGAAGACTCCCTTCGAACAAAGGTTCTATTCTATCAAGGCTTAATAAAGCCAACATGGCCTTCATTCGAAGGAAGGGGTCTTCGTTCGAAGGTTGCTCCTAAATTTTTTTTGGCACCTTCAATTTTTCTTCATCCACAAAAGTGTAAGCCACTATTGTGGGTTGACCCAGGAGGTGTTGTTAGCTGGGTTTCAAATTTGCAGACAATGGTGGCTTTGTCTACTACTAAAGCTGAATATATGGCAGCAACACAAGCTAGCAAGGAGGCAATCTGGCTTCATAGACTCTTGGGTGAATTGCAGGTAAAGTAGGATAACATGTTGTTGCATTGTGACAAGCAAAGTTATTTACACTTAGCACGAAACTCATCTTATCATGCCAAAATGAAACATATTGATGTACAATATCACTTTGTACGTGAGGTGGTGGAAGGAGGATAGGTCTCTTTGGCTAAGATACACACTGATATAAATCCAATAGATATTTTGACAAAGCCTACTAGTAGAGAGAAGTTCATATGGTGCAAAATATGAACTTCTCTTGGCTTGCACATCACTTGATGATATGCAGTAGTGACATTGGTCTCTCAATAGGAGGAGTGATTCACAAGGTAGAAACTTGACTTCAAGTGGGATATTGTTGAAATGTGAAGTCAATTTTACTTATTCCAGCAGTGACAAGCAGTCGACAATGAGTACCTAGCTAGTGCCACTTTTGGGCATGTGCCACGTGTACACCATGTAAAATTGCATGCAGAAGTGCCACTCACGCTTTATGCATGAAAATCTATCTTTAGATTTGATTTGTTTTTGCATGTGTTTTTTGTGATTATTTAAGTTAGTCGAGCTTGAATGCCAAGGCATGAGAAAAAGTTTTGTAACTGTGAATTTTCTTATGAGAATAAAATTGAGAGATCTTTGCTTGTGGTTTTTTCCTAGTACATTTCCAGGTTTTCCACATAAATCTGTGTTGTCTATTTTGTGCTTTTTTATTGCTTATTTTTCTAACAACCATTTCCTACTCTACATTTTTCAAGAGGAAGCCTCTACAAGAAATTACCCACCTATTTGCTATCAATGTCAATACCCAATCCATCCAAAATGTAAGTCTTGTCTATTTTTTACTTACCCTGGTGTTTCTTGGGCTATGTTGTTTGAATCTTTTGGTTGATAAACCTTCTTTGTCTCTTTTTTCAGGGAAGAAGAATGTTCTCTGTAATGGAAATGATGGGGCTAGTAAAGCAAACATCAAACATTCAAAACAAGATCCCAGAATGTGGTGCTCTTGCAATGCAGGCCATGCCTTTCACTCTGTGAGCTTAGAATGGATGCCCAATGTAATAAGAGTCATGCCCAATGTAATAAGGGTCTAGCCAGAAACATTGAGTGTAATTTTTGAGGGTTTAATAATGCATTATATTTGAGTAAACATAAATAATTGGTAAGATGTTTGGCTTATTGAGAGCTCATTGCGTTTCAATTCACAAGAGCTACTAATTGAGTATATCTTTTGTTTTTGGTGACAAATTAGATATTGGGCAAATCTTGTGTTAAAGCAAGATGCTTGTTGATTTAGAGACGAGAAAGTGTTACTCATTCTGTGAATGCTCTAGGCATTGGATGTAATTGATAGTTTTTAGCATAAATATTAAAAACTAAAAAAACACCATATATCATTTAATAACTAATACACAAATCAAACTTATAGATTAAGAAATTTAATATATCATATATCGGATTTAATTATAAGGTATGGTATTGAGGGAAAAAAGAGAGTAAAGTTGCCATTGGGAAGACAATCATAAATAAGTAGATTGTCATGTTTGGTATAATAATAAGTCCTCTAGTTCACCAAATTGGCACTCAAATTCAAAGAAGGAATTGGCATGACTTAATGAGCTGTCAATCCAAACAATCCTGGCTAAACCTTATAGTAAACACGAGAGGGAGAAATTGTTTCAAAAAATAAGGTATGCAAATCATGACTTTGTGGCCTTTAGTAGTGAAGCCAAACAAAAATGCAACATAAAGGTGTTTGACCATGGTCATTGTAACATAAAAAACTTTATAAACAATGAACACCACTATAGATTGTAAAAGCAACAATGTAGAAAAAACACACATGCTCGATACATATGAAGCTTTGAAATAATTTATTATTTTTTAATTACTTGATAATACAAGCAAATATAATTTTTTTAAACACTTATAATAAATAAAAATAATTATAGCAATTATGTTTGTAACTTTGGTTATAGAACAATACATGTCTAGTAGATTCACTTGAGGAAGGAAATATTTGAGCATTGTTATAGGTTTGGACTTGCTAGTAAGACATAAAGTGAGTTGTAATGAAATGCACATATTGAAGGACAATAGGGCCAGCCATACTCTTGACGTTTATGACAACCGACATCCATACACCCATTTAACACCTTGTACAGTGAGACACAATTTGTCATATGTTGTTTTGAATAGTAGTGGTCAAAGTAGGGATGGAAAGAACAAACCTTATTTTGTTGTATTTTTTTGATCTAGTTAAGAGATTGCATGTGATAGTGCCCTCAAGGGTCCTCTTCTTGTTTTTGAAGAGCAACATATGGGCTTTGTTGCATGCATGCATATCTTTGGAGTATGAAGGTAGAGCATATGCAAAGACTTGCAAGGTTGTGCACTCTCGATATAGGTGTGAATGTCAACCTTGACGAACAATATTGCCAATGTTGACTATTGCCCTTTGAAGTGTAAGGCCTTGCGATTTGTGTATTGTTAGGGACCACACCATTTTCAAGGGGATCTGGCAACAACCACCATGGCTCAACAGTATGACAGGCACATTTTTTGGAGTGTTGTCATCCCAAATTGGGCCAATGAATGTTTGAATTGAACAACAACAAACAAGGGAAGTTGAGGCAATTTTTTGCCATCCCTATATATAATTGCTTTCACCTATCCTAGTACACCATTCATAAGGCCTGCTTGCACCCACAAATTAGAACATAGCATAACTTCTTGGCCATTACACAATAGGATCTTAGCTTCAATCTATTCATCATCTGGATTTGGGCATGTAAGTTGCTTAGCATTGGATAGGGCAATTGGCATTGCTAATGATTGTAGCATATGTTTATTATGTATTGAGATCAAGCCATTTGTTGCAAACAAGTGTATGGAGGATAAAAAAATTGATTGCTTAGTAGAGGTGAATGAATAACTTGATCATGATATTAGAACTTGCCAATCTACAATTGTAGGCTCTGCATTTCCTTATATTTGAGAGAAGAGCACATAAAGAAATTTGAGTAGGGTCCTCATTGATTTGATGGAATATTTTTCTCAATGTAATTACTATCGTGAAGCTTCACCATGGTGTTCCCCCATAGGAGATTGAATGATACATGGGGATGCCCTTGACCAATGGGAGTTGGTTGAGGCCACCGAAGAGGATGATTAAGCATCCTCTAAATGGGGTCCGATTTTGTTAAGGAATGCTTCACATAACTTGATGTCAATTCATTGTAGCAACTTTGGACCAATGAAGCTCAGTTTATCTATTAGGATGTATCGAATTAAATACATACTTTCTTAGAATGTCGTAAGTGTTTCCCTTGTTGTAAGTATTTTCCCTTGTAGGGGGTTCATTTATTTGCTCGATATTCAAAGGGAGGAATGAATTATTGATCTACCTATATGTTGAAAGCTGCAACACCAGTTGGTGTGAGAAGTAGCAATGGTGATTGACGATGTGAGGTTTCTCCCATGAGTGTGGATTTGATGCTTGTTATCAATTGTGACTTTCTGGTTCCCACTGTTCCTTGAACGATAATTTTTAGAGGTGGTTGCAAACTAGTGGAAGAGAGATGTGACACAATTATATCGTATGCTTTTTGCTTCTCAATAGATAGGCTGTTTGCATGAGATATGAAGACATCAAACTATTTGTAATCAATATTTTATTGTGCCAATGTACATTAATGTGTAAAGATATTTTGAAATAACATGATCAACCAATATAGAGAACCCAAGGAGATGACATCGTATAAAAATAAATTTTGGTACATAGCAAAATAACGCAGCATATATTTATATATAAGTTTATTTGAGAGTAACCATCTTTCGAAAAATAAAACACATAATATATAGAAATTTGATGTAGAGAAAGAAATAGACTTGATTCACTTGACAACTTTCTTACACTGATTCATCTCAAACAATGATTAAATGTATTCTAGATCACATTGGAAACATTGCCATGGCAGCCTAATGTGCATTCAACAAGGGAAAACCAACATGATGCATGAGTTCCTTGGTATTTTAGTCTTCTTACAACATGTTCTATTGATTCCCAACCAATCATGTTCACACAAAATATAGATCTTATCAAACCCTCATGGAACTAGGGTTTTAAGACTATTTTCTTGCAAAAGAGAGCATATTGTCATTAATTCCTCACACATGCAAAATTTTAAAGGCTTGAGCCCAAAATAGTTTTTAGATCTCTTTAAACATAACTTCCTACCAATTTTCATGACTTTTTGATGGTTGGAATCAAAGATATGAAATATTCTAGTTCGCTGGAAACCCTAGGCAAGGTTTAGATAGTAAAAATGCCATAACTCACACAAAACTCAATGAAATTTATTCAAAAAAAAAGAATTCATCTTTTAAAACATAAGACTAACTTTACCAATTGATTTAAGGCCTCCATCATTCCGTACATGTCCATACTAACACATTTTTAGACTGTAACTTTTCAGAAAAATAAATTTTACAGACTTGTTAAGACAAAAAATGGCATAACTTTCACAAAACCCAATGAAATTTGCTCAAACAAAATGAATTTTAAAGCTAACTCTCTCCTCTAACTTATCCAACCAATTTCAAGACTATACCTATCTATACCAGTCTATACCATGTGAAATACAGTCATTGTTCATAGAAAATGCAATAAAAAATGTGCAAAATGAATTGGTTTCTCATTCAAAACTTCTCTCCAACCCTTGAAGTCAGTGTTACAAGACATATTTAACATGTTCCAATGATTTACAACTAAAAAAACTAACCAACAACCTTTTTTTAACTCTAATGACATCATTTGCAACTTTTGACAACATATTTTGACAATATTTTACAACTTTTACAACATAACTCCAAAACACCATAGAACATCATAGAATGACTCCAAATGATTCAAAATGGTCTTACATGACCTTATTGACTCCAAGCAAACCAAAAATCAAAGTTTATCAATCATGATAACATTTGCCTCAAAAGGTGCATCAAGATGCCCCTGTATCATACTCCCCAGAGAGAAAAAATTTGAGTTCCATCTCAAATGATGGTTTGCTTTTCTTTCTCTTCTTCCAATTGTGCTACATGCAAAACTATTCTCCATGCTTGGCTTGATCTGCTTCAGGGTTCTTGATCTTCACGTATTTGTGTCATGCTTACTTTTTGGACCTCCTCCTGATGATCTTCTTCTCAACTGCAAGATTCCAAAATTCTATTTCTCCTTCATATGCCTCATTACCACTGTCCATTTCTTCATCCTCTTCATTCTCTCCTTGGTCTGCCCCTATACAAACATTATCATCAACATGCATTAGATAAAACCCATGAGGCCAAGTTACCTCTTCGCTAGCTCCTTGGGCTTGTTGTCTTGATTCTTCCTTGATCTCTGCTATACCCATCTTCTTATCAATGGTTTGATCATCACCAACCTGTTGGTTTCTTGAGTGTACCTCTTGCCAATGGACCTTTGCATTTGTGTCTACTTGAGAACATTGCTCTTCCACGATATCTATGCTTGCTTGAAAACACTCTTGATCTTTCTTCATGTCCATGATAATGAAAGTCTCTTCTTCCTTTGTTTCATCATCTCTTTTCAAAGTAACCATCTGTTGCCTTTTTATTTTCTGAATAATCATTTGTATGGGCCACTTCACCTTCTTTCTCATTAGTCAATGCCAAACATTTTCTTGAGATGCGTTCTCAAGACACTGCTGCAATATAAGCTTAATACATTTTTCAAACTCTCCCATTGTCCTATCAAACTATGCAACTAGGCTTATCTTATTGTCTTTCATCTTCCCCTTATGAGTTTGTTGTTACATCTTGCTATCTCTTCTGTTTTCTTAGATTTTTCTTGTGATACCTCACTTAGGTTTCCTTTCCTTTTCCTCACTACCTAGTCTTTTGGCATCCAGGTTCTTCACTTCAACCTATCAAAAACAATACACAAACCTCCAAAACTCCCCTTGCCTAGATTTTTGGGCTCTGATACCAAAAATGATGCAGAGAAAGAAATAGACTTGATTCACTTGACAATTTTCATAAATTGATTCATCTCAAACAATGATTAAATGCATTCTAGATGACATTAGAAACATTGCCATGGCAGCCTAATGTGCATTCAACAAGGGAAAACCAACATGATGCATGAGTTCCTTGGTATTTCAGTCCTCTAACAACATGTTCTATTTATTCCCAACCAATCATGTTCACACAAAGTATAGATCTTATCAAACCCTCATGGAACTAGGGTTTTAGAATTATTTTCTCGCAAAAGAGAGCATACTGTCATTAATTCCTCACACATGTAAACTTTTAAAGGCTTGAGTCCAAAAGGGTTTTTAGATCTCCTTAAAACATAACTTTCTACCAATTTTCATGATTTTTTGATGGTTGGAATCAAAGGTATTAAATATTCTAGTTCGTTGGAAACCCTAGGTAGGGTTTAGACCCGCTATTAGTAAAAATGCCATAACCCACACAAAACTCAATGAAATTGATTCAAACAAAAAAAATTCATCTCTTGATACACAAGGCTAACTTTTCCAATTGGTTTTAGGCCTCCATCATTCCATACATGTTCGTACTAACACGTTTTCAGACTGCAACTTTTTAGAAAAATAAACTTTACAGACCTAGTAAGACAAAAAATGACATAACTTTCACAAAACCCAATGAAATTTGCTCAAACTAAATGCATTTGAAATATAACTCTCTCCTCTAACTTCTCCAACTAGTTTCAGGACTATACCTATCCATACCAGTCTGTACCACGTGAAATATAGTTGCTGTTCACAGAAAATGCAATAAAGAATGTGCAAAATAAATTGGTTTCTCATTCAAAACTTCTCTCCAACCCTTGAGGTTGGTGTTACAAGACATATTTAAAATTTTCCAATGATTTACAACTAAAAAAACTGACCAACAACCTTTTGTTAACTCTAATGACATCATTTGCAACTTTTGACAATATATTTTGACAATATTTTGCAACTTTTACAACATAACTCCAAAACACCATAGAATATCATAGAATGATTCCAAATGATTCAAAATGGTCTTACATGACCTTATTGACTCCAAACAAACTAAAAACTAAAGTTTATCAATCATGACAACATTTGCCTCAAAAGGTGCATCAAGATGCCCTTGCATCAAAATTTACTTCAAGACATTTGATGTATATAACACTAAAGGAGTTATATAGGTGGACATATGACTCTACATAATGAGAATTTAATGTATATATTAAAGGAGATGAATGGATGTTGTAGACTCCTAAAATTGACCATGTTCTAATCACATCCTAAGCATTCACTTTCAACATCACCTAGACATCCACCTTGTGACACTTTCATCCTAGGACCCTTTCATTAGCCAATTAATTAAATAAATTATATTTATGTTCCATCACCTAATTAATTAAATAAATTTTAATTATTTAATTAATTTAATCCTCTCACATCATTTCTATCCTATAATTAATTAAATAATAATTATTCTCCATTTGTCCTAATCCTTGTCCAATTTGTACAGAAATCCAAAATCTTAGCCGACCACATGAGTATAGGTCATATCCTTCCCACAATGTCTTCTCATTTAATCTCATCCATCCATACACCTCTAATTTCAACCATTTATCCTTATTCCATGACTTGATCCATGTCTCATCAAATCTTAACCATCCATCTCTAATATAATCCTAGCCATCTATCCTGTCATCCAAGATCATATAAATAACACCCTCAATCAAGCCATTTGAGGCTAGGAGGAATGAGCGGATCCAGAATCATGAGCTTTAAGTAATGTTATGCTGCTAGAGTGAACAACCAACATATCAAACCATTATCAATAGAAAATCAAGTGGAGTTAGGGTGCACTCTACTTCCACTCTATGAGAGAAGGAGTGATTTGAGGTGAAAGGTTGTGTTTATTGCAATATATTTTGTGTTACTTTCCTCTTATCATTTACTTGTCTTCATTTTGGCACGCTTAGTGGGACCCACGTGCCTTGATCTGCCTTACTTTTTGGAGGTTTTGTAAACTTTTTGTTGTAGGTTTATACTCTTTTTTGATAAATCTTGGGGGTGACCTATTGCGGGGAGTGTCCTACGACAAAAAAAAAACCTCATGGTTAGTCTGAAATGCCCAAAAACCCTAGAATCCATATAAAATTTGACATATTTTGGAGGTTTAAATATTTTTTAGTAGCAAATCCATACTGTATGGATCTGTACAATCTGTATTGTATGGATCCGTCGTACGGATCCATACACACCCCATTTTGTGCTCAATTAAATCAAGCTTTTATTTTGCTATTCGAAACAAGACTGTCAAAGGAAATGATTTATTTATGTTTATCATGATTAGAAGTTGAATATAAATATTCAATGATCCCTGTAGACACGTGAAAATGATGTACCCTACATCACCATTTTTGGGCATCTCCCTAACATAGCCTTCGCACTAACTTATCCCCTTCTTCAGGTTAATTGAATCAATCATTTTTTAAAATTAATTTACCTAATCTCCATTATTGTCTACCCTAATTAATTAAATAATTACTCTCCTTAACCATTACCCAAAATTAATCAAATAAATAAATAATATTTATTTAATTCACTATCTTATCCTACCAAATCCCTATTTAATTAATTTGGATCACTAATTAATGAAATACCTATCGCTTCTTTGCCTGGGTTTAAATATGGCTTTGCTAGACATAGTTTTAAATTAACTTTTTATACATTTTTTTTAATTTTTAACTTTCTTTTAAAAAAATGAGTTTCTTCTAAATTACTATGAGTCAGTCCATAACCATTCCACTTAAACATTATCCACTTCAATGATTAAACACTCAATAGTAATTTTACATTTCATCCACAACAAAAAGTGGTAAATATTTTTCCTATTTTTATTGGTCAAAATTAACTTTTTACTGTTGAAATAGATGATGTTTAAGAATAACAGTCCATAGCACTATTCTACAACCAATTGATACTAAAATCAAGTTTAATGAGATATCTTTTCAAATCAAAACAACTAATGTAAGTGTACTAACATTAACATGCTATTTAGCAGCTTGATTGGGTAACTAAATTTGGAAAAAAACAACTATGAAAAACAAATTAAAACATTGTAAATCTGTCTAGGAGGAAATTCATCGTCTAATTATATAAGACATACCTTCTATTAAATAATAATCAGGAACCTCCAGTACTAACCAACCCACATGGCACTTCTGTAATGTGGACCTGTAAGAGAAAACGGTCATATTGTCACATCTGAAGATCCATCATGTTCTCCAAAATGAGCCTGCACGGGTGACTTTGCTGACGATGGATCTGTTCCTTCTGAAGAAGGAACACTATAGAATACAGTGCAATCAACTTTTGGAACTAGCACTTAAACATCATCCACTGTAATTAAAAATGGATAAATATTTACTACATTTTATTGTGGATGAGGTGTAAAATTATTATCGACTGTTTAATCATTAAAATGGATGATGTTTAAGTAGAGTGCATTAACAATAGATAAAACGCCACACATACAAAAGCCTGTCATTGGACCTTCTTGAACCATTTTCATTCAACTACTTCACAGACACATTTATATCTTTAACACCACCTATCCACTCAAGGCCATCCATCAAATGTTGTGCTTCTGCAGCATTCAAATCAACTTTTCCACAATACAAATCGGGAATGAGAGTCTTATAACCAGAATCCAGTTTTGCTATATTAGCTGCATGACTCTTCATCTCAGAGAAAACTCCCCACCACTCCTGCAGCACTAAACCCCAGGGGCTTTGCTCTCAATTTGAATCCTTTGAAACTGTGAAGTAGCAGACGACGCCATAGAATCTCCGACCGCCATGAAAGAATTTAATATATGCTCAAAAGGACGTCAATATCGTGTGGATGGTGTTGCAAACAATTGCCCACCATTTGATTTTCAGTTTTTTCAAGCCCTTTTTTTAATCTTGAGAACTTCTTATATTAGGTATTCCCTACTCATATTAGCATGGCACATAAAAGGTGATATCCTATAGTTGGGAATTCACATCTCATATTGCAAAGCACTTAAATCATTTGACTTGTTTTCATTTCAAGGCTGAGGAGCTTGAATAGGTCATTTCCTTGTAAATATAAATTTAAACAAACAAACGAAATCGAAAAAATCCAAATAGAAATCATTTTGCCTGGCACTTGCTAAGTTTAAGCTTAAAAAAGTTGTGAAGAGAGGTGATGTAAGCCGATAGAAAAGAATTGTTTTCAATCCGGTTAATCATTGCCAGGTCTATATTTAACATAGTTTTGTGATAGTTTACCTGAAAGTGAACAAAAATTAGATGCATTGGCCCAAGAATTAAGGTTTCCAGCAACGCATGAAGTGTTAAGTATAAATGCACTACTAATGCTCCATATCCATGTGTGCCCAACTACTTTTTTTCACTATACAGACTTTGAGAACATAGATGAAAATTTTGAAAGCTTGAAGCCATGGGGAGGCAACTAATGATCTTGTTTGCAGTTATTACTGTGGCTTCCTCGTTGACAGAAGCCCTGGGTAAAACAAAGGCAAGCAGGAATTTGGGAACTGGAAATAAAAATGATGTTGTTGAAGCTGTGTTTTCTATTTGATTGAACATCTGTTTTATAAGATTTACAGCTGAAAGATATATTAGTATTATGGTCTGGGTACTTTTTAATTTTATTGAAAATGGTTATTGTGCCTTCAAATTACATGAAATGCATCACTAACTGGAAAAGGGCGAATACAAAAGAAAAAAATGGGTGGAAAGACATTACATCCAAAGTATCATATTTGTGTTAGTTTTTGTGCTTAATTACTTTTTGTTGATCTAGGTGTTTTTAATTTTTTTTTTCCTGAAGTGTGAACCTATCAGTTGTCTTTCTGCATTAACATTCTTATTATATGAATTTGGCTGGAAGTGGAATAGATTTAGGAGCATGCAGTTTCTACTAATATAATAATATTGAATGTCTGAGAGGTATTTGAAAGGGAGTATGTTAGAAACTTAGAACAGGGCAGAAATTTCTTTTATTTGTTTATTTTCCACCTTTCTTAACTACCAACTTATATGCAGGGCTAATGTTATTTGTTGCCGCAATTTAAAAATAATGTTGGACTCAATTAGACCTAAGAAGGATATGTATGATAGAGATTTTATGCAAATGTTTTATTGTGTGACAATACTGATTATATGAACTTGGGAGGGCGAGAAGAGGACTTGATAATGTGTAGTGGTTAATGTTGAATCATTGTAGTTCATTTGGATTGCTATAAAGTTATAAACAAAAATGGCAGAATTTTGGTCACCATGAGAGTTTTGATTTGGTTGGTGGCAGTCTTATGTGGTTTACTTGGGAGGGCATCATAATGGAAGACTGAGGGCTGATCTGGTTAGAGATTCTCATTATGAACTCCTGTCATCTGTTTTGGGAAGGTAATAGATAAAAAACTTCGGTTTAAGATGTTTAACATTTCCCTGTTAATCAGATGCAATTTATATAAAAATAAATAATCCTCTGGACCCTTCTTTTTACAAGAGCTCATTAGACTCTACGTGGGAGAAGGGGAATATATGAATCTCTGATATTATTCTTGCTGTTTGATTTGATAGTAAAACAAATTGTGATGCCTATATAATGTGTGATATAATGCGTGTCTTTTGGGGGCAAGAAGTGTACACTTAGCCTACACTGTAAGGCATTATTTGAGTCTCTCTTAGAATTTTTGAATTTTTGTTGTTTCATTTTTCACATTCATTTACATTAAATGAGATGGTAACAAGATTTTTTTTTTCAAAATTCATATAAATTTCAGATTATTTAATCCTATAGCGCTCTACTCTAGTTACCCTTCCAATAATTATGAGGAAAAGTTACCTTTCTAACTTTTATTCTATTATTCTCTATCCTTTTTTTTAATGGAGGACGTTCTTTTTCACTCTACTTAAACATCATCCATTTCAATAGTCAAATAGTCAAACAGTGAATAACAATTTTACACTTCATCCACTACAAAAAATTGTGAATAACTGTCTTATTTTTATTGGCTAAAATTAACTTTTGACTATTGGAATGGATGATATTTAAGAATAACTGTTTTATTAATATGAAATGCCTCAATAGAATTTTTTTTTTGAGTCAGTCACATATGTGAGGCCCAATTAATTTATATAGCTTCTATGTGTTTTTCACTGCCTAGTAATTTCTCTGATGTACGTTGTTTTTGCCCCTCTTATTTTTACAGCAAGGAAGCAGCCAAGGATTCAATCTTCTATACATACACTAAAACTTTTAATGGTTTTGCTGCTAAACTCCAAGAAGAACATGCTCTTGCTCTTGCAAGTAAATTTTACAACTATGATAACTATTCTTCTTCTTTCTGATTATGTAATTACTAATTAGGGAAACCATATCTTTGTTTAAGTTTTCTAACAGAATGGTGCTGCTCCAGATTTCCCAGGAGTAATATCCGTATTTCCTAACAGCCCGCGAAAGTTGCAAACAACTCATTCATGGGCTTTCCTGGGCTTAGAAATTGACAATCAACAAATCACTCCGCAATCACTCTGGAATAAATCAAAATTTGGAGAAGATGTCATTATTGCTAACTTTGATTCAGGTAGAAGCTCATTAGAAGTTTTATAATTAGACTATACGTAGATTGTTATTTCATGACTATAATGCAATATAGCTGATCTTGCTTGGTCTCCTGTTAGGTGTATGGCCTGAATCTGAAAGCTTCAGCGACAAGGGTTTTGGCCCCGTCCCTTCCCGCTGGAAAGGCATCTGCCAAAATAGTACCGGATTCACTTGCAACAGGTGCTGATTCATACCCATCACAAAATCCAAACCCGTATTCTAACACGTTTTTGAGCAATTCAAATATTATTTTTACAGTACTTAAACTGTCTTAGTCCTGAATTGTTGCTTATCCTTAACGTACTAATAATAGATTTAATTTCTTTTCTTGCTAGCAGCAGAACCTCTAAGTGCCAACAGGCAATGTTGTCTGATTGGTAAGATGGAATTTTTAGCCCACCCATAGGTAGAGGTCAAAGGAGACCTCTTCCTCTAACACAACATTTAACATATTCAATTTTAATCAATTTAGAATCTACATATTTAATTTAGAAGTCATAATGGAAGTCCAAAAAATAGCTATTTAGAATTCTAATGTCACTATAAATATTTGGAGATTATTTGAATATAAATCTCCATCACAAAACCCTGTAACCTTACAATTTGAGCACAACTCTTTTGACCCAACAGGGAATTTTTAACCAACCTATAGGCCTGACTTTTTTTTTTAAATTTAATAATGAGCCATGGTTTTCATACTACCCTTAGAATGACACAGTAAGAGGTGTTGTTACAACTAATACTTAGGGTTACTGTTGTTTTTCCCAGCAGCAATAAAGTTGTGTTGATGTACTTGATCCTACTCATTTTTTATTTTTTACTGAGAAAACAAGACAAATACAGTTGCCTTTTGCACATGACTTAGCCCATTTAGTTTGTTCTTTTTTAAGAGAGAACCAAACTTTATTGCAGTACAAATTCTCTTCAATGGTTATCCTAGTCCAATTCCTAAAACTCTCATTTTGAGCTATTTCAGCAGCACAACTTCCTAATAAAAAAAATATTATTCTTAAAAAAAAAATTTCTTACATGACCCACTATAGCAGCTATAAATCCACCAACAATAGTTACCACAAATATTCCTAAAATATCTTAGCACAAAAAGACACAACAGGAGGCATGGCATTTAAATATCAGTTACATCATCTTCCCCATCCTTAAAAATTTTTGAACCTCCTAGTTTAAAGAATTCAAGAACCCGCCTGACACAGCCTGCCGTTCCACAATGTTAAGTACTAATATAAATTTTCACATAATTTCCTCCTTTGCTTCCAGCTGTTTGTTGGGCCATAAGTCATCTTCCTCTGCCATTCTCTTTCTATTTTTTCAGTTTTCTGCAGGCTTAGACCCGCCTCTACTTGTCCTCCTCCCCTGAAATCCATTCTTGTTCTTGTTTTTTTTCATCACTTGTCCAACCTTCTGTTGCACTTGCATATAAACAACTAAAGATAAAAAAAGTTAAGGAAATAAAAAATTCACATAGGTGCTTCCTCCTCTGTATTATGCCATTTAGGCATGCTTTCTAATTCTTCTTTGCAGCTTATATCTCTTCCATGGCTCGTTACCCTATCACAGACTATAAGAGTCCATTTTCTTCTTCATCTATTTTTGCTACCATATCAACTTTTGGCATGCTCACAATATCATGCCCTTCACATTCATTCTTCACAATGTCATCCTCCTTTGTGAGGACTTCTTCTCCCTCATCAAATATGGGGCCTCCAAAGATCTCCATCTCTAATATGGATTACTTCCACAACTACAACGTCTTGGGCCAATTCTAGTGATAGCCGCATTCCTCTTCATTGTAGTCTTCTAAATCTACTCCTCTTTTAGGGTGATCATCAATACTTTCCTATTCTTCGGGGTAACACAACTCAACATCTTCATCCCATTTATTTATCTCCTCACTCTCAAGCTCTTTGCATAGCACATTTAAGGGTCTTCCATCCACTAGTAATTCTGCCAACTCCTTAAAGGATTTGATCTTTCCTTGTAGTAGTTCTATCCCTTGACTAATCCTAGACTCTATGGCTTTCCTATCTGAAAATAACTCTTGCTCACAAGGTGAGTATTTATTCCCACCAATCATTTTCACCTTCTCACATCCCTTGAATACCTTTGCTTCAACTTTCTTCTTCTTTGATTTCCTCTTATTGCTTGCCTCATGCTACTCCAATATCCACCATAATTGCTCCAACTCAAACTCCAATTTTTTGTAGCTTTGTTTACTTGTGTTTTGTTGGCTTCTACCTCTTCCTTTGTCTGATTTCTTCTTCTAACTTGGTTATACTCTTTTTCACATTATGAAACAACTCCAACTCTACATCCACAACCATACCCACAGCTCTCCTCTGAGCTATTCAGAACTCTCCTCACAAATTCTTTACTCCCAACATCTTAGGATGCTCTGACACCAAAACTGATGCAGATTTTTCTCTGATCTACAAGGAAAACTCTAGTTGTCTCATAAGAGCGAGCAGGAAATTAAAATAAACGAACAGTAGAAACAAAATTCATAACAATTTGAACAAACACTGTTATTTCTGAATTTAATTACAATACAAATTCTTTTCAATGGCTATCCAGCTTAGTCCCTAAAACTCTCCTTCTGAGTTTTCCCAGCAATGCATCCCCCTAATAAATAGAACTTCTATTCTAAAAAATCAAAGCTCCTAAGTGACCCACTACAGTAGCTTTAAACCCACCGACGACAGCTACCACAAAATTTCCTAAAATATCCGAGCATACAAAAAAATGACACAAGCAGGAGAAGTGGCATTTAAGGGTCATTTAATCACCCCAAAGGAAATTCTAAGTGGTAAGAAGAACCAGTGATCTTTATTAACTAAATTAAGAGAATCAGGATTTGAGCCTTCAAATTATTGTTGGGTCATTGTGCTTGTATATATGTTGGTCTAACTTTCGGTAGAACTAAACCTCAAAGGGAGTTCCAAGTATTAGAGGAAGAATATCTTTTATTAACTGAATTAATAGAATGAAAATCAGGATTTGAGTCTTAAATTATTTGTTCTCAAACAGGAAGCTGATTGGAGCAAGATACTTTCACAAGGGATTTGAGGCTGAAAATGGGCCTATTAACCTCTCAAAGGCAGCGGAACAACTTTCGGCTCGAGACATGCATGGCCATGGATCTCATACTCTATCCACAGCAGGTGGGAGTTTTGTGGAAAAAGCAATTTTTTCTGGATATGCCCATGGAGTTGCAAAGGGAGGGGCTCCTGCTGCCAGAGTTGCATCCTACAAGGTTTGTTGGAGCAGTGACTCGGCAGAGATCGCATGCTATGATGCAGATGTTCTTGCAGCGTTTGATCAAGGGATATATGATGGAGTAGATGTGATCTCTATTTCTCTTGGAGGCGCCCAGGGTGCAATGCTTCTACTTTCTGATGGGGTTTCCATTGGATCACTCCATGCTGTCCAAAAAGGAAGAGTGGTGGTTTGTTCTGCAGGAAATGATGGTCCAAGTGCAGGCACTGTATCGAATGTGGCTCCATGGATTATAACTGTCGGAGCAAGTACCACAGATAGACAATTCACCTCAGTTGCTTTCTTAGGAAACAATAAGACTTATAAGGTGATCACCGAGAAACTTTTTCATAAATATTTCAGTTTTATGAGCTATTTTATTTTGAAATTCCTTGAGGGTATCATATTTAAATCTATCGTATATGATAGTTTTTAATTGAAAAGCATGTTGTTGTAGAAGAATAGAGATGATCTGTAAAGAGCATTAATGACTAGTTTTGACCCCTTGCATTGAATTTATGGATGTTTATGTTTTTTGCCAGGGAGACAGCTTATCACAGTTTCCCCTAAAAAAGAGAAAAATGTACCCTCTGGTATCTTCAGTAGATGTTAGAGGTTCAGGTGTAGATCGAAATGCTGGGTATGCTACACAATTACTTACTTTTGTGATTATTCATAAAAATAGGAAGTCGTTTAATCATCAGTTCAGTATTTGCATCAGTTGAAGCTATCAAACTTCCAATCTCCATTGATAATAAGCTAAAATAGTAGTAATGTAAATAATGTTGTAGGGTGTCATGCTTCCCTGGAGCTCTAGATCCCCAAAAAGTAAAAGGTAAGATCGTTGCCTGTGAATTTGGTCAAAATCCCAGAGTTGAGAAAGGCGAAGAAGTTCGCAGAGCAGGGGGGGTTGGTATGATTCTCTACAACGATGTTAGAGGAGGCGACAGCTTTGTCGCAGATGCTCATGTTATTCCTGCAACCGATGTGAAAGGAGTTGATGGATTGGAAGTTCTTGATTATATCAATTCTACAGAGTAGGTTTCAAGGAGTTTATTTCAGTTTTACAACACTTCATTGTTATGTTTTCAATAACTTAAGGTCCTAACATTCTTATATGCTCATGCAGGTCCCCTGTTGCTTATATTTCTCCAGTAAGCACCGTGTTCAATACAAAGCCAGCTCCACTGATGACAAGCTTCTCCTCTTTAGGCCCAACTGTTCTTTTGCCCATACTCAAGGTCATAATCCAAGCCTGAACTTTGATATTTTCCAATTTCCAACATGGTTCTTTCACTAGCAATATGATAATATAAACTTTTTGATTTGGTCCTAATTCAGTCCCAAACTTGTATATTTCCAACATGTTTCCATTATTGTCAGTATGATAATAGAAACTTTTTGATTTGTATGTTGGATGCAGCCTGATATTGCAGCCCCAGGGTTGAACATCCTTGGAGCATGGTCAGGCGAAGCATCCCCAAGTGGCCTTGCTTTTGATCAAAGGAAGACTGACTTCAATATAATATCAGGCACATCTATGGCATGCCCTCATGTAGCTGGTATTGCAGCATTACTAAGGGCAGTATATCCTCATTGGAGCCCAGCAGCCATAAGTTCAGCCATTATAACTTCAGGTATATATTATACAACATATACTAAAAAATCATTATACGTTTTACACCCATTATGATTTATTCAAATTCATATCATTCTGGATTTTCTACATCACTTTTCATGGAAACTCTTGAACAAGGTTTGTTCTAGTGTGAATGGTTTTTTTTTTAAGTACTTCTTTAGATCTGATATTTTACCATGGGTTGTATTCTTTTGAGAATCACAGCTACCATAATGGACGACATCAAGGGAGCTCAGAATGTATCGTGGAACCCAGGTCCTTTCGCCTTCGGTGCAGGTCATATTAACCCAAATAGAGCTGCAGATCCTGGCCTAATTTATGATATCTCAATGAATGACTACTTTACAGTCTTATGCTACTTAGGCTGGAGATCAGACATGATAAGAAATGTAACAGGCACACGATTCTCTTGCCCAGCAGAAACTGCAATATACAACCTCAATTATCCTTCTATTACTGCAGAATCACTAGTCGGACCTCGGATTGTGAAGAGAACTGTGACATATGTTTCAGAGGGATCAGCAACTTTTGAAGTAGAGGTGAAATCTCCTCCTCAAGTGGTAGTGGAAGTGAAGCCCAACAGCCTTCACTTCACTAAGACAGGGGAGAAGAAATCATTTGAGATGGTGATGAAACCCAAGCCTAGTTTATTAACCTTTGGGTTTGGATCTTTGACATGGAAAAGTGCTAAACATGCTGTGAGAAGTCCTATTGTTGTGTGTAGTGGTAATTGTTTTTAGATCAGCTAGTCCTTCAAGGCGAAACCACCCATTAGAACTTTGCTTCAGGTTATCTAGATTCACTGATTATGATTTTGTATCATTGCACCAGGAATCAAGCTAAATAATTAAAAATTATAGTTTTAGTCCGTTATGAGGGTTTATATTTGGATTTTATCCTACGATGGTATTCTTAAGGTTTATGCCTGTGGATGTCTTTTGTGAATCTTTGAAGCTTACTAGGGAATTAGTTTTATATATTAATAAAATAACTGTTGATTTCTCAAATTTATTCAGAAGATTTTTTTAATGTGGATTGGTAAGTACACTAATTGGGAGTCTTAGATTTTAGAAGAACTGCTCAAGTTTAATTGTGAAAGATAATTACATAGCTGATAGCACCCAATAATAAGTAATATGTGTATTTGTTGATTTATCATAAGTTTTTAAAGTTATTACGATGCAAGGTGTATAAGAACTTTTCAAAGTGCACAAACAAATTATTTTTCTTTCAAATAATGATTCCATTAATTACTCATAATCATTTATTTGAGAAATTTTTTAATATAATAAATATTAAACTTTTTATTAATTATTTGCAATTATTTGAATATATGTTTCACTTCTAATATGTCTTATTAATTGGGAATTTATAGATGTATCATAATTTCTATTAAAAATTCACACGTTAAGGAATTTATGACCCTATTTATGAATTTATGACCAAACAAAAGATTAAGATTTTCCACTTAATTAAGAAAAACTCAAATAATTAAAAGATGTTGAAAATTCATATAAATCACCAAAATATGGTACAATTTAATTTTAATTTCATATAATGATAAAGAGTCATAGTTATAATCTCAATAGGGGATGACAACCCATCCTATATTGACTTAAATCCTTGGTTATTAATAACAAACACATCCCAAATAGATGTTAGAATATATCATTTAAAATATATTAATAAGTAGTTATCTACATTTGCACCTACTCTTTTGGTGTTATACACTAGATTATAATGAAATGTCTAGGGGAGAGGGGCTGAGGACCGCTATGTTTTTAATCACTTCACCTCTAATTAAATTTTTAAAAAGAACCAAGACATGTAAAATACCAAACTAATAAATTAACACAAATGCACCAATACATGTTCACAACTCCAATAAATTAACACAAATGCACCAATACATGTTCACAACATTTGTACATGTTCACAAATGCACCAATACATGTTCACAACTCCGATATGTCTAGATATGAACTTGACGTGCGTTGACGTGCGTGAAGTTAGAGTGGGCTGCTACTGGCCCCTCTCCCCTATTGACTTTTGTGTCTCATTTTAAGTAGGGCTTTGCTAGACACTATCTTAAATTAACTTTTAATATCAACTAAAAATGCAAAAATTTTGAGCAAGTAACAACTCAAGAATTTGTGTTGCCATTTTCTAATTTTTTAATTTTTAATTTTCTTTAAAAAAAAAGGGGGGGTTTCTTCTGAATTATATATATAGGTGCCCACTAACACTAGTATAGAGTCCATAACACTATCCTACAACCAATTGGTGCATAGGGATCAAACATCTAATATATTTTTCAAAAAAACAAGTTTAGTGAGGTATCTTTTCAAATCAAAGCAACTGATGTAAGTGTACTAACACTAACGTGCTACTTAGCAACTTGACTGGGTAATTAAATTTTGGAAAAAAATAAATATGAAACAAATTAAAACATTGTAAATCTGGATGAAATTCATCTCTTAATTATTTAAGATACATTCTATTAAATAATAATCAGAACCTTTAGTATTAATCAAGTGCTGTTATTAAACATCATCCACTTCAACAGTCAAAAATCAATTTTAATCAATAAAAATAAGATAAATATTTACCACTTTTTATTGTGGATAAAGTATAAAATTGTTATTGACAGCTTAATTATTGAAGTGGATAATGTTTAAATAAAGTGCTAACCAACCCACATGGCACTTCTGTAATGTGGATCTGTAAGAGAAAACAGTCACACCGTCACATCTGAAGATCCATCATGTTCTCCAAAATGAGCCTGTACAGGTGACTTTGCTGACGATGGATCTGCTAGTTCTGAAGAAGGAACACTATTAGAATACAACAATGCAATCAATTTTTGGAACTAATTTAGCACTTAAACATCATCCACTTAATTAAAATGGACAAATATTTACCACTTTTATTGTGGATGAGGTGTAAAATTGCTATTGACTGTTTAATCATTGAAATGATAATGTTTACATAAAATGCATTGACAATAGGTAAAGGGCCACACATGCAAAAGCCTGCATCCTACCTTCTTGAACCATTTTCCTTCAATTACTTCACAGACACCTTTATATCTTTAACACCACCTATCCACTCAAGGCCATCCATCAAATGTTGTGCTTCTGCAGCATTCAAATCAACTTTCCCATGATACAAATGGGGAATGAGAGTCTTATAACCAGAATCCAGTTTAGCTATATTAGTTGCATGATTCTTCATCTCAAAGAAAACTCCCCACCACTCCTGCAGCACTACAACCCCAGGGGCTTTGCTCTCAATTTGAATCCTTTGAAACTGTGAAGTAGCAGACGATGCCATAGACTCTCCAATCGCCATGAAAGAATTTAATATATGCTCAAAAGGACGTCAATATGTTGTGGATGGTGTTGCAAAGAATTGCCCACCGTTTGATTTACAGTTTTTCCAAGCCCTATTTTTAAATCATGGGAACTCCTTATATTAGGTATTCCCTACTCACATTAGCATGGCACATAAAAGGTGATATCCTATAGTTGGGAATTCCGATCTCATATTGCAAACCTATATATCCACTTAAATCATTTGACTTGTTCTCATTTCCAGGCTGACGAGTTTGAATAGGTCATTTCCTTGTAAATATAAATTTAAACAAACAAACGAAATCGAAAAAATCCAAATAGAAGTCATTTTGCCTGGCACTTGCTAAGTTTAAGCTTAAAAAAGTTGTGAAGAGAGGTGATGTAAGCCGATGGAAAAGAATTGTTTTCAATCCGGTTAATCATTGCCAGGTCTATAATTAGCATAGTTTTGTGATAACTTACCTGGAAATGAACAAAAATAGAAGTATTGGTCCAAGAATGAAGGTTTTCAGCAACGAATGAAGTGTTAAGTATAAATGCACTACTAATGCTACATATCCATCATCCATGTGTGCCCAACTACTTTTTTTCACTATATCTACTTTGAAAACATAGATGAATTTTGCAAGCTTGAAGCCATGGGGAGGCAACTAATGATCTTGTTTGCAGTTATTACTGTGGCTTTCTCGTTGACAGAAGCCCTGGGTCAAACAAAGGCAAGCAGGGATTTGGGAACTGGAAATAAAAAATAATGTTCTTGAAGCTGTGCTTTCTATTTGATTCAACATCTGTTTTATAAGATTTACAGCTGAAAGATATATTAGTATTATGGTCTGGGTACTTTTTAAGTTTATTGAAAATGGCCATTTGTGCATTCAAATTACACGAAATGCATCACTAACTGGAAAAGGGAGAATAAAAAAGAAAAAATTGGGTGGAAAGGCATTAGATCCAGAGTATCATATTTGTGTTAATTTTTGTGTTTAATTACTTTTTATTGATCTAGTTGTTTTTAAATTTTTTTTCTTGAAGTGTGGACCTATCAGTTGTCTTTCTGCATTAACATTCTTATTGTATGAATTTGGCTGGGAAGTGGATTAGATTTAGGAGCATGAAGTTTCTACTAATATTGAATGTCTGAGAGGCATTTGAAAGGGAGTATGTTAGAAACTTCGAACAGGGCAGAAATTTCTTTTTATTTTTTATTTTTCCACCTTTCTTAACTACAAACTCATATGCAGGGCTAATATTATTTGTTGCAGCAATTTAAAAATAATGTTGGACTCAATTAGACCTAAGAAGGATATGTATGATAGAGATTCTATGCAAATGTTCTATTGTGTGACAATACTGATTATATGAACTTGGGAGGGCGAGAAGAGGACTTGATAATGTGTAGTGGTTAATGTTGAATCATTGTAGTTCATTTGGATTGCTATAAAGTTATAAACAAGGATGGCAGAATTTTGGTCACCATGAGAGTTTTGATTTGCTTGGTGGCAGTCTTATGTGGTTTACTTGGGGGGGCATCATAATGGAAGACTGAGGGCTGATCTGGTTGCAGATTCTCATCATGAACTCCTTTCATCTGTTTTGGGAAGGTAATAAGTGTTCAATTAGCTTACACTACAAGGTATTATTTGAGTCTCTTAGAATTTATGAATTTTTGTTGTTTCATTTTTCACAATCATTTACATTAAATGAGATGGTCACAAGATTGTTTTTTTTTTTTCAAAAATTCATATAAATTTCAGATTATTTAATCCAATAGCCCTCTCCTCTAGTTACCCTTCCAATAATTAGAGGACAAGGTTGACCTTATAACTTTTTCAGTCTATTTAAACATCATCTATTTCAAAAGTCAAATAGTCAAACAGTGAATAGTAATTTTACACTTCATCCACTACAAAAAGTTGTAAATAATTGTCCTATTTTTATTAGCCAAAATTAACTTTTGACTATTGAAGTGGATGATGTTTAAGAATAGCCATTTTAAAAAAATGAAATTAAAATATGAAATGCCTCAATAGAAATTTTTTTTAAAGTCTGTGAGGCCCAATTAATTTATATAGCTTCTATGTGTTTTTCACTGCCTAGTAATTTCTCTGATGTACGTTGTTTTTGCCCCTCTTATTTTTACAGCAAGGAAGCAGCCAAGGACTCAATCTTCTATACATACACTAAAACTTTTAATGGTTTTGCTGCTAAACTCCAAGAAGAACATGCTCTTGCTCTTGCAAGTAAATTTTACAACTATGATAACTATTCTTCTTCTTTCTGATTATGTAATTACTAATTAGGGAAACCATATCTTTGTTTAAGTTTTCTAACAGAATGGTGCTGCTCCAGAATTCCCAGGAGTAATATCCGTATTTCCTAACAGCCCGCGAAAGTTGCAAACAACTCATTCATGGGCTTTCCTGGGATTAGAAAATGACAATCGACAAATCCCTCCGCAATCACTCTGGAATAAATCAAAATTTGGAAAAGATGTCATTATTGCTAACTTTGATTCAGGTAGAAGCTCATCAGAAGCCTTATAATTAGACTATACGCAGGTTGTTATTTCATGACTATTAATGCAATATAGCTGATCTTGCTTGGTCTCCTGTTAGGTGTGTGGCCTGAATCTGAAAGCTTCAGCGACAAGGGTTTTGGCCCCGTCCCTTCCCGCTGGAAGGGCATCTGTGAAAATAACACCGGATTCACTTGCAACAGGTGCCGATTCATACCCATCACAAAATCCAAACTCGTGTTCTAACACATTTTTGAGCAATTCAAATATTATTTTACAGTATTTAGTATAGAATATGTTCTGCATCTCAAACTGTTTTAGTCCTCAATTGTTGCTTATCCGTAACGTACTAATAATACATTTAATTACTTTTCTTGCTAGCAGCAGAACCTCTAAGTGCCAACAGGCAATGTTTTTTGATTGTTAAGATGGAATTTTTAAGTCATATGGAAGTTGAAAAAATAGTTACTTAGAATTCCACATTTAAATGTCACTATGGGTATTTGAACATGAATCTCCAGCACAGAAACTTTATAACTTTACCATTTAAGTACAACTCTTTTGACCTAACAGAAAATATTTAACCAACCTACAGACAGACCTTTTAAAAAAAAAAATTAATAATAAGCCAGGGTTTTCAAATTAACCTTAGAATGACGCATAGAAGTGTTGTTACAACTAATACTTAGGATTACAGTTGTTTTTCCCAGCAGCAATAAAGTTGTGTTGATGTACTTGATCTTACTCATTTTTTATTTTCTACTGAGAAAACAAAACAAACACTGTTGGTTTTTGCGCATGACTTGGCCCATTTAGTTTGTTCTTTTTTAAGAGAGCACCAAACTTTATTGCAGTACAAATTCTCCTCAATGGTTATCCTAGTCCAGTCCCTAAAACTCTCATTTTGAGCTATTTCAGCATCACAACTTCCTAATAAACAAAACTATCATTCTTTAAAAAAAATTCCTAAATGACCCACTATAGCAGCTATAAATCCACCAACAAAAGTTACCACAAATTTTCCTAAAATATCTTAGCACAAAAGACACACAACAGGAGGCATGGCATTTAAAGGTCAGTTACATGATCTTCCCCGTCCTTAAAAAAATTTCAACCTCCCGGTTCAAAGAATTCAAGAACCCGACTGCCACAGCCTGCCTTTCCACCATGTTAAGTACTTCTGTAATTTTTCACATAATTTCTTCCTTTACTTCCAACTGTTTGTTGGGTCATAAGTCGTCCTCCTCTGCCATTCTCTTTCTATTTTCTCAGTTTCCCACCTCTACTTGTCCTCCACTGAAATCCATTCTTGTTTTTTTGCATCACTTGTCCAACCTTCTGTTGCACTTGCATATAAACAACTAAAGACAAAAATCAAGTTAAGGGAATAAAAAATTCACACAAGTGCTTCCTCCTCCTCTGCATTATGCCATTTAGGCATGCTTTCTAATTCTTCTTTGCAGCTTATATCTCTTCCATGGCTTGTTACTCTAGCACAGACTATCAAGAGTCCATTTTCCTCTTTATCTAATTTTGCTACCATATCAACTTCTAGCATGCTCACAATATCATGCCATTCACATTCATTCTTCACAATGCCATCCTCCTTTGCGAGGACTACTTCTCCCTCATCAAATATGGGGCCTCCAAGGATCTCCATCTCTAACATGGACTACTTCTACAACTGCAACATCTTGGGCCAGTTCTAGTGATAACAGCATTCTTCTTCATTGCAATCTTCTAAATCTACTCCTCTTTCAGGGTGATCATCAATATTTTCCTGTTCTTCAGAATAACACAACTCAACATCTTCATCTAATTCATCTTCTTCTTCTTCATCTTCATCCCATTTATTTATCTCCTCTCTCAAGCTCTTTGCATCATTTAAGGGTCTTCCATCCACTAGTAATTCTGCCAACTCCTTAAAGGATTTAATCTTTCCTTCTTGTAATAGTTCTATCCTTTGGCTAATCCTAGACTCTATGGCTTTCCTATCTAAAAATAACTCTTGCTCACAAGGTGAGTATTTATTCCCACCAATCATTTTCACCTTCTCACATCCCTTGAATACCTTTGCTTCAACTTTCTTCATCTTTGATTTCCCCTTATTGCTTGTTTGAACTCAAACTCCAATTTTTTGTAGCTTTCTTTGGTTGTCTTTTATTGGCTGCTACCTCTTCCTTTGTCTGATTTCTTCTACTAACTTGATTATCCTCTTTTTTACACCATGAAACAACTCCACCTCTACATCCACAACCATACCCACAGATCTCCCTCGAGTATTCAAAACTCTCCTCACAAATTCTTTACTCCCAACATCTTAGGATGCTCTGATACCAAAACTGATGCAGATATTTCTCTGATCTACAAGGAAAACTCTAGTTTTGACTCATAAAAGCGAGCAGGAAATTAAAATAAACTAACAGAAGAAGCAAAATTCATAACAATTTGGACAAACACTGTTTTTTCTGAGCTTGATTACAATACAAATTCTTTTCAATGGCTATCCCAGCTTAGTCCCTAAAACTCTCCTTCTGAGTTGTCCCAGCACTGCATCCCCCTAATAAATAAAACTGCTATTTAAAAAAATAAAAGCTCCTAAGTGACCCACTACAGTAGCTATAAACCCACCGACGACAGCTACCACAAAATTTCCTAAAATATCTGAACACACAAAAAAATGACACAAGCAGGAGACATGGCATTTAAGGGTCAGTTAATCACCCCAAAGGAAATTCTAAGTGGTTAGAAGAACCAGTGATCTTTATTAACTAAATTAAGAGAATCAGGATTTGAGCCTTCATATTATTGTTGGATCATTGTGCTTGTATATATGTTGGTCTAACTTTCGGTAGAACTAAACCTCAAAGGGAGTTCCAAGTATTATATAAATAATATCCCTTTATTAACTGGACTAATAGAATGAAAATCCGAGTCTTAAAATTATTTGTTCTCCAACAGGAAGCTGATTGGAGCAAGATACTTTCACAAGGGATTTGAGGCTGAAAATGGCCCTCTTGACCTCTCTAAGGCAGGGGAACAACTTTCGGCCCGAGACACGAATGGGCATGGATCTCATACTCTATCCACAGCAGGTGGGAGTTTTGTGCAAAAAGCAAATGTTTTTGGATATGCCCATGGAGTTGCAAAGGGAGGGGCTCCTGCTGCCAGAGTTGCATCCTACAAGGTTTGTTGGAGCAGTGACTCGGCAGAGATAGCATGCTATGAAGCAGATGTTCTTGCAGCGTTTGATCAAGGGATATATGATGGAGTAGATGTGATCTCTATTTCTCTTGGAGGCGCCCAGGGTGCAATTTTTCTACTTTCTGACGGGATTTCCATTGGATCACTCCATGCTGTCCAAAAAGGAAGGGTGGTGGTTTGTTCTGCAGGAAATGATGGTCCAAGTGCAGGCACTGTATCGAATGTGGCTCCATGGATTATAACTGTCGGAGCAAGTACCATAGATAGACAATTCACCTCAGTTGCTTTCTTAGGAAACAAGACGGCTTACAAGGTGATCACTGAGAAACCTTTTTCATAAACATTTCAGTTTCATGAGCTATTTTATTTTGAAATTTCTTGAGGGTATCATATTTAAATCTATCGTATATGATGGTTTTTAATTGAAAAGCATGTTGTTGTAGAAGAATAGAGATGATCTGTAAAGAACATTAATGACTAGTTTTGACCTCTTGCATTGAATTTATGGATGTTTATGTTTTTTGGCAGGGAGAAAGCTTATCACAGTTTCCCCTAAAAAAGAGACGAATGCACCCTCTGGTATCTTCAGTAGATGTTAGAGGTTCAGGTGTAGATCGAAATGCTGGGTATGCTACACAATTACTTATTATTGTGATTATTCATAAAAATAGGAAGTCGTTTAATCATCAGTTCAATATTTGCATCAGTTGAAGCTATCAAACTTCCAACCTCCATTGATAATGAGCTAAAATAGTAGTAATGTAAATAATGTTGCAGGGTGTCTTGCTTCCTTGGAGCTCTAGATCCCCAAAAAGTTAAAGGTAAGATCGTTGCCTGTGAATGGGGTCAAAATCCCAGAGTTGAGAAAGGCGAAGAAGTTCGCAGGGCAGGGGGGGTTGGTATGATTCTCTACAATGGTGTTGGAGGAGGTGACAGCTTTGTCGCAGATGCTCATGTTATTCCTGCAACCGATGTGAAAGGAGTTGATGGATTGAAAATTCTTGATTATATCAATTCTACAGAGTAGGTTTCAAGGAGTTCATTTCAGTTTTACAACACTTTATTGTTAGGTTTTCAATAACTTAAAGTCCTAACATTCTTATATGCTCATGCAGCTCCCCTGTTGCTTATATTTCTCCAGTAAGAACCGTGTTCAATACAAAGCCAGCTCCAGTGATGACAAGCTTCTCCTCTTTAGGCCCAACTATTCTTTTGCCCATACTCAAGGTCATAATCCAAACCTGAACTTTGATATTTTCCAATTTCCAACATGGTTCTTTTATTAGCAATATGATAATATAAACTTTTTGATTTGGTCCTAATTCAGTCCCAAACTTGTATATTTTGTATTTCCAATATGTTTCCATTATTGTCAGTATGATAATAGAAACTTTTTGATTGGTATGTTGGATGCAGCCTGATATTGCAGCCCCAGGGTTGAACATCCTTGGAGCATGGTCAGGCGAAGCATCCCCAAGTGGCCTTGCTTTTGACCACAGGAAGACTGACTTCAATATAATATCAGGCACATCTATGGCATGCCCTCATGTAGCTGGTATTGCAGCATTACTAAGGGCAGTATATCCTCATTGGAGCCCAGCAGCCATAAATTCAGCCATTATAACTTCAGGTATATATTATAGAAAATCATTATACGTTTTACACCCATTATGATTTATTCAAATTCATATCATTCTGGATTTTTCTAAATCACTTTTCATGGAAGCTCTTGAAAAAGGTTTGTCCTAGTGTTAATGGGTTGTTTTATAAGTATTTCTTTAGATCTGATATTTTACCATGGGTTGTATTCTTTTGAGAATCACAGCTACCGTAATGGACAACATCAAGGGAGCTCAGAATGTATTATGGAACCCAGGTCCTTTCGCCTTCGGTGCAGGTCATATTAACCCAAATAGAGCTGCAGATCCTGGCCTAATTTATGATATCTCAATGAATGACTACTTTATAGTCTTATGCTATTTAGGCTGGAGATCAGACATGATAAGAAATGTAACAGGCACACAATTCTCTTGCCCAGCAGAAACTGCAATATACAACCTCAATTATCCTTCTATTACTGCACAATCACTAATCGGACCTCGGTTTGTGAAGAGAACTGTGACATATGTTTCAGAGGGACCAGCAACTTTTGAAGTAAAGGTGAAATCTCCTCCTCAAGCGGTAGTGGCAGTGAAGCCCAACAGACTTCACTTCACTAAGACGGGGGAGAAGAAATCATTTGTGGTGGTGATGAAACCCAAACCTAGTTTATTAACCTTTGGGTTTGGATCTTTGACATGGAAAAGTGCTAAACATGCTGTGAGAAGTCCTATTGTTGTGTGTAGCGGCAATTGTTTTTAGATCAACTAGTCCTTCAAGGCGAAACCACCCATTAGAACTTTGCTTCAGAACCTTAACTTGATTCACTGATTATGATTTTGTATCATTGCACCAGGAATCAAGCTAAATAAATAAATTAAATAAATAAATTACTCCGAAATTGATTTTATTTATTAATAAAATAATTGTTGGTTTCTCAAATTTTTTGAGAGGATTTTTACGCTGAGAGGCATTATACAGTCAAAGCAGATGTGTGTGCATTTTTATGGTCCCAATTTAAATTGACAGTCTTCCAACTTCTCAATTAAACTATTGAAAGTTAATAGTAAATTATGTATAATCTTGCTATCTATTTCCATTCCTTATAGTTCCATGCAAGAACTGCAATGCCACTCTGAACCCAAGACGAACAACCCTTCTCCTCCTGCCAATATGTATCCAGGCTATGGCACTCCTGCTGCTAATCAGGGTTCATCAGTTTATCCTTACTACAACACTAATCACTCACCTTCTCTTCTTAATACCTTCACGTCCTGCAACTTCCGCTTTCTCATGTTGGTCTTGGTATTCCTGCATTTTACGCAGTGAAAGATGTTTCTACTATTCAGTATTCTCATTCTCAGATCAGATATCTGTCCATTTTCATTATGTAAAGGTTTTAATGGAAAAAATGTCTTTTTCTTTTGGATTAATTTGTTTGGGCTAGTATTGCATTCTCATTCTCAGATCAGATCTCTCTCTCTCCATTTTCATGATGTAAAGGGTATAATGGAAAAAATGTCTTTCTTTTGGATTTATTTGTTTGGGCTCTTACCATAACTGCTATTAGTTTTCAAGATTTATTCATAAATTAAATTAGTTTTGAAGATTTGTTCATAAATTAAATTCATATATGGTATTTAGCTCTGTGCTAAATTGTGCTATACTGCAAGAAAATAACTTTAGAGCCAATTTTTAGGGTTTTTATGGCTTGTTTACTAAATCCACATATTGGAATGTATGCTGATATACAAGAGAGTTTGTCTTTTTCTTTTATCAGTTGTAAAGTAAGCCCTAAATAAGTCTTGGTTAAGAAATTAGTTTGCACTTTTATTCTTATACAAATTATATTTATTTAAAACTAATTTCTCCCGTCTAGTCAAATTAAATAAATTCTATTTATTTAATTCCCATTTTCTTCCAACTAATTTAAATAAATAAATAAAAAATATTTATTTAAATTAGGTCTTACATGCACTTGTCTCTCATAATTTAAATAATTTTATTATATAAATTATTTCTACCCACACACATTCCTATTTTGAACCTCTTTAAATGTGCACCATAAGGACTTCCTCCCCAAAATCAATTAAAAATCTCATTTATTCCCACTCACATCCTTATTTTGATCACATGTCATCCTCATTTATGGTGCGTCATGAGCACTAAAATTAGCTTTCAATCTTAGCCATCCATCTCATCCCTCAGCCTTCTAATTTTGGTCATCTATTTAATTCCCTCTCCTATCAATTAAACTTTCATTTTCATTTCAAACCCTCACACTCTTTCTGAAATTTCGTACGCACATTCACATCTTTCATTTTCCATCTCTCATATCATTTCTAGTTATGCTGGTTGTGTGAGCAACCCACAAATCATCCACAAAACAAATCAATGGAGCTTGGGTGCACTCCATTTTGTCTTATCAGAGGTCTAATTCTGTGCAAGGTCTGAAGGTATTGCATTACTATTTTATCTGCATATTTTATGTTATTTGCTTTGCATAATTTTTAGGATTTCATTCTGGCACACCTGGTATTTTAACCTTATTTTTTGCAAGATTTTTGAAGCTTTTGTTGCAGGCTTTGAAAGCATTTTGAGCAAAATCTAGAGGCCACCTATTGTAGAAGCCCTCCTACGCCAAATCTAACATCACCATGGAGTCCGGGAGGCCTCGTAGGTAAAAAATCATATAAAATATGTTATATTTTTGTTACTGCAATTTTATTTTAAATTTTTTGTCTTAGGGCCCTCACAGGGTGTATCGTATGGATCTGTACAACAACCTAGGCATGCAGGCTGTAGCGCTCTACTTTAGAAAGTTTTAAAAATTAAAAATAATAAATAAATAAAAATTAAAACAAAAAAAATTGTTGCAGCCTCCTGCCACCTCTTGCATTAGTCCTCCCATCGCTCCTCTGCCCCCCCTCGCTCCTGCCCCGCCTCGCCCTACTCTGCCCAGCCGATATCCCAGCTTCGCTACCCCTTCCCACCTCCCCCTGCTCGCTCCCCGCTTCGCCAAACCCCTCCTCCCTTTGCCTTCCCTCGACCCTGCTCCTCCTACCTCCTACCTACCTTCCCCACCCCCTCACTATCCCTTCCCTCCGCCCTTAAACCTTCAGTCACATTATCCCCCCATCCCTTTCTTTTTTTTACACCGCCTGCCCTCACGATCACATGGGTGACCGGGGGTTGTTTAAGCTCGACCCCCTTTTTAAATTTTTCTTGGCTACTAGCCCTGGGCACATGGGTAACTAGGTGCTAACCGCCTAACCTTAACCACCCAATATAACCGCTAGCCCATAGATTGTCATATGTGACCACTTCTTGCCCAAAACTGTTGGTTGTCAACTAACCGCCAGGGGCAGACCTTTGCCCTCCTACACACTAAAATAGGTTTGTTTTTCAAACTGACATAACTTGGGCTGGGAGTGTCATATTTTCACATTTTTATAGGCGCTGGAAAGATGCTTTCATTTTCTTCACAGTGGAACACAAATTTCTCTGAGATTTTTCTAACATTATTAGGTATAATCATTTGAATCACACTTTTCTGTATTGATCTTCAAATTGCCATATCTTTTGAATATGATATCAAAATCTAGTAAATTTTATTTTAAAATTGATTAGAAAATTGCAAGGAATCTATTTATGTAATCTATTTTTCTATGTGAGCTCATTATTTTTTGATTTTTTAGGGATTTAGTTTTGTGCTAATTCTTTGATTGTAGCTATTTTATTTGTTAAAGATCAATCTTTGAAACTACCAATGCATTGTGTGCAACACCGCTCGTCAAAGATCATTTTTTTCTCACTAATCTAGGCATTTAGTTTAATCTAGGGGATAGTAATTGAACATTGTTTGCTTTGTCTTCAAATTTTGAAAAGGGTGTATTCTCTCTCCTTGCACCTTTTGGTGATCTTAGAGATCAAAAACCCCTTCATTATCCCTTTGTTATTTGTTCAATCCCAGGGGCATTATCTCACATGTGCTCTCCCCTTGTGCTCCATGTGAGCTTGGTGATCAAAAGAGAATAGTGTTCCTTCCCTTTAGGAGGCCTGTTAGGAGATTTCATCACTCTAGGGATAACCACAACCACATGTTTTGGCGGGGTATATCAAAGAGGGGAGAGTGAAAACTGTACCTCAATTTAGCTACGTAGTCATTGGGACAACCTTGGGGCCCTGGGTGATTCTAGACACAAGGTGAAGTGGTGTTTGCTTAATTTCTTATGCCACATCCCTTCAATGGGCTAGTGTTCACAGACTTGGGCCTCATTGTACATTGTGTATTTGAGAGGAGTCCCCTAGAATCTTGTAAAGCCTAGATAAAACCTTTCGATTGTCATATCCTACAGTGCATCGCTACAACAGGGGGAGAAGAGCTCAGGCTATTACCTCCGTTGTTTGAGATGGAATAAACTTTGGGCAAGACTTTAGTCTCCAAGGTAAGGGTTGTAAGGTGGTACATGACCTTGTATTCCCTATATATCCAAGCAATGGTAAATGGTATCAAGGGGATGGAAATCACCATTATCTAATAGGGGAGATTGAAGTTGCACCTAAGTGAGTCCATGGATACGACACTCCTTGAATAATTCTAGGTTTTTTCATGTGCTTGGCATGTTTTTCTTATGCAATACCAGTAAAAGCCACTCTAGCCACGAAGCAATTCACACAAATTTCCTTGTTAAGTCAAGTCAACCATTGTGTTTTTGTGTTTTTTTTTCTTGCCAAAAACTCTCAAAATCCAAAAAATCAAAAATCCTCAAAATTCAAAAAAACCAAAAATCCTCAAAATCCAAAAAAACCAAAAAACCTTAAAATCCAAAAAAACAAAAAATATCTCAAAATCCAAAAAAAAAGGTGAAATAGTGACCTCAAACAATCCCATAGCATTGATTTTGGACTTGTGAGTACCTATCCATCTATTCGCCAATCAAACCACCTTTGGACCTCAACTTTGTCAACCTAATTAGCCATCAATTTGCAAACCTATCCAATTTGTCAACCAAGTCATCCTTTGAATCATCAATCCAAATCCAAAACTTGCCTAAGCCTAGCCTAGATCCTTTTATCATTCTTTTTATCCTATCTTACCTTGTCTACTCCAAGTAGAAAGGTCATCATTATCCCTCTCCTTGCTTAGGCATCTATCAACTCTAGGTAGTGAAGAGAGTCCTATCTTTGTCCATAACAAAAGGTCTAGGTGAGTCTTGAGCTCTTTTGGTTTTACCCTATCCTATCATATCAAGTGGTCAAATCCACACCATCCTCATAATCCTTGGTGTCATCCTTATTGTTATCTTGGTTGTCACCCTCATATCCTACTCATATCCATATCTTGGTATCATCTTGGTTGTCATTTTATCCATATCCTAGTCATCATCTTGATATTTTTTTGTCCAAAATCTTGTCATAACCAAGTGCAATATCCATGTCTTTCATCTTAAGGTCATCTTATTCATGCTCACTACAAGGTCACAAACTAAGAGAATCATGGAATCTCATCAAGAATCCCAACAAGAGTTCCCTCAAGTTCAACAAGAGCCTCATGAAGGGGTGAGTGCAGGATCATCGTGGGCCAAACAGTGGCAATAGGAGACAAAAAATGTGTTTTACATAGCCAAAATTGCAAAATGATTCTTTGACTTTTTTGTAGGTTGGTAATAATATCCGTTTAGAATAGATATCCGTTTTGTGAAACCTAAAATGGATATCCATTTTGCAAACCATAAAAAGTGAAAAAAGGCCCGTGTTTTGCAAAACCTACAACTTGCAAAATGCAGAGAGGGAGAAATAGATATCTGATTGCAAAAGAATGGATATTCGATTTGGAGGCAAATTCGAAGAGGTAAGGGTCTAATTCATCTCTTTTTTGTAAATCAAATAATTTTTTTTAAATTTGAAATAGGTAAAATGGATGAACATCAAAATTCAAACCCTCCCCCACCAAACCCTCAAACAATCCAAGAGCAAATTGAAAAAAATATTGATGAAATAAGTAAGTTTATAGAAGTTTATCGCTACCACCCTTGATTTTATTCAATTAAATCAAGCTTAGAGGGAATTATTACTTATGTTCGAACCCTCACAAACTAACATGAATCATTTAGGCAATGGTGAGAAGTGAAGAAGACAGAATATTCTAATGGCTTATCATACAACCAAGTCAAATAGTTAGACATTATTAAAGATATATTAGCCCAATATTTTGTCAACCCTAAAACTGGATTGTATGTTGATGTTCGTAAGCCTAAGTATTCAATCAAATGGCATACACATCAGGGTATTACTCAAAATTTTTGAGATCATCAAGGTGGATGGTTTTTGATAAACCATCCAACAATAATTTTGATGTACCTTTATATTTTCTTTGTAAACTATATGCAGATTTTGTAATGGGTCACTATGTGAATTATTTTGATTTGAGAGAGTTCCAGGGAGTAGGTAAAGGAATGCCTCAAGAAAGACCTAGGGCAATGAGACAACTGCAAGGTCCTTTTTTTCCCCCTCCTGCTATCCCTTTTCCACCTCTAATTCAACAGTTGGACGTTGTTGCAAGTGCAACACACTAGAGCCTCATTGTACTCTTTGAATGAGCACTTAATTACATTGACCTATCATCTTGCACACCCATATGATATTGGTGGTTATATTGGATCACCTGATATTACTAGACCCTCCTCGTCCACACATGTTTGTGTGCCTCATCATTGCATTTTTTGCAATCAATTGTAATTAGGTCCTCTCAGGGAGAGTAGTGAGTCACCCCTTAACACTTTAGAGTATTATGTCCCTCATACATCGCCTTCACAAGCTGAGGCAACGGGGTCTAGAACTCAAGCTGAGGGGTCGGGAATAAGAGCACAAGCCCAAACATCAGGGGGTAGAGAAGGAGACGAGCAAGACCAATCTTTCTTAGAGCTAAAATTAAAGTTAGATTTCATAATGTATTCCATTTGAATATAATATAAACAAAGATTGGTACTAATGTATCTAAGAGGGATAATAGTTGATGACAGAGGAGTTGACAGAAGTTCATCATGGAACTCTTTCTACCATCCAATTTGGCTTAGACTTGTCGATATAAATTTTCTACACATCTAACTTTTTTATTCTATGCATTTCATTTTTTGTGAGTAATTATATATTAATTTATATCTTGATGTTACTTTACTTTTATAGTCTATCCAAAATGTGATTGATGCGGCACCTTTGCCAATATTCTTTAGTCAAATTCCTAATCGACCCAAGGGACCATCATTTGCCGAAAGACTCTTAGAACACCAACAAAGGGAGGAGGTAATTTAGTTGAACTGTACTTTAATTGATAATTTTGAAAACTTAAAATTTAATTATAGTCATTTAGATAAATAATAAAATAGAGAATCATGGTGTTTGTTACATGTTTGATCATATAAAATAATGGTTAAAAGAATGAAAATGAGAAAGAAAGAAACATGTATTATCCATTATTCATATAGATTTGAACTTTACTAACACATCAATTATTCATTTAAATATTCATACATATTTTGCAATTGATTCAACTAATGATTATGTGATCCGTTTTAGTCCATTGATTGATCATCTTATGACGATTCCGTTATGACATACAATGTTCATTGATCGCCCAGATAATTTTGTGTATTGATAAATTGATGCTATATCATTTACATGCACACATCAACATATAGAAAGCACATAAATGTACAAGGAAACTAAAATTCTATAAAAAATATAGATCATATAGATGCCCATGCCATAAACCAATATATATGAAGACCAACCATACATATCGAAGTCTCTAATACCAAATGTCATCAACATAACAAAAATCATAACATGATCATGTTGTTGGGATAAGTTGCTATTAACTTGCACTCCTAACCAATTCATGTGTCTCCAAAGTTCTTGGAATGTGTTCCCTAACACATAAGGACTTTGAGAGATTAATTATTTATTAATTATATCACTTTGACTTTTGTAATCAATTCCTAATTGATAATGTCAAACTTCGACATCCATTTTTAGAGTGGGTGCCATGAAGACTTTGTTGACTTCTCCTAAGTCTAGTTTGAGAGTTTGATAACTCCTAGTAAGTGGGATTTAAACTTGGGCATCCCCTTTTTGATGGAGACTTATATTTAGACTTGGAGTTTTTTTTTAATGTACATAAGTGGATAATGTTGAGACACTTTGCATGGATATAATGTTGGAGTTAACTACAATGTTAGAGATGCATGAATTGGATATTACTTGCATGCACTTACATGTTGTTACATGTTACTTGCATGTACTTGTATGTTGTTACATTTTGCTTGCATGTTACTGTTGTTACATGGAGCCTAATCAGACTCAAAGGTTAAATTTTCTGCACTTTTATTAGAGTGGTTTCCCCCCAAATTATTTAACGGGGGAGTGTAGGGGGGCAAAGCCCCTCCTACGGGGCCCGGGGGCTTATCCCCCCAGTGAGGGCCTGGGAGCGGAGCCCATGGTGGGGGTTTGAGGGCAACGCCCCCAGTGGGGGCTGCTGGGGGTAGCGCCTCCGAAGCAAAAATTGCCTATTATTTTATAAAGGCGTCGGGTGTTATTTTTCTATTGATCAACATAAAAAATCCTATTTTTGTAACTAACATAAGGCTTGATAAAAGAGGTTAAGGGTTAGGGTTTCAATTGATATTATATTGTAGCATTTGCAACGGTATTGAGTTGCAGGGATTGCTGGTTGTAATCAGTTTGATTTACTGGATAATAATATTAGACTCTCTGTTTGGTGGATGTAGCCCGAGTTTGGGTGAACCACGTTAAAACTTGTCTCTCGCTGTTATTATTTCTGTGTATTTCCATTCCTCTATTTAATCTTTATTTGCATTTAATTGATATCTTCTGCTGGCTAACCCTAACAAGTGGTATCAGAGCAGGTTGTGTTCGATTATCGTCTGTAGGAAAGTCTCATAGTTGAGTGGGAGCAATGGTGGACGAGGGTAAATTGAATGTTGATAAATTCAATGGGCATAACTATTAGTTATGGAAGATGCAGATGGAGGATTACCTCTATCAAAAAGATTTATGGATGCCGTTGGAAGGAGTAGCCAAAAAACTGGCAATAATGTCTAATGAGGATTGGAATCTTCTTGACAGAAAGGCACTGAGAACCATTCAGTTGTGCCTGGCACCATCGGTGGCATTCAATATAACGAAAGCGAAGACAACAACTGGTCTGATGAAAGCTTTGGCTAAACTGTAAGAAAAACCCTCAGCCTCAAATAAGGTATTTCTCATGAAGCGCTTGTTTAATCTAAAAATAGTTGAAGGTGGATTTGTAACAGATCATTTAAATGAATTTAATACGATTGTCAGTCAATTGACTTTTGTAAATGTAAAATTTGATGAAGAAGTTAGAGCTCTCTTGATATTATGTTCATTTCCTGAAAGATGGAATAGTTTGGTAATGGCAGTTAATAACTCTGTTTCTGGTTCACATACCCTGAAATTTGATGATGTTGTTAGTGTTATTCTGAGTGAGGAAATTCGTAGGAAAAGCTCAGGTGGATCCACATCAGGCAGTGTTTTGAATGCAGAAAGCAGGGGTAGATCAAAGGAGAGAGGAAAAGGTTCTGGAGGTCATGGGAAGTCACGAGGAAAATCAAAGGACAAGAGATCTCAAACCAGAGGACAAAAAGATTGCTGGTACTATGGGAAACTAGGTCATTTGAAGAAAGATTGCTGGTCTTAGAAGAATAAAGGAGACAAACAAAAAGGTAATAAGGAGGCAAATGTGGTAAGTAATAAGTCTGAAAATGATGCTTTGATTCTTTCCCTAGATAATGTTGATGATTCATGGGTTTTAGATTTAGGGGCCTCATTTCATGCTACGCCCCATAGAAGTTATTTTCTTGATTATGTCCAAGGGGATTTTGGGCTGGTTTATTTGGGAGATAACGAACCCTGTCAGATTGTTGGAAATGGAAGAATTAAAATTAAGTTGCAGAATGAGAATCATTGGCTACTACAAGAGGTAAGGCATGTTCCAAGGTTCAGTAGAAATTTAATTTCAATAGGGCAGCTAGCTGAAGAAGGTTGCATTGTTACATTTACTGATAAAAATTGGAAGGTTTCAAAAAAAGTGCCTTAATAGTAGCAAAAGGTGTGAAAGTAGGCACCTTATATCTTTGTATAGGTCATATTGTTCTTTCTACTTTAGCTGTTACAGAGAAGAAACAAACAGGTTCAAGAACAGTTGCTGTAGGTTCGCAGGAAGAGACTGAAAGAGTTGCTGCAGGTTCTGAGACAACACTGTGGCATAACAGACTTGGGCATATGTGTGAAAATGGTATGAAGGTACTTCATTCTAAGAAAGTTTTACCAGTTCTGAAATGTATTAATATAGATTTCTGTGAAAGTTGTGTGTATAGAAAATAAAAGAGAGTCAATTTTTCTCAGAGATAGGAAGCAAAATAAAGATGAAAAGTTGGAGCTTGTGCATACAAATGTATGGGGACTAGCTCAAGTATCTTCTCTTGGTGGCTCTCGATATTATGTTACATTCATAGATGATGCACCTAGGAAGGTCTGGATTTATTTTCTTAGACATAAATCTAATGTATTTGAAACATTTAAGAAATGGAGAAGCTTGGTTGAGAATGAGACAGGTAAAATATTAAAATGTCTCAGATCTGATAATGGTGGTGAGTATTGCAGCAAAGAATTTGAGGATTATTATTCCTTTAATGGAATTCATAGGTAGAAAACGATTCTAGGGATTCCATAGGAGAATGGAGTGGCTGAATGCAGGAATAGGACAATAATGAAGTGTGCAAGGACCATGAGATTGCATGTTGGGCTGCCTTTAAACATGTGGGTAGAGGTTGTCAACATTGTTGTATATTTAATTAATAGAGGTGCTTCAGTTCCTTTGGGTTGTGGTATTTCAGAGGAAGCATGGACAGGTAAGAATGTGAGTTATTCTTTTCTCAAAACCTTCAGATGTGAAGCATTTGCACATGTAGATTCTGAAAATAGAACTAAACTGGATGTAAAATTAAAAAAATGTACTTTCTTTGGATATGGCATTGATGAATTTGGTTATAGGCTTTGAGATTTTAAAAATTAGAAAATTGTGAGAAGCAGGGATGTTGTATTCAATGAGAAGGTGTTGTACAAAGATCAGTTGCAACAACATGAGAAGAAAGAAAAGGATTATGTGGTGCTAGATGATACTCCAAATAGTGATGTTCCAGTGGTTCCTCATGCTCTGCAACAACAACTAGAAATACCACAAACCCCAGTGAATGTTAGACGGTTAACAAGGATAAGTAGACCTCTAAAAGGTTCTCTCCCTCTTTGTATTCTATTTTGTTAATAGATGTTGGTGAACTATAAGGGTATGATGAAGCTATGCAGGTGGATACCTAGGTTCAGTGGGAGCTTGCTATGAAAGAAGAAATGGACTCCTTGCTAAAAAATCAGATTTGAGAATTATGTAAGTTGCCTGCAGGTAAAAAGGCTTTACTAAACAAATGGGTTTATCAGTTGAAAGAGGAAGATGGAGGTAAGAAAAGATTTAAAGCTAGGTTAGTTGTAAAAGGATTTGCACAGGAAAAAGACATTGATTTTGATGAGATATTTTCTCCAGTTGTCAAATGACTTCTATTCGTACTGTTTTAAGTATTGTGGCTTTTGAAGATTTGCATTTGGAATAACTAGATGTGAAAACTACATTTCTCCATGGTGATTTGGAGGAGGAGATATACATGGAACAGCCCCAAGGATTTGAGGTCAAAGGTAAAGAGAAACTGGTGTGCAGATTGAAGAAGAGTTTGTATGGCCTAAAACAAGCACCTCGGCAATGGTATTTGAAATTTGATAGTTTTATGGCTGAGCAAGGCTACAACCGGTGTAATTCTGACCATTGTCTTTATTTTAAGAGGTTGGATAATGACAACTACATTATTTTATGTTTATATGTTGATGACATGCTTGTAGCTGGGTCTAACATGGATCACATAAGAGAGTTAAAACAATAGTTAGCACAGTCATTTGCTATGAAGGATTTGGGGGCAGCAAAACAAATCCTTGGTATGAAAATTTGCAGAGATAGGAAGAACAAAAAATTGACTCTATCTCAGGCTGATTATGTTGAAAAGGTGTTGCAGAGATTCTATATGGAGAATGCAAAAGCTTTCAGCGCACCTTTGCCTAGTCATTTGAACATGACTAAGGAGATGTGTCATAAGACACAAGAGGAGGAAGAGAAAATGTCTAAGGTACCATATGCTTCAGCTGTAGGAAGTTTAATGTATGCCATGGTATGCATGAGATTAGATATTGCACATGTTGTAGGAGTCGTTAGCAAGTATATGAGTCATCCTGGATTGGAGCATTGGAATGCGGTAAAATGGATTCTCAGATATTTGAGAGATACATCTAATAAACACTTATATTTTGGGGGCTCTAATACTAATTTAGCAGGTTATGTAGACTCAGATTTGGCAGGCGATATTGATACCAGGCATAGTACTACAGGTTGTCTTTATTGTAGGTGGGATAGCGGTGAGTTAGATCTCACGGTTGTAAAAGGTGGTTGCTTTATTCACCACAGAGGCAGAATATGTTGCTACAACATAGGCAAGAAAGGAGATGATTGGCTGCAATCTTTCATGGAAGAATTAGGCAAACAATAGATTAACAGTTATTTGTTTACGGATAGCCAGAGTGCCATACATCTTCCAAAGAATTCTGCCTTGCATTCAAAGACCAAACACATACAGTTGAGGTATCACTTTATTCGGTCGGTGTTGGATGATGGACAATTATAGCTGGCAAAGATACATACAAACGAAAATCTAGCGAATATGTTTACAAAGGCAGTGACAAGGGAGAAGTTGAGCTCCTCTTCAGCTTTGGTTGGTCTTCCAGACTGAAAACAACAAAAATAGAACAACAAAGTCCAGGGTGCTTATTTCCAGTGCGAGCTACAGGGTCAGCAGTGTTATGATCAGTCTCTAAGTGGGAGATGATATGGTGTGGAGTTTGATCAGTCTCCAAGTGGGAGATTGTTGTTATATGGAGCCCAATCAGACTCGGAGGTTAAATTTTCCCCACTTTTATCGGTGCGGTTTCCTCCTAAATTATTTAATGGGGAGTGCAAGGGGGTTGAGCCCCTCCTGTGGGGCCTGGGGGCTTATCCCCCCAATGAGGGCCTAGGGGCGGAGCCCACGGTGGGGGTCTAGAGGCAATGCCCCTAGTGGGGGCTCGGGGGTAGCACCCCCGAAGAAAAAATTGCCTATTATTTTATAAAGGCATCAGGTGTTATTTTTTTTATTAACTGACATAAAAAAACCTATTTTTGTAATCGACATAAAGCTTGATAAAAGTGGCTAAGGGTTAGGGTTTCAATTGATATTATATTGTAGCATTTGCAACGGTATTCAGTTGTAGGGATTACTGGTTGTAATCGATTTGATTTACTGGATAATAATATTGGACTCTCTGTTTGGTGGATGTAGCCTGAGTTTGGGTGAACCACATTAAAACTTGTCTCCTGTTGTTATTATTTTTGTGTATTTCCATTCCTCTGTTTAATCTTTATTTACATTTAATTGATATCTTCTGCCGGTTAACCCTAACAGTTACTTGCATGTACTTGCATGTTGTTAGATGTTGCTTACATGTACTTGCATGTTGTTGCATGTGCTTGCATGTCACTCCTTTGGACTTGTATGACCTTGCATGTTGTTGCATGTTAGTTTTGTGAGATTGCTTGTAGAACACCCCAACTTCAAAAACTTGCAGGATGTACATCTCAGTGTTTCATGTAATGGGTATCAGTTGCATGTTGTTGCAAATACTTGCACGTCAATTTTAAGATATTACTTGTAGAGCACTCTAACTCTAGAAAGTTGCAGTATGGTACTTCTCAGTGTTTTAGGAAATGGGTATCAATTGCATGTTGAATCCAATGTTTGCATGTCACTTGCATGTACAAAACAAGGTAATTCAGAATAACTTTGGGGACATCAATCTTGCATGTTGTTTGCATGAGAGTGGTGTGTGTTGATCACTTTAGTTAACAAAAAGAGCTTGGGCAAACTTGGACACCCAATTTGAGGACTTTCTGTTGCTTTTATTTAGAAATATGTTGTTGGCAAAACTAATTTTAGCATACTTGTGTGCACACATCATGAAGAGGCAGTTAACTGAAAGCTTGGACATTGTTTGACTTCAGTCTTCTCAATTTAGAGTGCTTGGTTTTTGCATGAGCATTGGAAGCTATGTTATCAACTACAATTTATTGTATTTTGAGTTTCAAGCTTTTGAATTAAGAAGCTCTTGAATTATGAAGCTTCATATTAATTAATTAAGAGCCCCATACATTTTCCAGAGAGTTGAATTGTGAAAAAGACTTAGAAGAAAAAAGAAAGAAGCTTTTTGACTTAGAAAAAAAAATAAGAAGCTTTTGAAGTGCATCAAGGAATCAAAGGATTTCAATATTGAATGTAATCTTTCACAAGAGATTTAATACAAGCATAAACACCTTTGGTGTGGAGTTTTCTCCCTTAGGGGTTTCTCCACTTAAATACTTGTCTTCTTCTTGCAAGCTATTTTCTTCTACTACATTGATTAAATTGGAGAAATACTATAACATCTAAATTGAAAGTAATTTTCAGATTTACACATGCTATTAATTTTAGATTTGAAAATATTTTAAAGATACATAGCTGCAACTTTACCTTGTTCTCTCTCCCTTTTTCTAACATAGGTACATGTCAATTGGGGGAGGTAGCATTGAGAGTCACTCCCCCATCTTACTCCTAACATTGGCCATCAACCTAGACCTTGTAGGTGATTTTTTTCCTACTCCTAATTCTAATCCTAGATTTAGACTTGCTCGTGAAATTCTATCATACCTCATAACCTACCCACCTCTTTTCAAAGGCTAGAAATCTCTACCCATGTTATTTTATAATATACTTGTGTCATTATAATCTACTTGTTACACTCTATAATTTTCTTGTGTTACTATCAACTTATAGAATATCATTGTGCCAATAATGCCACCTATATTTGGTGACATGACTACCCTCACATGTACATATTCTAGCTCCAAAGAAAGCATGTCTTGATATAGTAATAATGCATCTCTCTGTATCAGGTTGCATTCCTCTCCCAAGCTACCATGAGCCTTGCTCATAAGATTGAATAGTAGAGAAAATTGATTGGAACATGTATATTATTTCACTATCCACTTTGTCAGTATCATAGGAACACTTGTCAAATGGTCTATGGTTAATACAACCACTCATCTAAGATACAGGTACATATTACACATGATCTGTGTATTGTTGAAATACATCGAACAATTGAGAGGGGGGGTGAATCAGTTGTCACAAAAACTTAGTTTCATATGAACATCAAACCATCAACAACTTAATTGCTTATAATCAGATTTAACCATGAAAGCATGAAACCATAAACTTAATCACAAACACACATCCAACACATTAGCCACCAGATTTTTACGTGGAAAACCCTAAAAGGGAAAAACCACGGTGGGTGTTAGCCTACAAAAATATGAGTTATAACAATACTGAAAAATAGAGACTCACTACCCAGATTGCTCACTGCAAAGAACGAGTCACTGCTAAAGGGTGGCTCACTGCCAAGGGGTGGCTCACAGCCAAGGGGGTGAATTGATTAAGTAGCATCTACTCCATGCAAGGGTTCAGTTCCATTGAAGCACAATAAAACTTCTCTGCTATGCTCTTTTACACCTTCACACTTATCTCTTCATTTTTGCACACTCATTACATTTTTTCACAATTCATTACAAGTCTTTATACAAATCATCAACTTTGGAATGTACATCAAGGTCGGCAATACATTTATCAGCCGTTGGAACAATCTCCAAGGTCAGCATTACAAAAACATACATAGAATAGGTCTGGACCTAATACAAATTTGCTAAGGAAAGGATGTAAAGATGTATGCAGATTACACCATGCCTTAGCTAGGACTCAAATCCAATCTTCCACACCATGACACACTTCTACAATCTTTAATGCATCTCTGCAATTGGTGAAATCAACCAAGTCAATCAAGACTGGTAAGAACACTAGGTCTTCTAAGAACATTCTTCATTCACAATCTAATTTTCACTTTGCAGACCAATCCAAGAGTAGGAACCCGATTAGGAGACATCCACAAGCACATTGTAATCATTAGGAACATCCGCACACTCTCTAACCACTCTGTCATGAAGATTCTTCAAACTGAAGCACACAAACAATACTATCAGCTACTGGCATAAAGAAAGGATAGCTTGTGGACCGCCAAATCATGAACCATTGGAGTTGAAAGCACTTAACATCATATTAGACTTAACTCTAGAACCGCAGATCAAAATACTGCAATGCGGAGGAATGCATAGCATAATACTTTCTCCTTGTCTTTGCCAAACATATAGAAAAAACTGTTTTCACTCTGGTGAACATAACTCACTTAATTCTTCATACTAGAGGCTCAAACTCGGAACATAGCATCTTAATATGGCCTTCTAAATAACTTCCAATCCGCGGACAAAGATATTCATCCTACAGGAAATGCAGAGCATTCTTTTGGACTGTTCTTTTGTATGCAATACACTGTTTCCACTGCAACTCACTATTTCTACCAGAGAAGCTAATTTTCTCACTATCCTCAACATCAAGATAAGTAAATACAAAGCATCTTACTCATTACAAGAAAACAACAAGATAGGAGCACAGTTGACACCACTGACAACACAGATATGTTGATATCAATCACAACACCGATAAGGCACATACTTGCAACATGTATTAGGTCATTTATCTTGAGATATCATATAATTTATAATATGAAGGAATGAAATTTTAATGTTATATATTGCATGCCTATATCATCACCCTAGTCCTCTCCTCTTTGTTGCATTGGGAATACATTCAATGTTGTCTCTCCTCTATCCACCTCCATGGCCTTGTCACCGCCTATTTGCTCATTGTATCTTTTCAATTGCTCCTTCTAATCCTCCTCCTTTTGATCTTCTTGAACTCACTCCTCTACCTATATCTAATGGATATAATAGCGGGGACACATCTTCTACCAATAATCTCTATGCATTTGTGACCTTGCATCATCCTCAACTACAACTTTAATTGGCTCATCTGCATCATCGTCATTAGTAAATTCTTGAGTGGAAAATGGTGGTCTATCTATCTTCTAAGGACTAAGTGGTGAGTTTTGGTGCCTCCTATATATTTGAGGTTTTAGGGGAACATCCTACTAGATAACAAACTATTTGAGGATCCACTTATAATGAAAACACTCCAAATATGCAGACAAATACTATTATTATGTGTAGAACTACTGGGGTGGCAATATACATGCATTGGAATACTTCATATTACATGTTTATCCTATAAAAATGTAAAAGGTGAGTACAATAAATACCTTGTATTTTCTCATGAAATGTAAGAGGTTGTAAAAAAATTCCATTATAGCTCGTGTTCCTTGATTCTTAAAAAATTCATTTTAAAGACACTTCTCACTGGATGTGTTGATGTGGAGAGTTGCATGATGAGTCACACCTCTAAACCTTAGTTTTAGATAGATAAGAGTCCATATCACATTTCTAAGAAAATAGAGGTCCTACAAAATTCCATGTAACATCTTCATGGTTGTAAAGTTATCCCTAATGACTAATAGCTCCTCTCCTCTAATGCTTGTGAGCATTTTTTTGTTTTGTTTAAACTGATCTATTAATTTAAAAGTTATTATGATTATATGTATACATAAAGTCTTACATTCTTGTCATTTTTCATACATGAAATGTTAGTTGGTTCATCCATGATGAGTCCTCAATTGATGTAGGAGGCCTCGTTGGTGGTATGTGCTTGTTTTCTAGTAGATAAGTTTTTGTTTAGTGCAGTCTAGATTGTTTATTTGTAACACAACTAACCTTTTAATGTAGGCATTTCCTTTTTTGTTATTAATTATATATTAATTTATTTCAATGTTATTTTACTATTATAATCTATTGCAAAAGTGAGTGATGTTGCACCTTTGCCATCATGCTTCAGTAGGACACCTGATCATCTTAAGAGAATCATTTACAGAATGACTCTTTGAACGACAAGAAAGAGTTGAGGTAATTGAGTTGATTTTTTTAAATAATTGATATATTAGAGAGGTCTTATAATTCATTGTAGTGATTTAGATGTATGTTAATAAATGAAAGTTATAAATTGTAGTAGATAAGATTCTATTTACTAACTCTAAATTATTTATATAATTTACCATTGAACTAATTAATCAAATTTGTGGTTTGAATTGCTAATGTAGTCAACTTTGCATCCATCAACTACTAGATATCATGGCATGAAGATGACACTTTTTGAGGATCCATCACAACTTGAGGAATTGCCAGAGACATAGGGTCAAGTGGACCTTTAGTATTTGATGTAGCTATTCAACATGTAAATTCTATATAGATTTTGAGATGGCATATACCACATTTTGTAAAAAAATGTTTTGAGTTGGCATATTTGACAATTTTTTGTATATGTCTACCATTATGGACTAGATTTTAATATATATACACCTTGATATACAATATAATTTAAATTCATTCTGTGCATGTATTCCTACTTTGAAGCTTAAAAGTTTAATGTATAATCACTTTACAATGGTTGAGTTATGATCAATAACATTGTAATGAAATAACTTGCACAATGGAAGAAAATGATATGAAATATTTTGCAAATAATTGATAATAACTGAGAATAATAGGCCACTTCGAGGGGGCAACCTCTAAATATCTCCAATGAGAACACACTTCACAATATATCATGAAATAAGACTCATATTCTCCTATATATACCTAATTATGCTTAGGATGAATAGACACACCCCTATATAACACCTAGTTCGACCTATCTAACTAAATAATAATATAATAATGATAACATGACTTAATTAGGAGTTAAGATAGCCACAAGCTGACTATTCATAACCCTATGTACACCAATATTAAGGGCGTAGCATGCCCTCCCTCTTCAAAGAAGCATTGTCCTCCCATGTGGCCTCTTCAACTGGTAAATTCTTCCATTGGATGAGATACTCAGTGAAGGTTCTATTCCTCAAATTCTTCATGCGTGTTTGAAGAATGCACTTTGGTTCCAATTTGATTCTTCCTTCTTCATCAAGCTCTAGTAACATTGTTGTGGATGGACTTTTAAGTCTACTAGCATTCTCCAAGATAGAGATATCGTAGAAAGGTTGTATGATTTTTGATTTAGGTAACCTCAATTTGAAGTCAATGTTGTCAGTCCTTGTTGAACCTTTATGAGGCCCGTACAAATCAGGTTCCCTCTTGTGATATGAAACTGTAACTACTTTCTTGAAAGGTGAAGCAGGAATCTTTGGCTTTTGCACTTCTATTGACAATAATTGAGCCACACCTTTATCCACATCTTTTTTTAGTGACATTTGGTGTGCACTTATCAATTGTGGACTCTTTGCACGTAAACCCCATAGCTCATATTTTTTATCCCCAGAGTAGAAGCGCATGAATAGTTCCTAGAAATTCATCTCAATTGTGCCCAAGGTAGTATGCCATTGAACTCCCAAAACAATGTCTACTCCATCCATGGGTATAGCAAACATAGGGCTCTCTATCATGTAGTCTCCCATGGTGAGTTTAATACTATGGCATTTCCCTGAACAATTGACTGTACCACCATCTACAATCATAACTTGGAGTTCAGGGGTAGGGTAGAGAAAACAATTTAACTTTACTACTAGTTGCTTGTTGATGGAGTTATGTGTACTCCCGAAGTCAATCAATACTGTGACTATTTATTTTTTAAGGAAACCCCTTACCTCAAGTGTTTGTGGGTTATTGATACCTGATAGTGCATGACAAGAGATAGTTGGTTGGACATCTTTAGAGTCCTCTACCACCACCACTAGATCTTCTTCATCCTTATCTTCATCATAGGTAGCCTCAATATAGAACAACTTCTTCTCATCACATTTATGTCCTTTATGATATTTTCCATCACAGTTGAAACATAACTCTTTGGCCTTTTTCTCTTCCAATTGTGGAGGTGTCAACATAATAGGATGAGTAAATGATGATGCAAGAGCCTTGTCAACTTTGTTACTAGGTAATTCCTCCCTTCTATTAGCCAAAACTTTTTCCTCCACTTGTCTCACCATAATCGTTGCTTCAGAGATAGAATTTGGACAAAACATGCGTACCTCATGTTGAATGTGATCCTTGAGACCACCCAAGAATAAATCATTCAAGTTCTTCTCTGTAATTGTATCCACTCTTAAGGATAGATTTTGGAATTGTTGAATATAATCCTTAACTGATCCTATTTGTTGAAGTTTAGCTAGTTGGATAAAGAAGTTGTCTATCACACTATTGCTATATTGTGCTTGGAGTTCCTCCGTAAAAACTAACCATGAGACAGTGAGACCCTTCTTCTTTCGTTGAGTACAAAGCCAATGATACCAAATGAATTGATATGGTTCTAGATATAGGGAAGCCATCGTGACCTTTTGTCCATATGGGATTTGATGTACTTCAAAAAAATTCTCCATTTGGTTTATCTATGTTAGAGGATCCTTGCCATCGAACTTGTGCATATCCACCCTTGGAAACAAATTCCTAGATCCCATAGGAGTATTAAAATTTGTGTCAGTATTAGCCGACTTGTAGGTTTCACCTTGGTTACATGAGAACTCCTTTCTTGGTTCATTCATATAGGCGCTTAACATGCTTCGTATATCTAATATATCTCCTCTTAGGTCACATATATCCTTCTTAATTGAGGACACCTCTTCCTTGACCTTACTTATTTCCTCATTGGGATTACTATCCTCTATTGTTTCCCCATCCTTATCAGAGGATTTCCCCAGTGTGACAACATTCTTTTTGCCTCTTGTTGTAGGACTCGTCATGATGGAAACCAATATTTTTGAAATAAATCACACAAATAAAATGTAAATTATCTAAAATTTTACTGTAACTTACTAGGGCCAAGATACCACTTACCCAGAAAAAACTCCAAAAATTTACTAAATTTGCTGCCTTGAGAGTGAAGTTTTTGAAAACCCTAATTTTGCAATAAATTTCTTATTTTTACTTCAATTTATCCAAGCTTTGGACTGTAGTATCCTCTATTATGTCTTCAAAAACCCAATACAAATTATGCTCCAATTCGGCAGGATATAAGAGATATGTAGATCTCAAATAAATTGTGTAGAAATCATAATCCTACAATAATTCATTCAAATCTACTCCAATTCGTCTGAAATATGGACTGTAGCTTCTTTAATATGTTTTTCAAAAACCCTTTAAAAATATTTAAAAAATTCACTAAAATATGAAAGTTATGCTCTTCCCAAAATCACCTCCAATGTTGAGAAAAAATCTTGCCTCTACGTTGCCAAGATCATGCTCTGATACCACTTGTAATGAAATAACTTGCACAATGGAAGAAGATAATATGAAATATTCTACAAATAATTGATAATAACTGAGAATAACAGGCCACTTCGAGGGGGCAACCTCCAAATATCTCCAATGAGAACACACTTCACAATATATCATGAAATAAGACTCATATCCTCCTATATATACCTAATTATGCTTAGGATGAATAGACACACCCCTATATAACACCTAGTCTGACCTATCTAACTAAATAATAATATAATAATGATAACATGACTTAATTAGGAGTTAAGATAGCCACAAGATGACTATTCATAACCCTATGTACATCAATATTAAGGGCGTAGCAAACATGTTATAAATTGATTTCTTTATATATGATTGTTTTTCTTGGTAGAAAGATGATATATGTAGTTTCATACCTCAATACATAACTTGATCTTAATTGCCACATGATTGTAGTTTTAGTTAGATATATGATCTTCTTAGAATGACATGTGACATTTTCTCCTTCAAATGATAATGCATTGACTAAACACCATTAAGAAGACCTTGTTGTTTTCATATTGTTGACTTTCTTATAACTAGCATAAAACCACAGATTTGTACATAAGTAGATGTTACATGAGTTACTACATATTTATATATATGAATACCCTAATTAGTAATAATTAATAAAAAAAGAAGCATAATTGCAATCATATGAAATCTATATTTAACATTTCATTTTAATTTATGCTAAATTAGAACATACTTGTTCAAAATTTGTTTATGCTAAATTATTATATGGATGCTTAGTGTTAGTTAATATATTTGTTGTATTGGACTCTTTTTGTATACATCTCATAATAATCATGATATTGAAACTACTAGTTTTGATATGATAATCATTGATAATTTCTCAAATTACATGTTAAACATGCAAGATACATGTTAAAAATGACAAAACTCATGATGTTTTTCATTAAATCAAAGATAGCTATTTTTGTATTAATGAGCAAATACATGTTTGTGTGTTTACCCATTTCGTTATCTAGTTTATGCAAAGAAATGTCATCCACAACCCAAATTCAACAACTGTTGCATTTATAAATGTAAATAGGTGCACATCTTAAATGGAACTTGTATGTTTTAATATCATATATACTCCATGTTTCAATATCATATCCTCATTTCATGGTCTGTATGTCTAGCATACCCTCATTTCACCTTCTATATGGGTTATGGAAAAAGCATCTAATGAGGTAGAGACGAAGACGAAGAGACATAGGGAGAGAGACACGTTTCACATGATTCCGATATCCTTATTTCACCTTCTATATGGTCTCCATGCTTTGCATATCCTCATTTCATAGGTCCACATGTTTGACATGATTTGCTTATCCTCATTTCACCTTATATATGCATAATGTATCCTCATTTAACCTTTTATATGTATTGTTTTATATGAAAATAGGGGTTTTCAATTTCAATGGATGTGTGGGTTAAATCCTCCTTTCACTACAAACATTCAAGGACATATCAACTAAGTTGAATCACACTTTTGCAAGAGGATTCACCTACATGTTAGGCTATCACTTGGAATGATGTGAAAATTCAAAGATTGTTAATTAATGTACCAATTTAATGCACAAATACCCTTAAAACCTTAATTATGCAAAACAATAAGTAAAATGATGAATTACAACAAATACTTGTAGACTAAGGTAGTAGGTAGAGATTAATATCTAACCATTTTTCAAAGTTTGGGATGTGGAATGCCCAAGGACACTAGCATTAGCGCCCAAGTCCAATGTGGTATTTTCTTTGTGGAATCTTGATCTCCTTCTGACACTGATGATCACTATACTTTTCGTTTCTGTGTTTTCAACCTTAGAGGACACTGACATTAGCGCTCGTGTCCAAGGCAAGATGCTTTTTAGGATGCCAAAAGCTCTTCAGATGCTGATTATCATTGTCACAATTGTTTCTATGTTTTCAACCTCGAAGGACACTGGCATTAGCACCCGTGTCCTAGTAGTCCTTTTCTTTAGGGATCTAGAATTTGCATACTGTCTTACTATTCCCTGCAACTCCACTCTATCAAGATGCATAACCTATAACCTACAATCACAAGGAGAGTGGTTGGGGGGTTGTGGTGTTTAGAGGTTTACCTCAGTTAAGCCTCAGAGAGACATTCAAGTCTTTGAAACATTGTTGTTAAATAAAGAGTGTGTATCTGATGTAGAAGCATCTAGGGTGTAAGAGCAATCTTGCATCAACCAAAAAAAATGTTGTTTCTTTTCAATAAGGGCTAAATTTGGTAGGGTTACTATTTTTAGTAAGTTTGCATTTGTGCGTGGTTGGATACAAAATCTTACATAGACCTCTAGAATGGTGAATTGAAGCTAATGGTGAAGAAATCACTTCAATATCATTTGTCATTTGTGAGATTAAAATTTCAAATTCCAAAAATCCTATTGAAATATTCAAAGTCAAATTTGAGGCACTTAGAGGCTCCGGATGAGCCTGAAATTTGGTGGGAAACCCAAGTAGTCTACCTTTTGGTACTATTTGTGCACCATTGTTTTTTCGAGAGCTTTCTGAAAAGGTCTTGTAATTAAAAATCCAACGGTTAGATCGAAAGTTATGGCCCCGCAAAGTTGACCTATTTTTGGAGGGAGATGCAAATTTCAAAATTAAGCTGGTGGCCACAAAAAAGGGCTATATATGACCATTTTTGGGAACCCTTAGGGTAGTAGAGTTAAGGGGGAAGGTGTAGAGTTAAGAAATAGTGGGAAAATAGAAACCCTAGTTGATTTAGGGTTACAGAAGGCTGAAGATTCTAGAGTCTTGAGAGAGGGAGCTATAATGTGTTGCAGCCTCTAGGGGATTCATCCTCTGATTGTATTTGAACTTCTGTAATGTAATGTTTTTCCCATATTAATAAAATATCATTCTATTTTCTATGTGCAATTTCTGTTATTATGTGTTTTATGATTTACCCCCTTCATCAAGTGGTATCAGAGCAAGGGTTCTTGAGTGTGTAGACAGATCGCCGATCATGAGGTAGTTTGCACCGAGACCTGAGGTTGTAGGTTTGTTGCGGAGATCAAGATGTCTCCACGAAGAAATCATACTGGAAGGAATGCTTTGATGGAAGCAGGTTTTAGAGCCCTGCAAAGACAAATCAATGCATTGCAAGAGGAGCTGCAAAGAGGGTTTGAGCCAAGAACAAGAGAAGAAAGCAAGGATGAAGCAGAAGAGGAGCTGTTTGAGGAAGAACAAGAAGCTGCAGGAGATCCTGCAGAAGTTAGGTTGTCGAGGGCCATTTCTAAGATTGGAAAGAGGCCCAAGATTAGAGTTTCTACATATTCTAGAGATTTGAATCCAGAACAACTTATTGATTGGATCAATGACATGGAGGAATATTTTGAGTATGAAGATGTAGAAGACCTAGATTAGGTCAAGTTTGCAAAAATAAAATTGAAGGGCCATGCCAATATTTGGTGGAAGTAGGAATATAAGAGGAAAAGGAAAGATCACCAGATGGGATCGGATGGTGGAGAAACTGAAGAAGCAGTTCATTCCTGTAGACTATGAGATGGAGTTGTTGAAGAAGTTGTAAGGATTGAAGCAAGGCAACAAGTCTATTAAGGAGTATTTATAAGAGTTTTATAAAATTACTATTAGGATAGGTCATGCAGAGCCCAACAAAGAGAAGGTATCCCATTACATTAATGGGTTGAGGCCAAGTATTCAAGAGGAGCTAAGCCTGGTCAGAATGACCACCATAGAAGATGCATACCAGTTTTCTCTAAAGGTGGAAGATAAGCTAAATAAAAGATTTGATAGCAAGCAAAGGGGAAGAGGTCAAGGTGGAAGGATTGGTGGAAGACCCTATGGGGGCCGAAATGAAGATTCAAAGAAAAGTGAAGAAGCTGGCACCAGTCAAAATCAGAGAGGAGATAATACCTACCGCCCTCATGACCAGAACAATGGTGAGCAAAGAGGAAGAGGCAGACTTGGGCAAGGACCTGGAAGAGGAGGTTTCAGAGGAACATGTTTACAATGTGGAGAAGAAGGGCATCGAGCATGTTGACTTTTTCCCAGACTGGATGCTTATTCCCAGATTTCCCTACAAGGTAGCCATCAGTGATCAACAGGATCTCTGGGCCAGGGGGTCAACAGTGTAGGAGATAGACTCTATATTTTATCTCCTCTTCTTCTTCAGGCTCTGCAAGACCTAGGGGGGTATTCCCTACTCAACATCCATGAGGATATGCATGCAAGGCTGGGATGTTGACAGAAAGCAGATGGGTCCTCCTGTAAGTAGACCAAAACTGAAAGATAAGGGCAAAGGGGCTAGCTTTGGGCCTATTTGCAGTTGTAGACAGAGGACTGAGGTTCCTAAAACTAACTCTAATGTCCTAGTGTTGGTTTTAGATTTTGATTTAGATTTTAAGCTTGGATGCAAAGCTGGATATGGTTATAACACAAAACAAAGCATGATTGGTGCCTATCCAGGGCCTGGAGTCAGTAGACATACACCTGTGATTGATCAACATGAACAGCTAAAACTGGATTTCAAGGGGATAAATGTGATACCTGCCTTACAGGTATCTCCCAATACAGAGTGTTAGGTTATCTCTACTTATGGTATCCCTACTGCAGTATACCCTTCCCAATGTTCAACCTGAAAACAGTTTAATCTACCCCTTGAGTAGAAGTTAAAAGATCAGACAGTCAACATAGGAATTCTATGCTCTAGAATCTAAACATTACCAAACATCCAGATTCAGAAGAAGAATACATGCAATACTGGAGACAGAATTAACACAACACATGCTAAACAGCATTTCTCATATAAGTTTAATCATGAAATCAGTGGGTTCATGCCAAAAACAAACAACAAGAGATACATAAACTCATAGGTAAGCTGTACAGAGCAACCAGATCAGCTTGTTATGCATTACAGAGCCAAAATCATCAACTTTCAACAACCCTTCAAATGAGCAAGACAACCTGCTTATAACAGCCAGGTAGGTGCTCAACAATTAATTACATGGTTGACCAAAAATCCCGCCAGATACACAGTATCATGAAAATAGCGCTCAAACACAACCAGATTGGCGCCCAAACTTGAATGCAGCAGGTAGGGGAGGAGATAGGAAGATATCTCGAGCCCTGCGCCCCTGTCCGCTGATGTACACCTTCAGTCGGGTACAGGATCCACCCACGCCATCGCCCATACCTCTGCAACAATCGCCATTAATGGCGCACCAACCCGCGGCCTTGGGAAGATCATCAAATCTGCAATCGCAACCATTTCCCGCCGAGATTCATCATCATGATATTTGAAAATGCAGGATATCAATATCCCACATGCACCCCGCGATGACCTCTTTAACACTTTATATACTAGGTCATGAGCATATATCATGTCGGTGCTTTTGCTCCTGACGACACTAGCATAAGACTTCATCATCATCATCCTCCAGCAGCATGATATCCTGTCGCTTGAAATATCACTCTGACGTCATCATGATATTTGAAATATAACCTTCATGATAATCGGCACAACCTGATCCATCGGAGGAACATCCTCCTGCTGAGCTTATAACAAAAGTCTGGCCGATGAACATCCTGATGACGTCATCATCATATCCTGCTGACGTCATCATCATGTTTGCGACTATCAGGGGATCTTCATAAGATGATCAGTGTTAGAAATATGACCCCCCCGGACCTTGATGACGTCATCATCATATTAACATCATCATGATATTCCGAAGACAACCGGATATTTGGAAATATCCTCCTGATGTTCAAATATCAGGTTGCACTGTAGCTCCACTATAAGATCGGGGCGATAACTGAATATGATGATGCTGCTTGAAAAGATCACCCCCAGTAGATAATGCACGAAGCCGGCAGGCAGATATCTCCTTGATATCAGCATCATCATGACGCTGGAACAAATATACATCCGGATGATATTCAAAAATGAAAATATCACCCCCTCCTTCGGAATATCATGATGCAGCTAGGCAGAGAAAAAGATATCATCCTGAGATAAGGATGACGTCAGCATCATCAGGATGACAAAACAACGAACAAGAAGTAATACAACATCATCAGGATGATATTGACTAAGATCATCCTGACGTTCAAAACATGATGACCCTAGTGAATATCGGGTCGCACTTAGAACTCTTCAACAGCATCATCAGGATGATCATAACCAAGATCACCTGATAATAAAAATATCACCCCGGCGGAATATCATGAAGGAAGAAAATATGATGACCTCCGCAAGCAGCAGGATGATAACTGGAAATATCATGATGATGACGACCCTTAGGAAAAAACAAGTTAGGTCGAACAACTTAGAGAATAACCCCTTCAGGATATCGGGGCAACATCATCATCATGTTTGGGCAAGGTGATATTCGGAAGATCACCGGATACTTGAAAAATCACCCTCGCAAGCAACTGAGGGCGCACTGTAGCTCACGGATATCATCAGGATGATATCCAAACATCACCCGATATAGAAATATGATGATGACGATGAGAAACCGGTCGACGGAGAACATGATGATGCTGACCTTCATCGAAACAAACATGATGATGATGACCTCCTCCTTCGGAAATATGATGATGCAGCTGAAAACTGCTGAGGAGGTCCAACACTTGGAACATTTTTTGGATACTTAGGAAGAGTGCCTGAATGAAAATTGCTCAAAAAACTACCAGTCAATCCAGGCACTAACAGTGGCTCTGTCTGGGGACGTGCAGGCGCAAGACTGCAGCGAGAACCCCAGATCTCTGGGATGCAGACCAGTCCCTTATCCATTGGGCATAGAGTCATGAAGTTATCATGATCTGCATCACCAAACACTATATTTTTAAACATCATTTTGGCGGCCCCGGGCAACCAAAAAGGAAGAACCATAATTTTTTCTTGTCAAATGCCTGATTCCAAACTGGAATATCCCAATCCCAACTGAAAAGATTGGCATAATCTGCCCATGATGTCATCTGCTTAAAAAGATATTCCACCAGTTTTGAAAGCTTGCCACCATCATTTTCAGCTCTGTCATTTTGGATTTTAGAATTAGACATATAGCCATACACATAATATTCTTCAACATTAGGCAACACATGTAGGTTATGTCCCTTAGACAGTACATCATACTGCTCTTGGCATTCTTCATCATTTATCTGGCTACTGCACATTATCAGGTACTCATCCAGCTGATCCAACAATTCAAAATACTCAGAGAATATGAGACCCCTAATATCTACTGATATTGAAAACAAATCCTGATCCACACACCCAATGTTACACATGTCTGGATCAGGTGATGATGAACATTCATTATTCACAGTTTGCAAATCAGTATCATCATCTTCAAACAGAGGGTTAATCCTGCACCACTGAAAATCAAGACTCACAACATTATATGCATCAACTGGCTCATCATAAAGGGGATTAACATTCACTGCAAAGGCCTCTGCTTCTTCTTCATGACACTCCAATTCTTCTTCATTACTATCAGATCCAGAGTCATAAGAAAAACAAACCTGATCCATGCACTGGTCATGGATATCATTTTTATCAACTGATTGCCCCATATACAAGATTGCTACTGTTTCAATGCACTCTGAAGTTGAACAATCTGCATCATTTTCCAGCCCTCCAATACTTCCTGATGAAACTGATATTGATTCTTGATCCATATGATCACAACTCTGCACAACTGGATCATTTAAACAGGAAGGCTCTTTGTTTAGGACTGGTATGCAAATATTACTTGAAAAATTATTATTTTCAACTTCACTTGCTGGGCAAAAAAGGACATCCTCCTCTATAATAGAAACATCATCCACTTGGAATGATGCAAAAACTGGGACAACAGGGGTGTGAGTGCTATGACATTCATTGTCAATACCTGAACTAAATCCTTCATCAACACTGGGGGCTGCAGGAGAACAAAAATTTTCAGAGAAATAACCCTTTTGTATTCCATACCTCCAATTGTTTTCAATATCTAATGCAAACTGATGTGCCTGATGCAATGTGGTGGGCTCCTTGTCTCTTAATCTGTAACTCATTTTCCCATCAAAGGCTCCCAAGTAGGTAACTAAGCACAGTGCATCATTAGGTCTCATGCATTCTGGAATTCTATTCAATGCCCTCATAAATCTGAGGTTAAAGGCTGGGATCAACTCATCTTCTTCAATATGGATGTACATGAAGTCACTAATAGCTGCATATTCAGAAACTCTTTCACCATACTGTACTAGAAATGCAGATTTAAAACCATGCCAAGAGTTGACAGAGTGAGCTGGAAGGTAGGAAAACCAGTCCCTTGCATCTTCATCTAGAGTTTGAACAAATAATCTCATAACCACATCCTCATGGTCAATCTCAAAGTCATCTATCACATTCATGAACTGCTGCAAGTGTCTCTCAGCTGATTCATCCTTTATGCCATTAAATTTAGGCAAAAATTTTCTGATTTTAGGTGGAAAAGCATTTGGATAGCCACAAATGCCATTGAAATCTATGGGCTTATATCTGTCTATGTTGAAACTTCTTTTATTACATTGTTGGGACTGACTGTTATACATTTTTGCATTTGACCCTTCACAAGGGTGCATAGGCTGATAATACATCCTTTATGTTATTGCAACCCTCCTCTCTACTCAGATTTTCTACAAACAATGACTTTAGGCACTCAAAGTTTAGACTGTTTTTTCAAACTTGCCTAAAGTCCTTTAAATGAGTCTTTTGAACAACATTGCATGCCCTTTGAAATACAGTGTAAGTTCTAATAGAAGCACGCAAGCTCTGCTTTCGCCAATGTTCCCCTTTTAACCAGTGCTATCTCACCAAATAGGGAATCTGTCAAACAATATGAAATACCTGGATATGTTGCAGAAGCTGCAAATTCTTCTCTGGCTGATTTTGTTCTTTTATCAGGTTCTTTGATGCAGAGTCGCCACCTCCTTGAAGAGGAATGAGCTTCAAACAAGCTGAAGCTGCAAATTGGTTTCTTTATTTCTGGGTCATCCACCAGCAGAGTCACATATACAACCTTTTTTCTCTGCTACAACAAACAGTTTCCAGGTCTGATTTTTTTTTTTTTTTGTAGACTCAAACTTTCGTGGATATGACATTGATCTCCCCAGTAGAGTCGCCAATTTCTGTTGACTTTTTCCCAGACTGGATGCTTATTCCCAGATTTCCCTACAAGGTAGCCATCAGTGATCAACAGGATCTCTGGGCCAGGGGGTCAACAGTGTAGGAGATAGACTCTATATTTTATCTCCTCTTCTTCTTCAGGCTCTGCAAGACCTAGGGGGGTATTCCCTACTCAACATCCATGAGGATATGCATGCAAGGCTGGGATGTTGACAGAAAGCAGATGGGTCCTCCTGTAAGTAGACCAAAACTGAAAGATAAGGGCAAAGGGGCTAGCTTTGGGCCTATTTGCAGTTGTAGACAGAGGACTGAGGTTCCTAAAACTAACTCTAATGTCCTAGTGTTGGTTTTAGATTTTGATTTAGATTTTAAGCTTGGATGCAAAGCTGGATATGGTTATAACACAAAACAAAGCATGATTGGTGCCTATCCAGGGCCTGGAGTCAGTAGACATACACCTGTGATTGATCAGCATGAACAGCTAAAACTGGATTTCAAGGGGATAAATGTGATACCTGCCTTACAGGTATCTCCCAATACAGAGTGTTAGGTTATCTCTACTTATGGTATCCCTACTGCAATATACCCTTCCCAATGTTCAACCTGAAAACAGTTTAATCTACCCCTTGAGTAGAAGTTAAAAGATCAGACAGTCAACATAGGAATTCTATGCTCTAGAATCTAAACATTACCAAACATCCAGATTCAGAAGAAGAATACATGCAATACTGGAGACAGAATTAACACAACACATGCTAAACAGCATTTCTCATATAAGTTTAATCATGAAATCAGTGGGTTCATGCCAAAAACAAACAACAAGAGATACATAAACTCACAGGTAAGCTGTACAAAGCAACCAGATCAACTTGTTATGCATTACAGAGCCAAAATCATCAACTTTCAACAACCCTTCAAATGAGCAAGACAACCTGCTTATAACAGCCAGGTAGGTGCTCAGCAATTAATTACATGGTTGACCAAAAATCCCGCCAGATACACAGTATCATGAAAATAGCGCTCAAACACAACCAGATTGGCGCCCAAACTTGAATGCAGCAGGTAGGGGAGGAGACAGGAAGATATCTCGAGCCCTGCGCCCCTGTCCGCTGATGTACACCTTCAGTCGGGTATAGGATCCACCCACGCCATCGCCCATACCTCTGCAACAATCGCCATTAATGGCGCACCAACCCGCGGCCTTGGAAAGATCATCAAATCTGCAATCGCAACCATTTCCCGCCGAGATTCATCATCATGATATTTGAAAATGCAGGATATCAATATCCCACATGCACCCCGCGATGACCTCTTTAACACTTTATATACTAGGTCATGAGCATATATCATGTCGGTGCTTTTGCTCCTGACGACACTAGCATAAGACTTCATCATCATCATCCTCCAGCAGCATGATATCTTGTCGCTTGAAATATCACTCTGACGTCATCATGATATTTGAAATATAACCTTCATGATAATCGGCACAACCTGATCCATCGGAGGAACATCCTCCTGCTGAGCTTATAACAAAAGTCTGGCCGATGAACATCCTGATGATGTCATCATCATATCCTGCTGACGTCATCATCATGTTTGCGACTATCAGGGGATCTTCATAAGATGATCAGTGTTAGAAATATGACCCCCCCGGACCTTGATGACGTCATCATCATATTAACATCATCATGATATTCCGAAGACAACCGGATATTTGGAAATATCCTCCTGATGTTCAAATATCAGGTTGCACTGTAGCTCCACTATAAGATCGGGGCGATAACTGAATATGATGATGCTGCTTGAAAAGATCACCCCCAGTAGATAATGCACGAAGCCGGCAGGCGGATATCTCCTTGATATCAGCATCATCATGACGCTGGAACAAATATACATCCGGATGATATTCAAAAATGAAAATATCACCCCCTCCTTCGGAATATCATGATGCAGCTAGGCAGCGAAAAAGATATCATCCTGAGATAAGGATGACGTCAGCATCATCAGGATGACAAAACAACGAACAAGAAGTAATACAACATCATCAGGATGATATTGACTAAGATCATCCTGACGTTCAAAACATGATGACCCTAGTGAATATCGGGTCGCACTTAGAACTCTTCAACAGCATCATCAGGATGATCATAACCAAGATCACCCGATAATAAAAATATCACCCTGGCGGAATATCATGAAGGAAGAAAATATGATGACCTCCGCAAGCAGCAGGATGATAACTGGAAATATCATGATGATGACGACCCTTAGGAAAAAACAAGTTAGGTCGAACAACTTAGAGAATAACCCCTTCAGGATATCGGGGCAACATCATCATCATGTTTGGGCAAGGTGATATTCGGAAGATCACCGGATACTTGAAAAATCACCCTCGCAAGCAACTGAGGGCGCACTGTAGCTCACGGATATCATCAGGATGATATCCAAACATCACCCGATATAGAAATATGATGATGACGATGAGAAACCGGTCGACGGAGAACATGATGATGCTGACCTTCATCGAAACAAACATGATGATGATGACCTCCTCCTTCGGAAATATGATGATGCAGCTGAAAACTGCTGAGGAGGTCCAACACTTGGAACATTTTTTGGATACTTAGGGAGAGTGCCTGAATGAAAATTGCTCAAAAAACTACCAGTCAATCCAGGCACTAACAGAGCATATGAGTGTCCACAACATCAAGGAAGGACAAATATAAGACTTGAAGGTAATGCATGAGTTGTACATGTAGATGAAGATGCACAGTCTGAGCATTCTGAAGATGCTAAAAGGGGAGAAACCCTAGTTGTCAAAAGAAATTTGTTGAATGAGGAGAAAGAACCCAATCAGAGGAAGAGTTTATTTCGCACAAGGTGCAAATGTGAAGGTAAGTGTTGTGATATTATTATTGTTAGTTGGAGCACTGGTAATCTTGTTTCAAAAGAGATGGTTGAAAAGTTGAAGTTGACAAGAAGAAAGCATCCACATCCATATCTGATTGCATGGTTGCAGAAGGACCATAGAGTTTTGGTCAATGAGTAGTGTTTAGTGAAGTTCAAGATTGGAGACTACCATGATGAGGTGCTATGTGATATCATACCAATGGACGCATGTCATATGTTGTTGGGAAGGCCATGGCAGTATGATAGGAGCACTATCCATGATGGCCATGCAAACACATATTCCCTAACAAAAGATGGAGTTCGTCATAAATTGAAGCCCTTGAAGGAGGTGGAAGAAAATGTATGTAGTACTTCCAGAATTTGCTTGGTAGATGGTAGAAATTTTTTGAAGGGTATGAAACATGAGTGTCATTGCTTTGCATTGATTCCTAAGATTAGTCAAGAGAAATGTGAAGATGTACCAGTAGAAGTCTTAGATATGTTAGAAGAATTTCAAGATATTATCTCTGATAATGTACCAGAAGGTTTACCACCAGTCAGGAAGATAAGTCACCAAATGGATTTGATACTAGGAGCTAGTTTGCCAAATACGCAGCCCACAGAATGACTCTTACAGAGAGTGAAGAGCTAAATAGACAAGTTCAAGAGCTGTTAAGGAAGGGACTAATAAGGGAGAACCTAAGTCCATGTGTAGTACCTATAGTACTAGCACCAAAGAAAGATGGAGAATGGAGAATGTGTACAGATTCTTGGGCCATCAATAAGATCACGATCAAGTAGAAGTTTCCATTACCAAGAATGGATGACATAATGAACTGTTTGAGTGGAGGCAAGTACTTCACAAAGATTGACCTAAAGAGTGGGTTTTACCAGATCAGTATTAAAGAGGGAGACGAGTGGAAGATAGCCTTCAAGACAAAGGAAGGTTTGTATGAGTGGTCAGTCATGCCATTTGGGATAACCAATGCATTGAGCACATTCATGCGGCTCATGAAAGAGGTATTGAAAGAATTTTTAGGAAGTTTTGTTATTGTTTATTTAGATGATATTTGATTTTCAGTAAGACTTGGGATGAGCATATGATGCATATCAGAAGAGTTTTGGAGAAGCTGAGGGAGGAGAAGTTGATCAATCTGAAGAAATGTAGTTTTGTAAAGGAGTTGGTGTACCTGGGATTTGTTGCCTCAGAGGAAGGTCTCAAGATGGACCCAGAGAAGGTGAGGGCTATCATTGAATGGCCTATGCCAAGGAGTGCTTTTGAGGTAATATCTTTTAATGGTTTGGTAAGTTCTTATAGAAAGTTTATTAGGAATTTCAATAGCATTTGTACATCCCTAACTGAGACAATGAGAGGGGATAGAAAAGAGTTTAGATGGACTAAAGGAGCAGACAAGAGCTTTGATACATTGAAGCAGAAAGTCATAGAACAACCTGTTTTGGCACTTCCAGATTTCAATAAGGTATTGCAGGTAGATTGTGATGCTAGAGGTAGTGGTATAGGAGCTATTCTGAGTCAAGAAGGTAAGCCCATTGCCTATTTTAGTGAGAAGCTTAATGATGCCAAGAAAAAATATTCTATTTATGATCAAGAGTTTTATGTAATAGTTCAGGCTTTAAAGAAATGGAGACATTATTTGTTGCCAAAAGAGTTTGTTTTATATATTGATCATCAGGCTTTGCAGTATCTTAATAGTCAAGGAAAGTTAAATCAAAGGCACTTAAAATGGGTTGAGTTTTTGCAGAGTTATACTTTTGTTTTGAAGCACAGGAGTGGAAAGTCCAACAAAGTTGCAGATGCTTTGAGCAGAAGGCAAAATTTGTTGACAGAAATGAAGATAGAGGTTGTTAGGTTTGATGAGCTCAAAAGTTTGTATCCTGAAGATCCAGATTTGCAGAGGCCTAGAAAACTTGTTTGGAACTTGTTACTTTGGATAGGACAAAATGGTTGGATTTCATAATCCAAGATGGCTTGTTGTTTAGAGGAAGCCATTTGTGCATTCCAAGGAGTTCCATGAGAGAAAACCTGATTAAGGAGAAGCATAGTGGAGGATTAGTTAGACAATTTGGTCGAGATAAGACCATTGCTATTGTTGGTGAACATTATTACTAGCCACAATTGCAGCAAGATGTGAGGAAATTTGTACAAAGTTGCAGAGTGTGTCAGATGGCAAAAGGAACAAGTCAGAATACAGGGCTATATCAGCCATTACCTATATGAGAGAAGCCATGGGATGATATTCATATGGATTTTGTTCTTGGTTTACCAAAGACACAAAGAGGACATGATTCAATTTTTGTGGTGGTGGACAGATTCTCAAAGATGGCCCATTTTATTCCTTGCAAGAAGACTAATGATGTTGTTCATATTGTCAAGTTATTTTTCAAGGAGGTGGTGAGATTACATGGTCTACCAAAGAGCATAGTTTTAGATCAAGATACCAAGTTTGTTGGTTATTTTTGGAGGACATTGTGGAAGAATTTGAAGATAGATTTGAAGTTCAGTTCTGCACACCATCCATAGACTGATGGACAGACGGAAGTGGTGAATAGGAGTTTGGGTAACTTGCTATGATGCTTAGTAGGAGATAAGCCCAAGGGATGAGATTTGATTTTACCACAGGCATAATTTACTTACAACAATTCTGTCAATAGGAGTATTGGTAAATCACCATTCTAGATTGTATATGGGAATAGTCCAAGAAATGCTTCAGAGTTAAGGAATCTAGACAAAGGAGAAAAGACAAGTGCCAAGGCTGAAGACTTTGCATAACACATGAAGAATTTGCATGAAGAGGTGAAAAAGCACATTAATAAGATGAATATTCAGTACAAGGCTAAGGCAGATCAGAAGAGGAGATATAAGGAATTCCAGGTAGGAGATGAAGTCATTGTTCACTTGAGAAAAGAAAGGTTCCCAATTGGAACATACAACAAGCTAAAAATGAAGAAATTTGGACCATGCAGAGTTTTGAAGAAACATGATTCAGGAAATGCATATGAGGTAGAGCTGTTGAGTGAGATCAACATTTCCCCTATTTTCAACATTGCTGATTTATCAAAATATCATGAAGGTGGAACAGAGGATGGACCAATAGAAGAACAATGGAGTATTCTGACATCTACGTCAACAGAGGAGATAGAAGTGATTCTGGATAGCCGTGTCGGTAAGAGTACAAGAAACATGCAGTATACAAAATACTTAGTGAAATGGAAAGGAAGGGCTATTGAAGATTCATCATGGTTATCTGAGACTAAGGTTAACCATTTTGGTTTCTGTCTAACTCATGAGAAGTGACAGGGTCACTTTTCAAATTACCCCGGGTGTCTGATGTAGGAGCATCTAGGGTGTAAGAGCAATCTTGTATCAACCAAATTGATAAATGATTCAAACACAAATAGATATCACTTTAGAGGTTTAGATCTCACATAGATGAAATCTCTTCAACACATGAGAAGATGAAGCTAAATCCGCAATCACAAACACAATAACAATGTTTTTATCTACAATGATGAATATCTTGAATGCTCTAAATCATAAGTTAGCCAAAAGTTCATAATCATCTTCTAGTTAGCTTCTAGTTTACAAATGAAACACTAAACATGCTTATATATGTAACTAAACACATTATCGCTAAGAATTTCATAATTCAAACTTAAGATGTTGGCATGGGACCTAATTAACAATCACCAAACTGACATTCAAATTTGGGACATGCCTAAAATAGGGTAGGACAAGGGTGCTAGCGCCTGTGTCCACATGTTCTTTTTCAAGGCAAGATTAGATGCCACAATTTCCTTCATGCCCCATGTAACATGGGTTTCATGACATTTTCTTCTGGGAGTTAGAATTAACATGCAAGATGCAAAACAAGGGACTTAGGAGTTAAACCTAGAATGGAAAAGTCCAGGGAGACATTTTCTAACATAACATGTATAATGTATCCTCATTTCACCTTCTACATATATAACGTATCCTCATTTCACCTTCTATATGTTTGACATTATTTGCTTACCCTCATTTCACTTTCTATATGTTTAACATGATTTTCCTATCATCATTTCATCATCTATAGGTCTAGTATACCCTCATTTCACCTTCTATAAGGATTATAGAAAGAGAAGAACGAGGTAGAGAGGAAGAGAGAGATACATAGGGAGAGAGAGATGTACATTTAACATGATTCACATATCCTCATTTCACCTTCTATATGGTCTATATACTTTGCATATCCTCATTTCATAGGTCCACATGTTTGACATGATCTGCTTATCCTTATTTCACCTTCTATATGTATATAATGTATCCTCGTTTCACCTTCTATATGTATAATGTATTCTCATTTCACCTTCTACATGTATAGCGTATCCTCATTTCACCTTATATATGTTTGATATTATTTGCTTATCCTCATTTCACCTTCTATATGTTTAACATGATTTTCCTATCATCATTTCATCATCTATAGGTCTAGTATACCCTCATTTCACCTTCTATATGGGTTATGGAAAGAGTAGAATGAGGTAGAGAGGAAGAAAGAGATACATAGGGAGAGAGATGTACATTTTACATGGTTCACAATCCTCATTTCACCTTCTATATGGTCTACATACTTTGCATAGCCTCATTTTCCTTGTGTCTACACGTTTGACATGATTTTCTTATCCTCATTTCACCTTCTTTATGTATAACGTATCCTCATTTCACCTTCTATATGTTTAACATGATTTTCCTATCATCATTTCATTGTCTATAGGTCTAGTATACCCTCATTTCACCTTCTATATGGGTTATGGAAAGAGAAGAATGAGGTAGAGAGGAAGAGAGAGACATAGGGAGAGAGACATTTTTTTTTAGCAGTGTAGGGTCCATGTTGGATAACTTGTAGTTCCACCTGGCTGTAAATTTTGAATTGGGAATGAGTTGTGCCCTCGGTGTGTTCCAATGTTTGTGGGGGAGTGAAAATTTTACCCTTGCAAATGATGAAGATGACTACATAGGGAGAGAGATACCTTTGGAATGATTTACATTAGGACCAAATTGACAGCATCAACAGGTTAGGGTGGTTGGGTTTATCTAGTGGAGGTTTTGTTTCATTCCCCAGGTGTCCCAATCGAATCAGGCTACATTATACCAACAAAGTCTCTTAAGAGACCTAAGAGAAAAAAATTGCCAAACTTTGATGGAGTAGTTCTCAGGCTTCGTGGAACCTACGAATGATCTTTTTGGACCTACAACTAGATGTTAGGTCCCTCCACAATAACCTCTCACGGTTTTGACCAACTCAACATCGTTTGACCGTGCCAACAGTGGATGCATTCTTGCAAAATGCCTCAGTGGCATTTAGTGTAAAGGTGCCAAGAGTCATATTTTGTGATCTTCACCCTGTGGACCTAACTGATAGCATCGACAGGTCATGGTGGGTGGTTTTATGCTAGTGGAGGCCCTATTTCATTCCCTAGGTGTCCCAATTGAATTGGGCTATAGTGTATTGATAAAGTCTCTTAAGAGACCTAAGAGCAAAAAATTTCCAAACTTTGATGGAGTTGTTCTTAGACTTCATAACACCTATGAATAATTTGTTTAGACCTACTGATGGATGTCACATCCATCCATAATAACCTCTCTCAGTTTTGACCAACTCAATATCATTTGACCGTGCAAATGACAGATGCATTCTTGCAAAATACCTCAATGACATTTAGTGTGAAGATGCCAAGAGCCATATTTTGTGATCTTCACCCTATGGGACCTGACTGATAGTATCAATAGGTCAGGGTGGGTGGGTTTATGCTAGTGGAGGCCCTGTTTCATTCCCTAGGTGTCCCAATTGAATCAGGTTGTAGTGTACCAACAAAGTCTCTTAAGAGACCTAAGAACAAAAAATTGCCAAACTTTGACCAAGAAGTTCTCAAACTTTGTGGCACCTACAATGGGATGTTAGGTCCCTCCACAATAAACTCTCTTAGTTTTGACCAACTCAACATCATTTGACTGTGCCAATGGCGAATGCATTCTTGCAAAATGCCTCAGTGACATTTAGTGTAAAGGTGCCAAGAGCCATATTTTGTGTTCTTCACCCTGCAGGACCTAACTAAAAGTGTCGATAGGTTAGGATGGGTGCATTTATGCTAGTCGAGGCCTTGTTTTGTTTCCCAGGTGTCCCAATCGAATCGGGCTATAATGTACCAGCAAAGTCTCTTAGGAGACCTAAGAGAAAAAATTGCCAAACTTTGATGGAGTAGTTCTCAGACTTTGTGGCACCTACGAATGATTCATTTGGACTTACAATGGGATGTCAAATCCCTCCACAATAACCGCTCTCAATTTTGACCAACTCAACATCGTTTGACTGTGCTAATTACAGATGCATTCTTGCAAAATGCCTTAGTGGCATTTAGTGTAAAGATGCCAAGAGCCATATTTTGCATTCTTCACCTTATGGGACTTAATTGATAGTGTCAACAGGTCAAAGTGTGTGGGTTTATGCTAGTGGAGGCCATATTTCATTCCTTAGGTGTCCCAATGGAATTAGGCTATAGTGTACCGGCAAAGCCTCTTAAGAGACCTAAGAGAAAAAAATTGCCAAACTTTTATGTAGTAGTTCTCAGACTTTGTGGCACCTACAAATGATCTATTTGGACCTGCAACTAGATGTTAGGTCCCTCCACAATAAGCTCTCTTAGTTTTTACCAAATCAACATTGTTTGAGAGTGTCAATGGTGGATGTGCTCTTGCAAAATGCCTCGATGGCATTTAGTGTAAAGGTGCCAAGAGCCATATTTTGCATTCTTCACCCTATGGGACCTAATTGGCAGTGTCAATAGGTCAGGGTGGTGTTTTTATGCTAGTGGAGGCCCTATTTTATTCTCTAGGTGTCCCAATTGAATCGGGCTATAGTGTACCGATAAAGCCTCTTAAGAGACCTAAGAGCAAAAAATTACCAAACTTTGATGGAGTAGTTCTTGAACTTCATGGCACCTATGAATGATCTATTTAGACTTACAACTATATGTCAGGTCCCTCCACAAAAACCTCTCTCATTTTTGACCAAATCAACATCATTTTATCGTGCCATCGGTGGATACATTCTTGCAAAATGCCTCAGTGGCATTTAACGTAAAGGTGCCAAGAGCTATATTTTGTGTTCTTCACCTTGTGGGACCTAATTGACAACCCCTACATGTTACAATGGGTTGGTGTATGATAGAGGAGGTAGCTAGGAATGTCTCGTTAATGCATACAATTGGATGTTGAATGTTAGGTTTACTCATAACACAACAATGGTGTAGGTAGAATACAATAGCTCAATCCAAGCCATTTAATGGGTCTAAGGGATTATTTAATGGTTAGTCATTAGATCATCAAGGAAAGCATTGTCAGGATACCATGAGGGTGTCATGAGTGGAGGGTAACCTTGTTGAGCATCCAAAACCCTCAGTATCCCTGTCAAAAGCATGCAAAATTGTGATAGTCCTAAGACTGTACCAGCAACAAGAAGATGTCCTAGTTTTCATAGGGGAGACCTATGATACCTTCCCATGGATTTAATGCAACATTTGAATAGGAAAGGAGTTGTAAAAGTTTAAATATCTTCAAGAATTTTAAGAGGTTTTGGAACTAATTTTAAGATTTTTTTAGGACTGATTTGAAGAGATATACTAGTTTATTGTTGAATTATTCATGACATAAAATCACTACATATATAAACTAATAAAGGATCAAAAGTCCTATATATGCATTAATATTGTCTTACTACAACTAGGTCATTCGTACAAGTATCATGTCTAAGATATTAACATAAAACCCTTTTCTTTTCTTGCAATCAAAACAAAATATTAATATAAAACTCTCACCATCAAATTTAGCATAAAACATAATGATAAAACACGCCTTAAAGAGTGTGCTACTAAAATCACATGAAATGGTTATAAATTCTTAATACCAAATGTGAAGAAACACTATGAGGATTTGTAAGATGGAACCTTTGTCATTAAAACTCATAGTAACATGATGATATTATGGTCACAATCTCCTCATAGGATATGACAAAGCTAGTTAAAAATTTGAAATGTAAAAAATATACAAAATGTCCTCAAAACATCTCCACGATGGAAGCTAAATGCTTTAACCATTGATCTCAATCCCTTGAATACAATAGCTTTATTGTCCAAATTACCTACATTTATAAGTTAAAAAATTGTTAAGCAAAGTAAACACCATCAACTACAACTAACTTAATATTTGGTATTGTTATGTCATAAAATGTCCCCATAGGACTTTTACCTCCTAAGTTTAGCTCTCGGGTACCTTAATTTTCATCATGCATGTTAGAATTGAATCCTGAGACAAAATGCCCTAAAAACCATGACAAATGGGACATAGGGGACATTGTAGAGCTTAACCCTATCCCAAAATCAGTCCTAGGACAAGGGCGCCCGCACCCTTGCCCTACTCTATTTTGGTGGGGTCCCAAATTTTAATGTCGGTAAAGTTACCATTAAAGGTGTTCCTTACCGACATCTTAAGTTTAAATTATGAAATTAAAGCGGGAATGCATATATAAGCATGTTTAGGACTTCATTTGCAAACTAGAAGATGATTATGAGATTTTGGCGAACTTATGATTTTAGAGCATTCAAGGTGTTCATTGTGGTAGAGTAGACTTGTGTTGTTGTTGTGTTTGTTATTGCAAATTTGGCTTCATCTTCTCATGTTGTGAAGAATATTCATCTACTTGAGAGCTACACCTCTGAGGTGATATCTATTTGTGCTTCAATCAATCATTTTATCAATTTATTTTTGCCTCTGTCCTACAAGGACACACACTCTCTATCTAACAATGGTGTTGGAAGGCTTAAATGCCATTCTGGGGCTTAACTGAGGAAAGCTCCTAAACACCACAACCCCCAACCCCTCTCTTGTGATTGTAGGTGACATGTATCAGATCTCAAAGAGTGGAGTTGTAGAGGACTGTTGCAAAGCATAAAGAATCATGATCTGAAGAAAAAGGTGGGAAATAGCTTAGGAAGGGCTTGGGCATCAATTTTCATGTCATAGAGAATCTCTGAAGTGGTTGCAGTTAGTGTCGGAAAAGGTCCCAAAGCCCCTGAAAAAGTAGAACCTTGGGCTTGGGTGCCTGCTCTTTAGCCCTTGACTTTTTCATATTCAAAAAATAAAAATTTGATATGTATCTTATCCATATTTAGTCTATTTCTGTAGAAGGATTTATCAAGTTTCATTTGTTTGTTTACATTTTTGCATAATTAGGGTTTTAAGCTAAATCAGACTAAAATCAATACATTAATCAATCAATTCCAAGTTTCCCTATCATTCCATGTGACAACCAACCTGTAGCTAAGTCCTCTTGCAAAAGTTGTGATTCAACTTAGTTAAATGTCCTTGAATGTATTGTGTGAAAGGTGCATCTAGCTAAACCATTCATCAATCCCATCTTCCCTCTTTTTCATACATAACAATTATATACTTGAAGTTTGATGAAAGATTAAGAAACACTAAGTTTAGAATTATATCTTATATGTCACCTTAGGAATTATATCGAATATCTCCAAAATTAAAGCTAAATTCTTTAACCACTAATCTCAATCCCTTGAATGTACAATAGCTCTATTCTCCAAAATACCTACATTTAGATATTAAAATTTGTCAAGAAAAATAAACTTTAACCTACTATTAACTCAACAATGGTGGATGTATTTCCATCGTAACCTCGAGTCATACTCATAACACAGTCATGGTCTAGGTAGAATACACAAAACATTGTTTCCAACCGCATAAGTAGATCTAAGTACTCCAACCCTATGTGAAATACACATGAATTTATAAGGTAAAAAATTGTTAAGCAAAGTAAACACTATCAACTGCAACTAACTTAAAATAATTTGTAATAAGGAGTTTGATGGAAGATTAATATACACTAAGTTTAGAATTCTATCTTATATGTCACCTCACGAATTATATTGAATGTATCCATAATGAAAGCTAAATTCTTTAACCATTGATCTCAATCCCTTGAATATAATAGCTCTATTCTCTAAAGCCCCTGCATTTATATATTAAAATTTGTAAAGCAAAATAAACTTTAAAATATATATACAATAGGTATGGTTGCAACAGTCTCATATATTATTGTATTTCTCTTTAATTGTCCTACTAAGGACCTATAAGGAATGTACCCTCCTTGGTTAATTAGAGTCTAAAGAAGAAAAAGAGACTACCCTCCCTTATTTAATTGGTCTCATGACTCACATCAATGATCATGCAACATCATGTATGCACTATTCTAAGCTCACCTTGGTCCCACCTCATGTCACCTTAGTTACTTTGTAGCCAATGGGATAACATTCCACTAAGATCAATGATATCATCCCTTTGGATGTGGACTCATTTTTGACCTTTGAACTCATCATCTGGTTCTTGTACCTCCCCATGTTGTAAGATGATATAATGATTTAGGTTTAATTCTTCAGCCATTAGATCATTTCCAATCTAGACTCTATGCATCTCTAACTCCTTTGAGCTCCAACACCACTACATGCGAAGACCATTGATCTCCCCTATTATGATCTCTCATCATGTGCTTTCCACAACTCTCTCTTGATGCATAATAACTTATCCCTTTGGGAATACCCCCTCTAATCATCCTACCATCACACCTTTTGTGGGCCCTATTGTGGTGTCATCCTCCCTATGATCTCATTACAACATCCTCCTCCTACTATGCATACAACACTAGATAATGCATTTATAAATAGCTTAAACATTGACAACAGGTGATGAGTCAAATCCATCACTATATGAATTTCTACATATTATTTGTTTAAAGACTTTGATATCATACTCTGGCATATATATATCTAATATTATTATGATTATAATTGTCTTTTGAATGAATTATATGCATGCTTAGTCTTTATTTCTTTAGATAAAAGCTTTTAACAAATTACTAAGAATTTTTCTTTCAAATGCATGTTTTGTTGAGTTCTTGTCCAAGTTGTATGTTGATTGCATGTGAAATATAGCAAGGAGCTTTCCAAAAGCCTCCGAAACTCTCTAGATCTGCCTTACTTCCTGAGAACCCAAACTCAAGAGAGCTCCAGATTCCTACAACACTGTAAAGAATCGTCCTCCCCTTGAGTCAATGATTAATAAGGTAAAACCAGGGCTCATTCAGGAATCTAATGATGTGAATTCACCAACAATTCCAGTTGTTTATCTCGATGACACGACTCATTGATAACTCTGGAACTCTAGTTCACAAGCCATTTTGGATTTATGGTAACTAAATGTGACCACCATTTCATGCCATTCAAAGAACTATCTTATTGCTGATAATCAAGATTGATACGAATTTATGATATGAAATTCAAAAGCAAAGGAACTACCAAAGTATTAAATAAGTGACTGGTTCAATCCAAGTTTCATTGTAGCTAGGACTAGTGTAGTTATTGCATAAAATAAAGACTTGAATGTATAAGTAGGAGCCTAGTAGATTCTCTAAATTACTACCAATTTTAGTCAAGAATTATTGTTTTGCATCAAGGGGAAAATCTTCCTGTTCTACTCATGTATCCATGCCCATTCGGGCTTAGCTTTAATGAAAATGAAGGGGGATTTCTATTAAAGTTGATTGAGTTCAAGACGATCCTTCCTGCTGGGAAAGTAGGGCCCACTTCCCCAACTAGGAGGAGATCTCTCTGTATATATTTCTATGTTTCCTTTCTATTGTTAATTTTCTATGTGTTATTGTTAACTATTATGTTCTTCTGTGAGCATGTTCTAGGTGTTTGAATACTTGCAAGTTAGTCTTTTAATTCTAAAAATACCAAAAAGAAGTTTTTTTATTCTGTGAAACAACATTGGTCTATTCAGTTGTTATCTAAGTATTTCATTTTTGTGGATTGATAAGATAAATTTTGATGCCTTAACAGTTAATATGAGTTTCTTTCCCACAAGATTGCTTAGATATTTTCCTTTCCAACATGTGTGTTTCTTTCCAAACAACTAGAATAGTTTCAATTCTAGTATGTGTGTTTCTTTCCAAGCAACTAGAATAGTTTCAATTCTAGATTGTTTGTTTCCTTCCAAGCAAATAGAATAGTTTGAGTTTCAGCAAGTAGGTTTCCTTTAGCAGCAAGTATAATCCTTCCATCCCACAAGATTGAGATTCCACTCCAACCTCCACACAAGAGAGTCTTACCGCAAATCGCTCCAGACACCTCCAAATTGATAAAATTAAATGATGATGAATTAAAGACAACTACAATGATCTCATCATTTTTGGCATCATTACTGGGGAGATAATCTATAAACCATTGTAGGTTCAGGTGTTGGTAAGATTTTTAAATGAGCACATTTTAGATCCATTAGTTTATGAGTAGGCCTAGGGATGCCTTAGGTCGATTCATAAAGCAAATTATAGTTAGTACACCATTGGAACCTAACCTGGAAGAACCTCCAAATCATTGAATTGATCAAGGATCTCCTTTGCCACCAAAATCCCTCATTTTTCTTGGACCTTTTGTCATAATGGGTGATAACCTTTTTGGTGGAGATGAACCAGTTAATAGAACATTTTCCTATCCAATTTACATAACTTATGAAAGGAATGAGCTTCCCATGAAGAATATATCCCCTGCATTCCTATCAACTTTTAGAAGAAAAGCCTCAAAGGATCCTAATCAATTTTTGCTTGAATTTAAAGTTCTTTACCAAACTTATGATTATCGAATAGATAATAAAAAATTGAAGCTTTTTCCTTCTACTCTCAAGGAATCAACCTTGCGATGGTTCATAGGCTTGATAGTAGACTCTATAACTACTTGGGATGTCTACCTTCCTTAATAAATACTAGGATTATTGTAGAGTCAGAGACCAAAAAGGTGAACTCTTCTGAATGAAGTAGATGGAGGATAAAAATTTGGAAGATTATGTGGATCGATTCTTATTTGTCCATAGAAGATGTGGCAGTAATTTGGATGAGTAGCTTAGAAAAACCATTTTCCTAAGAGGAATTGATGATGAAATAAGAGAAGCCTTAAATCTTATGGGGAAGGGAGACATTAACAAACTAAGTTTCACAGAAATTTTAGAATTTAGCAGAAACTACTCCCGAACATGAGCAAGTCACATAGTACAAAAGAAAGGAAAAAGTGGTGGAAATGATGTCACTAAAGTTATGGAAGAACTTGCCAATTTAAAAACTAACATCCTACTTCATTTAAACACCACTCTTCATGGTATCTAGGAGAACAAAAAGAACACTGAAACTTTGGCCATCTCTTGTCCTTGTTGTCAAGAAAAGCATTCACTCAAGGAGTGTCTATTAAATTGTATGAAGTTATGTGGGATCTGTGAAAAAAGTCACCCCACAAATGAATGTGGTTTACTCACTGAAATGAAAAATAGGTTGAAAAAGGCACCATCAGGAGAAGAGGAGCTAAATTTTATAGGCCAAAAATAATAGAACTATGGGCTTAACTAGTTTTTGGGACAATATGGTCTAAGAGGCCCTTCTAATTGGGGACCACGCCAATGGAGTGGACCATGGGGAGGCCTACTTCCACAAATGCAAATGCCACCTCAGTGGAGACCACCATGGCCCCAATCAGAGTTGATGAACTAGTCTTGGGTTACCCCCAGTGGCAAAACCAAAACCAATATCAACAGCCATGGGTACCCCATTATAGCCATGGACCAAGACGATATGGGAACCAACCTCAAGCCTTACTTCCTGGACCATCACAACTTGCAACCCAAAACTAGAATGATTAGGTGAATTAACCTTAGTTACCTGGTTAGCGTGTGCCAAATCCCAAGAATAACCAGCCTCAACAACAAGTGTATAACATTGATCCTAACACAACCACCTTGAATGTGGTAGAAATCAATGATATTCAACTATGTTCCCAAAATATCCCTGTAAAATCTTTTTTTGAGGATGTCCCTGAGGAAGAGGAGGTAGTGCCTAACTCTAAAAAAAGAATAGTCATGGGATAAGGAAACTAAGACAAAGAATCCATAAGAGATCCCTAAGACAACCCTATTCCATTCCTAGAATGACTAAGACAGACTATTCTAAAGAGATCCAGAGAGCTCCGAATCACTCAAGATGACTCTCAGCTAATTAGGGAACTCAGGAAAGATACACATAGAGTTCCTCTATTGCAGACAATTAAAGACATCCTTGAGATAAACTAGACAACCAAAAGATTATGCTTAAAGCTTCATGGGAGGAAACAAAAATTACCAAACACCATTTAGGTGGAGGGAAAACTTGCTGATGTTTTGTCAGGAAAGTCAATTCCTTAGAAGTATGAAGACCCTGGAAGTCCTGTTATCTTAGTGATGATTAAGGGAACATTAGTTTCAAATGTGCTAATTGACCTAGGTGTTTCTATTAACGTAATGATTGCCGATACTGTAGAAGCATTAGCATTAACTCACATGTAGCCAACATCAACTATTTTATAGCTGGCTAATATGTCCATCACTAAACCAGAGGGGGTTCTAGAAGATGTTATAGACACTGTAGATACTTGGGATTATTCGGTAGATTTCCTCATCCTTAGGATATCCAATAATATTAGGTAGACCATGGCTGGCCACTGTAGCAACCCTTATTGACTGTCAATCTGGAAACATGACTATCTCCAATGGAAAAAGATTAAAAGAACTCTCAATCTACCCTCCTTCTAAGCCATTTTTGCAATATGAAAATAAACCATGGGTAGACAATTTAATGGATTTAGACAAGGAAGATGCTTCCTCATTAGCCATGGTGATAATTGTGGAGCATTTTGAAGAATATAATGAGTTGGAAGAAAACAATGAAACATCCTCATACAGTGTGGCACAATATGAGATCTCCAGGTGGCTCCAAAAAGATCCAAGAGAGTCCTTGTGGGTATTTATTTGTCCACATTTAGAAGAAATTGCTTCTAATCTGAACTATTAGTAAGAAAAAAACCCTGCATCAAATTGTGCCTCACTGTTGTCCATTAAATATGTTAATCAATCCTTACAAGGAAATTCATTTTGTCCACTATAGTACCAAGCAAATAACTGTCTAGTCTAATAAACAACTCTCCATGAATAGCTGGTTGATAGAAACAAAAGAAGTGAGACTAATGAAGTTACTACAAAACCATACACAAGAATTCGCATGGAAGTATAAGGATATGAGGGGAATTCATTCTAGTGTGTGTACACACCACATTTACACAGAATATTTTCACCCTGTAAGACAGCCACAAAGAAGGATCAATCTTGCACTGAGAGAAATAGTAAAAGAAGAAATAGAAAAATTGTTGCAGGTGGGATTTATCTATCCTCTTTCTGATAGTTAGTGGGTGTCATCATTAGTGATTGTGCCAAAGAAAAATGAGAAATGACATGTATGTATTGACTACAGGGAGTTAAACAAGGCAACCAAAAAGGACTATTTCCCTCTTCCCTTTATTGATAAAGTGTTGGACAATTTGGCTAGTAGTTGCTACTTCTCCTTTTTGGATGGGTTTAGTAACTACAACTAGATCCAGGTAGCTCTAGAGGATCAAGACAAAAGTACATTCACATGCCCTTGGGGAACATTTACTTACATGTTTCTACCTTTTGGATTGTGTAATGAACTAGCCACATTCCAAAGAGTTGTTTTGGCATTTTTTGTTGACCTAGCCAACACATGTATTGAAGTCTACATGGATGATTTCACTGTTCATGGGAAACATTTCAGTGAAGCCCTGGAGAATTTGAATATAGTGCTTAAAACGATGTGAAGAGCATCAGTTGTCTTTTAATCATGAGAAGTGTCTTCTCATGATGACAGAAGGAATAGTTCTAGGTCATCACATTTCCCAAGAAGATATGAAAGTAGATCCTAAAAAGGTTGAGATCATAGTACAAATACCTGCACCCCAGACTCAAACTGAATTAAGAAGCTTCTTGGGACATGTTGGTTACTATAGGAGATTTACTAAAAATTTCAGCCAAATAGCTAACCCATTGTTTACCCTTCTCAAAAAAATTGAGTTCAACTGGACTACACAATGCCAAGAATCATTTGAGGATATAAAGAAAGCTTAATGACTACACCTGTCATTAAAGGACCAAACTGGAATGAACCTTTTCATATTCATACAAACGCTTCTAACCTGGCCATTGGGGCAATCTTAGGGCATGTTGGTGAGTCAGGAGGTATGCATGCCATATATTATGTCAGTAAAAACTTGAATCCTGTAGAAAAAATTACACAACCATAGAAAAAGAATTTCTGGCACTAGTCTACGCAATTAACAAATTCTGCCACCACATTACAGGATACAAGGTCTTTGTTCACATGGATCATGCTGCTATCAGATATCTCATGAACAAAGCTATAGTAGGAGGCATAATTATTAGATGGTTGTTATTGTTACAAGAATTTGATATAACTATCATTGACAAACTTGGTAAAGACAATGTGGTTGCTAATTTTTTATCTAGACTGACTGTGCAGGGAAACATTGAACAAGTAGAAGATGCATTTCCAGATGAGCACCTTTTGGCTATTTCCATACAGTCTCCTTGGTTCACTAACTTGGCCAACTACCTAGCTACGAGCAAATGTCCACCACACTTTAACCAGGAGATAAGGCAACTTATCAGGGATAGTTCAAGGTATAAATGGGTAAATGGTATTCTATTTAAAAATTGCCCTGATCATGTGTTAAGAAGATTTTGCAGGAAACAAAAGTCTATGATATCATTTGATCTTGCCATGATGAACCCTCGAGAGGACACTTTTCAGCCCTTTGAACTAGGCACAAGATCCTAGGAGCTAGATATTTCTGGCCAACAATGACCAAAGACATCTAGTAGTATATTAGACAATGTGATCAATGCCAGCAGATGGGGCGACCTACACAGAATGTAAAAATTCCACTCCATCCTCAAGTGGTCCTAGAACCATTTGAGAAATGGGGAATCAATTTTGTGGGACCTATTGATCCACTGTCTAGAGGTAATCATTACATCCTAGTTTGTACCGATTATGCCACTAAATGGGTTGAAGACAAAGCTCTCTTGGCTGCAAAAAAAGAAAGAGTGGTAGATTTGGCTGCAAAAAAAGAAAGAGTGGTAGATTTTTTATACAAACACATTTTATAGAGGTTTGGAGCCCCAAGGGTCCTTGTTTTAGATCAAGGGCCACAGTTCATGTTTACCATGATCAAAGCATTCTTGGAAAGATACCAGATCAGTCACATAAAATCTTCCCCATAGCATCCTTAGAGTAATGGCCAAGTGGAAGTGACAAACCAAGAATTGGAGAATATCCTTACAAAAATAGTTATAGACAAAAGGATTGATTGGGCAGAGAGAATGACATAATTTGTTTGGGCCTACAACACCACCTGGAGAACCATTACTAATTTCAGTTCCTATGAATTAGTTTATGGGAAGCATCTAGTGCTCCCTATTGAGTATGAAGTGGAAACCTTAAGAATAACACTTGAAGTTGGTATCAATTTGATAGAAGCCCAGTGACACAAGATCATGCAGATAAACTGGATGTAGGATATGAGAATGGATGCACTACATCATATAGAGTTGATTCAATAAAAAAGGAAGGAATGACATGATAAACACATCATCGCCAAACAATTCAAGAAGGGAGATTGGGCTCTACTTTATGATTCAAAATATTAGGTTCTCAAAGGAAAACTGCACACTCGGTGGCTTGGACCATATGAGATAAAGGAAACTTTTAGCAATGGTGTTGTACAACTATCACCTATTGATGGGGAACGATGAGTTCTTTTAGTAAACAGACACAGATTGAAGCTATATCACAAACCAACATCCAAAGAAGAATTCTCCATGGAATTACAATCTTGAATAGAGCATTTCACCATGGAGGACATCTCTTCCATGGGGCTTATGCTCTAAAGCAGGTTGCAAGCTGAATAAAACATAAAGGTTGAAAACTAGAAATGATAGCCTTTTCTATAAAAAAATAATTGGGCAAGATTGAAAACCAAAAATGGCGGCCTTGCCTAGAGGTAGGATTGAAAACTAGAAACGATAGTGTTTCCTTAGAAATTCCCTCTTTATAAAAAATAAAACTCCTTTTTGCAGTTTTTGTAGGTCTCGTATCATTAAAATGCAAAAATTTAGATAGCTCTAGATGGCTACAGAAAGCTCTAGATGGATCTTGATGAAGATAGATGCTACTACCAGAGTATAACTGAGTGCCAAATCACATTTGCTTTTGAAAATTGAGTTTGGTAAAGTTAAAATGATATTGTCTCAGGAAGTAAGTACTTTGCATAAAATATATTTTCTTTCTTAAAATAATTATAATCACTTTAATGTGTATATATGCCGCGTACCACCCTTGCATGTTCAGCATGTATTCTTCCTTCTTCATGCGCATGAACCTAGGGAGCCATAAAATAGATGCAATCAATTGAAAAATAGACACATGGTAGAAGAGGGCTCCCTAGAACTGTTGGCAAGTACAAGTACCATCTAATTATGATAATGAAATCTTCAAATGAATGCCATAAATAGAAAATTAATGAGTGTTAAGAAGGTAATCATGATTACAATTTGTAATCATAAATAGTTATTAATTACAAGGAAGGGTGGAGTGACGAGAGATGTCGTCAGCTCTAGATTTGAATGGAAATGACATTTAAGGTGGCTTAACATGACCTTCTGCATGTAGCAACTCAATATTAGGAGGTCCAAACTATAGAGAGGACCATCTGTCATACACACCACTACTCTTGAAAAGATGGCAGAAATAATTGCAATTCCGTATATACTCAATGTGTCGAAGTCATCATCTATTGAAGGTAAAATAGGTCAAGTATTGCCAAGTTCATTTCTTCTTCATCACAGTCGCATCCATTTTCTCCCTCTGTTATGTTTTGCATCAACCAAAATCAAATCGGTAATGAAGAACTCTAGCAATGGGAAATAGGAGGAAAGCCATGCCAGAGAATGAATTTTTTTGTTCAAGAAAGTACAGACATCTTTGAACAGGTTGAATGGTTAGGATTCCTCTAGAAAGTCAAGGGTTATGAGGTAGAAGTTGGTAGAAGAATTCATCACCAACTTTAATCGAACCTTCTCCATAATGAAAGGTGTAAGAATTCCCACAATCCCTACTGTTATTAGTCAAATCTTTGAGATTCCCGAAGTAGGGGCTGATCTATTTCAAACTAAGCCTTCATATGAGGATTTAATCTAGAGCTTCCATGTTGCTCTGGAGCCTTTTTTGAGATATATTGTGAGCAAAGGAGCAACTAAAGCCATAGAGAGGACCAGTCTTCCGGATCCATGAAAGATTGTTGTCTTGTGGGTTATGAAGTTCTTTACCTATGATGGTTAGTATGGTGTCATCTTAGGCCTAGGCATGCACGTGATAATCCATCTGTGACATGGGGCAAATCAAACAAAATGTTTAATTAATCTTCCTACTTATTTGCATTCATGTCTACTTAACATGATGGAAAAAGTGAAATGAAATGAAGGACACATCAATTATCATGGGCTAATGTATTTAATCATTAAGAAGCACTTCATCCAACAAGAGGATGGATAGGTGAAATGGGAGGACTTTTTGGAATTTAAACCAAAGAAAAAGAAGAAGAAACATCATACTTCTATTATTTCAGTCTTCGTAGAGCCACAGACACATCAGTATAGATGGATTTGGAGGGTTATGGAGTAGCCAAGCCAAAAAGAATTAGGTGAAGAAACTATTGCCTCCGCTCTTGCATCAACGCACCACCCAAGAACATTTGTTATTTCATCGAATGAAGAAGAGAGGGCAGAGGCAAAGCAGGAGCTAGTAACAATTTTAGGAAGTCATTCCACCCCTGGAGAGCAAAGAAAAGAGAAAAAACCTAAATTTCACTCAAGGAAAGGAAAAGAGCCCCAAATAGATACTATTGGTGAGGGTGAAGAAGAGGAAGAAACTCTACATGCTTTGGCTATATCCAAAGTAGAGCATGAATTAAAAGAATTCAAAAAGCAACTAGAAGTCCTAACTCAACAATTAAGGGCTAAAGATATAGAATTAGAGCAACAATTACAAAAGACCGCTTAGGAGAAAGAAGAGAAAGATAAAATAATGTATGGGTTTCAAAAGGATTTAGAGCAACATAACGCCAAAATTACACAAAAGGATGCTCAGATTGCAAATCCTGCACAATGGCCAGCACAACCTTCCCCTGCACTAGTTGTATTGCAGATTTACTAGTTAAACATGCAAATATCTCAAGACAATACATAGCTCAAGAGAGAAAATGGGCAGCTCTGAAGAGACCTAGAGACTCTTTGGATAGAGAAGACAACAATAGAGAAAAAAATTTCCCTAGCCTATGAAGTAGGGGAGACCCTGCTAGCACAATGATTGCCTTCAGGTGTGTATGCTTTATTTTTAAGGGAACAATTTTTGTAGTGGAAGTTGCTTCAAATTAGTTGTGATTTACCTTTTGACTTTGACAATGATAAGGAATTTATGGAAACCTATGTACAAAATCTCAAAGATCAATAAAACCTTCCGTGTGAATTTTTCCAACATGGACACATTATGGGTCATATCAATACCTCTATGTTGAATTTGCATGTGGGAGAGCTCCAAATCTAGAGCTATCTATCTCTCTTGAGGAATAATAGGTTGTGGGAAGAATGTATGGAAGAATATAACATAGTAGCTAGAAATATTGGTCTACTAATGAGGCATGAATGTCCCAAAACTAGATGGTTTACTAAAACCTTCAAGAGTCAAGTCTACAAGCATGGAATCAAAGAACAATATATGCAAAATTTGGACTCTTGTACTGCATATTTCTAGGCAATTGCCAGCTTCCTCCCCAGTGCAGCTACTCAAAGTTGTCTTTTTAGATATGTGGACCTACCTAATTGTTTCAAGCGAAGGGAGCCAATCTCCCCAGCAAACCTTAGGTGGATGTTTGCAAGGCAAGAAAAATTAGTATCCCTAATCCAGGAAAATAAATAGAATTGGATGGGGATGAGATTTCAAACACCTCTCTTGTTGATGCCAGCCCCACTTCTCAGCATTCAGGGACCAATGAGGTAATAAAAAGTAGTAAAGTGGTATGCCATGATAGTAGAAAATGATGGTTTTGTAGCCAGAGGAAGGCAACTTTTTGAGTACAAGACGGAGGAATTTGATTGTAGTTTAATCATGGAGGAGAAGAATGAAATGGATGAGGATGTTGTTCACCTTTCATCATGAGGACATGGTTGGGATTAAGAAGGGGGTAGATGATGAGTTAAATCCACGACTATATTTATTTCTCAATATTCTTTGTTTAAAAACTCTGATATCATACTATGGCATATATATCTAGTATTATTGTGATTATAATTGTCTTTTGAATGAATTATATGCATGCTTAATCTTTATTTCTCTATATATAATCTTTTGACAAATTACTAAGAATTATGCTTTCAAATGCATGTTTTGTTGAGTTCTTGTCCAAGTTGTATGTTGATTGCATGAAGAATACAACAAGGAGCTTTCTAGAAGCTTCTGGACCTCTTCAAATCTGCTTTCCTCATTGAGAACCCAAACTCCAGAGAGCTCTAGATTCCTACAACACTATAAAAGAATCATCCTTGCCTTGAGTCGATAATTCATGAGGCAAAACTAAGGCTAATTCAGGAATCTAATGATGCAAACTCACAAACAATTCCAACTGTTTATCTCGATGACATGACTCATTAAAAACTCCAAAACTCTAGTTCACAAGATATTTTGGGTTTATGGTAGCTAAAATTGACCACTAGTTCACCTCCACACCAATTCAAAGAAATGTCTTATTGCTAATAATTAGGATTGATACAAATTTCTGATCTGAAGTTCAAAAGAAAAGGAACTGCCAAAGTATTAAATAAGCAATTGGTTTAGTCCAAGTTTCGTTGTAGCTAGGACTAGTGTAGTTATTGCATAAAATAAAGGCTTGAATGTATAAGTAGGAGCCTAGTAGATTCTCTAAGTTAGTATGAGTTTTATTCAAGAATTGTTGTTTTGCATCAAGGGGAAAATCTTCCTGTTCTACTCATGTATCCATGCCCATCCGAGCTTAGCTTTAATGAAAATGAAGGGGAATTTCTATTAAAGTTGATTGAGTTCAATAGAATCCTTCCTGTTAGGAAAGTAGGGCCCACTTCCCCACCTAGGAGGAGATCTCTCGATACATATTTCTGTGTTTCCTTTTTATTGTTAATTTTCTATGTGTTATTGTTAAATGTTATGTTCTTCTTCTGTGAGCATATTCTAGGTGTTTGAATACCTACATGTTTGTCTCTTAATTCTAAAAATACCAAAAAGTTTTGTTATTATGTGAAACAACATTGGTCTATTTGGTTGTTATCTGAGTATTTCATTTCTATGGATTGATAAGATAAATTCTAATGCTTTGACGATTAACAAGTTTCTTTTTCACAAGCTAGCTTAGATATTTTCCTCCTAGCATGTGTGTTTCTTTCCAAGCAACTAGAATAGTTTCAATTCCAACATGTGCATTTCTTTCCAAGCAACTAGAATAGTTTCAATTCTAGCATGTGTGTCTCCTTCCAAGTAAATAGAATAGTTTGAGTTTCAACAAGTAGGTTTCCTTTAATAACAAGTATAATCCTTCAGTCTCACAAGATTTAGATTCCACTCCAACCCCCACATAAGAGAGTCTTACCGCAGATCACTCCAGACACCTATGGATTGATAAAATTAAATGATGATGAATTAAAGACAACTACATGACCTCATCAGTAGGGAACTATCACATACAAATGTTTAAGTTATCAAATCACCCTTCAATGTTATGATGTACACATTATTGAATACTATCATGTATAGGGTCATATGTAACAACCATAGGAGGTTTAAAAGTAATCTTAGGAACAATTCATCAGTACCATAGAGAATCTAGGACATTCAAACTATTAAACCAACACATGTTGGTTATGGTAAATAATCTCATTACTAGGGGCCATAAGATGGACATAATAACTTCCATGAGGAAGGTTGAGGTTGAGTTAAGTTGAGGTAGCTAACATAAGGTTTTCTCAAGAGCATACAGAGAACTCTATCATGACCTAACAAAGATCTAAGGTCTTAATAGTCCATCTTGCTTGTTTGAGCCTGGGAAACAATTAGTGATGATTTAACAAAGAGAAAGTGACCACAAAGGTTTGAGGAGATAGTGAAGGTCTGCTTTAGATGTGAAAAGGTCTGATTCCCCTTCATAATATTTTGATTATTTCATTCATTCACCTCTTCACAATGTTGTTCTTGCAGTCACTCATAAGTGTCTCTTCCAATACATTTAAGAGCCTTTTGACATCTTATTCAAGCCTTAAGGGTCTGATAAATCTTATGAAGAGGTTGTATGCATATGTTATAAAGGTATTTGTAATGTTTCAATCTCTAAGAAAAGCACAATAATTGTTGCAAGGTGTGCGCCCTTGGTCTCCTTGTGTTGCGCAGTGCAGTGCTTGGGTTTGTCACAAGGCTTAACCACTTCCCATGGATTCATTAACTCTGGTGGTTGTATCAAGCGTTAATAGGTTGATCTTTTGGTGCAATGGCAACCATCTTGCTAACAATTGGTATCACAGTCTAGGTCATGGGTTCAAATGCCTTGCTTGCACTAGGGGGAGTTTTGCAAGGTGTGCACCCTTGGTCTCCTTGTGCTGTGCAGCATAGCACTTGGGTTAGTGACAAGGCTTAGCCACCTCCTGTAGATTCATTAACTTTGGTGGTTGTATTAGGAATTAATAGGTCGATCTTTTGGTGCAACAATAACTATATTGCTAACAATAATCTTGTGTACATTCAAAAGGATATCTCTCTCAAACCTTGTCAAGTATTATAAAGAGCTAATACTAATGTGGGGAGCAAAGCTATGTATGCTTGCACATGATGTCATAGTCTATAGAAGAGAGAGGGAAGTCTCACTACCTTACTAGCAAGTTGTATGAAGACAACATGACAACTACAGTCATATCAAACACTGATGCAATCATGTCTTGACATCATAAGGATATTGCATATAACAATGGGTAGAAAACAATGATGGTAGCTTACAAAGATGCAACATGATCTATATCTTGCAAAGACAAAATACATGTGAATAGAGGTATAAACAATCTTATATAGAGTATTGCAAGACAATATGAAGACAACAAGATAAAGACATGCTATATGAGTAGAGATACCATGAAAGATATGATTTATGTTGAGCAATATTAGGTTAAAGGGTCATAGAAGCAGCTTGACAATTTCTTAAACAAATCATATAGACCTACATAAGGTCTAAGAGAACTATAAAAGGCAGTCTTCTAGGTCTATCTAATATTAGTTTCTCTACACCTTCATATCTAACCCCTATCACCTTATGAGTCCGTGTTAAATGAACTCTAATATATGTCAATGAAGGTGAAATACTATCAAGATGGTCATGCCTAGAATTTTAGATAGTCATATGTTTCTTGTGAAGAATAGATGAATGGGAACACAAAGCCACAATGTAGATAGTGAGACCTCATGGCAATGCCAATAGATGGAAATGACTACAGTTGGCAAGATACAGTAGCAAATGGTCAAGGGGCAGCTTGGAGAATAATATACATTGCGATGTAAGAGATAGGCAAAGGCCTAGAATATTAGGTAGTCAGAGGTGAATAGTGGATAGTATGATGAGACCTAACCAAAGAACCTATGAAGGCATGGGAGTCATCATAATTAAAGACATTGTGAAGCAATCCCAAGACATAATGAAGATAGTTTTATAGGGTCTTAAATGTTCTATGATCTATAAAATACCTAGAAAAGGTCTCCAAAGTTCCATATACTATCATTACACCCTGTCTATTATAGTGTACCTATCAAAAGTTTTGAAATAACCTTGCATAGTTATAAGGTCTATAACTATCACATCTCACCCCTTTTGACTCTTTTTACAACTTGAACTATTGGTTATTAATTTGATTGGTTTACTACTTGGGTAGATTGCGTAAGCATAGAAGGTAAATTGTTGTGAATTAAATGCATGGATTTGAACCTAGTTTATTGATGGATTAAAATGTAAATGATATGGAACATGTTTTCTCGAGCTTCAACTATGATTTTGGGACTGACCTATTAATAAAAATCGAGTGCAATTGAATGTAGGAAACATCGAAGATGAGAACATGGCTGAGGTAGAAATGCCCTAGCCGCTGGAAAGAATTGTTAGGATGGAACCCCGATACCTGCACACACATACATAGTTCATGTTACATCATGTCATTTTGCATTCTTGTTTGATTTTGTTAAAAAAATCCTATGGCATAATCTAATTTAGCATTTGAGTGGTGTGTTTGACTTGTGCAGATTAGATAAAGTATATATATTCTTGTTGCTTCAATACGTTATTCCTGGTGCTTAATTTTGTCAAATATCCATATTTCTCTTACCATCTTTTATGGAATTATATAGAGTGATTTTAAGTAGATCTCCTCGATAATAATTATAAATGTTCTATTATATTAAATCATTTGTTAAGTGCATATATATATATATTTATTTATTTGTGTAAATCAATTTGTATATATGAATAATACTTTTGAGATGTTATGAATTGCTTTGAACTTGTAGTTCAAACCAAAAATAATAAAGCCTTTATTTTTATAAATAAATATAATAAGCATGTATTAGATATAATAGTAAAAGAATGTATATATTTGTATCTGATTAGTTATATAGAAATATATATAAATACACACACACAGATATATATATATATATATATATATATATATATATATATATATATATATATATATATATATATATATATATATATATATATATAAAGACATGCAAATTATGACAAAAGCGCCGTGTGCTACATTAAAGTGGAGTTAACTTGAAAGGAGAACCTTGAGTTCTAATTTCAAAAGGTGTCATTAATAGAGACTACAATTTATAAAAACATGAAAAAGAAGGAGAAAAGGGCACATAGAAAAAGAAACAAGGCACGAAGAGAAATACATTTGAGAAAAAAAAAAGAAGAGCATGACACAGGGACATAGAAGAAGAAACACTGGATTGGGCTTCGAATAACTAGAAGGACAGAGGAAGGCTTATATAAAGACAACATTATCTCAGGAAAATTGGTATTTTTCTATTGTTACTGTTTATACAATTGCTTACTCTTTTCAGAGATTCAATTGACCTTCCTTGGATGTATGTTCTACCGGCCAGATCTTATTTTACCAACCATTCATAGTCTAGTTATCAGCCTTTTTAAATGATGCATTCAACCTCTATAAAAACTCATTAAAACATTACTATTATTTTTTTTGCTTGATAAGGGAGGGAATTTTTAGGTTGGCCCACCCTAGTGGAGGTCATAGGGGGGACCTCCTCCCCATCAAACTACCACCGCCACTGTAGCACAAATCACCAATGGTGTAGCCTTGATAAGTCTGCCAACACTGTAATCATACCACTTGTGGCATGGATCACCATAGATGAATTTGTCACTATACACCACTGCTGCCACGACCTATCGAGCTGTGGAGACTAGAGTACACCAGAATTTGAACACACTCCACTTAAGGACCTCGGAGTACCAAGAGTCACCTACATAGAATCACAACCATTTAGAAGCCATGATGTCTTTGGGGGGATTTGAACCTTGGTCTCTATAATAATGACCAAGTGGTCTTAACCACTAGACCACACCCACTCGACAAAAAACATTACCATTGTTATATTCCACAAATTTCTCTAGTTATGGCTTGTTACAAGCTTGAGTCAGCCAATATTTTCATTTGGTAGATCAAATTTTAATGATTCCCTTTAACCTATGAAATCACCCTTAATATTGGCATCGACTGGTTATTTTTTTGGCCTATCTTGTGGCCTTTTGATTTATTTAAAGCGGTTTTTCTTTTAACCTTGTTAGCCTAGGTATAATTGTTAAGATTTTATCTTGAATGGTCAGTCTTTGAAAACTTAAATCCTCTAATGGTTAATTGGTTTAGCCTATTCTACCAAGAAAATACCTTTTGTTATTATTTTGTCTGCTCTCTCCTATTTTGTGTGGCTTGTTATACCCTGATTGACTTGTCCTATGAAAGCTCATGATTTCATATTGTGCCGATTTCTTCAGCCTTTGAGTGTTTGTTGCAGCTTGGCTTTGAGCAGCCTGCTACATGTTTCAGTGGCCTCTTCATTCTTTGAGTGGCCCTTTTAAACTCTTCATCCAGGATTAGAGTATAAATCAACCATGGTCTCTTTGACTTAGCCTGCCAATATTATTGTAGCAGATTTTTCCTTGTTATTCTTAGTTTCTACTCCATTGTTATGGTCTATTATCTAATGAATCGGCTTGATACATTTGTATCCCAGTAGTTATGTAAGTGACCTCATGATCTATGGTTGCAATCTGTTAGGCAATTCAATGCCTTCTAATAAAGATGTCGACCTTTTTCTATTTATTATTCAACCTTTATACTTGTAATTTACCTCTTAACCATTGAGTCGCTCTTTTTAAAAGATTGTTTGGCCAACCTTGTCAGCTCTGTTGCCTGATCAGTGACCTGTTCATGGTACTTTCCAACAACTTCTTGATTTAATTGTCTTTGTTTTTCATATAAATCAACTAGTTTAACATTCGATAAATCTTCTTTTTGACCTTTTTGGCTAGCTATGTGAATTTGACCCATTATTATTCTATGAAATGGTTTGTTGTTTTTGTATGGATCAACTTGTTTGATGTCCATCTTTGGCCTTATTTAATTATCTTTTTTTGCGTGTTCTGTATCTATAAATTGGCCTTTATTAAATTGAGACCCAAAATAAAAAATATTGAATAGCCTATGCTTAAAATAAATTATTGTGAAATTAGAGATTCTTGGCTTGTATTATGATTAGTTATTTGAAACTAGAGTATTGAATAAGCCCAATTGGGTGGTACTAGAGATAAGAGATTAAGTTAAACACATATATTTATTATTGCATATAAAAACTAAGATCTATATGGTAATCTTAGACAGATTCATTGTAGATCAAAACTTCTTTGTTAAAAGTAGGAATGGTAGAAAATACGTATAGATGGTATATGAAATCAAGTTAGTCAAATTGCAACAAAATGACTATCTATGCTCTTAGTACATGCATTACTATGTTGTTTGCAAAATTGATAGTTTATTTTGTTATGTGTTTTAGGTTACTTTTGGGCTAGGATGTCGAATGTGGGTAAATAGAGAAGGCTTTTCCTCTTTTTAGGATTTGACTGTAACTTTTATAAGTGCTTGGGCCAAGCCATGATCATTGAAACAGATGAAAGATTTTCTAGCAAAACTTTATTTATATATTTATTTGCCACATCCTATTGTGAGATATTGCACATCATCATTTAGATTTGTATTTAGACATCAGGTTGCATCGGGTGTTCCCTCTTGCTAGTTATTTCTAGGTTGTTAGGTGTTTCATGCAGGGTCGGGTATCCTTCGTGTCATGAAGGATTTCGGGGAAGTGTAATTGCTTCGTGGTTGGGAAAAAAAGTGTTGGGGCCATATTCTCATCTCTCAGCTTGCAGATGATCATGTGGGTTAGTGGTGGCTGGAGACAGTGATTCAATTCTTATTCATTACTTGTACTTGATTATTGTACCTTATTAATCATTATGATGAATTATGGCATGAGATCCTAAGATGTATATTGTATATTCTTTTATAGTGCTAACATCTGGTTATGGCACATGGATTTGTAAGATGTAATGTCATTATTGTTGATAAATAGAGATCTATCTTTTTACTTGAGTTGATGTAATTAAGTGGATATTTACATCAATAATTATTGTTTTGGAAAGTGTACTTTACAATAATAGTTATGTGAAGGTCTCTGTCAAACCATGAAAAAGTGCATGAAGGTTGTAAGAGCTACAAGGAACAATGAGATATGCAAGGTACTAATATGTTGTCCAAGATGGAAGGAGATTCATTGTTATACAAAAGTTGGCAAAAGGACCTACACACTGACATGAATGTACGAACACCAGTGATTGGTGGTTCAAGAGGAGAAAGAGACCTGCTACCATTATAGAACATAGAGGTAAGCAATGTCAGTCAAGAGGATACTAAGGCCTACACCATCTACAGAGGATGCCATGTCTTAATAAGCTAAGAAGCCATCACAAGAGGCATACATTCAGACAAAGGACCCTATCAACTAATTTGAAGGTAATGTGAAGAATTTTTAGTGAACTTCCAAGATTTTAGAAGGTTTTACTATCAAAAGGAGGAGAGAACAAATCCTATGAAACCAATGAAGTCAATGAGATAGAGATTCAAATCAATAATGAAAGAGTTTGCATGAACATATAGTGGATGAAGATCCTAGAAGACTTGTACTATAAGATCCTAGAAGACTTGTACTATAAGATCCTAGAAGATTCAAATAGATATAACTCTTTTCAAACACCCTCCAAGAGTCCTAATGGAAGCTTCACAATAGAATCACATATAGTGAAAACTAAGTGATCTCCTCACAAAACACTGATGCATAGAGTATGAAAACTCAAGGCTGTGCAAGAACCAACGATTTTATTGAAGAGTTGTGTGTCAAAACAACAAACATAGGTCATTTAGTTTATGGTGCATCACCTCCATAGGTCTCTAGCCTTCATTTCATGTCCCTCTCACTCTTTTCCTAGTAAAACAACAATATTATAGTTAGTTTAGGTGATCACATCAAGGGAACCAACCCACTCTTTTTCCATGCTTTTTAACCGGAAAGAGAGCTATTCAAGTAACCTCTTGAGGGTGCATTGACAATAGTCTCAAAATTAAAAATAAGCTCTCTTTAATTTAGAAATTAGTATGTACAAAAAGATAGAAATAAAAATATTAACACAAATGCACACTAAAAATTGTACCGCACATCTATGATGCCATGCAAGATAACCTCATTCACAATCCTATATAGTCAAAAACATGCATTATAGTTAAAGAAACAAGATTTTTAATAAAACAATTCTAGAAATTAGAAAAAAACAAGAACACTAAGATAAAAATTGTCATACCTATCCCATCTAGAAGTTTACATGCTACTCAAGTGTACCTAAGGGGTCATCTCTTACCTTGAGAGTATCCAATATTGTTTCATGATCAACATTACTAATTGTCCATAGTTGTTTTGTTTTTAGTTTTTAGTTTTGCATGATGATTTAGTAACTTAACATTTGTTGCTACAACTAGGTGCAAATACATGAATATAGTTTTGTGCTTCTCAAAGTCTTCAAATGTAGGGATGCCATTCTTTCTAATCATATATGTTTGCAACCAAGTCCCAGCAATAACAACTAATCATGTAGGATATGTTAACCCATCATTATTTGTTGTAGGTCATGTTGGCTTTTGTTTTCCTTGTACACATCATGCCAACCAATAGTCTGATCTCTCTTCATTTCCATGTGGTGCAACAATTGCATAAACATGACAGGTAGTTGTAAAAGGTCTAAAAGATGTTCATAGTCAAATGAGCTCTCCATGTCATTGAGTAAATATAAATGACCTTGAGATAAAGGGGTTAAATATTGTGGAATCCATGCATCTACCCACTCACTTGACTCACAATTATCCCAATCATATTTAATACAAATTTGACAAAAACAAGCTAATTCTTGTGTCCAAATAGTCCATGCACTTGCATCTGAGCTTTGAAATGAATGCATCTTTGATGATTCATTGATTCTCTGACAATCTAATTTCTCTCACGCTATCCCTTAATCAACCAACCAAAAGAACATGTGCACTTCTGAATCAAGAGCCACTCCTTGTGATAATGCATAGTTACACCACTTAACAATAGAATCTGCATCATTGAATGTAGCACCACCTCTAATATTTATTTATTCTTTAAAAAGAGCTCTCTTCATGCATGCACTTGCTCCATTATGTTCCCTTTTTCTGTGCTCAGCTTAAAAAAAATCTAAATATGAGGTATACCCTTCTCTGCATGCATTTTGTTCAACTAATATAACGTACAAGCATTCTTGAATTGACCAGTGCAATTATTTGACCAAATGAGATGTTGATCGATTCTAATATCTTTTTCTTGCAAGAACCCTTAAAATTGTTGAAAACAATATTGCACATACTCTAATGAATGAGATCGATCATCACTCATGTAAAAATGGTATTCTCTGACAATCTTCTTGTTCTCTTTTATACTCTCAAGGGCATGTCTATATGTGATGTGAACAAAAATAGCAATCTAAATAGAATTGTAGTATTGGGATTGCACTTTATTTTGTGGTTGTAATGTGTATTTTTCTACAAAATCAACTACAGAGACAATAGTTCCAATCGATAAAAAGTCTTTACACATCCTAAACTATTGATCTAACCATCGAGACCTGTGGTTGTGTCTGACATACTTGTAAAAAAGTTTTTTCTTAAAATCAGCAATACTTACCTCTCTTGCAATCAACTCACATCTAGAACGTTCACCTCCACTTTCAAAATGTATTTCACTGTCTCATATCTCTTTTCCTCAACCATTTGATTTCCAAAATCATGCTCCCTGCCCTCATGAATACATGATATAAACTTTGATAACCTACCACATTGTAAACACTTTTCATTTAAACAACCATTCTTGTAGAAAATGCAACCATCATCTCTAATACATAGAAATAAATCTAATAAGTCCTTAGATGATTTTGGTAGTTGAATTGCACCACAATCCTATTAAATTTTGTTAGTGCATGCAAAGTAGAATGAATATTGCATAATAATTCATGATACATAGAAAATTTTACATGGTATTTGCAACATGTATTACGAATTTTAAGAGGAACACAATAAAATGATTTACAAGATTTAAATTCTCTTTGTGAGATTGTCATACCCGAGTGTGTTTCACAATATTGTTTGTACAATGTTGTTTGGCTACATTCCAAGTAATGTTTAGGAGGTGGTGTGTGGTCGTAATCACCAATTGTTAACTTTAAAACATCTTTTACATTCGGTGATACTAGGTAGGGTTAGTGTGCCAAAATCATTCAATTTCATCCTTTGTACTATTGATTAGCTTCTTATCAAATTGTGGAAGCCTACCACTGAAAGTCCAAGTATCATTTCCAAGAGGACTATCTAGTCTTGATCTTAATGCTAGTGCTTTTGACAATGTTTTATGATTCAAGCTTAAGTCAGCACAAGTTTGCCTCATTAATTGAGCCTTTCTTAGTTGTTTTCTCACTATTGAGGTTGTTATTACTCGATGAGCAACTTATTTTATCTTTCTCCTTGCTAGTCTTTCTAATAGAATTGAGTGCATCTAAAAGGATTCTAATTTCTAACAATAATTTTATTCCAATCTGTAGTGCCCTCCGTATTCGCTTTGGCTATGTCAAGTATGTTCGACATTGGGTTATTTAGTTGGATTGTTTAATTGATGTGGGTTATTCATTTACGTAGAAATAAAATAAATTGCATTTGCATTGTAACTGATTTTAAATCATCTTTTATCTAATTGTTATTAGTCGTGGTGAATTTATTTATTGCATTAGTTTTGTATATGGTTGTATCTAACATCTAAATTACGATGAATGTGATATACTTTGTTATGTAATCTGAGCTTTACTAAGTTAAGATTTGTAAATTGTATCTATCATGCAATTAATTTCATTATTGTTATCTATCAATATTTTCAGAGATAAGCATTACAAAAAGTGTGTTTGTAAGTGTTCAATTGACGCATTTAGACTTAGAATAAACCACAGTCATTTGGATCGTGTTCGTGTGTAGTAATGAGTTTTGTATATGGTTGAATGTTGCTTAATTTCAATAATGCAGTCATGTTATCCCTAGAGATGTTAGTTTAACTAGTAGTTGTTATTTTCAGAATATGCTAGATTTTGTTATCATTACTTCTATTTAAAAATAAAAATAAAAAAATAAAAATATTTCTGCCTTTTTACTGCTTAGGTTGACTTATCTCTAGGGTTGCGTGGTGGGGCATTACACGATCAGACACTTTATTTACCTGAATGTTTAATTTCCTTATTAAAGGTCTCATTTTGTACATCTTTAGTAATCACACAAAAAGTTAGCATTGTTTGGTTAATATTTTAATATCAAAGTATTCATTGAAAAGTTTTGAAGCCCACAATTGAACTATTTGTGACGACCTCTTGCCTTCAAGTTTTTCCAATATGTTCTCATCAATTTTGAGTATCCATTTTGGGGTTCTTGGATGTTTTACAATTTCATCATGCCCATTCTCTTCTTGACAAACATCCTCTCTTCTTATGTAATTTGGAGATACATTGATTTTCATTATTTCATCCATGTTATCAACCTCATCAATTTTATCAACAAATGGATTATGGAGTGCAAATTCAACATCATGAGGTTCATATCCACAATCTTCAAGCAAACATTTATGTTGGCTAGATTGGATGAAGATGTTGGTAGGAAATTATACATTCTGCACATGTTTCCATCCTAAAGTAGGTTTCACATTTTTCATGTGCTTTGAGCCAGTGACTACATCATTGACTACATTCTTATTTTTAGCCTAAAACTTAGGTTTGTCATTTTGATTATAGTCTTTGGAGAAGATTTTAACCAAACATTTGACAATAAGGGATTTTTCAATGTGCACGCCTTTAAATAAATGGTCTCATCAAACATTGTGATGTAATGCACCTGGAGGTGAAAGGTCATTTCTTGATTTAAATTTGTGATGAAGATATGAACAAATTATTTTCTAAAATAGGCCAAGGAAATATACTTGGAAGACTTATCCAATGTTATAAGAAGGAAGAGAAGCTTTCTCTATTATATTTCTTAGCATTGCAAATGTCCATCATGCTAAGCTTAGGCTTGACATTGTAAGAGAAGTGTGTGACAAACTTGTCCATCAAGTCAGCAAAAGTGGTGATAGAACCTTAAGGAAGGTGTAGAAACCATTCTAAGGCTTGACCTCCCAAACTTTGAGAAAAAAATATTAGCAAGTATATATAATCATAGGCCACTTATAAACATGTCATCAAGAACTCTTTTACGTGGTCACGAGGATCACCCTTTCCTTTATATTTGTCAAATTTTGGGGTCTCAATATGAGGAGGAAAGGGGATCTGCAAGATGGTTTGGTTTGAAAGGATAGGGAAAAAGTTCTTTGAACTTATATTGCTTGTGTTGATTTGATGTCTTGAGTTTTAATCCTTTGATGGTGGTTTTTATTTATTTCCACTCTTGAACAAATGGTGTACCAAGAGACGGAGGTGGAATAAGATGTGAAAGAGTCAAGGTTGGTTGGGTTGGTTGATATAGGGAGTTGTTCAAAGGTGTTGAGTTTGATTGGTAAGATTGATGGTTAGGGATAAATGGCAGAGGTACAAATTGATTTGGGATAGTTTGATTGGGGATGAATTGATTTGTTGATTTGGGTTCCAAGTTGGTTTTTGGTAATGCTTGGCTAGGTTGAGTGGAATTAGGATTTTGAATCAATTGAGATGGCATCTTTTTTATTAGGTCGGTAAGTATTCCATAAGCAATTGAGTGAAGATGACTGTGGCTTATCTTTATTGGGTAGATTATTTGATGATGGATTGTTCCTAATAATAGGGGTGATTGGGCACCATCTTCATTAGTTTGGTCAATGTGACAATTTGTAGGTTCATGATTTGGTTGAGTGGACATTTGAGCCTAAGGATTGTCATAATCATGAGTGGATGGCTCAAATTTTATGATGTTGTTGAGATTCTCTAAATTGTAGTCGAGGGAGTTTAACTCTTGATTCGATAAGGTGTTGAAGCAATAGGTCTTTATGAGTATTGACAAATCAGTCCACTAGATTTGGTCAGAGGCAAGGAAGTCTCTATACTCTTGCAAGTATTTAGTTTGGTTATGAGGACTCCTAAATTCGCTAACATTATTAGGGAATCCCTTGTGAGAATTTGATCCAACATGTGAATTGTGGACAAAACCCAGCCCAAAGGGGTTATTTTCATTGAACTCCATTTCAATCTTTCTTGTAGTCTAGTGATTGGGGGCATAAAGGTGAGGGTTTTGATTTGGATGAGGGTGGATTGATTTTGATTTTGAGGTTTTGGGTGTTCAACTTGGATTGGCTTTGATTTTTGGAGTGATTCTTGGTGTTGGATTTGGATGAGATCTAAGACCTTAAGGTAACTTGATGATGGGATTGATTGAGGTCAAGGGCCTTGAGTAGCTCAATGTCTTGATCAATATTTACTAACTTGATGATGATTGACTTGGATTTTGATTAGAAGGTAACTTGATGGTGATTGACTTAGATTTTGATTGGAAGGTAACTTGATGATGATTGATTTTTTATTTAATGGATAAGGTCTAGGACCTTAGGGTAACGTGATGATTGATTGGTTTTGGTTTTGATTTGTTGTAAGGGATCTAGGTCCTTAAACAATTTGATTTGGGACAATTGATTTTTGGATGACTTGGAGATTTAGGATGATTGCTTGGATTTTTGGATTGGGGTTTGATTCAATTTGAGGGAATTTGATGTGGTTTAAATCTTGGTTTATGGATGATGTATGATGTGAGGGTTTGGTTGACTTTAAATTTTGAGATTTTGGGATTCCAGATTGATTCACAAGATCTATCACACCCCGTGTGTTTCTATCCATTTACTATTTACCTAGATTGGTTAATTTGATTGAATAATGATTGATTATGAAATCTTTGCATTTATGTGTATTATGAATCTTGATTGGAAAATGAAGAAAATTGGAATAATATAATGTCTTGTATTTTAAATGATTATTGTTAGAAAATGTATGAAGCAAATGATTATACTTTGATTAGCTAACTACTGTGGTGATGATCTAAGTGGATGCAAGAATAGGTTGCTCCTCCAGAAGGGAGGGGAAGTATGACTCAGGAGAAGGACTTGGTCTGGAAACCCTAGAGAAATCTAGACTGAGAAAGCACACACACACAATCCTATTTTGACCTAAGTTATGTCAAGTCAGTATGGGTAGAGGTAAGCAATAGATATGTTGTGAATCTTGATTGCATATTTGTATGTTTGAGTGAGAATTATGATTTAACCTGCATGTTGGTAAGTTTATGGTTGTATAGGCAAGGTCTTATGTGGTTTGATCATAACTCATGCAAATCCACGATAAGTTCATACATATGAGTCGATATGAGCATGAGTGTACATAGGTAGACATACCAACGCACACTCATGAGCGTATTGATCATAGGTATGAGGATATCGAATTGGACCATGTAGAGTTATTGTCACTTATGCGAATGTGGATTTTATGTCAATAAATGATTTTATGAATGATAAGTTGTAAGTGTTTTTATTTTGGTGATATATACATATATATGTATATATATATAGTATTTATACTATATATATATATATCTGTGTGTGTATGTATGTATGTATGTATGTAGTAAATTAATTATTATTAAATTCATATATTATAATTATGCAATTATTACGTTTGTGGTGTAATGAAATTATGTGAATTCTATTATCAATTATATATATGGTTTATAAGGCATGAAGGGCGCTACCATAGAGGGCACATAGCCTAAGGAGGAAAAACACATTAAGCACTTGGAATAGAGGCACATGTTAATATGTGTCTTGGAGGTCATTATAGTTATTAAAGTGGAGCCTATGTATAAGCATATACAAGCGCTTATGTAAGCACATAAGCATGAGCATTATAATCATTTTTAAGAGAGTTTTAAAACAAACTCTTGACTTGCATTTTAACTTTGTCTAGTACGTATGGGATAATATGAAATCAATTTTAAGTTTTAAAAAGAGTTTTTCTTTGTTTTCCAATGTGCATTTGACTTATTCTTTGAAACCAATTTTTACTATGAAATAGGGAACATGGTCTTATATGTGTCAATTTTATGAAGTCTTTTTTATCCTTTAGAAGTTTGTTTTATTTGCTTTTGGTGAGTTGTTATTTGGGTGTCCACTTATGTGTCATTTTCCTTAATTTTCTTTTTGCCACCTCTAATTCAGTTTTGATGAAGATGGAGTTGTTGCACTTTTTCAAGCTAGTTTGTAGCTTAATCTCACTTTGATTTCTTGTATAAAAAGAGGAGCTCTCTCATTCTATTCTACACAAGTTTTCATCCAAGAGCTTTCTTATTTTGCTATTGTGATTTTGAGTTAGTGATTGTGATATTATTGTTATTTTGTTTTGGAGTTGTGAGAGGAAGCATAGGAAGATTAGAGAGAGAGTTGTTTTACTTGAAGGGGAGATTTAGTTCATTGGAAGGAGCTTAAGCAAGGGATTTCGTTGATTCATTTGGAGCTATTATCATAGGCATGAGGATTTCTCTTTCATTATGCTTTTCTGTTTTAAAGGCATTTTGTGTTGTTTGTTATTGAGGGATGAATTGTTTGTTTATCAATTTAGGTGTTTACTTTATATATATATATATATATATATATATATATATATATATATGTTTTACTTGAAGGGGAGATTTAGTTTATTGGAAGGAGCTTAAGCAAGAGATTTCGTTGATTCATTTGGAGCTATTATCATAGGCATGAGGATTTCTCTTTCATTATGCTTTTCTGTTTTAAAGGCATTTTGTGTTGTTTGTTATTGAGGGATGAATTGTTTGTTTATCAATTTAGGTGTTTACTTGATATATATATATATATATATTGTGAATGTGAAATTAATCTCCATAGTAGAGAGATTGTGTCAATAGTGGATTTTATGAGTAATTATTAGATTGAGTATGAATAGTTATTTGTACAATGAGAAAGAATAGTAAAACCGTATTACTCCAACATATGTGTCATGGAAAAGTTGGGAATAGGTTAAACTAAGATTGGTAAACCTAGAATGAATGAGTAGTGTTATGTCTAGGATACGTTGATCCATAGGAGAGAATAAGGGTGAGTGCACAAAGATGAGGGACCAAAATGGGGTCTTAAGATGCCACTTTTTTTTTTTTTTTTCTGAAATCAGGAAACATTGATGTTGGATGAGAAATTGAAGATAGCTACACTCAAAATTTGAAGATGAAACAAAAACAAGAGTTGTAGTGCTCCGAATCTAGTTTCTAAACTACTATTTTTTTTCTAAAAATGGTTGAGATTAAGGGGTTCAAAAAAGGGGAGCACACAAATTGGTCCTATTTTTCTCAAAAAAACATAACATAGCATCTGGTGTGCTCCCCCTAAAATGTTAACTTTTTTTTAGTATTTCAATAATTGCTCTAGTGAGAAATTAGCTAACACCATGTAGTTTATCCCTGATTCTTCCAATAATTTTTTAATGAATAATTGATTTTTTAGTAATTTTTAAAGTGGACACATCTTGAAAAATAGAAATTTAAGTGTGCTCCCCCCTAAAATGTTTGAAAACTAATCAAAAATCAATTTTTTTTGAATACGTGTAGAATGGAGTCTAGTTTCTAAAAATGTAACTTATTTCAAATTTTGATGAACAGTTAAAAAAAGTCAAAATACTAGACACTGGTTTTTGACAAAAAATGGACACTAACAAAAGAAATTCAAGATGAAACCCTTAATGTACTCAAAATGTGAAAAAAATTATATCATTAGATAGATAACAGAGAGATTAAGATTATGGTGGTATTTTTTTGAGTTTTCATTGAAAAAAGTGCCATTCTGATGGGGAGCAGGCTCCAGATTATCTCTATATTTTGGTAAAAATTGATAAAAACACGTCAAAGAAAGCTGAGCATAATGCGAGTGCATTATAACACACTCGCGTTATGTGAAATCAATAACGTGAGTGCATTATAACATGCTCGTGTTATGCTAAGCATAACTAGCTATACACATGCCAATTGCATTTGCTTGAAAGTTTCTAAAGCCTTTTCAACAAATCCATTTTTTGCATATCTTGCAATCATTGCATTCCATTATAGAACATCTATTTGAGGTGTTATGTCATACAATTGACATGCCTTGTCTATGCTTCCACACTTTACATACATGTCTACAAGGGCAACTGCACTTCCTATCGTCTCTCTCACTCTCTACTTCCCTCCCCTCTCTACGTCCTACCCTATCTTTGAGTCTCTACTTCCCTCCCCTCTCTACCTCCAACCTTCTTTCTCTCTTCTTCCCTCCCCTCTCTACCTTCTACTCTCTCTCTCAATCTCTACTTTCATCCCCTATCTACCTCCTACCCTCTTTTTGAGTCTTTGCTTCCCTCACCTCTCTACCTCCTACCTTCTCTCTCACTCTCTTCTCCCCTCCTCTCTACCTCTTACCCTCTCTCTCACTTTCTACTTCCCTCCCTTGTCTACCTCCTACCCTCTCTCTTAGTCTTTGCTTCCATCCCCTGTCTACCTCCTACCCTCTCTCTCTTCTTCCTTCCCCTGTCTACCTCCTACGGTCCTCTCCCACTCTCTACTTTCCCCCCATCTCTACCTTCTATCCTCTCTCTCACTCTCTACTTCCCTCTCCTCTCTACCTCTCCTCATCATTCTTCCCATCCAATGAAATTTCATAAATTATCTTGTTTCCATTTCATCATCCCAATTTATATCCTTGTCCCTCTTTGCATATGTCCTAGTTTTCTTGTTTCCATATTCTTTGTCAACTTGCGAGAGGAGAGGGAGGAAGAGGGAGAGAGGATGGAGATGGATGGGAGAGAGAGGGGAGAGATAGGGTGATAAGGAGAGAGAGTCCTAGTTTTCTTATTTTGGAGAGAAAGAGGGTTAGTCAGGTTTATGAGTTTAGGGTTGCTTAAGTTTAGGGTTTAGTGGAATTATTTAGGGTTTAGGGGTTTAGGGTTGCTCAGGTTTATGGTTTATGGTTTAAGGGTTAGGATTTAGGGGCATTATTTAGGGTTTAGGGGTTTTGGGAGAGAGAGAGAGAGGCTTAGAGTTGCTCAAGATTAGGGTCATTATTTAGGGTTTATGAGCTTAGGGTTGCTTAGACCTTTAGGGGCATTATTTATGGTTTATGAGTTTAGGGTTGCTCAAGTTTAGGGTTTAGGGTTTAGGAGTTAGGGATTTAAGGTTTCTCAGGTTTAGGGTTTAGGGGTTAGGGTTTAGAGAGAGAGCGAGTGAGGAGATCGATAGATATTGGGAGAGATATGGAGATAGAGGTTTAGAGTTGCTTCCAAGGTTTATGGTTTAGAGGTTTGGGGTTTAGGGAACTGCTCAGTTTTAGGGTTTAGGGGTTAGGGGTTTTGGGAGAGACAAAGGTTTAGGGTTGCTCAGGTTTAGGGGCATATTTATGGTTTATGAGTTTAGGGTTGCTCAGACCTTTAGGGGTAAATTATTTAGGGTTTATGAGTTTCTAGGGTTTCTCAAGTTTAGGGTTTAGAGTTAAAGGGAAATTATTTTATAATTTCCCTCCAATCCTCCTAATCCTAATGCATTAGTCCACCCATCTCCTAATCCATCAATCCCTATCATCCATCCACTATATAACTCACCATCTAATCCACCATGAAACATTCTAAGCTCTAATCCATCAACCCATGAATGCTTGAAAAAATTTCTCCAAAGAGTCTTTACAAAATCCAAAAATAAAAGAAAAGATATAGAGCCATCCAAATCCACTGATCCAATTTCATCCCCCTCTAACACTCCCAATCCTAATCCATCTGGGCCTCCTATATCCATTCACTCGATCCTAATCCTAACCCCATGACATCTTTCATCATTATCAATCAACTGTATGCATATCCTAGTCCATCATCCATGAAGCCATGAAGGATGTGACACAAGGACTATTAGAAAGGAATCTAAGAACATCATGTACTCAAATTCCTATCCTTGAGCCTAACAAAGAACATCCTAATAACATGTCTACCACTCCAACACCATCATCCACTCCTATGTCTATCCATTTCATTGAAGAGTCTCCTACCATAAGTCCAAGTCAAACCCCATCATGTAGCCATGCTGTCAAACATCCAAAGATTATTGATCCCATCCAAGAACCCATCACATACATATAAGAAACCCAATAGCTATACATTAAGAGCCTATTTCTAAGCATGTGGAAAGACCAACCACCCATCCTAATCAAAATCTAAACATCCCATCTAATCCCATATCGATTCCCTTACCATCTCATGGTCAACCCATTTGTACATCGATCACATCATTGATCCTCCAACATCTCCTAGTGAACCCCCATCACCACCTCTTACTCCCCAATCCAATGAATATCAATGCATCCCCACTTACCCTATCCATATCTAATATTGTGCTATCCATGCTTATCCTCTCTGTGATCAAGATACTATCTATGATCAAGATCTTATCCATGATCAATTAACCCACATCACTCCTATCCATCATCCCATTAGCCCTATCCATCATCCCATGCTAGTCCTATTCATTATCCATCAATATCCCATGATGAGACACTTGGTCCCCAAGAAAACATAGACAATCAAACAAATAATTTGGATCCTATCAATCACATCCCAATGAGTATAATGATTTAAACAAGATCTAAGAATTCTACATCCATTTCCCATTGATCCTCCATCATCCCCTATCGAACTATATGTTTAGATGTTTAGCCTAGTTGCTCAAGTTTAGGGTTTAGGGGTCAGGGGCATTATTTGAGATTTACATGAGTTTAGGGTTGCTCAAGTAAATAGGATTTAGGGTTTAGGGTTGCTCAATTTTAGGGGTTAGGGTTTAGCGTTTAGAGAGAGATAGAGTGAGGGGACCAATAGAGATGGGGAGAGATGGGGAGATAGAGGTTTAGGGGTTTAGGGTTGCTCATTTTTAGGGTTTAGAGGTTAGATGTTAAGTTTAGGGGTATTATTTATGGTTTAAGGTTTATGGTTTAGGGGTTAGGGGTTAAGGTTTAGAGGTTTAGGTTTATGGTTTAGGTAGAGAGGAGAATAGGGAGACCAGGCCTGGGAGAGATATCTCTATCTCCTCTCTCTCTCTCTCTCGATCCCCTCTCTCTAACTCTACCTTTCTATCTCCCTCCCTTACTATCTCACTCCCCCTCTCTATCACTCTCCCAATCCCTCTACCTCAAATCTATCTCCTTATGTCCCTGGAAGTTGTATCTCTTGATCTCTTTCCCTATCTCTATCTATCTAGACATATGGATCCCTATCTCTTAATCTATCCCATGCTACCTCTCTCTCTTCCTCTCTATCTCTCTCCCTATCCCTCTACCTCTTGAAATCTCTCTCCCTATGTCTATAGACATCTCTCCATCTCTTTCCCTATCTCTATCTATCCACATAACCCTATCTCTTAATGTATCCCTCTCTACCTCTCTCTCTGTATTTCCCTATCTATCTCTCCCTTGCTAGATCTATCTCCCTATATCTTCCCTCTTTCTATATATATGTATCTCTATCTTTCTCCCTCTATAGATCCCTTTGTTTATCTCAATCCTCCTCTCTCCCTCTCCCCATCTCTATCTCCACCTATCCCTCTCTATCTCTCTATTTGCCCCTCTTTCTATATTTTTCCTTTCTCTAACTCTATCTCTATCTCTCCATCTCTTACTGGATGTCCCCGGGCTCTCTCCCTATCCATGTCCATGTCCCTCTGTCTCTCCATGTCTCCCAGTCCCTCTATATAGGATAGAGAAATAAAGAGAGAGAGAGAGACTCTCCCATGTGGATAAGATTACATTTGTCCCTCCTAGTATAGACAAGTTCTATTTCAAGAACCACATGGATATTTGAGTCTAGGGATACTCTTAGACCTTGACTTGATGTTAGGAATTGCATGCAGAAGATATCAATTAAATGCAAATAAAGATTAAATAGAGGAATGAAAAATACACAGAAATAATAACAATGAGAGATAATTTTTAACATGGTTCACCCAAACTCAGGCTACATCTGCCAATAGAGAGTCCAATATTATTATCCAGCAATCAAACCGATTACAACTAGCAATCCTTGCAACTCAATGATGCTACAAATGCTACAATATAATATCAACAGAAACCCTAACCCTTAGCCATTTTTATCAAAACTTATGTCAGTTACAAAATAGGTTTTTTTTATGTCGGCCAATAGAAAAATAACTCTCGATGCCTTTATAAAATAATAAAAAGCATTTGAGGTTGCAGGGGTGCTGCCCCTAGACCCTGCAAGGGGCGCTTCCTCTTGACCCCATCTTGGGAGCATTGCCCCCAAACCCCTGTTAAATAATTTGGGGGGAAACTGCACCAATAAAATTGGGGAAAATGTAACCTCTGAGTCTGATTAGGCTCCATATAACCACAATCTCTCACTTGGAGATTGATCAGACTCCACACCATATCATCTCCCACTTGGAAACTGATCATAACATCGCTGACCCTATAACTCCCACTAGAAATAAGCACCCTGGACCCTGGTATTCTAATTTTTGTTTTCAGTCTTGAAGACCAACTGAAGATGAAGAGGAGCTCAACTTCTCCCTTGTCACTACCTTTGTAAACATATCCGTTGGATTTTCATCTGTATGTATCTTTTCCAACCTTGACTGTTCATCATCTAACACCTTTTGAATGAAGTGATACCTCAATTGTATGTGTTTGGTCTTTGAGTGCAAGGCAGGATTCTTTGCAAGATGTATGGCACTCTGGCTATCTGTAAACAAATAACTGTTAGCCTATTGTTTGCCTAATTCTTCCATGAAAGATTGCAGCCATATCATCTCCTTGCTTGCCTCTATTGCAGCTACATACTCTGCCTCCGTGGTGGATAAATCAACCACCTTTTGCAACTGTGAGATCCAACTCACTCCTGTCCCATCTACGGTAAAGACATAACCTGTAGTACTCTGCCTGTTATCAATATCCCTTGCCAAATCGGAGTCTACATAACGTGCTAAATCAGAATTAGAGCCACCAAAACATAAGTGTTTATTGGATGTACCTCTCAAATATCTGAGAATCCATTTTACCACATTCCAATGCTTTAATCCAGGATTACTCATATACCTGTTGATAACTCCTACAACATGTGCAATATCTGGTCTTGTGCATACCATGGCGTACATTAAACTTCATATAGCTGAAGCATATGGTATCTTGGACATTTTGTCTTCCTCCTCTTGTGTCTTTGGACACATCTCCTTAGTCAATTTCAAATGACTAGGCAAAGGTGTGTTGATAGCATTTGCATTCTCCATATAGAATCTCTACAACACCTTTTCAACATAATCAACTTGAGATAGAGTCAATTTCTTTTTCTTCCTATCTTTGTAAATTTTTATACCAAGGATTTGTTTTGCTGCCCCCAAATCCTTAATAGAAAATTATTGTGTTAACTAATATTTTAACTCTCTTATATGATCCATGTTAGACTCTGCTACAAGCATGTCATAAACATATAAACATAAAATAATGTAGCTGTCATTATCCAACCTCTTAAAATAAACACAATGGTTAGAATTACACCGGTTGTAGCCTTGCTCAGCCATAAAACTATCAAATTTTAAGTACCATTGCTGAGGTGCTTGTTTCAAGCCATACAAACTCTTCTTCAATCTCCACATCAGTTTCTCCTTACCTTTGACCTCAAATCCTTGGGGCTATTCCATATATATCTCCTCCTCCAAATCACCTTGGAGAAAGGTAGTTTTCACATCTAGCTATTCCAAATGCAAATCTTTAGCAGCCACAATACTTAAAACAGTATGAATAGAAGTCATCTTGACAATCGGAGAAAAAATCTCATCAAAATCAATGCCCTTTTTCTGTTCAAATATTTTTACAACTAACTTGGCTTTAAATCTTTTCTTACCTCCATCTTCCTCTTTCAGCCTATAAACACATTTGTTTGGTAAAACCTTTCTACCTGTAGGCAACTTACATAATTCCCAAGACTGCTTTTTCAACAAGGAGTCCTTTTCTTCTTTCATTGCAAGCTCCCATTTAACCTTTGTAGCCACCTGCATAGCTTCATCATACCCTTCTGGTTCACCAGCATCTGTTAACAAAATAGAATACAAAGAGGGAGAAAACCTTTTAGGAGGTCAACTTAGTTGTGTCGACTGTCTAACATTCACTAGAGTTTGTGGTATTTCTTGTTGTTGTTGTGGAGCATGAGGAACCACTGGAACATCACTATCAGGAGTATCATCCAACATGACATAATCCTTTTCTTTCTTCTCATGTTGCTGCAATTGATCTTTGTACAACACATTCTCATTGAATACAACATCCCTGCTTCTCACAATTTTTAGATTTTCAACATCCCAAAGCCTATAACCAAATTCATCAATGTCATATCCAACGAAGATACACTTTTTTGATTTTACATCCAGCTTGGTTCTATTTTTAGAATCCACATGTGCAAATGCTTCACATCTGAAAGTTTTGAGAAAAGAATAACTCACCTTCTTACCTGTCCATGCTTTCTCTGGAATACCACAACCCAAAGGAACTGAATGACCTCTATTAATTAAATATACAACGGTATTGACAGCCTCTACCCACATGTTTAAAGATAGCCCAACATGCAATCTCATACTCCTTGCACGCTCCATTATTGTCCTATTCATGCGCTCAGCACTCCATTTTCTTATGGAGTCCCTGGAACCATTTTTGCCTATGAATTCCATTAAAGGAACAATAATCCTCAATTTCTTTAGTGTAATACTCACCACCATTATTAGATCTGAGACATTTTAATCTTTTACCCGTCTCATTCTCAACCAAGCTTCTCCATTTATTAAATGTTTCAAATACATCAGATTTCTACCTAAGGAAATAAATCCAAGCCTTCCTAGTTGCATCATCTATGAGTGCAACATAATATCAAGAGCCACCAAGAGAAGATATTTGAGCTGGTCCCCATGCATATGTATGCACAAGCTCCAATTTTCATCTTTCTTTTGCTTCCCATCCTTGAGAAAACTAACTCTCTTTTATTTTTCATATAGACAACTTTCACAGAAATCCATATTAATACATTTCAAACCTGGTAAAACTTTTTTAGAATGAAGTACCTTCATACCTTTTTCACTCATATGCCCAAGTCTGTTATGCCACAGTGTTGTCTCAGAACCTACAACAACTGTTTCAGTCTCTTCTTGCGAACCTGCAGCAATTGTTCCTGAACCTGTTTGGTTTTTCTCTACAACAACTAAAGTAGAAGGAATAGTATGACCTGTACAAAGATATAAGATGCCTACTTTCACACCTTTTTCTCCTATTAAGGCACCTCTTGAAACCTTCCAATTTTTATCACTGAAAGTAACTAAGCAACCTTCATCAGCTAGCTGTCTTGTTGAAATTAAATTCCTACTTAGCCTTGGAACGCGCCTTACCTCTTGTAGTAGCCTATGATTCCCATTCTGCAACTTAATCTTGATTCTTCCCTTTCCAACAATCTGACAAGGTTCATTATCTCCCAAATAAACAACCCCAAATCCCCTTGGACATAATCAAGAAAATAACTTCTATGGGGCATAGCATGAAATGACGCCTTTGAATCTAAAACCCATGAATCATCAACATTATCTAGGGAAAGAATCAAAGCATCATCTTTAGATTTATTACTTACCACATTTGCCTCCTTATTGCCTTCTCATTTGTCTCCTTTATTCTTCTGACACCAACAATCTTTCTTTAGATGACCTAGTTTCCCACAGTATTGGCAATCCTTCTGTCCTCTAGATTGGGACCTCTTGTCCTTCAATTTTCCTCATGACTTCCCATGACCTCCAGAACCTTTTCCTCTCTCTTTTGATTTGGCCCTACTTTCTGCATTCAAAACACTACTTGATGTGGACCCTCTTGAGCTTTTCCGTTGCATTTTCTCACTAAGGATAACACCAACAACATCATCAAATTTCAAATTATTTGACTAGAGAAGGAGTTACTTATAACCATTACCAAGCTATTCCAACTTTCTAGCAAAAAACATAAAACCAAGAGAGCCCTCACCTCTTCATCAAATTTCAATTATACAGAAGTTAATTGACTGGTAATCGTATTAGACTCATTTAAATGATCTATCACAGATCCACCTTCAATCATTTTTAGATTAAACAAATGCTTCATGAGAAATACCTTATTTGAGGTTGAGAGTTTTTCATACAATTTAGCCAAAGCTTTCATCAGTTTATCTGTTGTCTTTGCTTCTGTTATATTAAATGCCACAGATGGTGCCAGACACAACTGAATGGTTCCCAATGCCTTTCTGTCCAGAAGATTCCAATCCTCATCAGTCATTGTTGCTGGTTTCTTAGCTATTCCTTCCAACGGCCTCCATAAATCCTTCTGATAGAGATAATCCTCCATCTACATCTTCCATAACTAATAGTTCTGCCCATTGAATTGATCTACCTTTAATTTACCCGCATCCTCCATTGCTCCCACTTAATCGTGAGACTTCCACTCAACCTTGACACCTTCCTGCAGATGATAATCGAACACAACCTGCTTTGATACCACTTGTTAGGAATTGCATGCAGAAGATATCAATTAATGCAAATAAAGATTAAACAAAGGAATGAAAAATACATAGAAATAATAACAGTGAGAGACAATTTTTAACGTGGTTCACCCAAACTTGGGCTACATCCACCAATAGAGAGTCCAATATTATTATCCAACAATCGAACTGATTACAATCAACAATCCTTGCAACTCAATACCATTGCAAATGCTACAATACAATATGAACAGAAACCCTAACCCTTATTTATTTTTATCAAGACTTATGTTGATTACAAAATAGGATTTTTTATGTTGGCCAATAGAAAAAAGAACTCTTGACGCCTTTATAAAATAATAAAAGTTGTTTGAGGTTTCAAGGGTGCTACCCCTTGACCCCGCCTTGTATCGTGACAGGGAGCACGCCAGGGGTGCTGCCCCTAGACCCTGCAAGGGGTGCTGCCCCCAAACCCCCGTTAAATAATTTGGGGGGAAACCATGTCGATAAAAGTGGGGAAAATTTACATAACAACACTTGATTACCTATTTGATGCACTACATGCATAGTTACAATATGTTTTATGTGAGAGCATGACATCCTAGACCATGATTTTGGCACCAACATTGAGAAGGTTATGATTTTTGCATGCATGAAACTTTATGTTTTCATGCTTCCCAAAAAGCACTTGTGTTATAATGTGATCGCATTTTGGGAAGCATGAAAAATAGTAAAAAAGCATGTGGGATCCGTGTTTCAGACCCCAAATGACTGTTATTCCTACTTTTCATGCAGTATATCAGACAAGAAAGCACTTTTCATGTTGTTTGACTTATTGAGAATCATTTTTATATCAATCCACCACCTTTTTGTTTTTTCAATGTAGAATAAACAATTTTGCGTGTTTTTGGAGAAAATTTAATTATTTAAACTGAAAGTTTCATGTTTCATTTGTGATATTGTTTCAAAGCTAATTACCATTGATATATAGATTGAATTTGATGATATATATTTGTTTTTTCCATAAATTTCACTAATCTTATTCTAGAGTTATATAGAATTCATAATCAAACTTACAAAAAAGAAGAATTTGAGGATTTTGAAGCCATATTTTGGAGAATTGGTCAACTGCAATATCGAATTCTAAGGTATGTCCAACTTATGTCCATTTTAATTCACATATATATGTTCTTATGTTCTTTATGTCTTTATGTCTTTATTTCCTTTATGTTCTAAAATATATATGTGTCTAGATATATTAGTTAGTTTAGTTATAGAGACTCCAAATTCCTCATGTTTCCACCTTGTTTCGGCCCTTCATGCCTTCATTTCACCTATTTTCAGCTATATAAGAGAAAAACAATATCAAATACTTCATAAAATAATTTTAGTGAACAATTGTTTGTCATACTCATATTCATGATCAATGGAGCCAAAATTGATTTTGGAAGACTCTTAATTTTTGCCCTAGGATGATATAGAAGGATTTATTCTTTAATACGCATAATGATTCATTCAATAGAAGCATGCAATGGCTTGAATCTTAGACTATCCTATGCCCCCTATTATGACAATCTTACTTGTCTCTATTGATCATTTAGACATAATTGTTAGGTGTCCTTTTGATAACTTCTCCATGGATGTTTCATAGTATGAATTCTCTTGGAGAAGGTTGGAGGATGTGGAGATGTCTTTAGGGTCTTGAGCTAGGACATTCCTTATGCACCTATTCATGATGATTTGTATGCACATGACACAACAAAATTTCAAAATTTCCTAATTGTCCTTTGTTATAACATGATGGTGGTTACCTTGATCGACTATATATCTTTCAATACTCTAAATTACGAAGATTAGTTTAATGATTTTTATGACAGTCCTAGGTATGCCTCCAAATATTCATGTTTCCAAGATAGCTCTAGCTAACGTCCACTTGTTTCCAACTTCTTAGACCTGCAAGAAACAATTTTGAGCATTATATTCATCATAAAAAAGTCACTTTTAGTCAATAGAAGCCAACACACATCCATTTGCAATTATGGATTAGTTAAGGACAGCTAGGTGGTAAATTTGTTGCCATTGGCAACTTCACAAATTTGGTGTCTTATCTTGTTGTCTTTGGTTTTCTCCATATATATCCATCATTGTCTTCATGATTCGTATAATTCATCATTTATAGTGGCTTCATCATTCCATAATTATCTAATCATAATAACCCTAGATGGCTATCCCTAGGACTACTCTATGAATTGCACACTAGGTATTTCAGCAATTTAGATTTCCTTCATGTGTGTTTCAATGGTTTGTAGTGTTAGGACAGTTGTATGTGAAACTTATTAAACATAATTAAACTCCATCACACCACATCAAATGAAATCAAACTCAATCCAAATTTCATGAATATGACTATGCTTTTGAATAAATCAGTTATGGCATGAAAATCCTTTATGAGCACTTGATCAATCTTCTTCACCCGTTCACCTTTTGTCTGTATTGAAAAATCTCTAAAATAATCCTCTTAGAACCTTACGAATAAAGTTATTATCATGTGCATGAAGTGATCAACAGTAATAGTTGTCTCTAGAACTAGGTGTGATAGTCAGAGATAGTTAGGACTGTTATGACTGCCCTCATAACTGTGACAGTCTTATTTACATCTGAATATGACAGTCATAATAGTCCTAACTATCTAATAGCTGTGACAGTCTTATTTGCATCTGAATATGACAGTCATGTCTCCATGCGATGAACTTGTCTAGGATATCTTTCTGCAACACCCATCCTCACCTTCATTCTCATTGTAAAGATCAACAACACTCTTGAGCAAGGTATTTGTACCTATTCATGATTATCCTAAGTGTTGGTTATGACAACAGATTGTCTCCTTCTTCATAGTGGCCTTTATGGAAATTTAGCTTATGCACATGATTATATCTACTTGAGTTTGGCATTGCCATATTAATGATCCTTGACTTCAATAATTGTCTCTTCATATCCCTTCTTTACCTTCTACACTAATCCAAAGAATAATTTTGTCACTACTATTCACAACATATTTCATAAGACTATCTTCCTTTTTGCCATTGTTGTGACAATTAAGACATGACTAGGGAGTAGCTGAATGACATCTCTTCTTAATTAAGATAGTCTTCTTCCTTATTTCACAAGCTTGTAGGATCTCATGAGTCACTTGACCCATACTTCACTAGAATAATCTTGAGGTGTGGAGAGATTTATTCATAGATAGGGTATTGACAATTTGCTAAACAATTTCAAAATGTTGCTTAGGACAGTCCAAATCATGGAATTTTGATAGGTTGCCTTTCACAATCAAATTTGAGATTGAGACTATGATTTTTTTCCAAATACCTTATATGCAGCCCCCCCCTATAGTAAAAACTAACTTCTTATTTACTCAAAATGACAATTAGGGTGCAAAATATACACAATATTGCCATTGTTTTGGCAATCCCATATAGACAAGGTGTTGACAGTAACTAGTTAAAAATTCCCATCACCCCCATCACAAAATCCTCTCATCCCAATAAAAAGATCCCTTTCCTATCACTATCCTTGTACATACATCACTTAGGTCACTAAGGTCGGTCTAAGTTTAGAAGAAGATGTAGATTGGATTGTCTTTTGATTGACAATGTTGGTGAATAGTTATCATGTGCATAGTGGGCAACATTAGTCTCATGGATATTAATGTTGTCCTCATACTTGTGTGTGTGCTTCACAACTCATTGACAGCCTTGCCAATCCATTAGAGTATGGATGGTTATGAAGATGTCCATTTTCAACTATTATGGAAGAGATATGCATAACTGTCCCATCATTCTCAGTGATTTTGGTATGACAACCCTTTCCCTTACCTTCTAGTTGCCTTCATGATAATCCTTCTACAAAGCTTAACATCTTGTGATCATGTTAGCTAATTCCCCAATGTTAAATAGGCTCACCTTAGGTAAATGTCTCATGACAATCATGAGGGTTAATGACAGTCATCTAGGGATTGTCCTATGGCTATTGGTAATTCTTTATTGTAACATGATAACATGATCACATAAATACCTACCAAGTGTAATGATTATGACTGACATCTTGATGATAGCATGTGTGAGTTTTAATCACATCATAATAGTCTATTAAACACTTAATACAATCCCCATTTTTTTTTTTAATAGGATTGGAGGTTTATAGGATGACATTCATAGTAGATTTGTTGACAATCCCACGAGCCTTGTATAGTTGTTCTCATTTTAGAGATTAGACAAATACTTTAATAACATGCAATATATTTAGTCCTCATAATGATTATCCTTACTAAGACAGCATCTTGATGACCTCCCAGATCCATATTCCTCTTTTATTCATAATAATATTCTTCATAGTTAGGGTTTAATTAATTACCCATGCCCCATTTGAAACTACTTGCAAAGGGATTCATTCAAGTCATTATTTTTGTCTTCACACGTCTTCCTCTAGACTTTGGGACAACGATTATAACTTTTTTCATGGGTCAAGAAAATGAACTACATAATGATGTTTTAGAAGTTATGAACCTTATGCATGTCTAGGACAACTTGTACATTGTAAAAATGACTTTTTATCAAACCTACAACAGCCATGAACATGAAGAACAAGTTGCTGATTTGGTTGAGAAAATGGGTATAAATCAAGCTAGTCTTTCACCACAAGGGGAGGTGAATGATATTTGTGCATTTGGATGAGTTCAAAAGTATTTTAGAGACCTCCATGATACTACCCTAGCCCAGGAAATGCTCACACATGAACATAAACAAGAATTAGGGGAGTTTTCTCATGATCTTGATGTTGTCAATTCAAGGAATTTGAGTGCTTTTTGGGATAGTTTTTTGGTCTATCATACTTTTAATGATTTTTGTCCTATTTATGATTCAAATTTGATCATGGTCTATCATATCTTAATAAACAAGGATAGTGATGAATTTCACGAAATTGGAGCTCCTAAATTGATGTAAATCACCAAACATGATAACTTATTTTGTATTTTTTCATTGTGACCATTATTCATTATCATTATAAAGGTTCTAATTATCATTGTATTATTCATCATGCTTGTAGAAATCATCATCATGCCGAGGAAATGAGCAAAGAATCTAACACCAGAAGAGTGTGAAGCTGAGAATGAGAGGAAAAGAGAAAGAATGAGGCAAATTTGGGAAAGTAGGAAATTGTCAACCATACAAGAAGACATTCCATCATTGCCAATTGAAGAGGGACATGACACATCTAATGAAGCTAAGAGAGAGATGGAATTGGTGACACAAAGGGAACAAATGCAAAACCTCCATGAAATGAGGAAAGTGAATCTCCAAGTTGGAGGCACTCCATTGTCCATAGGTCAAGTTGAAGGAACACCATCATTATCTTCTCGAATTAGAGACACTTCATCTTTCATAGGTGAAGTAGAACGTACATCTGTATTTTCTTCTCAAGTTGGTGGCATGCAATCATTCACACATCAAGTTGAAGGTACATCATTTTCATCTTTTTCACCTCCAATTGAAGGTACGTTGTTTATCCCATCTCAAGTAAATATTGAAGAAATTCCTAATGTTGAGTCTACTTTACCAATTAAAATGCCTCCTATAATTTTGCATAGGAAGCCTAAGTTTCTAATTGATATTGATGAGAATGTATTGAAGCCCATGCAGGATAAGATTCCCATGCACACTTGCCAAAGATATGCAAATAAGATATGAAAGTTATTCTTTGAGAATTTAAATGAAACTAGAATATGTCAACTCTTTGTTGAATTGATGAGATATCTAAAATTTAGGCCCACTATGAAGATTCTTGGCCTAAGAACATCAAATGCCTCAAGTGAAAAATCAATTGTCAAGAATCTAATGAGTGCATATGAGAGTGTGGGTTTCACCTCATGCACAAATGATAGTAATGTCACACGACATGTCATTAAATTGACAATAGTAAGCCAACAAACAAAAAATCTTGCCTCATTAGAAAGACAACCCAAGCATTGAAAATACATAGAAAAACTCTAATGACAGCCGTTGGAAGATGTGAAAGAGTTGAGGACCCAAACACTAATGAATTGTGGGCATTCTCTGGGAGACTCCCATGGAAAGACAAAGTTGTTGTTGAAGCTTTGAGATCACTAATTGAAGACTTTTGGAAGAATTACACAAGGGTATCTCTGAATCAAAGGGATGTGGTAAGAAGGAGAATCAGTAGTCGAAACTGTGAGCCACATCCAAAGCATTTTTTGGATATGACTCAAACATAATTTTTTGATAAATTTCTAGAGATGTATCCTCAAATTAAAATTTCTCAAAGATATTTTGAAATGCTAAAACCTTTCTATATCAAAATAAATCACACACGCACTACTTGTTGTAGATTACATATTGAATTTTCTAACCATTTTGATGTTTATCGGTCTATATGTTTAGATTTGCATACTAACAATGTTTTGTAGGATTGTGGCATACGTGCCCCACCAACTACTTCAAGAGACTTCATATCAATAATTTTATGTGATAGAAAGGAAGGTCAAATATTCTATAGGAAATTATGCTTGGATGGCACATGTCAGCATTGCGGTGGCTTGCAATGTATGCCAATATGTGAACATATGGAAAGAACACATGCAGTTGGAAATGAACTAGTAGAGTTTGACAAGTATAAAAAAATGAAATACAATACAAAAGATGGTAAAGAAGCGAAGAGGTGTGAATATGTTATTCAAAAGATTCTAGTGTATCAGTTTATGTCTATATTTCGTGACAGTATAGTGTATGAGTATGTAAGACATGCCCATAGAGCTTGATGGTTGAACTTGCAATTCAAGTTATGCAAGGACACATTTCCAGTTGGTAGCATTGTTTCAGTCATCAACTTTGCAGAGAACTACAGTCTATAGCTATAGAGGTTGGTGCAATCCCAATATTACAACTTGACACAGGTTTCTATATTTGTGCACATCGCATTCATTCATGCGAATGATAGTATAGAGGATGACAGAAAGATCATAAGGGAGTATCATTTTTATATAAGTGATGATTGTACGCATGCCATAGAGTTCATGCAAGGTTGCTTTCAAGTGTTCTACAATGATTTGGCTAGAAGGGGCATATCATTTAGTCAACATATCATATGGTCGGATAACTATGCATCACAATTCAAGAACTCGTAGAATTTCTATTGGCTGAGCAAGAGGCATAATATTATAGGTGTTCAGCATATGTCAAACTTTTGTGAGGACAGGTATGGAAAGGGGGACCATGATGGTGCAAGAACATGTATGAAAAGAGCCATAGCACAAGAAGAGTTAAAGTATAAAGACAATGCAAAGTTGATAGATGCAAAATCAATCATCAAGTGGTGTAATTCTTTGATGGGTCCAGGTAATGAAGGTAAGTCTTTAGTTCATAGGTTTTTTTGGTTGATAGATGATACTAACATTGCACCATATGAGGACTATTGTACACTACCAGGATCAAGTGAGCTACACTCTTTCAGAAGCTCAATTGCAGGTTCATGGAGTATCCATATGCGAAAGATTGCATGCTTTTGTTCTTTATGTACAATTCAAGCCTGGAATGAGCGTGAGTCAAAGGAGTGGGTTGACGAATGACAGTTAAGTTATCTTAGCCCACTTGACACATATTGACCCCCGACGACACTAGAACTGACAGAGATGGAATTATCAGTTGACTTTGACCACATATCATATATAGTTCAACCAGGTAATATATCTACTTGCATAGTTTTTGAAATTCCTAATGTTATCTTACTTTGTAGTATTTTTGTAATGTTGACTAATTTCATCTAATTTGCAGCACATATCATTGTAGGGCATGTTTATGCAGTTATTACAGATGAAGATAATGAAGAGGGAATAGATTATTACTTGTGTTGTTGTGTTGAGGCCAAAAATAAATTGGAGGCCCCAATTACAGATGGAGAAAACATCGAATACCCTACAGGCTCAGTGGTTGTTACTGGAAGATAGCTTAGAAGGTACCCACATAAGAGTGTTAATGTTTGGCTATTTTAAGACTTTGACACACATCAGAAGATTCTTCATTACTCGAACTTTGTCATGGCAACCAATGTTCATTTGATACAATATCAAGGTAGACCTTTGAACAAGACCTTGTGGAAGGTGCGTGAGTCTGACCATGAGGCAATAGTTGACACAATAAAGAGTAGAGAAGACCCCTATGGTTTGTTGGATTAATTTGTAAGTATGCATAAAACTTTCCTAGATGGTTACTTGTACTTTGTTCTATATATAAACAGTAGTATGAATTGCTTCCCTCCAGTATACACTCGGTAGGTTTTCTTCTCTTACCATTGTCCTTGTAGCTTGTTGAACAATCCTATTCTTTCTTTCAACCACTCCATTATGCTGAGGATTCCTATCCTTTGACCAAGGTATGAGCCAATAACATGAAATGTCATAATTTTGTATTTCTTGTTTTATCTCATGTCATTTGATGTACATAAATGATATTTATGTTTAGTCAATTTTGCTTCTTAATGGTTCTCACAGGAGGTCACAACTCCAGCCCGTCCAACTACGGACAAAGAAGCTAGAGACAAGGTGATGGAGAGTGATAATCAAATTGTGGTAAGTGATCGATTACACATGTGATGTTATATATTTCATGTACATTTTCTATAGTAATGTACATATTGTTTGATTTTATTAACAGGTGGGCTGCATGAACTTAAATTGTTGAAGAGGTCTACTCGATGACAGAGAGAGGATGAATCATAGATTGGCTCTCCATCTTCGTGGTCAAGCAAGGGCTGTTGATTATTTCATAAAAGTCCATAGGAGACTAGTTTTTGGGACATTTTTTGTATGCCTAGATGGCTTTGTATGTACATACTTTTGTATGTTACTGATGTATATTTTTGTATATGTGCATGTATGGATTTGTTTGGACATCCCTATATGGCTTTGTATGTAAACTAGATGTTATGTTCATGACATTATGTATATGACAGTTTATATTAAATATTTAATATGATGATCAATTATCCTTACATGAATTTGGTTTTACACATGCCAATTGCATTTGCTTGAAATTAAGGAATGCATAATTGTTCATGTCTAATGGTTGTCTTTTGTTTGATGATACCATTATGCTTTCAAGATATGTTGTTGGGTTTTGTGATACACAGACACTTACTTCTTCATCGAGTATGTGATGTGATGCACAGAGTTGTAGTGCTTCAAGATAAGGCATGAACTTGAATAGTGAAGATCTCACTCAAGTAGTGGTATGAACTTAACAAGCAGTGTTGTGAACTTGAGCAGTGAAGGCCTCATGATTGGTTTGATTTGTTTTCTATGATATACATTTGATGTTTGCATCATTATCATGTTATGCTTCATGGGGTTAGATCTAAGTGATGGATGAAGTTGATCCTTATTGGTCTTAATCCTGTTCACTCATATTTCACTCATGTCATATCAAGATTGATGTCACAAGGTTAGGATGTTAGTTCATAACATTTATGTTTATCATGTTACAATAGTAAGACATAGTTGCTTATGTAATTGGTTCATGCCATTGGATCATTGGATTTGGTTGTGGTTCTTCCTCATGTCATGAGTTTGTTCATGTCTTCATTCTTCTTTGTTTGCATTCCATAGCTCATGGAGCCGAACGGACTTCGTCAATGCATCGGGGTGTGTAGGTAAATGCTAGGGGAGGTCTCATTTCATGTGCTAAGCACACCAGTCGTTCAGGGTAGCAGGCTACCGGCAAAGTCCCTTAAGATCCCTAAGATGAAAAAATTGCCAAACTTTGACGGAGTAGTTCTCAAAATTCGTCACTAATTGGAACAATTAATTTAGACCTACAGGTGCATGTGGGGTCCATCCACAAAAACCTCTCTTGGTTTTGGTCAACTCTAGTTCGTTTGACCGTGCTGAAATAAAATGCATTCTTACAAAATGCTTTAGTTTCATGCAGTGGAAAGGTGCTACGAGTGACATTTTGCATTCCATAGGTTGTGGGACCGAATGGACTTCGCCAATGCATTAGGGTGGATGGATAAATGCTAGGGGATCTCTCATTTCAAGTGCCAAGCTTACCCCAATCGTTCGGGGCAGCAGGCTATGGGCAAAGTCCCTGAAGAGTCCAAAGTGCAAAAAGGCAGCAATCTTTGACGAGTTGTTACTCAGAAACCATGATACTTAGAAATATTCCATATGAGGCAATGCAATCACATAGAACCCCTGTACAATAACCTCTCCTAGTTTTTGATATGTCTGAGGCATTGGCCCGTGGTGAAAGGTTTTTTGCCACCGCCAAAATCATCAAAAGCAGGTAGTGTAAAGTTGCAAAGGAGTGTAACTTTTGTCCTACTCCTGATGCAACCAAACGGATAGTTCCAATGCGTCTGGATGGGTATGTTTAGGCTAGACATGGTCTTTTTTTGCACCCAAACATGCTAAAACAGTTTGAGCTACATTGTATCGACGATATCCCTGAAGAGTCCAAAGTACAAAAAGGCATCAATCTTTGATGATCTGTTACTTAGAAACTATGACACTTAGAAACATTCTTTCTAAGGCAACACAATCATGTAGAACCCCTCTACAATAACCTCTCTCAATTTTTGATATATATGAGGTGTTTGTCCGTGGTGAAAGGTTTTCTTTTGCCCCCAAAATCGTCAGAAGGAGGTAGTGTAAAGTTGCAAAGGGGTGTAACTTTCGTCTTGCTCTTGATGCGACCAAACTGACAGTTACAACATGTCTGGATGGGTATTTTTAGGCTAGGCATGGTCCTATTTTGCACCCAAACATACCGAAATAGTTTGAGCTACATTGTACCGACGATATCCCTGAAGAGTCCAAGGTGCAAAAAGGCAGCAATCTTTGACGAGCTATTACTTAGAAACTGTGACACTTAGAAATATTTTGTCTGAGGTAATACAATCATGTAGAACCCCTCTACAATAACCTCTCTCAGTTTTTGATATGTTTGAGGCGTTGGCCTGTGGTGAAAGGTTTTCTGCTGCCCCCAAAATTGTTAGGAGGTAGTGTAAAGTTGCAAAGGGGTGTAACTTTCATCTTGCTCCTGATGCAACCAAATTGATAGTTCCAACACATTCATATGGGTATATTTAGGCTAGGAATGGTCCTTTTTTACACCCAAACATGTTAAAATAGTTTGAGCTACATTGTACCGGTGATATCCCTGAAGAGTCCAAATTGTAAAAAGCCAACAATCTTTGATGAGCTGTTACTCAGAAACTGTGACACTTAGAAACATTCCTTCTGAGGAAACACGATCATATAGAACCCCTCTATAATAACCTCTCTCAGTTTTTGATATCTCTGAGGTGTTCGACCGTGGTGAAAGGTTTTCTCCTGCCCCCAAAATCCTTAGAAGGAGGTAGTGTAAAGTTGCAAAGGGGTGTAACTTTCGTCTTGCACCTGATGTGACCAAACTGATAGTTCCAACATGTCTAGATGGGTACATTTAGGCTAGGCATGGTCCTGTTTTGCACCGAAACATGTCGAAATAGTTCGAGCTACATTGTATCGACGATATCCTTGAAGAGTCCAAAGTGAAAAAAGGCAGCAATCTTTGACGAGCTATCACTTAGAAAATGTGACACTTAGAAACATTCCTTCTAAGGAAACGCGATCATGTAGAACCCCTCTACAATAACCTCTCTTGGTTTTTGACATCTCTGAGGCGTTCAAACATAGTGAAAGGTTTTATGCTGCCCCCAAAATCGTCAGAAGGAGGTAGTGTAAAGTTGCAAAGGGGTGTAACTTTCGTCCTGCTCTTGATGCGACTAAAATGATAGTTCTAATGCGTCTGGATGGGTATGTTTAGGCTAGGCATGGTCCTATTTTGTACCCAAACATGGTGAAACAGTTTGAGCTATATTGTACCGGCGATATCCCTAAAGAGTCTAAAGTGCAAAAAGGCAGCAATCTTTGATGAGCTATTACTCAGAAACCGTGACACTTAGAAACATTCTATCTAAGGCAACGTGATCATGTAAAACCCCTCTACAATAATCTCTCTCAGTTTTTGATATCTCTAAGGCATTCAACCATGGTGAAAGGTTTTCTACTGCCCCCAAAATCATTAGAAAGAGGTAGTGTAAAGTTGCAAAGGGGTGTAACTTTCATCCTGCTCTTAATGTGACCAAACTGATAGTTCCAACGCATCCAGATGGGTATGTTTAGGCTAGGCATGGTCCTTTTTTGCACCCAAGGCATGTCAATTGTTTGACCTAACACCTTAAAGAGATCTTCTGTCATGGAATGCAATGATTGCAATATATGAAAAAAATGGATTTGTTGAAAAGGCTTTAGAAACTTTCCAGCATATGCAATTGGCATGTGTAAAACTAAATTCCACAACCTTTGCTAGCATCGTCCAAATTAGGATCTAATTTGGAACATGGTATGGACAACCATCAAAGCATAAAGGATATAGGAATTTTACCATATGTTGTAATTGTTGCTGCCCTTGTAGACATGTATGCAAAGTGTGGAAGCATAGACAAGGCACGTGGACTGTTTGATCATACAACACCTCAAAGCATAAAGGATATAGGAATTTTGTTAGATGTTATAATTGTTGTTGCCCTTGTAGACATGTATGCAAAGTGTGGAAGCATAAACAAGGCACATGGACGGTTTGACCTAACACCTCAAAGCATCAAGGATACCAGAATTTTGTCAGATATTGTATTTGCAGTTGCCCTTGTAGACATGTATGTAAAGTGTGGAAGCATAGACAAGGCATGCCAATTGTTTGACCTAACACCTCAAAGAGATCTTCTGTCATGGAATGCAATGATTGCAAGACATGCAAAAAGTGGATTTGTTGAAAAGGCTTTAGAAACTTTCAAGCAAATGTAATTGGCATGTGTAAAGCCAAACTCTACAACCTTTGCCAGCATCCTCTAAATTAGGATCTTTGGAACATGGTATGGACAACCATAAAAGCATAAAGGATATAGGAATTTTACTAGATGTTGTAATTATTTCTACCCTTGTAGACATGTATGCAAAGTGTGGAAGTATAGAGAAGGCATGCGGACTATTTGATCATACAACACCACAAAGAGATGTCCTCTCATGGGATGTAATGATTGCAAGATTTGCAAAAAATGGATTTGTTGAAAAGACTTTAGAAACTTTGTTGATAGTGCTAAAATGTGAATAATGGTATGATCATTAGTAAATACTCTTAGGACCTTCATGGTTGTTCATGATTGTAACAGTCCTAAAAAAGATCATGGAAAAATTCCTTCTTTTAGTGTTTTATCTTCCTTAAAATCCCTTTGATTACCCCTCACACCCTAAGAAAACTCCTCAAACCCCATTTTCATGGCGATTTCTTTAGTCATAGGGTCTCTAAGATGGCATAATGATAGTCTTTCATGACTTTGATAGCAATAGATACTCTTTTGAAACCTTCTTTGAAATTCACTTCTCACATTCACCTAGTAACTTCACCTTTTTGACAAATCATGGTCTTGATAAGGAGCAATTTAGCATGGTCATACATCTTTCAAGGAAATCCCCCTATGGATAATAACCTTATGATTTCATAATAGTCCCTTGATCGTCCATGCTTTTGATTGTTTTGTGCCTTCTTGACTGTGTATGATGGTAGGGTTTGGAAAGATGGAAGTTTGTTGTTGAAATTCACAACATCTTGATGGTATTGTGACCATGATCTCCTCATATGACATGAGAAGAGCTATTCCATAACCTTGCTGTGCATTAACCTTAATTATTGTGATTAGAAGCACAAAAACAAACCCTACAAGAAGTAAAGCAATGATTAGATCTCAATATGATCATGAGATACCCAAGCATATGTATTAGTCTAAATCATAAAATCTCTTCATTTATAAAGATTGATCCAAGGGTTTGGTGAGTTACCATTGGCACCCAAACCCTAGGTCTTCATTAGAAATCTTTGAATGCTAATTATTGCCATTATGCTTCTTTCTTATTAATTCTTACTAATTAGGGTAATCATATAGAAATATATAGTATCTCATGTATTCTTACAAAATGCATATGGGAATTTTATCAAATGTCGTAATTGCATTGAATGATGCCTCAAAAAAATGTGGTCTATTGGAATTTTGAAAAATGTTGTAGTTGCAACTGCCCTAGAAGACATGTATGCAAAATGTAGAAGCATAGAGAAGGTGAGTGAACTGTTTGACATGATGCCTCAAAGAAATGTGGTCTCATAGAATGGTAAGGTTGCACGATATGCAAATAATAGATTTTTCGATAAGGCTTTAGAAACTTTCATGCAAAACCAATTGGTGGGTGTAAAGCTAAAATCCACAACCTTTGACTATACCCTCTCTGCTAGTGCCAAACTAAGATCTTTGGAACACAGTACATGGACATCCATCAAATTGGAAAGGATATGGGAATTTTGTAAGATGTTGTAGTTGCAACTATCATAGGAGACATGTATGCAAAATGTGGAAGCATAGAAAAAAGAAAGTGGATTGTTTGGCATAATGCCTTTAAGAAATAGAATCTCATGGAATGCCATGATTGTAGGATATGCACAAAATGGTTTTGTTGATAAGGCTTTAGAAACTTTCAAGAAAAATAAATCAGTGGTTGGAAGCACATGGGAATTTTATGAAATATTGTACTTGCATGGATTGATGACTTGAAGAAATGCAGTCTCATGGAACATGCCATTATTATAGGATATGTACAAAATGGATTTGTTGATATGGCTTTAGAAACTCTCAAGCAAAAGCAATAGGCAAGTGTAAATCCAAATTCCACAACCTTTGACTGCAACCTCTTTGCCTATGCCAAACTGAGATCTTTGGAACATGGTACATGGACATCCATCAAAGCATAAAGGGTATGGGAATTTCGATAGATGTAGTTGCAATTGCCCTAGAGGACATATATGTAAAATGTTGAAGCATAGATAAGACAAGTGAATTGTTTGACATGATGCCTCAAATAAATGTGGTCTCATGGAATGCCATGATTGCAAGATATGCATAAAATCAATTTTTTGATAAGGCTTTAGAAACATACAAGAAAAAGCAATTGACAAGTGTAAATGCCAAAATGGGATCTTTGGAATAGGGTATAGACATCCACCAAAATAGATTGTTTGGAACAATGTATGGAGAACCATCAAAGCATAAAGGATATAGGAAATTTGTCACATGCTGTAATTCTGCAGCTACCCTTGTAGACATGTATGCAAAGCGTGGAAGCATAGACAAGGCACGTGAATTGTTTGGCATGATGCCCCAAAGAAATGTCACCTCATTGAATGCAATGATTGCAAGATGAACAAAATGGATTTTTTGATAAGGCTTTAGAAACTTTCAAGCAAATGCTATTAGCGAGTGTAAAGAAAAATTCCACAACCTTAGTCAGTATCCTCCTTGCCTATGCCAAAATGGACATCCATCAAAGGATAAAACATATGGGAATTTTGTTAGATGTTGTAGTTGCAACTGCCCTTAGAGACATGTATGCAAAGTGTGGAAGCATAGACAAGACACATGAACTATTTGGCCTGATGCCTCAAAGAAATGTCACCTCATGGAATACAATGCTTGCAAGATATGAACATTTAATGGATTTTTTGATAAGCCTTTAGAAAGTTTCAAGAAAATGCAATTGGTGAGCATGTAAAGCCAAATTCCAAAAACCTTAGAAGTGGTATCTTTGGAAAATGGTATAGACATCCATCAAAGCATAAAGGATACAAGAATTTTGTCAAATGTTGTAGTTGTAAGTGCCCTACAAGACATGTGTGCAAAGTGTGGAAGCATAGACAACAAACATGAACTGTTTGACACAATGCCTCAAAGAAATGTTGTCTCATGGAATGCAATGATTGCAAGATATGCATGAAATGGATTTTTCATAAGGCTTTAAAAACTCTCAAGCAAATGCACAAATATAAATTTCAACCAAACAAAAATTTTGGCATGTCTAAAACCAAATTGCACAACCTTATCCAACTTCCTCCTTGCCTATGCCAGAATGGGATCTGGGGAACATGGTGTGGACATCCATCAAAGTATAAATGATGTAGGAATTTTGTCACATGTGATTTATTTTCAGCTGCCCTTGTAGAGATGTATGGAAAGTGTGGAAGCATAGACAAGGCACATGAACTTTTTGAAATGATGTCTCAAAGAAATGCATAGTCCCACATAATGTAATGATTGCAAGATATGCACAAAATGGATTATTTGAAAATGATTTATAAGTTACTTTCAATCAAATGCAATTGGCATGTGTAAAACCAAATTCCTGTAAGGATAATTGATCATCATATTAAATATTTAATATAAACTGTCATATACATAATTTCATGAACATAACATCTAGTTTACATACAAAGCCATATAGGCATGTCCAAACAAATCCATACATGCATATATACAAAAATATACATTAGTAACATACAAAAGTATGTACATACAAAGCCATCTAGGCATACAAAAAATGTCCCAAAAACTAGTTTTCTATGGACTTTTATGAAATAATTGGTAGCCCTTGCTGATCATGAAGATCGAGAGCCAATTCGTGACTCATCCTCTCTCTGTCGTCGAGTAGACCTCTTTGATAGTTCAAGCTCATACAGCTCCACCTGTTAATACAATCAAACAATATGCACATTACTATAGAAAATGTACATGAAATATATAACATCACATATGTAATCGATCACTTACCGTCATCTGATGATCACTCTCCATCATCTTGTCTCTAGCTTCTTTGTTTATAGTTGGATGGGCTGAAGTTGTGACCTTCTGTGAGAAGCATCAAGAAGTAAAATTGACTAAAAATAAATATCATTTATGTACATCAAATGACATGAGATAAAATAAGAAATACAAAATTATGATGTTTTCATGTTATTGGCTCATACCTCAGTCAAAGGATTTGAAGACATCATGGTTGCAGCAATGCCTATTTGCGCTAACTCACGAAGATGAGGAGGAGTCTCCACATTCAACATTTGAAAATCAAGTTCAAGATTATTTGACCAAAATACGTACATAACATTATTTTAAAAATGCACAATGGTTAGAAATGGTTAAATTTACCTCCGTAAAAGTGGTGGATTTGTGTCCAGGGAACCAAGGAAACCATGGAAGTGTCAGTGACTGTTGAAATCATCAAATTGTCACAAAATAATATTACCATTGACATATCTACAATAATTACGATCATGTGATAAATTACATACCTGCTGACTTGACCTCCTCTCATAACCCACCAATGAATGGCTAATGGAGGTAGGATGAAGACTTTGACCCTAGAATTTCATTGCACAGACAATTACATATATGTTATTTTTGACTTATAATATAGATAATCATATAAAATTAATTACAAATTTCAAATAACAATATATTAAATCGAGATGAAACTTGTAACAAATTACTTGAGAGTCAATACCAAATGTAGTTTGTAAGACATCATCGGTGAGAACAATCTCATCCAATATGGATGTGTCCATCATTAGATGCTACTCCTATGTCGCAGCATCCTGCCGAGAGTCCTCCCATGCATCCTGTGTTGCAACATCCTGTCGTACATCTTGTGTCCCATAATCACACAGGTTCCCACATGAACTGCACAAATGTGGGGACAGATGACACCTATTGCTCTCACCATCATTAGCCTGGGTAAGATCATCGGCATGCTGTGATAGAGTTTGGGTGAGAGTAGTCAATGAATGAAATGTCTCCACCTCAACACTCTCCTTCAAAGTCAAAGGGAGTGACCTATGTTCTAGCCTCAACAGGGGTACAGACACATAGTTTTCATCTTGCTGAGCCTTGGGTCTATCTTGGGCAGAGCCACCAGCTCTACCTTGGAACTCACGAATGTCAAAATAATTGGGAATCTTCTTGAGGACGAACTCACAATGGAGTTTCCTCAAGAAATATTGTGGTACCTCATCATTGTTACATGGGTGCTCATCGAAGACCATGTACCATCTATCCCAAAAGTTTTGGGATATTTCTTCATTCCTACACCAATGAATAGGAAATTGTTTGCAACTTTTTTGTAATATTTGTCCGGTTTTGGGATTAATAAATTGTGCACATAATTGAGATTTTGTAATTTTTTCATTCTTGACTTGTTCATATGACAACTTGTCAGCATAATATTGCTGACACCTCTCCCTATAGTCTTGGAATTCACTGATTTGTTTTGTCACCAAATCGGTTTGGGAAACAATCTCCTCTAGTGACTTTGCAAGTGCCCTCCTACGATCAGTGCTTGCAATTGGATTGTTTAGCATTTGAATAACAATTTGAAGATGTTTCTTGTTTTCTTCTATTATTCGTAGGTAGTTTTCTTGACTGTCCCTTACATTGTGAGGACGTGAAGGTGGGTTTTGAGGGTTTAGAGGGTTTTGGGGATTGTTTTCACCTTCATCAACTAGATTTGGATTTTCTCTTGCCTAAAAAATTGTAAATGCAATATAAAATGGTGCAGTCATGGTAGGAGGGTTCACAAAATGAACTATCCAAACCGTGCAACAAGAGTAAACACAACAAAAACAACTCCAAGATATGAAACAAATGCATATTACTTCATTTAGTATATCATAGAATTCAAATACAGATCTTCCGACAACATGCGGGCTTACAATTAGGACTCACATGCCTGATTACAGAATATCAGAATATGTACAAGATATAGCTTTGGAGTCCCTTCGTGTAAAATCCAAACTATGAACTTATGAATCAAATTTCTAACTAACTTTCCTAGGGATCTATTACATCCTTATATATCATCTCCAGTACAAAAGATTCCTCCACATCGGCCAAGGAAGATCACAAACTCCAATGAAGAGGTGTAACGTGTGTACACAGATAGGTCAGACCTAATCATGAAGAATTCCTCCGCAAATGAATGGAATGTCGTGCAGATCTCAAAGAAGGTCAGCCACGAACCAAAGGACATTGAATGATGTGTCATTAAGCTCCACAAGTCAAGAAATGATCTACAGGTCTTCTCTTTTAGTTGATTATTAGAGACTATCAGGATGCTTTGTTATGAGAAAACAATTGATCTTTTGATAGCGATAACCTTCTGGTACTAAATCCAAATGCTCTGAATTTTGGATATGATGTAGATGAACATATCTAGATGCTAATTCTAGCTCCATAAGGTCTAAAATGCAACTGTGGTAGAATGTAGACCAAAGTACAGAAACTACTACTAACTGAATTGCCTGAACTAAACTGTAAACAAACTAAAATGCAAATGTTTTTTGTTGATGCAAGATTGCTCTTGAACCAGTGATGCTCCTGCATTAGACATCTAGGGTTATTGAAAAAAAAGTGAGTCCCTCACTTTGCTGGGGCTGGGGGAGAACCAAGATGGTCCACCTCAACCTAAGAAATCCATGATGAATCTTCTTCCGATTTGCATTTCCACTTCACAAGGTATTCTTTGTATTGTCTTTCTTTGGTGTTGTGTCCAACTTTGCTAACCAAAATGTCTTCAATATGCTCTGGTGCTTGTTGTGGTAACTCCTTCTTCAAGTCTTCTTCCATGCTGTCACTGAACTCTGTTTCATGATACTGATATAGGTCTGCAATGTTGAAAATAGGTGATATGCCCAATGTCTCCGGTAGCTCCACTTCATATGCATTACCTGAATCAAATTTTCTGAGTATCCTACAAGGTCCAAACTTCTTCATCTTCAACTTGTTATATGTCCCAACTAGAAAATTTTCTTTTCTCAAGTACACCATCACTTCATTTACTACTGCAAATTCTTTGTGTCTTCTCTTCTCATCTGCTTGCTCCTTATATTTGTTGTTCATGTCCTCCAAACACGTCTTCACCTGATTATGCACTGTCTCCATGTGTTCTACAAATTCTTCTTCTTTTACACTTTTCTTTTCTACCATACCAATGTCTCTCAATTCTACAACTCCTCTAGGGTTCACTCCAGTAACAATCTCAAAAGGTGTTCTTCTGGTACTCCTATTCACTAAATTATTGTATGCAAACTCTACTTGTGAAAGAATCAAATCCCAACTTCCTACCTTCTCTCCAACCAAACATCTCAACAAGTTTCCCAAACTCGTATTCACTCACTATGTCTTTCCATCAGTCTATGGATGAAATGCTGAACTAAAATTCAAGTCTATCTTCATCTTCTTCCAAAGTGTCTTCCAAAAATATCCAAGAAATCTGGTGTCTCTGTTTGAAACTATGCTCTTAGGTAATCCACGCAATGTCATAATCTCCTTGAAAAATAGGTCAGTTGCATGTACTGCATCAGTTGTCTTCTTACAAGGTATGAAATGTGCCATCTCTGAAAATCTGTCTATCACTACAAATATTGAATCATGTCCTCTCCGTGTCTTTGGCAATCCCATTACAAAATCCATGCTTATGTCTTCCCAAGGTCTCTCCGGTACTGTCAAAGGTTTATATAATCCAATGTTCTGACTATTCCCTTTTGCAACTTCACAAATTCTACAACTCTACACAAATTTCCTAACATCCTTATGTATTTGAGGCCAAAAGTAGTTTTCACTTACCAAAGACACTATCTTGTCAATGCCAAAATGTCTTGCCAATCCTCAACTGTGTTTCTCCTTGATCAAATTATCTCTCATTGAACTTCTAGGTATGCATAGCTAATTTCCTTTGAACAACATATCTTCCTAAATGAAATAGTCCAACCATTTACTCCTATATGTCACAACAGGTTCCTTACATATTTTCCAAGGTTCTACAAAATCAATGTCTTCCTCATACATGTTCTTCAATTCATCAAAACCAAACACTTCAACTCTCATCTCTGTCAGCAAGTTTCTTCTACTCAATGCATCTGCAACTTTGTTTGATTTTCCACTCCTATGTTTCAACACAAATGTATAACTCTACATGAACTCTACCCACCTCATATGTCTCTGATTCAATTTACCTTGACTATTTGAATACTACAAAGCTTGGTGATCTGTATACAACACAAACTCTTTAGGCAACAAGTAATGTCTCCACTTCTTCAAGGCTTGAATTATGCCATAGAACTCTTGATCATAAATTGAATATCTTCTCCTTGCATAATTCAACTACTCACTGAAATATGCTACTAGTCTTCCTTCTTGACTTAATACTGCTCCAATTGTATTTTCACTTGCATCACAATCAACTTGAAATACCTTATTGAAATTTGGTAATGCCAAAATAGGTTGCTCAGTCACTTTCTGCTTCAATAGTTCAAAACTTTCATCTGCTCCTGATGTCCACTTGAAATCTTTTCTGTCACCTCTCATTGTCTCTATCATAGGGTTACATACTATACTAAAATTTCTGATGAACTTCTGGTAGAAACTAGCTAATCCATGAAATGATTTGACTTCTCCAATGCTCTCTGGTGTAGGCCATTCAATAATTGGTCACTTTCTTAGGGTCCATCTTCAATCCTTCTGCATAAATCACAAATCCCAAATATACCAATTCTTCCTTCATGAAACTACACTTCTTGATGTTTATCAACAATTTCTCTTCTCTCAACCTCTAGAAAACTTGTCTAATATGCAACAAATGTTCCTCTTTTATCTTACTAAAAATCAGAATATCATCCAAGTATAAAATCACAAACTTACCCAAGAATTTCTTCAAGACTTCATTCATCAACCTCATGAAAGTACTCGGTGCATTTTTCAATCCAAAAGGCATTACTAACCACTCATACAATCCTTCATTTGTCTTAAAAGCAGTCTTCCACTCATCTCCTTCTCTGATTCTGATATGATGGTATCCACTCTTTAAGTCTATCTTCGTGAAATATCTTGCTCCACTCAAACAATCCATGATATCATCCATCCTAGGTAAAGGACATCTATACTTAATTGTGATCTTATTTATTGCTCTAGAGTTAGTACACATTCTCCATTCTCCATCTTTCTTAGGTCCTAACACTGCAAGTATTGCACAAGGACTCAAAATTTCTCTAATCAAACCTTTCCTCAATAATTTCTGTATCTGTCTGTTCAATTCTTCATTCTCTACCGGTGTCATTTTGTGTGATTCTTTGTTAGGCAAACTTGCTCTAGGTATAAGATCCAGTGATGACTGATACTCCTGATTGGTGGCAATCCTTTAGGTACATTGTCTGATATGATGTCTTCATACTCTATTAGCAACTCTGTTATCTCCTCGGGTTGTGATTCTTCAGTCTCCTTCAATGTTTCAGGCTTCTTAGGAATCAAAGCATAACACATATTCTTATATCTCAAACCATCCAAAAATTTCCTTCCATCTATCAAACAGATTCTAGCATTCCCACATACTTCACTCTTAGGATCATCTTCCAAAGGAATCAAGGTAATTCTCTTTTCATTCGATATTATGGTGTATGAATTCTTTCTCCCATCATGTATATCTTTTCTATCATACTGCTAAGGTCTACCCAACAAGATATGACAAACATCTATAGGCATAATATCACACAAGACTTCATCATGGTAAGATCCAATATGAAATTTCACCAAACATTGTTCACTCACCAATACTTTATGATCATCCTAAATCCATGCTAACTGATAGGGTTTAAGGTGTTTCAATCTTTCCAACTTCAACTTAGTCACCATCTCCTCTGAAACTAGGTTATCTAAACTACCATTATCAATTACAACTTTGCAACCCTTACCTCCTGATTTGCATCTGGTTCTGAACAAACTCTTCCTCTGTGGTGGTTCTTCATCTATCTCTACTTGAAATAGTGCTCTTCTCATCACAAATGATTCTCCTTTCTTAGGTCTACCAATTGAACTCGGTGATCCAATAGGTTCTTCTTCAACATAGGCTACTCTTCCACTGTTCTCTGTCCTCTTGCTTGTACTGCCCTAATTATGTTCAAATACTCTATGTCCTTCACCTCCACACTTGAAACAAGTGCCTCTAAATGTCCTCTTATCAAATCCTCTTCCTTCTCTTATGTATCCTTCATTCTGGTATGAATTATGATTACTTCTATGATGAAAATTTCTATCATTGCTCTATTAGGTATTGCTATCTCGGTCCTCCTTCTTAAATGGGTTGTCAAGCTTGTTCTACTCTGGATGTGATCTATCTCCTCTAGAAAATGTTATACCTCTCTAAATCTACCTCCTTTGCCTCTTTGTCTCTGATCATGCCTCTTATTCAGTGTCTCTTCAACTTTCAGGGTGAACTGATATGCTTCCTCCAAACATGTCATCCTCACTAAACTTAGTTCTTCTTGAATGTTCAATCTCAGTCCGTTGATGTATCTAGCCACTTTCTCCTTGCTTGTTTCACTATGTCTTGTCCTTATAATCATATTATGAAATTCTTTAGTATACTTCTTCACAGATTTCTCCTTTTGTCTTAGGTTCTGTAATCTTTTCAACAGCTCCAACTCATAGTCAGCAGGTATGGATTGATTCTTCAATTTTGTCACCATCCTATCCCGTTTTGTAATATTTTCTTTTCCTCTTCTATTTCTATCCAACTTAACTTCTTTCCACCATATAGTAGCATGTCCTTTCAATTTTGTCTTTGCAAATTTCACCTTCACTCGATCTTCAACTTCTTCATATTCAAAGTATTCTTACATGTCATTTATCTAGTCAATCAATTCTTCAGGGTTCAAATTGCTAGTGTAATTCAGTAGATCAACTCTAGGTCTCTTCCCAATCTTTGAAATAGCTTGCAACCTCTTCACTTGATCTGATAATTCTTCTTCATCACCTCCTAGGGTTTCACCAATTTGTTCAACAGATTGAAATTCTTCTTCATCATCACTCTCAACATTAGGTCTCGGTGTCAATCCTCTTCGCCTATCTTCTTCAACAACATCCAATCAAATTCACATCATTTTCATCATTTCCATCATCTCATCCATTCTACCTGTTAGCACAGTAAAATTTTCAAAATTTTACTATTCCCTTATTCCATCATATTTGAATAAACCCTAAAGGAATATCCCAAAAGGACCACAATATAAAATTTTTGTATCTCATAAAATGTCTAGGGATGAACAGTGTCAAAAATCATCAAAATCAATCCATCGGCATAAGGTCGTGTGGCTTACACCGATACACAAGGAATTGTTTGAAAACAACCATCGGCGTGAAAATAGAGATCGGAAGAAGAATCATGGAGCTCACCGATGGAGTAAGCAACACCGATGACTTTACATCGGCAAGAAAGGCAAGTGGTCATGCCGATCGATATGACAAATATCTATCGGATGATCTTTTAGAAGTTGCCCCGACGGTATATATCATACCGATGAAGCACTTTCGGCAAGAGTTTCACCGAACAGCACGCGAGGGTAACAAAGCAATAGTCATCGGTGAGAAATGAACCATCGGAATAGAAAACAAGTAAGTCTCCGACGATCAAAAGTCCTGGCGATAAGAAAGTTATCGGCAAGACTCACAGCGATGCATCTTCATCGGGATAGCTTGACATATCGGAACAAAAGAAGCAAGTCTTGCCGATTCATAAGTCACGGCGATCAAAAGATATCGGTGACACTTTACTAAGCTTTGCCCGATGAAGGATGTGATAAAGCGCATCGGGGAGATGATTTCGATCGGGGTATCTTGAGAAAGCTATCCCGATAGAGAATGTCATTCCGATAAAGATAAAAGTTCATACATAAACAGACTATCGGTAAGACAATAAAGATCGGGGAGACATAATTTTAGTATCCCGATGGTCTCAATCTTCCCGATAAGCAAAGTATATCGGTGGGACTTGCCATATCGCGGAGAGATCTAAAACCCTTGGCGATGAAGGAAATCATGCCGATGGTCACACCCACTTGAAATATGATACTACATGGCATCGGGGATACAATTGAGGGGTCACGCCGATTGACCGTCCGCGCCATAAAAAAGGGTTGAGGTCGTCCAGACATTTCAAAAAGCACGCCGATAGGAAGAGTTATGGCGATGTGACACTTCACAGCGATGAACATTGAATTGATCAGATAATTAATACAAAACGGCTACAAAGTTCATACGATCATTATAATTGCAAAAAACCGTCCGAGAGCAGAATACAGAAGAATTCTCAGGGCAAAAGCAAAGGCTTCCAATTCCAGTCATCGAGCGACAGGTACACATACACAAACCACTATATTACCTGTATTTGAATTTCCTGCCAAATTTTTCAAAAAATGGAAACTTCGGGGAAAGGAAAAGGAAGAAAATCACAAGGGGAAACCAGTAAACCAAAGAAGCAAAAAACTGATCAAACCCCTGAAGAAAAAGTGAAAGACAGGAAACTAAATCAGGACTTGATTGATCAGTTGCCTGGGTCAGCTCCCAAGGCCAGGAGGTCTGCCCAACTCAGGGCAGAAGTAGAAAAATTGGAAGACAAACATAAGCGCCTGGGAGATATTTGGACCCCAATTAGGGGATATGAACTCTTCAGGTTTCACTACAACAGAAGATTTAGAAATGCCCCTGTGTCAAACCCATGGCACATGAATTTAGGCAAACTGGTTGTACCTATTGTATTCTTGAATGTAGAACTCCTGCAACTGTTAGCCAGGCATTACAATTCAGGCCTGAAAGCTATCTGCAACCCTCAGGGAGAACCAATTATACACCTATCAAAAAATGCTATTTGTGAGGTGTATGATTTGGATGATTTGTGCACTGTCCCTGTTGTTTATGAAGATTTGGATAAAGAATACTGGAGAATGGATACAACCTACAATGGATGGAGGTTACCCATTCATAGACCCAGGATTGAAGGAGAAGTGATACCCTTGACTGAGAATGATGGCCCTCCCTTTCATGTATCCATTTTTGAACCATACATTCAATATACTTACTATTCTGTAGGCCAAGTCCTTGGCTCAGAGGTCCCTGAGTTCATGGCTATTCCTCTAATGGTCATAACCTCTGATATTCAATGTCACAATGCCAGACAGTTTGATTATGCCTCCTATGTTGCTACTAGAATAGACTCTGGTCTATCTGCAATGAAAAACAATGCTCCAGCATGCTCTTTTGAGCATTACTCGATGCTCATGCATATGGTCTTATACTACGGCCAGGAAGTAGGATTGTGGCCAAATGAGCTTCAAGTTGTTGCTGCAGGTAAGAAAGGGGAGAAGATACCTGTACAAATGTGGACCAGAATCTGGGATCGCAGGTATGCTAACTCCAGCTATGCTCAATTTGAGGAGCATTGTGTTAAAGTGCTCTATAGGTATTTCAACCACCCCTGTGAATATTCAATTTCAGATGAAATAAAAAGATTCCTCAGGCCAAAAGATTTTGGTGGCCCCCCTGCTGTCACTCATAATTGGGGAGACTGGTATTGTTTTGAGGATGCTACTATGATCAGAGTGTATGGTTTTGAGGATGCTCCCTTTATATTGCCTAAAACTGTCCCTGACAGGATTGCATATCTGGAAATAATTAGGCAAATGCATTGTTCCAATGTCATGCATCTAAGTTCGCATGATAAACAATCATTCATGCCTAGTACTTTGTGTTTTGGAGATTTTACTGTGGTTTCAAAAGAAGGGTACAATCTCATTTTGGATAAACTAATGCATTATAACATGGTGACTGCTGAGGTGAGGAAAGGGTTTGACCCTGAGGGTTTCATTGACTATGCAAGAAGAAAACAAAATCTCAGTGGATACATGCACATACATTATCCACATGATGATGTCATTAGAAATTTGGAAGAGGCTGAAGTCGATTTGGTGGTGGAGAAATATAACAGAGATTTGAATGAAAAGAAAAAGCAGTTGGCAGAAGTTGAAGTGGTATCCTCTGAAGAGGAAGAATTGACTGAACAGCCACAAGATAAGACAACAGAAATGTCTAAAAGAAAAATGCAACAATATCAGCCTCCAGTTGTGATACATGATGAGGAGGGATCTGCTGATGAAGATCCACGCCAAAAGGCTTATGATTCTTTTGTGTCAGATGATACATTCATTCATTCAAAGGAATTTAAATCATTCCTGTATAAATACAAGGGAAAGGAAATTAGAGAGTCAGTAGATAATGTTTCTGCTGACAATGAAAAACAGTTATTAGAGATGTTAAAGGAGACAGTGGACAAGGAAATGCAGGACATGACACCAAGCAGAGGCAGACAGCTGCTTAAAGATGCGGGGGTTATGATTTTTCCCGGCTTGGATTTAAATTCTGCTCTGGTTTTTGATAGTTTTTTGAATAATGCTGATGATAAGTATAAGCTTACTCCAGAAGGAGTTAATGAAGTCTATATGGGAACGAGATACAATAATGATGAAAATTCTTTAATGATATGGGCATTGTATCCTCCCCATAAGAAGACGGCCATAATAGACACTGAGAAAACTTTTGGCCATGTTATGACTTTTAGAGCAGGTGAGACTGACCCCATAATTACTGCAGACATTGGTATCAATGTTGCAAAATTGAATAAAGCACAAGCTCAGATGTTAATCAAGGAAAGGGATGCCTATAAGCTGAATTGTGAAAGATTAACAAAGGAGAATGACTACTTGAAGGACGCTGTTAAGAGCACCTTTGGGCAATCTACGAAGAGAATAACTCAAGGTGAAAGCTCACAAAGTAGTCAAGAGATATCCCATGATCAAGCCAAACAAATTCAAATAGATGCATTTGTTACAATACTGCAGAGCAGGTATGCAAACATGGTACGGTGGTTAAACCAGTTTTGGGATAACTACTCGGAAAATCATAAAGCAGTCAAAGAACATGAGAGGCTTGATCAGAGGATACAAGAAAAGGTGATCGAGTTGCAAAACAGAGGTACCCCTGATAGCACAGATATCTCTGATGCAAGAGCATTGCTCAAAAGGCACCAGAATTATTATGATAAACTCAAAGCTGATGCTAAGGAAGGGACTGATGCATCAGACGCAGGGGTGCCCAGGATATTCAAAGATAATGGAGAGGTAAAGAGCAAAGAAGAGTGGACTGTTGATTGTCATGTTATATTGCACAAAGCCACAGGAGCTCTAAAAGATAAAGCCTCTGTATCTACAGAAGTTTGCAAGCAACTGGAGGAAATGGTCACCCTCGATATAATCACCAGGAGTGCAGTCGAGCTTACTGATTCTCACCGTGCGCAGGAGTACTTGGATCATCTAACAAAAGTCTATTTATGGCTAAACAGAGCCTAATTAAGATTATGTAATTATTGTTTGTTAAAATCCCAAGAGACTTATTGAAGAGTTGTATCTCTTCATGAAGATATCTATATAAGTTCAAACAATCTATGCTGAAAAATCATCAGCAGTAGAAGATATTTAGATATACATATACATAATATTCCAGAATGATCATGTTGCATATTTTATTTTAAAGAAAAAATTTGAAGTTCTCTGATTCAGTATTTCCATTTGGGTATCAGTTATTTGTTGAAATTATTCAATTGTGTGGCTGTCTCCATTTCTGCATTTCCCTGTTATTCAGATTAAACTATCAAGTATATATTTAATCTGTCAATACACATTCGCTGTATCTGTGTGATCAATTCGGTTGGTATCCATCCTAAGGAATTAAACCCTTCTGATTTATTCACAGTAACCTGGAAGTAGTAAGTTGGGATTACTAAGTAGAGCCATATAATTAGGATTGACACACTGTCTCCAGTAAAATATTATCTGTAATCTTGTCTTTTCATTTCATTTGGCTCCTTCAAGTAAGGATTAAAGTACCTTCTGGTGAATTATAAGATCTCTGATTTTATTTGGTTGGATTATCAAGAAGAGTCTGTCAGTCATTTATTTGCACGTTTATACAAGCTATAAACCAGAACTGTGCCAAATATCTAGAATTATTACCATTTAGAAACTACTGTTCTCAGTCCTTCAAATTGACTCTGTTACCCAACAAGGCACTGGTCTCACTCAACTCATTAATTAAAACCTTTTGATATTGCTTATACAATTTTTGCCAATCACTTATTAAACATTACACATAGAATTAATTAGTCAGCTTTGTCATCTATCCTACATCTTATGCCATTGTAGATAGACCTAGTTAGTCCATTCATCCACACTCAGACTGCTTTAATATTTCAAGGTTCACCCACCTAGGTGTAGCAGGACCTAAAGTGTAGGAAATCATCAAACCCTGAAGTTTGATTTCGTCAAGTTAGTTCAAAAACGTTACAAATCCAAATATAGAGCCTGGCATCCTCTTAGGATTAGTAACTTGCATTTTTGAGACCTAACAAATTGGCGACTCTACTGGGGAACTAGTAATAAGATCTTAGAATTTAATCCTTTCTTCCATAGAGTCATTTAAAATTTCTTTTTGGTAACTCTGCTGGTGACACAGAACCTTACAGATAAAAATATAAACTTTTCCTATTCAATAGGTGGCGACTCTAGTTACAATCATAACAAAAATTTCAAATGGATGGTAGGAGATCCAAGATGGAAGGCAGAAACTTGCAGTCATCTCCACCACTTAGAAACATTTCCAAAAGAAATGTGAATCCAAAATATTCCCACCAAGATAATAATCTAGACATCCAGGAGAATGATTCAGAACAAAATATTGCAATTCACAATAAATTCACACCTTTGCATGATTCAAACGAGAACCTCAGTGGAGCAACTGATGATATTTTGGCAAGGTACAGACCCACTCCTCAAGAACAGCGGGATCATGATGCAAAGGTCATGAGGGATATTGATAGGAACCAGGCTGAACATGATTTCAAGGTCTCGTTTGACCAGGGAGAAGAGATAGGATATGAATTGTCAAATCAGGGAATAAATGACAATCCAGAATATCAGGAAATAAATAATCAAGACATGAGTGATGAGAAACAGGAAATACTCATGCTCAGGAAAGAACTCGAAAGGTACAAAATACAAGAGGAGAAGGAGTTATTGCAGCAAGAAATTCAACAGAGGAGAAATAAAGCCAAAATAGCTCCCCCCAAATATGTACCCCCGCATAGAGGGAATATTTCAAGGAATACACAACAAAATACAAATAGTGCTCAAAACTCACATGCTTCTGGAAGTCATCAGAACACTATTCCCCAAATCCCCAGACCACCTCCCATAAGTAATGCATCCCTACATGTGACAAATAATTACCCACCCCCTGGTCAACAATATTATAGGCCACAAAATCAACACATAAATCCCCATATGAACCAACATCAACAATATGCATATCATCAGCCACCAGGTGGATATAATTACTATCCCAATCCACCACATCTCAATTTTCCTCCCCAAAACCTTGCTAATATATGCAGTCAATTTGATTTAACTGGATATCAGTTATATCCATATCCTATGGATAGTACTTGGAGAAACATGGTTCCCAAGTTTACTGGAAACAATGCAGTATCTGCAGAAGATCATATCAGAAGTTTTAATGCTTTTGTACAGGATATAGGTATGGACTGGGAAGACATTAGGATGAGGTTATTTATGATGTCCCTCACTGAAGATGCCAGAGATTGGTTTAATAGCTTGCCCGATGCATCAATCAATTCAATGACTGATTTCCATAACCAGTTTAAGGATAAGTATGGTAACCAATACGCTCCTGAGTTTGCCTTACATGAACTAATAAGTATACAGAAGTATCAAAATGAATCAGTATTCGATTTCAACCTGAAGTTTTCCAAGTTGCATAATAAGGTACCGCATGGAGCCAAGTTATCTGACCAGGCAGCACTGAGTATCTATATGAAGGCATTTGACCCCAAAACAGGATATGAACTCAGAAACCGGTGTCCTGCAACGTTGGCTGAAGCACAGAAAATAGCCATAACTATTGAAAATAATAGAAAAGCTGCAGGAATGGTCAGTAAAAGGGAAAATCATAGAAGTCTTCAGAATCCAAATGCTCAACAGATTAAACCAGAGGGTCAGCATAGGCAGGATAGACCCAGGTTACATGATATGCCTTACAATACAAATTGGAAGGATGGAAGACCTATTGACAACAACAGAAAGCAGCCATATGGAAAGGATACTCCTGATCCATTGAAGAGAAACATGGCACATATGGCAGAAAATAAACCTTGGTGTTCTGTATGTAACTTGCCACATTCACCTGAATACTGTGAGGTAGCTAAATCAATACAGCAGGAGGAAATACTATATAACTATAATAGAGATAATCACACCATTAATATGATGCAGGATACACCATGTGTGGTAACAGAAGATTACTCTTCTTCAGAGGAAGAAGGGTATGAGTATGATGTAGGGAACCAAAAATATCATGTTAACATGGGAGAACAGCAAGTATTCTCAGACCAGGAAGACATTTATGACAATAAACCATATGGTCAATGGAGAAAACCTATTGAGGATGAAAAAGAAGCTCTCACAGTAGCTGCAGTGGCTCAAGCTCGAAACACTTATAACTTAAGGAATAGAACAATAAATGCTGGGCAAGGAATTCCTGGGAGTGTATTCATAAAAGACCAGAATAACAAGGGGAATAATACAAAATCATCACCTAAAGAACCAGAAAAGGGGGATAAAAATAAAATGAAAGAAAATATAGAAAAGGAGAATACAAAAACAGAAAAGAATGACCATATCATAACCCCTTCTTTTGACATTGCACAGGCAGTGTCTCAGGTGAAGATATCAGTCCCACTCTTAGAGATGATGAAAATAGATAAATATAGGAGTACAGTCGTCAAGATGATTTCTGATACACCTAATCCAAAACACAAAGGGTTTGAAAAAACAACAAATAATGTGCATCAAGAAAATTTTAAGATGCCTGAGGTATACCTTGGTGACACACTTACAAAAAATCCCTCACAGGTAGATCCATTCTATACTACACTAGTAATCAAGAACAGAATAGTCAGGAATTGTATGATTGATTCTGGTGCTGCTATGAATATCATGCCTATAGCAGTGATGAAAGAATTAGGGATGTGGGTTGATACTACATATGGCCAATGTTATGCAATGGATAACAGATCTATTCTAGTAGTTGGTATTATGAAAGATGTAGAAATAAAACTTGCTTCATATCCTGAGGCAACATATAACATTGACATCACTGTGGTTGATATCCCACCGTATTATGGAATGCTATTATCAAGGCAGTGGGCTGCAATGGCAGGAGGCAATGTTCAATTAGATCTATCATATGCCACCATACCAGTAGGTGACAAAGAAATCAAGTTGTGCAGAGAACCAAGGTATGACAATATTATAGAAAGAATGGACCGGCATCAGGTGAATTTCTTTTGTGACACAGATTTAGGGGTTTTCAAAGTTGGAGAAACTACCCCAGAATTGCATAACACTGACCCAATACATACTGAATCTATGAAAAAGGAAAATGATTTGTGGAAAATGTATTTCGATGGTGCATGCAGCAAGATAGGAAATGGGGCCGGAGTAGTTTTTATCTCACCAGGAGGTAAAACATTCAAATACTCTTTCTTACTGACATTTGAATGCACCAATAACGTAGCTGAGTATGAAGCCCTACTCATTGGCTTAGACATAGCCACCAAATACAAAATAAAAAAGTTGGCTGTCTATGGTGATTCTGAATTGGTCATCTCCCAAGTAAGAGAAAAATATTTATCTAAGAATAAAAGATTAAGACAGTACAGAAATGCAGTTTGGGATAGTGTTGAATTATTTGATGCTTTTTCAATCAGCTGGGTTGATAGGTCTAAAAACATCATGGCAGAATTTTTAGCAAACATAGCATTAAAGAGAGATGATCTAACATTAGGAGGGATCACAGAAGTAGAATTTAAAACTAGACCTACCATCCCTGATAATATACAGAACTGGCAGGTGTTTGACAGCGATGCTGATATAATCAATTTCTTACATTGTGCTGATTATTATGAAAATCAAGAAATTGATTTCAGTGCATTTGTGGAGGAACACAATGGGAAAGAAACCCTATTTGGCCAAGAAGTGGTTCAACTGAAGACGAATAAGATACCCAAAGGGCTTATTGCATTAGAAAAAGCATTTGATGGGCATGATAGATACAAGAAGAAAGAAACACCAGTGATACCTGAGAATCTTGAGGAAGTGAACTTGGGGACTCAGACAACCCCAAAAAATGTATATATTGGGAGGAATCTTGACCAGAAAATCAGAAGTAGAATTATCAATCTACTTAGGAAGTATAGGCATGTGTTTGCTTGGTCATATGATGACTTAAAGGCATATAGAGAGGATCTATTTCAACATGAGATACCACTCAAACCAGATGCAAAACCATTCAGACAGAAACAAAGGCCGATTAATCCTACATTGGCTCCGAAAATGCTGGAGGAACTTACAAAGTTAAGGGATGGAGCTATAATCAAGCCTATTAGACATTCTTCCTGGGTCTCAAACTTAGTACCTGTCAGGAAAAAGAATGGTGACATTAGACTGTGTGTGGATTTCAGAAACCTGAATAAATCTTCTCTCAAAGATAATTATCCTCTTCCCAATATGGAGGCGATATTACAGAAAGTTACTGGATGTGAATTACTATCCATGATGGATGGTTTCTCCGGCTACAATCAGGTAAAGGTTAAGGAGTCTGAACAATTCAAGACCGCATTCACCACTCCGTGGGGAACATATGTATACTTGAGAATGCCATTTGGATTAACTAATGCTGGGGCAACATTTCAAAGAGCGATGGATGTAGCTTTTGCTGAATTGATCAATAAGATTATGATAGTCTATCAAGACGATTTAACAGCATATTCAAAAAAGGCTGAAGATCATTGCACACATCTAGAATAGATATTTGTCAAAGCCCTAGAATATGGAATATCATTGAACCCTAAAAAATGCCAATTTGCAGTAACAGAAGGAAAATTGCTTGGCCATATAGTCTCGAAGGAAGGAGTTAAAATAGATCCTGAAAGGGTGGAGGCAATTGATCAGGTCCCTATTCCAAAAAATGTAAAAGCTATACAATCATTTTTTGGTCAGATAAATTTTGTCAGAAGATTTATACCAAATTTCGCAGAGATTGTTTGTCCTATATCAAGAATGCTGAAGAAGAACTCAGATATGAAATGGACAACAGAAGCAATGGAAGCATTTGGTAACATTAAGGAGGCCATCAAACAAGCTCCAGTCTTAATATCCCCTGACTTCGGCAAACCTTTCCAACTTTTTTCATTTGCTTCCTATCATACAGTGGCAGCAGTGTTGTTGCAGAAAAACAATGATGGATATGAACAGCCAATCTCTTTCTTTAGCAAGTCCCTTCAGAATGCAGAGTTGAAGTATGACATTATTGAAAAACAGGCATATGCATTGGTAAAAGCAGTAAAAAACTTTAGACCATATTTGGTAGGGGCTAAAATCATAGCATATGTTCCTAATGCTGCAGTCAAGGATGTACTGATTCAAACTGAGGTCACGGGTAGGAGATGTAGGTGGATCAATAGGATTCAGGAATTCAACATTGAAATCCGAATCACTAAATTAGTAAGAGGACAGGGTCTTGCCAAATTGATGACTGAAAATAATCTAGAAGCTTCCCATATATGTAATATTGATGCAAGTACCAGTATTGAACATACTCCATGGTATACTGATATAGTACATTATCTAACACATATGAAGAGTCCTGAAGGATATGATGATAACAAAAGAAGGACACTCAAACTACAAGCTTCAAAATATGTACTCATTGGTGGAGATCTCTATTGGAAAAATAGAGATGGGGTTCTACTATTATGTTTGGATGAATATCAATCAAAACATATTATGAAGGAATTGCATGAAGGCATGTGCGGAGGACATTTCTCAGCAAAAACTACAGCCCACAAAATTTTGAGGGCAGGGTACTATTGGCCTAAAGTCTTTAACGATTCATACCAGTACACTAGAAAATGTGAAGCATGCCAAAAGTTCTCAGGGAAGTTAAAGTATCATGGAGCACTACCTTTAAAACCTATGCAAGTTGAGGCTCCATTTTATCAGTGGGGTATCGATTTTATAGGTGAAATTTCAGAGAAATCAAGTGGGGGGCACCGATGGATTTTAGTAGCTACTGATTACTTTACAAAATGGGTGGAAGCAATCCCAACCAGACAGGCTACTAGTAAAGTTGTCATAAATTTTCTAATGGATAACATTATATGCAGATTTGGTACTCCTGTAAGACTGATTACTGATAATGGGATGTGCTTTAGATCTGATGAATTCAAAGGTTTTTGCAGCACATATGGTATCACTGTTTCTTATGCTGCTCCTTACCATCCACAGGCCAATGGACAAGCTGAATCAAGTAATAAGAGTCTGTTGAAAATCATAAAAAGAATGTTGGATAGAAATAAGAAGGCTTGGGATTCAAAATTAAGAATGGCAGTATGGGCTGACAGGATTACTATAAAAAGGGCAATTGGGAGATCCCCTTATGAATTGGTATATGGAACCCAAGCAAGATTACCATTAGAAAATCTTATACCAATATACAAATTCATTCTCCAGGAAGACCTGAATATCCCTGAACCAATGGAGGAAAGGTTGGAACAATTGGCAGAGCTTGATGAAACAAGAAGAATGGCTCAGAAACAGAATATTAAATTACAATCACAGGTAAAATATCTCTTTGACAAAAAGGCCAAAGAAAGAAAGTTTGAAATTAATGATCTGGTACTAATGTGGAATGCAAGATGTCAAGACAAAGGAAAACATGGAAAATTTGAAGCCCTGTGGTTGGGTCCTTTTGTTATCACTGGCAAGGGAGGTGATGATTCTTACTATGTACAGAATATGTCAGGAGAGGAGCAGGAATTGCTAGTACATGGGCAATACTTGAAGCAGTTCTTTTCATAAACATGTACAAAGAGAATTGAGTGTTGCCAGTGCATGGACAACATTCAAATAATTCTCAAAAATATTTTATTCCATGCACAGTAGTCTAGGAATCATTCCCGCTCCCCATCATTTGCTCCTTTCCTTTTTCTAGTTCCATAAAAACTCACCCCAAAATAATAAAAGATGTGGTCTACTTCCCCAGGAGATTTGGATCCTTGTATACTCACAGGGAGTATTCATCCCAGACAGAGCCACTGTTAGCACAGTAAAATTTTCAAAATTTTACTATTCCCTTATTCCATCATATTTGAATAAACCCTAAAGGAATATCCCAAAAGGACCACAATATAAAATTTTTGTATCTCATAAAATGTCTAGGGATGAACAGTGTCAAAAATCATCAAAATCAATCCATCGGCATAAGGTCGTGTGGCTTACACCGATACACAAGGAATTGTTTGAAAACAACCATCGGCGTGAAAATAGAGATCAGAAGAAGAATCATGGAGCTCACCGATGGAGTAAGCAACACCGATGACTTTACATCGGCAAGAAAGGCAAGTGGTCATGCCGATCGGTATGACAAATATCTATCGGATGATCTTTTAGAAGTTGCCCCGACGGTATATATCATACCGATGAAGCACTTTCGGCAAGAGTTTCACCGAACAGCACGCGAGGGTAACAAAGCAATAGTCATCGGTGAGAAATGAACCATCGGAATAGAAAACAAGTAAGTCTCCGACGATCAAAAGTCCTGGCGATAAGAAAGTTATCGGCAAGACTCACAGCGATGCATCTTCATCGGGATAGCTTGACATATCGGAACAAAAGAAGCAAGTCTTGCCGATTCATAAGTCACGGCGATCAAAAGATATCGGTGACACTTTACTAAGCTTTGCCCGATGAAGGATGTGATAAAGGGCATCGGGGAAATGATTTCGATCGGGGTATCTTGAGAAAGCTATCCCGATAGAGAATGTCATTCCGATAAAGATAAAAGTTCATACATAAACAGACTATCGGTAAGACAATAAAGATCGGGGAGACATAATTTTAGTATCCCGATGGTCTCAATCTTCCCGATAAGCAAAGTATATCGGTGGGACTTGCCATATCGCGGAGAGATCTAAAACCCTTGGCGATGAAGGAAATCATGCCGATGGTCACACCCACTTGAAATATGATACTACATGGCATCGGGGATACAATTGAGGGGTCACGCCGATTGACCGTCCGCGCCATAAAAAAGGGTTGAGGTCGTCCAGACATTTCAAAAAGCACGCCGATAGGAAGAGTTATGGCGATGTGACACTTCACAGCGATGAACATTGAATTGATCAGATAATTAATACAAAACGGCTACAAAGTTCATACGATCATTATAATTGCAAAAAACCGTCCGAGAGCAGAATACAGAAGAATTCTCAGGGCAAAAGCAAAGGCTTCCAATTCCAGTCATCGAGCGACAGGTACACATACACAAACCACTATATTACCTGTATTTGAATTTCCTGCCAAATTTTTCAAAAAATGGAAACTTCGGGGAAAGGAAAAGGAAGAAAATCACAAGGGGAAACCAGTAAACCAAAGAAGCAAAAAACTGATCAAACCCCTGAAGAAAAAGTGAAAGACAGGAAACTAAATCAGGACTTGATTGATCAGTTGCCTGGGTCAGCTCCCAAGGCCAGGAGGTCTGCCCAACTCAGGGCAGAAGTAGAAAAATTGGAAGACAAACATAAGCGCCTGGGAGATATTTGGACCCCAATTAGGGGATATGAACTCTTCAGGTTTCACTACAACAGAAGATTTAGAAATGCCCCTGTGTCAAACCCATGGCACATGAATTTAGGCAAACTGGTTGTACCTAATGTATTCTTGAATGTAGAACTCCTGCAACTGTTAGCCAGGCATTACAATTCAGGCCTGAAAGCTATCTGCAACCCTCAGGGAGAACCAATTATACACCTATCAAAAAATGCTATTTGTGAGGTGTATGATTTGGATGATTTGTGCACTGTCCCTGTTGTTTATGAAGATTTGGATAAAGAATACTGGAGAATGGATACAACCTACAATGGATGGAGGTTACCCATTCATAGATCCAGGATTGAAGGAGAAGTGATACCCTTGACTGAGAATGATGGCCCTCCCTTTCATGTATCCATTTTTGAACCATACATTCAATATACTTACTATTCTGTAGGCCAAGTCCTTGGCTCAGAGGTCCCTGAGTTCATGGCTATTCCTCTAATGGTCATAACCTCTGATATTCAATGTCACAATGCCAGACAGTTTGATTATGCCTCCTATGTTGCTACTAGAATAGACTCTGGTCTATCTGCAATGAAAAACAATGCTCCAGCATGCTCTTTTGAGCATTACTCGATGCTCATGCATATGGTCTTATACTACGGCCAGGAAGTAGGATTGTGGCCAAATGAGCTTCAAGTTGTTGCTGCAGGTAAGAAAGGGGAGAAGATACCTGTACAAATGTGGACCAGAATCTGGGATCGCAGGTATGCTAACTCCAGCTATGCTCAATTTGAGGAGCATTGTGTTAAAGTGCTCTATAGGTATTTCAACCACCCCTGTGAATATTCAATTTCAGATGAAATAAAAAGATTCCTCAGGCCAAAAGATTTTGGTGGCCCCCCTGCTGTCACTCATAATTGGGGAGACTGGTATTGTTTTGAGGATGCTACTATGATCAGAGTGTATGGTTTTGAGGATGCTCCCTTTATATTGCCTAAAACTGTCCCTGACAGGATTGCATATCTGGAAATAATTAGGCAAATGCATTGTTCCAATGTCATGCATCTAAGTTCGCATGATAAACAATCATTCATGCCTAGTACTTTGTGTTTTGGAGATTTTACTGTGGTTTCAAAAGAAGGGTACAATCTCATTTTGGATAAACTAATGCATTATAACATGGTGACTGCTGAGGTGAGGAAAGGGTTTGACCCTGAGGGTTTCATTGACTATGCAAGAAGAAAACAAAATCTCAGTGGATACATGCACATACATTATCCACATGATGATGTCATTAGAAATTTGGAAGAGGCTGAAGTCGATTTGGTGGTGGAGAAATATAACAGAGATTTGAATGAAAAGAAAAAGCAGTTGGCAGAAGTTGAAGTGGTATCCTCTGAAGAGGAAGAATTGACTGAACAGCCACAAGATAAGACAACAGAAATGTCTAAAAGAAAAATGCAACAATATCAGCCTCCAGTTGTGATACATGATGAGGAGGGATCTGCTGATGAAGATCCACGCCAAAAGGCTTATGATTCTTTTGTGTCAGATGATACATTCATTCATTCAAAGGAATTTAAATCATTCCTGTATAAATACAAGGGAAAGGAAATTAGAGAGTCAGTAGATAATGTTTCTGCTGACAATGAAAAACAGTTATTAGAGATGTTAAAGGAGACAGTGGACAAGGAAATGCAGGACATGACACCAAGCAGAGGCAGACAGCTGCTTAAAGATGCGGGGGTTATGATTTTTCCTGGCTTGGATTTAAATTCTGCTCTGGTTTTTGATAGTTTTTTGAATAATGCTGATGATAAGTATAAGCTTACTCCAGAAGGAGTTAATGAAGTCTATATGGGAACGAGATACAATAATGATGAAAATTCTTTAATGATATGGGCATTGTATCCTCCCCATAAGAAGACGGCCATAATAGACACTGAGAAAACTTTTGGCCATGTTATGACTTTTAGAGCAGGTGAGACTGACCCCATAATTACTGCAGACATTGGTATCAATGTTGCAAAATTGAATAAAGCACAAGCTCAGATGTTAATCAAGGAAAGGGATGCCTATAAGCTGAATTGTGAAAGATTAACAAAGGAGAATGACTACTTGAAGGACGCTGTTAAGAGCACCTTTGGGCAATCTACGAAGAGAATAACTCAAGGTGAAAGCTCACAAAGTAGTCAAGAGATATCCCATGATCAAGCCAAACAAATTCAAATAGATGCATTTGTTACAATACTGCAGAGCAGGTATGCAAACATGGTACGGTGGTTAAACCAGTTTTGGGATAACTACTCGGAAAATCATAAAGCAGTCAAAGAACATGAGAGGCTTGATCAGAGGATACAAGAAAAGGTGATCGAGTTGCAAAACAGAGGTACCCCTGATAGCACAGATATCTCTGATGCAAGAGCATTGCTCAAAAGGCACCAGAATTATTATGATAAACTCAAAGCTGATGCTAAGGAAGGGACTGATGCATCAGACGCAGGGGTGCCCAGGATATTCAAAGATAATGGAGAGGTAAAGAGCAAAGAAGAGTGGACTGTTGATTGTCAAGTTATATTGCACAAAGCCACAGGAGCTCTAAAAGATAAAGCCTCTGTATCTACAGAAGTTTGCAAGCAACTGGAGGAAATGGTCACCCTCGATATAATCACCAGGAGTGCAGTCGAGCTTACTGATTCTCACCGTGCGCAGGAGTACTTGGATCATCTAACAAAAGTCTATTTATGGCTAAACAGAGCCTAATTAAGATTATGTAATTATTGTTTGTTAAAATCCCAAGAGACTTATTGAAGAGTTGTATCTCTTCATGAAGATATCTATATAAGTTCAAACAATCTATGCTGAAAAATCATCAGCAGTAGAAGATATTTAGATATACATATACATAATATTCCAGAATGATCATGTTGCATATTTTATTTTAAAGAAAAAATTTGAAGTTCTCTGATTCAGTATTTCCATTTGGGTATCAGTTATTTGTTGAAATTATTCAATTGTGTGGCTGTCTCCATTTCTGCATTTCCCTGTTATTCAGATTAAACTATCAAGTATATATTTAATCTGTCAATACACATTCGCTGTATCTGTGTGATCAATTCGGTTGGTATCCATCCTAAGGAATTAAACCCTTCTGATTTATTCACAGTAACCTGGAAGTAGTAAGTTGGGATTACTAAGTAGAGCCATATAATTAGGATTGACACACTGTCTCCAGTAAAATATTATCTGTAATCTTGTCTTTTCATTTCATTTGGCTCCTTCAAGTAAGGATTAAAGTACCTTCTGGTGAATTATAAGATCTCTGATTTTATTTGGTTGGATTATCAAGAAGAGTCTGTCAGTCATTTATTTGCACGTTTATACAAGCTATAAACCAGAACTGTGCCAAATATCTAGAATTATTACCATTTAGAAACTACTGTTCTCAGTCCTTCAAATTGACTCTGTTACCCAACAAGGCACTGGTCTCACTCAACTCATTAATTAAAACCTTTTGATATTGCTTATACAATTTCTGCCAATCACTTATTAAACATTACACATAGAATTAATTAGTCAGCTTTGTCATCTATCCTACATCCTATGCCATTGTAGATAGACCTAGTTAGTCCATTCATCCACACTCAGACTGCTTTAATATTTCAAGGTTCACCCACCTAGGTGTAGCAGGACCTAAAGTGTAGGAAATCATCAAACCCTGAAGTTTGATTTCGTCAAGTTAGTTCAAAAACGTTACAAATCCAAATATAGAGCCTGGCATCCTCTTAGGATTAGTAACTTGCATTTTTGAGACCTAACACTACCAGCCATTGTTCCAACAACGAAAACTCTCCTTGGTAGCATTCTTGCTAGGATCAAGCACAAACTGCCTCAAGTTCGGCAATCAGGCTACAAGGTGACAACTATCTCACAATTGGCAATCGGTTGCAACACAAGTAACCTGCCTCAATTCATCGATCTGTCCACAGCAAGATCTTATGGAATTCCATTGCCAACTTCACTCAATTCGCTCCCAAAACTTTGAACTTTCGCTCTGATACTACTTTGTGCAGTCACAATAGGAGGGTTCATAGAATGAACTGTCCAGACCATGCAGCAAGAGTAAACATAATAGAAACATCTCCAAGATATGAAACAAATACAGATTCAGTCATGTAGTATATCATAGAATTCAAATACAGATCTGTCGGCAACATTCAGGCTTACAATTAGGGCTTACAGGCCTGATTACAGAATATCAAAATATATACAAGATATAGCTTTGGAGTCCCTTCGCGCAAAATCCAAACTATGAACTTATGAATCAAATTTCTAACTAACTTTCCTAGGGATCTATTACATCCTTATATATCATCTCTAGTACAAAGGATTCCTCTGCATCAGCCAAGGAAGATCACAAACTCCAATGAAGAGGTGTAACATGTGTACACGGATAGGTCAGACCTAATCATGAAGAATTCCTCTACAAATGAATGGAATGTTGTGCGGATCTCAAGGAAGATTGGCCATGAACCAAAGGACATTGAATGATGTGTCATTAAGCTCCACAAGTCAAGAAATGCTCTGCAAGTTTTCTTTTTTAGCTAATTATCAAAGATTGTCAGGATGCTCTGTTATGAGAAAACAGTCGATCTTTTGATAGCGATAACTTTCTGGTACTAAATCCAAATACTCTAAATTCTAGATATGATGTATATGAACATGTCTAGATGCTAAGTCTAGCTCTATAAGGTCTAAAATACAACTGTGGTAGAATGCAGACCAAAGTACAGAAATTGCTACTAACTGAATTGGAAAATGAAAAGAAATGAACTAAACTGCAAACAAACTAAAATGTAAATGTTTTTGGTTGATGCAAGATTGCTCTTGAACCAGGGATGCTCCTGCATCATAAAAACTAATCAAACAATGCAAAATCCAAAAATTCTTCTAAAACTAACAAAAATTGATCAAACCCTACCTTATTCAATTGCTAGATCCTCCAAATTTGCTGCATGACATCTTTGTCAGTAAGGTGGCATCGTGAAAATGACGTTTTCTCTCTTGCATGTGCTTGGAGAGGCTTTACTTGGACGTGCTCGTGCTTTCTTCTCAGGTTTTTGGGACACAAACTTGTTTTCTCATGGTGAACGGCAGAAATGACTTTGTTTTGCACTTTTTATGTTAGGAAAAATGCAAGCGTGTTATAACGTGCTCACTTTTTTTCTTGTTTTGGACCAAAAAGTCCCATGATGGTGACTTTTTGGTCCCCCATCTTTGTGCATACACCCATAACCTAGATGTCTTTGCAAATTGAGATTGAATGATGGGTGAGCTTGTGACATCCATTCCGAGTTAGGGGTGATGAAACTTTGGCCAAAGTAATATAAACAACCAACGTTTGCATTGTCAGTTCACTATGATCCAGGTTTACATACTAGGAAGGGCAATCATGCTTGGGTTTGTAGCCATAATGTACGACAGTACTAGATATGTAGGACACAACATCTTGCTCAATTTAGGCTAATCTTTGAGGTTACCATACCAATCCCTTCGTCGAAGGGTATGGCCGTATACCAATTTGGTAAATGTGCGGGGGACCGCAGTTAGTTCATGGTTGGAGGTAAAGTGCTTGAGTGATGCTTCCCCTCATGAAGTTGGCGGCTGGGATTTGAAGACAAACATTAGTATCATTTTGTAACTCTATTTTCAGCTGGCTCTTGAAGCTTGTATGTAACTTTCTATGGAAAATTTGTAATGAGAAATGTTTAATTCTCTAAATGATGAAAAGCAATTTGATTATGCAATTGGAGTTTGAAATATGTTTCAAATGTACACCTTATTGAATGAATTTTAAGGAAAAATTTTATTGCTATCACTTTCAGTTTCTAGATCTTTTACTCTTTAGTTAAAACTTAGTAAATCTTAGTTGGTAGAACAAGTGACATGTTACAACATCTAGGCTCTTGGATGGTTTGATCTTATGATGCAGGACTTTTGGTTGTCACGTGGAATGTTGATTTTGGATTCCTCAAGATTATTGATTTCTCAAACTTTGGCTTTTTGAGGATTTTTTAACTTTTTGACTTTTTGATTTTGTTTGGATTTTTAGAATGTTTTGACGGGTCTCACACAAGGTGCAAATAATGAAAGCACAAGAATGACCTAATTATTCAAGTTGGAGTATTTAGCTTATGAACTCATAAATATACCTAAACTTGGTCATGAATAGTATTGTCCCCTAATCTCAGAGCACTAAACACAAATTCATTTTTATTTGTTTGTGGCCTACTATTTTAGTTCTAAAGGTATGTTATGAGTAGCTTCCCTAGGCTAACCACTTATTGGTGCATCATAAGTTATGAACGACCAAAGGATTTTCTATCTAGGTTAAACACATGGCTTTCTAAGGGATGTCCTTGTTATACCCAAAAGTACACACCCAAATCTATGGAATCAAGGTGTATGTCTAAAGGCTTGTCTTGAGAGGGTAACCAATTCTCATCCATCACTTTGCAAGCTATAAAATTTCTTGCAAGCTTAGCTAAACGACAAATGTACCTTGAAGGGAGATCCTTTGATTCTCTCTCTAATTTGTATACCTCATTGGAACACATGGATTTGGGTCACCACTTGGTGATGAAATCTAAGCTAGGCCCACAAAAAATAAAGAAAGAACTAGCTATTTTTATTTCCAAGATCAGCTTGTGGCGTGAGGAAAAATTATATGTGAAAACTAGCCTTTTTGGGAGACAAAAGTGCAAAAAGGGATGCTTTTGACTCTCAAGATCACCTTGTAGTGCAAGAGAAAAGCATACACATCCTTTATACTACAAACATGATAGGAAATTTCATTCATCTTAGACAATGATAATGTGAGATGTGCAGACAAATGCAAAAAATGGATGACTTTGATTTCCAAGGTCACCTTGTGGTGCAGGGAAAGAGTATACACACCTTTGAGTGCACAAGTCAAGAAAAGAAGTTAATTCACCCTTAAATGAAATGATGAAAACATAGAAAAGGGGTTGAAAATTATTTCTTCGTCAAATGGACCTACAACCCACATATTAGTAGTTTCACGCCATTTTTTTGATCTTTGAACAAATGAATTTATAGAAAAGGGTTAAAAATAATGCAACAACCAAGGCAAAAACCTACAATAATTAGGGTTAGCAAAAAACCTAACATAAGAAAATGTCAAATTAGAAGCACATATGTTGTTACACAGAGTGCATACACTACACAAAGTCCATATACACTGTTCCACAGGGCAAATGCACTAACAAACAATCAAATTGGCAACCTAAGAGTGGATGCACTAAAGAATAGAGTGCATATGCTATGAGAAGAGCATATACATTGTTCCATAGTCCACATATGCCAAATAATTAAAAATAAAACCTAGAGAGTAGTAGATATGCTAATAATTAATTTGAATATGCTATGAGAAATATAAATATGCTAATGCACATATCACATATGCTACAATAATTCTAGAAGAAACCTAAGAGCATATATGCTATGAGGTAGAACACATTGTTAGATTCAGGACAGACAACTGAGAGGGGGGGTGAATCAGTTGTCCAAAACTTTCTTGCAATTTACACACTTAAATCCACCTTGTAATTCAACAACATAATGATAATTCAATCATGGAAACACAATGCAATAAACCAAGAGCAGAAACACATTAACACATAAGACACCAAGATTTTGACGTGGAAAACCCAGTTAAGGGAAAAACCACGAGGTGATTAACCCAATATTGTATTCTCTGTTAGAAGAATAGAAAGAACCAAATGACACATGCCAATTAGGACTCACTACCCGAGCACACTGCTCACAAGAGGTTCACTGCCTACAAGAGACACACTGTCTACAAAGAAATAAGTATCACATACATGAGCTGGAGAGTAGCATCTTCACCATGCTTGAATTAGTTCCATTTAAGGCCAATACTTCTGCTCTGCCTTTTGCTCTCCTCCTCGCTACCACACACTCATCTCCACAAGACACACTTTGAAATGACTTCACAATTCCTTATTTATACAAGACATCAACTTAGGAATAATCATCTAAGTCGACAAACAACTATAAGATCATCCGCAAGATATGTAACTCATCTGGTCAGCTAGTCTAAGGAAGAACACCTTCATCCAGAAGTAATTCTTCAAATGCAAGCTTAAACTTCAATGAAAACCACCAACACGAACTAGACATGATCCAAAGATCTCCACAAGCTTGCCTGAATCACCAAGAACATCCACACTTCATCTGCTTACTGAAATCCTTCTCTCCTTCATCCAGAACCTCAAGAACACAGTCTGTCATCACTGTCACAAAGGAATAGATGCTTGCGGACCTTCAAACCATGAACCAATCAAGTTGATACTTCACAAAGACTTCCTGAACACTCCACCAAATCCGTAGAATGGGATAATGCATTTCCGGATCTCACTGGACCTATCTGTATCACTCTATCACCATTAAACACCTGCCGGAACTAATTTTACTTAAGCAGACATAACTTCTTCAGATCTTCATGCGGACCTCTGAAATCTCTACTAGATCACCTTACAACACATATCTACAAACCCTTTAAACTGCATTCTCTGATCCTCATCTTATCTTAGACTTTTACCTTACTGTCTTCACTGTTCTTCACTATTCCTGATATGACCAATTTTCTCAATATCCTTAGCAAACAGTTCATCCAATCCTTATCATTAATACAACAGGAGTATGTTGACATCAATGACAACACCGGTTAGGCCCATACTTGGAACAATCTCCCCCTTTGTCATTGATGGCAACATATGATGTGAAAAACTGTTTTGACCATCAAGACAAGAACTTCTCCTTACTATCATAAGTCCCCCTATTAGCAACAACCATTCACATGTCTTCTCTTTCTTTCCTACTCCCCCTTTGATTAGCAACCACTTGTTTTTCACATGTCTTCTCTCCCCCTTTGACATCAATGGCAAAGGGCACATACTTGCAATTTCACCACTTCAGAATCATACCAGTTGCGCCCCCTGAGTGGCAGCTCCCCATCATCAATTTGGACCATAAGATATGACTGTGAAATCCACCAGACTGATGCACATTAGTGCACCTTAGTTCATCACTGGAGGGGCAATAACCGCTAACTTCTCCCTGAGATACTCCAAAGAGTCCTTAGGTAGAGGTTTAGTAAAGATGTCTACAATCTGATTCTTGGAAGGCACAAACTCCAATCTGACTTCATTGTTGTTTACTTGCTCTCTCAAAAAGTGAAACTTGATGGATATATGTTTAGTTTTTGAATGCAACACTGGATTCTTAGATATATTTATTACACTTGAATTATCACAAAAGATTGTGATAGGCTCCTCATACTCCACTCTTATGTCTCTTAGCATTTGTTTCATCCATAAGACTTGAGTGCAACTACCTGCTGCTGCAATATATTCTGCTTCTGTAGTGGACAGAGATATTGCCTCTTGTTTCTTGCTTATCCAAGAAACCAATCTTTTCCCCAAAAAGAATGCTCCACCACTGGTACTCTTCCGGTCATCCACATCTCTTGGCTAATCAGCATCTGTATAGGCATGAAGAGAGAAATCATGATCTCTAGGGTACCATAGACCATACTCAACTGTCCCTTTTAGATATCTAAAAATCCTCTTGACTGCCATGACATGACATTCTCTGGGATCAGCTTGGAATCTAGCAACAAGACCAACAACATTCATAATGTCAGGTCTAGTTTGAGTGAGATACAACAGTCCTCCAATCATTGACCTATACTTTTTCTGATCAACCTTGGGAGAGTCATCATCTTTGCTCAACTTACATCTGGTTGCCATAGGAGTATTCATTGGCTTTGAGTCTTCCACCCCAAATTTCTTCAACAATTCTTTCACATATTTGGTTTGAGACATGAAGATTCCTTTCTTTGTTTGAGTGATTTGTAGACCCAAGAAGAAATTTATTTCCCCAAGCATGGACATCTCAAATTCACTTTTCATTTGATTTGCAAAGGTTGTACACATACCATCTCTTCCTCCAAAAATGATATCATCAACAAACACTTCAAGAATCAAGATATTTTCATGATCAATTTTGAAATACAAATTACTATTAGCAGTACCTTTATTGAAACCAATCTTTAAGAGATGTTTATCTAATCTTTCATATCAGGCTCTTGGGGCTTGCTTCAGTCCAGACAGTGCTTTCTTCAACTTGTAGACCATATCACCATGATCAGACAATTGAAATCCATCTGGTTGTTTAATGTACACTTCTTCCAAGTCACCATTCAGGAAGGCAGACTTGACATCCATCTGATACACTTTGAAATCTTTGAAGGTAGCAAATGTAAGAAATAATCTGACTGCTTCAATTCTTGCCACCGGAGCAAAAGTTTCTTCAAAATCAACTCCTTCTATTTGAGAATAGGCCTTGTAGACCAATTTGGCTTTATTTTTGATTACTTCACCAACTTCATTCAGTTTGTTCCGGAAGACCCATTTGGTTCCAATCACATTCTTATTTCTAGGTCTAGGAACAAGATCCCAAGTGTGATTTTTCTTAATTTGCATCAACTCTTCCTCCATTGCTTTAGTCCAGTTTTCATCATTGCAGGCTTCATCTACTGTCTTAGGTTCAATCTTTGAAATCAAACAATACTCATCTGAATTTTGAGCAATTCTCCTTCTATTTTGTACACCTTTGTTTTTTTCACCTATGATCTGATCTTCAGAGTGGTTCAATCTTACATACCTTGGAACTTTGGGAGTTTCTTGCACTTATAATTCTTGATCAGGCTCATTAAAACTCATCTCTACTTCTTGATTTACCGGATCAGTTTAAATCTAAATTTCAGAAGGGGCTTGGGCTCCTTGAATCATAACACCATTCTGATCATCTTCATCATATTCATAAAACCTTGAGGGTTTTTCAATTCCTTCATCAACCTTCACATTTGCACTTTCTATAATCTTTCTCAGTCTCTTGTTATAACACCGGTATGCTTTGCTTTGGTAGAGTAACCCAAGAATATTCTTTCATCACTTCTAGCATCAAACTTGCCTAGATTTCATCTCTTTTAATGTAACACTTGCTACCAAAGACTCTGAAATATCTTACAGTAGGAGTGATACCAAACCAAAGTTCATAAGGCGTCTTACTAGTATTGCTTCTAATTTGTACTTAATTGAGAGTATAGATTGCAGTACTGACAACTTCTCTCCAATAGATCTAAAGAACATTTGCTTCCATCATCATGGTCCTAGATGCTTCTTGGATGCTCCAGATCTTTCTCTCAACTACTCCATTCTGCTGTGGAGTCCTAGGAGCAGACAACTGTCTCTTTATTCCATGTTTCTCATAGAAATCTATGAACTCACCGGATGTGAATTCTCCACCTTTATCAGACCTCAGACATTTCAATTTTAATCTGGTTTCATTTTCTACCATAGCCTTGAATATTTTGAATTTCTCAAGAGCTTCTGATTTCTCTTTTAGAAAAGTTAGCCACATCATCTGGGAATAGTCATCAATTAGTAACATGAAGTATCTATCACCTTGCACACTCTTGATTCTTGCCAGACCACATAAATAAGTATGAACTAAGTCTAATAATCCAGTAGAAGATTGTTCTTTACTTTTAAATGAGATTCTACTTTGTTTTCCCAACTGACATTCTTTGCACAAACTATTGGTAGGTTTCACCAGTTTTGGAAGATATCTTATAGCCTGAGTATTGCTTATCTTGATGATATTATCAAAATTCACATGACATTCTCCTATGCCATAACCAACTTTGATCAACTTGCACAAATAGACAACTTTTACCAATACCAGCTAAATGGAAGATGTTACCTTTTGTTTGGGTACCAGATGCAATCTCTATTCTGAAATTCTCAAAGATCTTGCATTTTCCATTCTTGAATCTGAGATCATAGCCTTTGTCCACCAACTGTCCAACATTGAGAAAATTGTGCTTCAATCCTTCAACATATAGTACATTACCGGTTTTGTTCCTTCCATCAAAAGAAATAGTTCCTCTACCTCTGATTCTACTAGTAGAATTATCACCAAAATTTACCACTCCTTCATACCTTTCCAAATCAATGAACTTGTTTTTGTCACCTGTCATATGGTGAGAGCATCCACTGTCAATGACCCAATCATCCTTTTCTTCAACTTGAGCAGCCGGAGCTCTTTCTATAACTTTATGATTGACAGATTCAGAGGGCACTGGATCTTCTTCCTTGATGGCAATGAACACCCAGTCACTTCCGGATTTGTCTCATGTCTTTGATTCATCATTTGTTACTCCTTCATCATCTCCTTCATGAACATAGTAACAATTCTTTTGGAACCTTGATCTGTTAGGATTTGGCCTTGAAAATCTTTCTGGACATCTTGAGGCAAAATGACCAATCTTATTGCAGTTAAAACACTTAAAAGGCAATTTTCCTTCATACTTACTGGATCCTCTTAGTAGTCTTTTTGCAATAAGGGCTTCAAGTTGAGCAGTTTCTGCTTCTTTTTCTTCTAGATCTTTTCTTGCTTTTTCATACTAAGATAGTTTCCTTGAAGAGTTCTCTCCCAGATCAAACCTTTGTTTACCTTTTACAGAGGCACTGGCTTTGAATGTTGATTCAGTCTTTGGGGGGGAATCTCTAAACTCGGTCATTTCAAATGCAACTAGTTTACCAACCAATTGATCTCTTGTGATAGTTGTATGAGCTTTGAATTCTTCAATGGCAACAGCTTTGATTTTATAAGAAGTAGGAAGGGATCTGAGAACTTTGCCAACAATCTCATCTTCATCCAAGACTCCACCAACACTTCTAATGCCACAGACAATCTCATTTACTCTTGGCATAAAAGTAGTGATATTTTCATCATCTCTCATCTTCAGATTTTCAAATTTCCCTTTTAGACTCTGTAATCTTGCACATTTAACATACTTGTCTCCTTCATGCAAAAGTTCCAGTTTTTGCCAAATCTTAAAAGCAGTTGGTAGATCAACAACATTTGAAATCTTTAAATCGGATAATGCACTTAGAAGAGCCTCTATAGTCCGTAGATTATTTTTAGCATCTGTGATTTCATTTTGGGTTTTCGGGCCACCTTGAGGAGGAGTATACTTTGTTGAAGCCATGTTCCAGTACTGCATTCCCATACATTGCAAATGACATTTCATGTGACTTTTCCAAAGATTGAAATTGGTTCCATCAAACTTCAGACTATCTTTCTTGTAGGATGACATCCTGGATCTCCTCAAGCAGTTAAGCTCTTTTTAGAGGAACTTGGCTCTGATACCAATTGTTAGATTTAGGACAGACAACTGAGAGGGGGGGTGAATTAGTTGTCCAAAACTTTCTTGCAATTTACACACTTAAATCCACTTTGTAATTCAGCAGCATAATGATAATTCAATCATGGAAACACAATGCATTAAACCAAGAGCAAAAACACATTAACACCTAAGACACCAAGATTTTAATGTGAAAAATCTGGTTAAGGGAAAAACCACGAGGTGATTAACCCAATATTGTATTCTCTGTTAGAAGAATAGAAAGAACAAAATGGCACATGCCAATTAGGGCTCACTGCTCGAGCACACTGCTCACAAGAGGCGCACTGCCTACAAGAGACACATTGTCTACAAAGAAATAAGTATCACATACATTAACTAGAGAATAGCATCTTCACCATGCTTGAATCAGTTTCATTTAAGCCCAATACTTCTGCTTTGCCTTTCGCTCTCCTCCTCGCTACCACACACTCATCTCCACAAGACACACTTTGAAATGACTTCACAATTCCTTATTTATACAAGACATCGACTTAGAATAATCATCTAAGTCGGCAAACAACTATAAGATCATCTGCAGGATATGTAACTCATTCGGTCGACCAGTCTAAGGAAGAACACCTTCATTCGGAAGTAATTCTTCAAATGCGAGTTTAAACTTCAATGTAGACCACCGACATGAACTAGACACGATCCAAAGATCTCCACAAGCTTGCCTGAATCACCAAGAACATCCACACTTCATCTGCTTACTGAAATCCTTCTCTCCTTCATCCGGAACCTCAAGAACATAGTCTGTCATCACTATCACAAAGGAATAGATGCTTGCGGACCTTCAAACCACAAACCAATCGAGTTGATACTTCACAAAGAATTCCTGAACACTCCACCAAATCCACAGAACAGGATAATGCATTTTCGGATCTCACTGGACCTATCTGTATCACTCTGTCACCACTGAACACCTACCGGAACCAATTTTACTTGAGTGGCCATAACTTCTTCAGATCTTCATGCGGACCTCTGAAATCTCTACTGGATCACCTTATGACACATATCTACAAACCCTTTAAACCGCATCCTTTGATCCTCATCTTATCTTGGACTTTTACCTTATTGTCTTCATTGTTACGGATATGACCAATTTTCTCAATATCCTCAGCAAACAGTTCATCCAATCCTTATCATTAATGCAATAGGAGTATGTTGACATCAATGACAACACCGGTTAGGCCCATACTTGCAACACACATATGCTATGAGAAACCTAGATACACCATTACATAGACCTAGTGTACTAAAACAATTTAGAAAAACCCTAAAAGGCGTATACACTAAAACATAGGGCGTATATGCTACGAGGTGCACAAATATGCCATTGAATATAGCACATGTGCCACTAGGGTTTAGGTTTTAAGTTTGGGGACAAAGAGCAAACACACCATGACTAAGTCCAAATACACCAAACCTGAGAGTGCATATGCCATTTAACAGAATGAGTATGCTAAATTGTGAGAAACTTACAAAAATCACTCAAAACGATCTTGCAAACATGAAAATTAGATAGGGATGTGGTCCCAACAAGTGTGCCAAAATTTATATGCTAAGATTTGAAACAAAAAGGAACTAAAACAATGCAAACAAAAGAGACTAATTTCAAGCCTAGAACACCTTTGATTGAGCTAAGGAATGCAAAGAAATGATGAAAACAAGACAATATTCTCACCAAAATAAACCTTGATGCCTATGGGATATGCTCAAGATGTGTTTTTGTTGAGAGTTAATGTAGTTGCTAAAAAATTATTGCACCATGACCTTACTATGCATCCAATTCCAACTCTTGAGAATGACTTGGGAGATGGGAGATTTATAGATTTTGAGATGAGGATGATGGATGGCGAGGATTTGATGTTGTGCAATGGAGGGAGGGGGTTAATCCATTTGCAAGAGAAAATGAGAAGCTTACAAGTGTAAGCTTAGGATTGGAGCTCACAATTAACACACATATTGAAAGAGATGGAGGGTGAAATTTTTCTTATTTGAAGTGGAAGGTGGAGATTGAAAAGGTATCTTTTGGAGCCTTGTGCAAGATTGACTTGTTTATTTTAAACAAAGTGGTGGAGAAATGTGCAAATGATTAATTAGTTGATTGGTCTGTTTATTCAATTAATGATGAGAGGGGATTTTGAATGAATTGAATAAATATTATGGGAGAACGTTGGGAGAATGCTTGGTTCAATTAAATAAATGTGCTTTATTTGATTAAAGTTGGGACTTTAAAAGAAAAGTTAAGTTAGTTAATTAATTAATTAAAAAAAATTTATTAGAATAGTTAGATTTATTAATTAAATAAATGTGATTTATTTATATTGTAAGGATGATTGAATTGATTAATTAAAAAAATATTAACATTAAAAGGAGAAATACAAGATGAATTTGGTGTGATGATAATGGAAATGCAAGAATGCATTTTAGTTGTCTACATCGCAGTTTTAATATTTTAACATGACTAAATTTATTTTAATATTTTGACATGACTAAATTTATGACATGCTTGTGTTAAACCCAAGCACTACCGGTTCAAGCTTAAAGAGTCCTTGGCCAAATCAAGAGTTTCCAATACATATCCAACAACTGAGCTACAATGTCCCAAGGCTCTCTTAGAGACTTCAATATTCAATAAACAATATTACTCTACACAATTTATAAGCTTGAACACCTCGACAACGATATGACACTTATCAAATGAGCAGACTAGGTATATAAGGGTAAGACAATGAGAAGAGGTTTTCACCTGTATGCCAGCAAGTTCAAGTTTCAAAGTAGATACTATAACATGGAGGCCCCCATCTCATAACAATTAGAAGTCTTATTATCTAGACAAAAACACACAAACTCGTGGATACAAACCTACCCAACTTGGCATAGATAGGAAGAGTGTATTGTAAGAAACCCTATCAAGATTATGCCACCGTATTTGATTTCATCGAACACAAGTAGAGCTTGCTAAAAATTGAACTCGCCCTTCCCACAAGCATCGATAACAGCATTGTAGATGACGAGATTGGGGTTGCACCCGCAACACTTCATGAGGCTTTAACACAAATGGCCTCGGTGCAAAGGTTGCTATTTGCTATAGCCGTAAGCGTTGATGAGCACGGAGAAGGTGTAGAAAGTGGTGCTATAGCCCTCTGGTTGCACTATCATCTATTTCAATGGTCAAATAGTTAATAATAATTTTGAAAATCTCATTTACAACAAAAAGTGGTTAGCCATCATGTTGATCATGGTGCCCGTCAACTTCATGTGCCCATTTTCTCCTCATCTCAATCCCAATCAAACTAGTGTCTTCTCCCAAGTCCATATTGTCAACCAAGATCAATAAATAAATTCCACCAAACTTCTATCATGTAATCTTTAATATTTTTGGTGGCCCATACCTTCCCTTTTCATCAAAAAATTATTTTATTTTATTTTATTTATTATATTATTCATATCATTGGGATGTGGTACCATTATAGAACCTGAAGAAAATGTATTTCTCACTGAGAATTATGAAAGGGAGGTTCAAGAATGTCATTTTGTATAGTTTTTTTTAATAAATTGACAATCAATACTCTTTTGTGCCTTGTGCATGCTTTTATATTTTGCATTCATGTCTACTAGGACAATGCTAACTACCACATATGACGAAATTCCCCTATCCTTTATGCTTTGATGGATGTCCATACCCTACCTACAACAAAGATGTGACAACCCATCCATTGATTTGGTTCATATCCATGGGTGTGAACTTGACCCAGGTTATTTTCATAGTCATGGATTTAAACCTTGAAATTGAAAATTCAAATTCAAGTTAAATCTTGTTGACTTCTTCTTACTAGTTGTTGTGAGCCAACCTAACACATGTTTTTGCTGACTAGTGTGTTATGTTGTTGCATTTAAAGACAAACTCATTCATTTGGAGATGATCTAGGAGCTATCAAAGTAATTCTATTGTTATCAAAAAAATTGTTGTAGAGCATTTATGAAAGCATCAGATCATTACATTAGCATACATCATCCTAGGTCCATTATGCTATTCGTTGTCCTCAACCTTTGCTCCAAAGTTGTTGAGTCGGTCCAACTAAAAGATTTGACTAAGGAGAATACAACTCTCACAATTTAACAAATTCCCCAAAGGTGTTTATACACATTACCAATCCTTGCTCAAATTCAAACATCATAAGATTGAAGGGAGTAGATTTCAAATAGATGAATTTAACTAGTTCATTTTGCAAGTACAAGTTTATCTCCACGCTCCAAATCAATTATGCAGTCATGAATTGAAACCAAGGAAAAACACAATTAGTTTGTAGATTCTAAAACACTTGTTGAATCATATCCTAAAATTCCAATTGTGTAGTGAATTGATTCTTTACATCTTCAACATCATTTTTCTTTCTCTCGAATCTTACTAAATATTAAATTTAAATTCACTAATTTAATATTTATTATTTTCAATCCTAACTCAAATCTTAAGATCAATTATTAAAAAAACACTTTAATTACAATTAATTTGTAATTGTCTTACAACATAATTTTGTTTTAAAAGTATAATTGATGTAATAAAAGTTCTTACAAGAAACATTTTGTTTCAGTGTAAGATAATAACCTAAACATTTTCATTGTAGAATTATAAATAACCTGAAAATTTTATTGCATTTAGCAGATAGCTCTTATATTATAAAATAAAAATATATAAAAAGTCAATTTTTAACTAATCATACAATTTTGAGATATTCCCTACCCACATTAGCATGGCAGATAAAAGGAGATCTCATGCACTTAAATCATTCTCTCTTAAACACTACGATTTCCTGGCTGAGGAATTTGAACAGTTGATTTCCTCATAAATATAAATGTAAACAAACAAACGAAACCGAAAAAATCCAAACAGAAATAAATCATTTTGCCTGGCTAAGTTTAACCTCAATCAAGATGTGGAGAGAGTCAATGTAAGCCAGTGGAAAAGAACTTTCAAATCCAGCTAATCATTGCCAAGTCTATATTTTAACATAGTTTTGTGATAGCTTTAACTGAAAATGAACAATAGCAAAAGTATTGACCCAAAAATGAAGGTTTCCAGCAATGCATGAAGTGTTTTAGTTAATTATAACAAAAACAGTTGTATAACAATTACCAACAAACAATGCTCCAAATCCATGTGTGCCCCACTATTTTTTTCACTATATATACATTGAAAACATGATGAATTTTGTAAGCCTGGAAACCATGGGGAAGCCACTAATGATCTTGTTTGCACTTGCTACTGTGGCTTTCTCGCTGGCAGAAGCCTCTAGTAAAACAAAGGCAAGTATTTGAACTGGGATTTTAAATGGTGTTGTTGAAGCTGTGCCATGTATTTGATTGAACATTTGTTTTTTAAGATTTACAGCTGAAAGATATATGAGTTTTATGGTCTGGGTATTTCTTTAGTTTATTGAAAATGGTCATTTGTGCTATAAAATTACATGAAATGCATCACTATCTGGAAAAAAGAAAAAGAAAAAACTGGATGGAAAGGCATTACTCCCAGAGTATCACATTTGTGCTAGTTTTTGTGCTTAATTACTTTTTATTGATCTAGGTGTTTTTAATTTTCTTAAATTTATTTTTTAATTTTCTTAAATTTATTTTTTAATTGTGGACCTATCAATTGTCTTTCTGCATTAACATTCTTATTGTATGAACTTGGCTGGAAAGGAGATTTCTACTGATATTGAACGTCTGAGCGGCATTTGAAGGGGAGAATGTTAGAAACTTAGAACAGAGTACAAATTTCATTTGTCTTTTTCTTTTCATAACTACCAATTCCTCTGCAGGGCTAATATTATTTGTTGCAGCAATTTCAAAATAATGTTGTACTTAATTTAACCTATGAAGGATATGTATGATATAGATTCTATGCAATTTTTCTATTGTGTTGATAATACTGATTTTATGAACTTGGGAGGGCGAGAAGGACTTGATATATGTGTAATGGTTAATGTTGAATCATTGTAGTTCATTTGGATTGGTTATAAAGTTATAAACAAGGATGGCAGAATTTTGGTGACCATGAGAATTTTGATTTGGTTGGTGGCAGTCTTATGTGGTTTACATGGGAGCGCAGCATAACGGAAGATTGAGGGCTGATCTGGCTGCAAATTCTCATTATGAACTCCTGTCATCTGTTTTGGGAAGGTAATAGATAAAAACTTCGGTTTAAGATGTTTAATAGGTCACTATTAATCAGATGCAATTTATATAAAATTAAATAAATTTCTGGACCCTTTGTTTTACAAAAGCTCATTAGACTCTAAATGGGTTAAGGGAAATATGTGAATCTCTGATATTATTCAGGCTGTTTGATTTGATATTAGAGCAAATTGTTCATGCTCTTAGATAGGTAGGTAGGGAGGGAAGGACAGTGCGGTATGGAGAGAAGTGTTCAATTAGAGCACAATGTAAGCCAGTATTTGAGTCTCATATTTTTTTAATTTTTTTTTTCATCCAATACTAATAGTTTATTTTTCACAATCATTTACATAAGATGATTATATTGTATTATATAAATCTCAAAATTTATTTAAAAGTTTATTTTAAATTATATTATATAAATCTCAAAATTTATGTTTTTTTTAAAATTATGGGTAAATATTTTTTATTGGAGTTATGAATTGGAATACAAAGACTAAGAAGGGAACATCAGAGAAATTCAAACAACAATGAGGAACAACATGAAACACTCAAAAAAAAGCTAAAAACAACAACAACAAACCAACAAGAAACAATCAACAGCTCCCAAAAAGGGGAAAGATACATCCTATCTATAGCCTCAAGGAGGCTTAAAGCTGAAGCACTTTGGAGAGATTCTTTCCATCCTAGCTAGGCTCCCAACAATAGGAGCTGGCAAAACCTCAAAAGAAGCCTTAGAAAGATTAATATGGCTCACATCCTTCATCAAGAGTCCTTTATCCCTTGTTTGAAGCTCCTCACATCTATCCTTGACGGCAGGAGTATCATCTCTACCATCTAACTCAGAGAGTTGCTCACCAAAGTCATCCATCTCAACACCAATATCCAGAAGATGCATGACCTCACACTAAGGGTGAACAAGCACCATGTGATCTTTCCCATTTTTTTGGGATTGTCTACTGACCAAGCAACTTGTGGAGGAGTGTCCAGCCATATGGCAATTTTGGCACATTATTGTGGAGCCCTCAAGAACAATATGTTGCACCCAAACATCCAATTTAGAAAACAAGGTAATAGAAAAGGGAAGCACCTTACCCATGTCCATAAAGACATGGAATCTAGCAAACAACAACCATTTCCTAGAAATAGTAACTTGATCAAAGGCAACAAGTTGACTCATCGAAAAAGCAATACTTTTCAGGACCTCCTCCTCCTAATATTCCAAAGGCAAGCTCAGAAGTTTCACCTAAATGGAAACTTTGTCCATACACTCCTTGTCAGGATCAAAGCCTAAAGTCCACTTCTTAACGAAAAGCCTAGACTTGCCCATAAACCATAGGCCATCCAGTAAAGTTCAGACACAATCTTCATGGGGCAAGGAGGAGATCAAAAATCATGGTCGTGATCTCAAAATGACCACAATGGTTCCATTTTCTTTTGGCCCAATTCTGGAAAGCATCAATATTTAGCCTCGTCCCCAAAAACCTCCCTATGAGAGAGTTCTTAAGCAACAAGATAGCTCTATCGACAATGAAGTCAGAAATCCGAAGAGAAAGCCTCTGACTCTTCACAGCCATCACTGAAGAAGAGGGCAGAACATCACACTAAATATTCTACTGAGTCTGTCCAGCACTGGAAATAGCAACATCCAAGATAGGCAAAGCATCAATCCAACTTTCCATAGTAGGAGAATTCTCCTCTCCCTGATCATCACTGTGTGATCCAAAACTTCATGAAAAAAGATACACAGTTTAATTAAAAAAAACACTACTACTAACTCAATTTTTCACACGAAGCAAATATAAACATAAATTCATAGATGTCAGGCCTACTTTATTTCATATGGCTTCGTGTGTTTTTCACTGCCCAGTAATTTTTCTGATGTACTTGTTTTTACCCCTCTTATTTTTTCAGCAAGGAAGCAGCCAAGGAGTCAATCTTCTATTCATACAGTAGAAGTCTTAATGGGTTTGCTGCTAAACTCGAGGAAGAACATGCTCTTGCTATTTCAAGTAAATTTTTACCACCATGAAAACTTTGTTTCTTTCTTCTCATTATGTATTTAGGGAAACCATGTCTTTGTTTAAGTTTTCTAACAGAATGGTGCTGCTCCAGAACTCCCAGGAGTGATATCCGTAGTTCCTAACAGTCAGCGAAAGTTGCAAACAACTCATTCATGGACTTTCTTGGGCCTAGAAGATGACAAGCAACAAATCCCTCCGCAATCACTCTGGAAAAAATCAAATTTTGGAAAAGATGTCATTATTGCTAACTTGGATTCAGGTAGAAGCTCATCAGAAGCCTTATAATTAGACTATATGAAGGGGGGTATTTCATGATTATAATGCAATATATCTGATCTTGCTTGGTCTCCTGTTAGGTGTGTGGCCTGAATCTGAAAGCTTCAGCGACGAGGGTTTTGGCCCCGTCCCTTCCCGCTGGAAGGGAATCTGCCAAAATAGCACTGGATTCACTTGCAACAGGTACTGGTTTATACCCATCACAAAATCCAAACCAGTGTTCCAACACATTTTTTTAGCAATTCAAATATCATTTTTACAGTACTTAGTATAGAATATGCTCTGCATTTAAATAGAAAGTTTCTGGCAGAAAACTGTGTGCAATTGTTACAAAAAAAAAATTGCAGAGAGCTATCTTCCAGAAGCATTCTATTTAATTGTAATGGACCGTGGAAATATCACGTCTTTGATATGCCTGCATCTCAAACTCTCTTTGTCCTTAATTGTTGCTTATCTGTAACTTACTAATAATACGTTTAATTTATTCTCTTGCTACAAACCAGCGCCTGCTACCAGCAACAGAACCTCTAAGTGCCAACAGGCAATATTTAAACAACCTATAGGCCAGATATATATATTTTTAAATTAAAAATATGCCAGGGTTTACATGTTACCCTTAGAATGGCACAAAGAGTTGTTGTTGCTCCTAATACTAAGGACGAAGTTATATTTTGTATTGGTTACTGTTGGTTTTCCAAGCGGCAATAGAGTTGGGTTGACGCGCTTGATCCTACTCAATTTTTTTTATTTTCTATGAGAAAACAAGAGAAATACAATTGCTTTTTGCACATAACCTGGCCCATGTAGTTTGTTCTTTCTGTAAGATAAAACCAAACTCTATTGCAGTTTAATGTGTGTACTTTTCAAAAAGATGACTGTAACTTGTATATTGCAAAGAGCCCTATGTTATTGTGCTTGTATATATGTTAGTGCAACTTTAGGTAGAACCAAACCCCAAAGGAAGTTCCAAGTGTCAAAGAAGAACCAGGGATCTCTAGTAACTAGATTAAGAGAATCAAGATTTGAGCCTTCAAATTATTGTTGGGTCATTGTGCTTGTATATATGTTGGTCTAATTTTCGATAGAAACAAACCTCAAAGGGAGTTCCAAGTATTAGGGGAAGCATGTCCCTTTATTAACTGGATTACTAGAATCAAAATCTGAGTTTTAAAATTATTTGTTCTCCACCAGGAAGTTGATTGGAGCAAGATTCTTTCACATGGGATTTGAGGCTGAAAATGGGCCTCTTGACCTCTCTAAAGCAGGGCAACAACTTTCACCTCGAGACATGCATGGGCATGGATCTCATACTCTGTCCACAGCAGGTGGGAATTTTGTGGAAAAAGCAAATGTTTTTGGATATGCCCAAGGAATTGCAAAGGGAGGGGCTCCTGCTGCCAGAGTTGCAAGCTACAAGGTTTGTTGGAGCAGTGACAAGGCAGATAACATATGCTATGATGCAGATATTCTTGCAGCATTTGATCAAGGGATATATGATGGTGTAGACGTATTCTCTATTTCTCTTGGAGGTACCCAGGGTGCATTACTACATCTTTCTGATACGATTTCCATTGGATCACTCCATGCTGTCCAAAAAGGAAGGGTGGTGGTTTGTGCTGCAGGAAATACTGGTCCAAGTCCAGGCAGTGTGTCGAATGTGGCTCCATGGGTTATAACTGTCGGAGCAAGTACCACAGATAGACAATTCACCTCAGTTGCTTTCTTAGGAAACAAGAAGGCTTATAAGGTGATCACTGATAAACCTTTTTCATAAACATTTCAGTTTCATGAGCTTTTTGATTTTCAAATTCCTTGAGGGTATCATATAAATCTATCACATATGATGGTTTTAAATTCAAGAGTATGTTGTTGTAGAAGAATAGAGATGATCTGTAAAGAGCATTGATGTCTAGTTTTGACCTCTTTCATTGAATTTATTGATGTTTATGTATTTGCCAGGGACAAAGCTTATCTCAGTTCTCCCTAAAAAAGAGACGAATGTACCCTCTGGTATCTTCAGTAGATGTTAGAGGTCCAGATGTAAACAGAACTGCAGGGTATGCTATACAATTACTTATTATGACGATTATTCATAAAAATGGGAAGTCGTTTAATCATCAGTTCAATATTTGCATTAGTTGAAGCTACCAAGCTTCCAACCTCCATTGATGATGAGTTAAATAGTAGTAATGTAAATAATGTTGCAGGGTGTCATGCTATCCTGGAGCTCTAGATCCCCAAAAAGTTAAAGGTAAGATTGTTGCCTGCCAAATGGGTGACAATCCCAGAGTTGAGAAAGGTGAAGAAGTTCTCAGGGCAGGGGGGGTTGGCATGATTCTCTACAATAATCTTGGAGAAGATGACAACTTTGCCGCAAATCCTCATGTTATTCCAGCAACAGAATTGAAAGAAGTTGATGGATCGAAAGTTCTTGATTACATCAATTCTACAAGGTAGGTTTCAAAGAGTTTATTTCAGTTTTACAACACTTCATTGTTAGGTTTCCAATAACCTAATGTCCTAAACATTCTTATATGCTCATGCAGGTCTCCTGTTGCTTATATTTCTCCAGTAAGCACCGTGTTCAATACAAAGCCAGCTCCAGTGATGACAAGCTTCACCTCTTTAGGTCCAACTATTGTTATGCCAGGCATACTCAAGGTCATAATCCAATCCTAAACTTTGATATTTTCCGATTTCCAACATGATTCTTGTATTAGCAATATGATAATAGAAACTTTTTGATTTGGTTGTAATTCAATCCTAAACTTATATTATTTAAAATTTCCTACATGTTTCCATTATTCTCAATATGATAATAGAAACTTTTTGATTTGTATGTTGGATGCAGCCTGATATTGCAGCCCCAGGGTTGAACATCCTTGCAGCATGGTCAGGAGAAGCTTCCCCAAGTGGCCAAGCTTTTGATCACAGGAAGACTGACTTCAATATAATATCAGGCACATCTATGGCATGCCCTCATGTTGCTGGTATTGCAGCTTTACTAAAGGCAGCATATCCCCATTGGAGCCCAGCAGCCATAAGTTCAGCCATTATGACTTCAGGTATATATTATACAACATATACTAAAAATTCAGTGTACGTTTCACTTCCTTTATACATTACTGAAACTCATATCATTCTGGAATTTCTAAATCACTTTTCATGGAAACTATTGATCAAGGTTTGTCCTAGTGTGAATTTTTTTTTTGTATTCTTTAGAACTGTATCTCTTACCATGGGTTGTATTCTTTTGGGAATCACAGCTACCGTAATGGACAATACCAAGGGAGCTCAGAATTCATTGTGGAAGCCAGGTCCTTTCGCCTTCGGTGCAGGTCATATCAACCCAAATGCAGCTGCAGATCCTGGCCTAATTTATGATTTATCAATGGATGACTACTTTACAGTCTTATGCAACTTAGACTGGAGTTCAGAAATGATAAGAAATTTAACAGGCACACAATTCTCTTGCCCAGCAGAAACTGCATTATACAACCTCAATTATCCTTCTATTAGTGTAGTATCACTAGACGGACCTCGGATTGTGAAGAGAACTGTGACATATGTTTCAGAGGGACCAGCAACGTTTAAAGCAGAGGTGAAATCTCCTCATGGAGTGTTAGTGGCAGTGAAACCCGACAGCCTTAACTTCACTAAAACAGGGGAGAAGAAATCATTTGAGGTGGTGATGAAACCCAAGCCTACTTTTGATTCAGTCTTTGGGTTTGGATCTTTGACATGGAAAAGTGCTAAACATGTTGCGAGAAGTCCTATTCTCGTCTGTAGTGGTAATTGTTTTTAGATCGACTAGTCCTTCAAGACGAAACCACCTGCTACAACTTTGTTTCAGGTGATCTTGATTCACTTATTATTATGAAATTTTGTTGCATTGCACCAGCAATCAAGCTAATGAATAAATTTTATTTTTCAGTCCGTTTTGAGGGATTTAGTATTTGGTTTTTACCCCACTGCATTATTCTTAAGGTTTATGCATGTGGGATGTCTTTTGTGAATCTTTGAAGCTTATGGTGGAAGTTGGTCATAAGATTATGAGTGTTAGCCTTAATTTAGAATGGTGTTTTATTTGTCTTTGTCATTAACTAATCACTAGTTATCTTGTGTATCAATTAAATGTAAGAATATTTATAACTAAACATGCATATTTATAACTAAACATGCAATTTTTTAATTAGAAATGTTTTATAAAATAATTTAAAAAATTAGAAATGTTTTATAAAATATTTATTAATAATTTAATTGGCTTTTATATTTTTGGAGTAATTTTGATTGTCAAATACTTTGAGGTTTTAAGGATGGAAAATGTGGAAATACTATTATTAGTAAAACAAAAACACTAAAATGGAGAAGAAAAATAGAACAAATATATAACAATTATAGTTTAGAGTGGGCGTACGAATATTTAATAATTATATTTTGGATTGTGTGTCTCCGTTTTGGAGTAGTTATGAGAGGCATTCTATAGTCACAGTGGGATGGAAGAAAATAGTCTCTAGGTTCCAGATTTTGTGTAAATAAAACCCTAAAAATAGATTGGAATATTCATATCCTAATTTTAATGGTGGTGGCAACAATTTCTTATCCATTGACATTTATGTTCTGATGGTCATTGCCTAGTGGAGCAGCTGGCAGGGTTAATTTTAGATACATAGATATCCTAGATCTATTTATCATCACTATCCTACAATTTGTAACACCAATCAATATACTAGCAATAGCATTGTAGTGTGCAATGGGTACGTTGAGGAATGTTGAAGAGAGTTTAGAATTGCGTGGTTAGAAAAAACAATAATGAACATTTAAATTATCCACAACACTAAAAAGAAAATGTAGCACTCTATTGAAATGTGGCGTGTACGACATAAAAAACCAAAGTGCAACCATTGAAATGTGGTGTGTACGACATAAAAAACCAAAGTGCAACCATTGAAAGTGAGGCACAGGTTTTAGAACCCGTTGTAATATGATGAGCTCCATAAATCTATGTGCAGTTATAAAGGAACATTGTGTAGCATTCAAGCATCATTTAGACAACTTAGTAATGACTTTTAAATTGTAGCTTAAGAATATGAGCCTTTAAATATAACAAGTAGATAAACTATTGCACAACATTGAAATAAGCAGAGTGTAAGCAGGAATATTAAAGGACATGGGAATTGGACCCAATTAAACATTATGCACCATTTAGAAACATATGTTGGCAAAATATCAATGCATTAAGCATTGCAAAACTAGCATCGACATTATAAATTTGGATGATGTATAAAAGAAATCATAATACAACTTAGCATGCCGCCAATGATCTTAATAACATCATTGACATCAAAGTACCTAGGCCTTTGGACTTTTGCACATAAGTATAATAACAAGCATTCAGTCTGTTTGGATCTACAATTTCTATTGGTGTCTATTAAGCTTGCTTAGGAGTACATATTTAGGAGTCTATGTTTAGCCTTGAGCTATACTTGGCATGCCTAGATTAGCTTTGTCTAAGTTAAGTGGTTGAATGCCTATTCTTGGAGCACCACTATTCTTACTGAGTTTTTCCTATTATTGACTCAACTATTCTTAGTCAATTATGCCCTATATGTACTACATCTTGGAAGCTAATTCATCATTCTAGTTATTGCTTTCATATTGATTTGTATCTATTGCATATTCTTGTTTTGTATTCTTTGCAGAGCATTCCATTGTTCATCTCTCGCGGCTCACCAAGTGCTATCATTTGACAAGTTGATCTTACTCACTTCCACATGGTATCAAAGCTTCTCTTGCTTGGAACAGTGGTCTGGTTAATTGCATTGTTACTTTGAAAATATTGTTTGTATAATAGCATTTTTTTTCTAGATTCTTGTGTATTCTCTCTCCACAGTTTAGTGAAGAAGGCAATTGAATCGTGTGATCTGGGTTGACTATTTCTTTTTGGGCATTTCAAAGCCTTGCAAGCATGAAAGGCAAAGTGAATCATGATTGGGAGAAAGTTTTGTTTGGAAACTTAGGCTCGTGGCCTTTGCAGAAGGTCCATGACCTCATTCCTAGCCTGCAACCTCTACACAAGGCCTGCGGCCTGTGTGTGAAGCCTGCAGCCTCTACAGAAGGCCCACAACCTATGTGAAGCCTACAACCTTCTCTTAGGTGCAACAAGTGTTTATTAGACACTGTATTTGTTTGTTTAAAAACCTCCACGCTTCTTGAAAACACCTAAGCCCTTGCATCAAAGGCATCTCTTGTTTGCCAAAATCTTTCGTTTGTAGATTCCCGTGTGGCATATTTTGTTTGCAAAGACTACATTCCTGTGTGCGAGGTGTTTTTGCAAGGTTCTTAGGAATTCTCTTGCCAAGGTCTTCCTGGATTCACCCATGTAAGGATCTATTCAACCCCTATTTTCATATTCGCCCCTAACACCTACATAAATTGGCTAACAACTACCTTTTTTTCATTTTTTAAAAAATTTTTGGTCCAAGCCATCAAAAACAATCTTGTTTTTTAAGAAAAGCATTTTTTTGATTTCTTTTTTCTTAAAAAAAAGTTTTGTCTTTTTTTTAGTACCAAAAATAGGCAATATAGGCTCAAATATAAAATTTATTGTATCTTTTGATTGGCTACTTGAAATTGAGTGCCCTTTTTTTATGAATGTGAGTTTTTTCGAGCCCAATCCATTGGAAGCGATTTCGCACTATCATTATAAAGTGCCATTTTTTGGTCCAATTTGGACACACCTACGCACTACAATTAAAAAGTGTCAAAATCAAGGGGGGATTCTAAAATATTGAATCAAGGGGAGTGTTCTTGTGTCATGTTTTGTGCACTTTTGTAGTATTTCCTTCAGTATTTCATTTCGCACTTCAAATTTCTACAACAAAGTTAATCTCGGCATGGATTCAAATCAAACTATTATGCTCCTCATGCCTTTTAATTATCGTGATTGGAAATTGAAAGTACAACTTATTTTAAAGAATGAAGGATTTTATAGGGCAACAATGGGCACGGAAAAAGAACCTACTGTTGATAAAGATAAATAAAAATGGTTTAACAAATGTGATCAAGCCTTCAGGTTTCTATGTCTTAAACTTTCTCTAGAACTCCTCTTTCATGTTGAGGCCTTGAAAACACCTAATGAAGTTTGGCTTGCCTTAGAAAAACTTTCAGGAAGGTAGATGAAATGAGAGGTCATGAGCTAGAGAATGAGCTCATAAGATTGATCCCTAGTTCCTTTGACACTCCACAAAAAGGGCTCTTGGAGCCATGTGGAAAATGCCCTCTTTATATGACTTTTATTGTTGACTTGACTATGAAGTAGGATAAGTTAATACATATGGGCACAATGAAGTCTTCAAAACCTCAAGCCCTTATTGATGGGAATGGGAAACAACATGCTTCAAACAACAAAGGTAAGAAGAAAAACACTCCAAAGGACAAAGAGCCTAAGAAAGATCAGAAATATGAATCTTCCAAATCTAACACTGGAAGCTTTTCAAAATAAGGGAAACCTAAGAAAGAAAATGTTAAGTGTGCCTATTGCAAGAAACTTGGGCATGATGAGCACAAATGCATGAAGAAACAAATCGACCATCTCTCACATCTTCTTGAGAAGAACAACATAGGAGTCCCTGAATCTATCAAAGAGTGTTCATCAACCCAAGATACTTCTAAGGCAAAGGATAAAGAGAAATCTAAGGGCAAGGCCCTAGTTGTAGCTGTAACATCTTTAGTACTGTCTTGGATCATTGACTCGGGTGCCTCTCACCACATGGGTTCTTCACAGGTTGAGTTTTCTTCCTTAGAGCCTTGTAGCATATCTTCCATCACTTTAGTGTTGAACTGCACTGGACAAATGAGAGGGGGGGTAAATTAGTTGTCCTAAAACTTTTAACCAAATATGATCGTCAACTTATCAATTACTTATATTCAGATATAACCATGAAAGCATTAAATGAGAAGCTCAACACAAAAGCATAAACAACACAAGAGACACCAGATTTTTATGTGGAAAACCCTAAAAGGGAAAAACCATGGTGGGTGTTAGTCCACAGAAATATATAAGTTATATCAATACCGAAAAACAGAGGCTCACTGCCCAAATTGCTCACTTCAAAGAAAGGCTCAGTGCCTATGGATAACTCACTACCAAAGCGTGGCTCACTGCCAAAGGGTTGAACTGAGATAACATCATCTACTTCATGCCAAGGTTCAGTTCCATTGAAGAACAAACACCTCTGCTTTGCTCTGCTACCTTCAATTTATCTTCGCATCTTCGCACTTGGATACATTTTCACGACTTAATTACAAATATTTATACACTACATCAACCTTGGAATGATCATCAAGGTCGACATTACAATCATCAACCATTGGAACAATCTCCAAGGTCGGCATTACAAACATACATAAAATAGGTCTGTACCTAATACAAATTTAGCTAAGAAAAAGATGTAAGAATGTATGTGGATCACACCACACCTTAGCTGGGACTCAAACACAATCTTTCATGCTACAACACGCTATCACAATCTTCGATGCATCTCCGTAGATGATGAATTCAACCATGTCAGCCAAGATTGATGTTAACACAAGTATTCTCAAGAACATGCTTCATGCATGATCTGAATTACACCTTGTAGACCAATCCGAATGTAGAAGCATGATCAGGAGACATCCACAAGCACATTGTAATCACTAGGAACAACTTCACGATCTCTAACAACTCTATCAACAAGATTATTCAAACCAGAGCACAAGAACAACACTACCAGCCACTATCATGAGTAAAAGATAGCTTGCGGACCCCCAAATCATGAACCATTACACTTGAAGGCATTAATCATCATCACATACTTACTTCTAGAATTGCAGACCAAAATACTTCAATGCGGAGGAATGCAGAGCAAACCACTTTCTCCCTGTCACCACCAAACACATAGAAAAAACTATTTTCACTTTGGTGACATAACTCACTCAATTCTTCATACCGCAGGCTTAAACTCATAATATAACATCTTCAGACTTCTAAATAACTTCCAATCCGCAGGTAAAGATATTTATTCTACAGGGAATGCGGATCATTCTTCTGGACTGTTCTTCTACATGTAATGCATTATTTCTACTGCAACACATTGTTATTACCGAAGGGGCTAATTTTCTCAATATCCTCAACAAAGTAAGAGCACAGTTGACACCAATGACAACACAGATATGTTGACATCAATGACAACACCAATTTGGCACATACTTGCAACAATCTCTCTCTTTGTCATTGATGGCAACATATGATGTGAAAAACTGAAAAGACCACTAAGACAAGATTATCCCCCTTTCTCTTTACACATATGCATTCTTTTTCTCCCTGAGTTTTTCACATGATTTCTCTCCTCCTTTGACATCAATAGCAAAGAGCACATGCTTGCACGCTGCTGCTCTAATCCATTTACTTTACCAGAAACACTTAGCTACTCCCCCTAAGAGGTAGCCTTCAGAACATCAATCTAGATCAAGGAATGGCACTTTGAGCTCCACTGGATTGATGCATTCATATGCATCTTAGTTCAGGACGGAAGGGGTAATGACCCCTAACTTTTCTTTGAGATACTCAAAGGTATCTTCAGGCAGAGGCTTAGTGAAAATGTTTGCAATCTGATCCTTTGTGGACACATATTCCAACTTTACTTCATTCTCTATCATCTTCTCTCTCAAAAAGTGATACCTTATTGATATGTGCTTTCTTCTTGAGTGCATCACTAGATTCTTTGAAATGTTTATGGCACTTGTATTGTCACAAAAGATTGCAATTGGATCTTCATACACAACTCTTATATCCTTTAAAGTCTGCTTCATCCATAATACTTGAGTGCAAAAACATGCTGCTGCAATATACTCTACTTTTGCAGTTGACAAAGATATTGAATCTTGTTTCTTGCTCAGCCATGAGACCAATCTATTACCCAAGAAGAAGGCACCTCCACTTGTACTCTTCCTGTCATCAACATCTCTGGCCCAATTTGCATCTGTGTAGTGCCCCTCCATTCTCTCCTTGGATGAGCAGGTGGTTGGGCTAAGGAGCATGAAGAAGAAGGTAAAATACTCATAATACTTAGGGTATGAAAGACATGTTGATGATAGGCTTACTGTTATGATGTAGTTGATGACACTCATTGATGTTTATTATGATGACACTGTTGATACTTTATGATTAGTACGTTATGCTTATGTTGTGATCAGTTATGAGTTAATTAGTTATGTAGATTAGTTTTACTACGTGATTTATGCGACTATCTGACTATGTGTTATCTACTTGTTTAGTTACTAATGAACTTTTAATGTGGATACTTGTGATGTGTTTTGTGAAGGGACAGTGTAGCATTACTCATAATGAGTACCCTACTATGCTGCGATTCCCTGTCACTATGTGCCTGCTTGGATAATTATATGTATGTATTCGACACTTTTGTTTTCTGCAGGTTGTAGGTACCAGACATCGACTCCACTTGAATTGGCAGGTCTGAGTGTGCCTTCATACCAATGGAAGTTGTTGAATGGAGATAACATATGGTCCCCTAGCCTAGCCATCATCCTTGAAGAGGATGAGTATCCGGTTGTGTACCCTGTCAGTATTGTTGGTTTGGTCATGATAGTCAGTCGTTGTTGTGGTGGTCTTGCTTTCTAATCTTGCATAGTAGTCAGGTATAGTTTGATAGTTGGGTTATTTTGTTGGTATTGTTTTGGTTATTGTTTCCTTAAAATAAAATAATTAGTTATGAAACATTTTTGTTAAATAAATAAATAGATAAATGTCCTTATGTAAATTTAGTTTATGAAAAAAATATTATTCTAGAAGTTAAGTTAATAAATAATAATAATAATAGTAATAAATGTAATGCTGCTAGAGATAAATAAATAAATAATATTTATATGTTCCCATAAAATATATTTATTTTGGTTTGATTGTAAATGTTAAAAATAACAAATTGTACGATATTGTTCATGCAGGAGTTATTGCCTCTTGTGGGGGGGAATCTTCTGAAAGATTTTAAGGTATTTCTTTCTCTAAATAGAGAGTTTTTGGGCTGTATTTTTGTGGTTGCAGCAGTTGAACCCAACATCGAATCTTCTACCTAGTCAAGCAAGCAAAATTAGGTTCCTTTGATTCTAATTTCTATCTCAGTTTTCTGTTGAAGCAAATGTTTGATTTATAATTTTTCCTGTTGATTGTAATTTTCTTGATACGTTAGAAGCCTTGTTATTAGATCCAATTGTGCATGTCTGTATCATTAAATTTTTGGGAATCACCGATTAAAGTGATTGTCTGTCTCCCAGTCATTTCGTCTCTGTTTTAGCAATCTGTTGCAATAGCCATAACTTTATTTTTACGAACTGGGTTCCTCTAAATTTTTTATATGTGGTTCACGACCTAGTTATCTAATCATATCCTAAAATCGTCCATACCCCATTTGGTTTTTTGGAGATATGAATATTTTGTGACTGTCTATCTCTTAGCCTTTTCGTCACTATTTTAGTAGTCTGTTACGCTAACCATAACTTTACTTTTACGAACTGGGTTCCTCGACATTTTTGATATATGGTGCAAGACCTAGTTATCTAAATCATATCCGAAAATCGTCCATACCCAGTTTGCCATTTTGGAGATATGAGTATTTTGTGACTGTCTACCTATCAGTCATTTCATCTCTATTTTAACAGTATATTACGTTAGCCATAACTTTACTTTTACGAACTGGGTTTCTCTAATTTTTTTATATATTGTGCATGGCCTGGATATTTAAATCATATCTAAAAATAAGCCATACCCAGTTTGTTATTTTTTAAATATGAATATTTTGTGACTATCTACCTCTCACCCGCTTCGTATCTGTTAAAACAGTTAGTTGCGTCACCAATAACTCTATATTTTCGAACTAGGTTTCTCTGATATTTTTCAACAAATTCATTTTGTACATATCCTTCAATCATTGTTTTCCATCATATGACTCTCTTTGAGGCATTCTACCAATCAGTCTGTGTGCCATGTCTATGCTATCACATTTTGCATTGTTGGTAGCTTCTAAAGCCTTCTCAACAAATTCATTTTTGTGCTGATCATATCATATGCATGTAGTTAAAAGTGTGCTGATCATATCATATCATATGCAAGATGGGTAATGCCTTGCTCTATGTAATGTGAAATGATGTATATTTTGTGTTGTAAATGTATCATGATAAGAAATGTGATAGTTTATGCTTGGGCTTTGTTTTAGGCTTTGAGAATCTAGATGTAGTGAAGGGGGAGTGGCTTTCAATGTGGGGCCAGAGCCCAAATTTGCTTGTCAGGGTAACCCATTGGAAGTTGTTAATCCAGTGATAACTTAATAATAAATTTAGTGGGTTGGGTAGTTTTCACACTAATCAAGATAATTGGATGCCTCACTCATGTCTGTAGTGCTCGTTCAGGCTAAGGATGAGATGAGAAGGCTATGGTTGGAAAAATCAATTTCCTTGTCCTCACGAAAGGAACGTTGGTTCCGCATGTGTCATCTTATGGGGTCAACGTCTAGTGAGAGACTGTCAGGGTAACCATAGATAGGGGTCGGCGCCTAGTGAGAGACTGTTAGGGTAACCCATGGATGGGGGTCAGCATCTAGCTAGAGACTGTCAGGGTAACCCATGCTAGGACCATGCGATGACACTCATCCCTATTGCAATCTAGCATTCTGTAGTCATGTTCTCCCCTTTGTTTTGTGAATGCCTCTGGAAGAGTTGTTTGATTTACTTGTGATGTTATTTTTGACCCGTGTTGTATTGAAGTCTTGTGTAGTCCTTGCATCTATTAGTCTACTGTCTTTCTTGATTGTTTTCCTAGTGGGACCTTATTGTTATCTCCTAGCACGGGGGGTGGACCTTAGGGTTCCACATGGTCAGGTGGTTGTGCTTTATTCTATTGGTTTTCTAGCATCGTGGCTCGTGTGTAAAGAATATGTATCTCTCACGAATCCAGTTTTGCACCTGCATTCGAAGACAAATATTTGTACTATTTGCATCTATATCTATTGTATTAGTGGAATTTATTATGTAATTTGATGTATTTTGAAAAAGAGCTTTTGTATCAACAAAATTATGTGATTCCTCTCGTAAAATAAACCATTTTGCATTTGTAATCTTTATTGCAAAAATGTTGATGTATTTATTTGGTGATGTAATGAAAGATGTTAGTTTGACTCATTTGATTTATTTAAATGATCTATGGTTGTTGTTGATTGTTGTTAAATTGCAATAATGCAGCTATGTAATCCCTAGAGATGATAGTTTAACTTGTTGCTATTAGTCTATGTTATGTTATTGTTACTTCTTTATAAAAAAAAAAGTTCACCCTTTTTATTGCTTAGTTAAACTTATCTCTAAGGTTGCATGGCGGGGCATTACATTTGGTATCAGAGCCAAGTTGCAGCACTGGGATCTCTGGATTGTTTTTGATGCTCTAGGTTAAGCGTTTATCTCCTTGTGGTGAGTTAGCAATAATACCTCTCACCTATGTGCCTTAGTATGACGTTAGAAAGTTGATAAATTTATAGACTTGTTCATTGATTCTGGTAGAAATAAATTCTTTATGCCTTGTTTTACTTATGTGTCTGCTATGTGTTCTCTCTCCTTCTTATTTGATAATGTGATGATATATTTGACAATATGTGTTTCCTGAATGTTAGTGCTTGTTGATTTGTTAAGGCCTTGAGTTCCTTTTCTAGTCTCTAATGCTTTAGAAGAAAGAAGCATGGTTACTGTTAGTGCATGTAATTAGGAGTGTGGTATTTTCGCCTCTAGTGATGTGAATATCCTATACCCATTCTGTGTGGGGTGTTGTGAAAGGCCAGTGGTGTTTTGTGTTCCCTTGTTTGGTGAAGTAATCATACTTAGGGGTTATGTTTAGCTATGGGTGTAGAAGGACCATACCATCTTTATGTTAATTGCATTATATGTATGATTAGATATAAGTAGATCACATAATATGCCTTAGAGGTAAAGAATTGATGTTCTTCTTGTTGTTATGGAACGATTGTGTCTGTCTTATGAACAATTGCTTAATATGGATGTGTATGTAGGCAATAGAAAGTTGCAATACTAATATGTTATGTTTTCACCCTAGTCTATGACTTCCAGGAGGTAGTCAAGTTTTAGGGGGGGAGGATGTAGGGCCCCTCCATTCTCTCCTTGGATGAAGGTGGTCGAGCTAAGGAGCATGAAGAAGAAGGTAAAATACTTAGAATACTTAGGGTATGAAATACATGTTGATGATAGGCTTACTGTTATGATGTAGTTGATGACACTCATTGATGTTTATTATGATGACACTGTTGATACTTTATGATTAGTACATTATGCTTATGTTGTAATCAATTATGGGTTAATTAGCTATGTAGATTAGTTTTACTACATGATTTATGCGACTATCTGACTATGTGTTATCTAGTTGTTTAATTACTAATGAATTTTTAATGTGGATACTTGTGATTTGTTTTGTGAAGGGACAGTGTAGTATTACTCATAATGAATACCCTACTATGTTGTGATTGCCTGTCACTATGTGCCTACTTGGATAATTATATGTATGTATTGGACACTTTTGTTTGCTGTAATTTGCAGGTACCAGACATCGACTCCACCTGAATTGGTAGGTCTGAGCGTGCCTTCATACCAATGGAAGTTGTTGAATGGAGATAACATATGGTCCTCTAGCCTAGCCATCATCCTTGAAGAGGATGAGTATCCGGTTGTGTACCCTGTCAATGTTGTCAGTTTAGTCATGATAGTCAGTCGTTGTTTTGGTGGTCTTGCTTTCTGATCTTGCATAGTAGTTAGGTATGGTTTGACAGTTAGGATATTTTGTTGGTATTGTTTTGGTTATTGCTGCCTTAAAATAAAATAATTGGTTATGAAGCATTTTTGTTAAATAAATAAATATATAAATGTCCTTATGTAAATTTAGTTTATGAAAAAAATATTATTCTAGAAGTTAATAAATAATAATAATAATAGTAATAAATGTAATTGCTACTAGATATAAATAAATAAATAATATTTACATGTTGCCATAAAATATATTTATTTTGGTTTGGTTGTAAAATGTTAAAAATAACAAACTGTAAGATATTGTTCATGTAGGAGTTATTGCCTCTTGTGGGGGGAATCTTCTGGAAGATTTTAGGGGATTTCTTTCTCTAAATAGGGAGTTTTTGGGCTGCATTTATGGGGGGAGATTTCTCTTTTATAATAATTTTTAGCAGATGGAACTCTTGGGGGGAGACTGGTTTGTGGCTGCAATAGTTGAACCCGGCATCGAATCTTTCGCCCAGTGAAGCAAGCGAAATCAGGTTCCTTTGATTCTAATTTCTGTCTCAGTTTTATGTTGAAGCAAATGTTTGATTTATGATTTTTTCTGTTGATTGTAATTTTCTTGATACGTTAGAAGCCTTGTTATTAGATCCAATTGTGCATGTTTGTATCATTAAATTTCTGGGAATCACCGATTGAAGTGATTGTCTGTCTCTCAGTCATTTTGTCTCTATTTTAGCAATCTGTTATGCTAGTCATAAATTTACTTTTATGAACTGGGTTCCTCTAAAGTTTTGATATATGGTTCATGAATTAGTTATCTAAATCATATCCTAAAATCTTCTATACCCAGTTTGTTGTTTTGGAGATATAAATATTTTGTGATTGTCTATCTCTCAGCCTTTTCGTCTCTATTTTAGTAGTCTGTTGCGCCAGCCATAACTTTAGTTTTACTAACTGGGTTCCTCAAAATTTTTTATATATGGTGTAAGACCTAGTTATCTAAATAATATCCAAAAATAGTCCATACCCAGTTTGTATTTTTGGAGATATGTGTATTGTGTGACTGTCTACCTATTAGTCATTTCGTCTCTATTTTAGCAGTCTATTGCGTTAGCCATAACTTTATTTTATGAATTAGGTTTCTCTAATTTTTTTATATATGGTGCACGGCCTGGATATATAAATCATATTAGAAAATAAGCCATACCTAGTTTTTCATTTTTAAAATATGAATATTTTGTGACTGTCTACCTCTCACCCGCTTCGTCTTTGTTAAAACAATTAGTTGCGTCACCAATAACTCTATATTTTTGAACTGGATTTCTTTGATATTTTTTAACAAATTCATTTTGTACATATCCTACAATCATTGATTTCCATCATATGACTCTCTTTGAGGCATTCTACCAATCAATATGTGTGCCCTGTCTATGCTTTCACATTTTGCATTGTTGGTAGCTTCTAAAGCCTTCTCAACAAATTCATTTTTGTGCTGATCATATCATATGCATGTAGTTAAAAGTGTGGTAGATTTGATGAAGATGTTAGATCTATAGGAATGTTTTGTTGTTTTGTATTCATTTCCTCTCAAGCTAACCTTAGAACAAGGTTCTTTCGTTGTAGCTTCAGGTTTTATATCTTGCGATTTTAACTAGTGTAAGATATTTATAGCATTCTAATATTATAGGCTTTTAGCCTTGCTTATACAGTTATATTTAATAGTATTTACAAAATTCTCTTGATTATTAATGAAATCTACATCAGTGTAAATAGTGTAAATAATTATTGTATTTAATTTGTATGTCTTAGGCTTATTTGCATGTTGTTCGCAATCATTTTAATTAAATGAAATTAAAATAAGTTTTGAGAATTATTAGTTAAAATATTGATACTCATGGACACTTATATCTTATGATCATAGTATAACTACTACTGGTGATTAGAAAGTTATAGTTCTATATTGATGAGGTAGATTCACTTTATAATTGTTAGATGATTGATCATGATTGTGTTAATGTTACATTCTTTAAGACCCATAATTAGTACATTATATCATATGTTACATTTGTGGTATTGTATTTGAAGTATTGATGAAGGATCATAGTTTATGTTGTGCATTTGAGAGTGAATGTGATGTGTGACTATTGTGTTTAGTGGTGTCAAGTGTTTGTGTCATTTGGGGAAGATGATTCTAGAGGCCTAGGAGGGTGTGATTGTGTGGGGGTTACCTATGTGTGCATCATGTGAGTTGAATAAAATGCATTCTTGAAATATTGTCTCATATTCGTGTTAGTATGATACATGTGCAAGATGGATAATGCCTTGCTCAATGTTCCTATTCATGTGGTTATGATAACTATGCAAGATGGGTAATGCCTTGCTCTGTGTAATGTGAAATGATGTATATTTTGTGTTGTAAATGTATCATGATAAGAAATGTGATAGTTTATGCTTGGGTTTTGTTTTAGGCTTTGAGAATCTAGATGCAGCAAAGGGGGAGTGGCTTTCAATGTGGGGTCGGTGCCCAAAGTGGCTTGTCAGGATAACCCATTGGAAGTTGTTAATCTAGTGATAACTTAATAATAAATTTAGTGGGTTGGGTAGTTTTCACACTAATCAAGATAATTGGATGCCTCACTCATGCCTGTAGTGCTCGTTTAGGCTAAGGATGAGATGAGAAGGCCGTGGTTGGAAAAATTAACTTTCTTGTCCTCACGAAAGGAATGTTGGTTCCACATGTGTCACCGTATGGGGCTGGCGTCTAGTGAAAGACTGTCAGGGTAACCATAGATGGGGGCCGGCGCCTAGTGAGAGACTGTTAGGGTAACCCATGGATAGGGGCTAGCGCCTAGCTAGAGACTGTCAGGGTAACCCATGCTAGGACCATGCGATGACACTCATCCCTAGTGAAGTCTAGCATTCTCTAGTTGTGTTCTCCCCTTTGTTTTATGAATGCCTCTGGAAGTGTTGTTTGGTTTACTTGTGATGTTCTTTTTGACTCGTGTTGTATTGAAGTCTTGTGTGGTCCTTGTACCTGTTAGTTTACTGTCTTTCTTGATTGTTTTCCTAGTGGGACCTTATTGTTATCTCCTAGCACGGGGGGTGGACCTTAGGGTTCCACATGGTTGGGTGGTTGTGTTTTATTCCATTGGTTTTCTGGCATCATGGCTCGTGTGTAAAGAAGATGTATCTCTCATGAATCTAGTTTTGCACCTGTATTCGAAGACAAATATTTGTACTATTTTCATCTATATCTATTGTATCAGTGGAATTCATTATGTAATTTGATGTATTCTGAAAAAGAGCTTTTGTATCAACGAAATTATGTGATTCCTCTCGTAAGATAAACCATTTTGCACTTGTAATCTTTATTGCAAAAATGTTGATGTATTTATTTGGTGATGTAATGAAAGATGTTAGTTTGACTCATTTGATTTATTTAAATGATCTATGGTTGTTGTTGATTGTTGTTAAATTGCAATAATGCAGCTATGTAATCCCTAGAGATGATAGTTTAACTTGTTGCTATTAGTCTATGTTATGTTATGTTATTGTTACTTCTTTATATTAAAAAAAATTGCCGTTTTTATTACTTAGTTAAACTTATCTCTAGGGTTGCATGCCAGGGCATTACAATCTGCATAAGCACTAAGAGTGAAATCATTGTCCTTTGGATACCATAAGCCATAATCCAGAGTACCTTTCAAACACCTCAGGATTCTCTTAACTGTTATCACATGTGATTCTCTTGGATCAACTTGAAACCTTGCAACAAGACAGACTGCATGCATAATATCAGGTCTGGTTTGAGTTAGATAAAGCAATCCTCCAATCATGGATCTGTATTTTTTCTGATTAGCCTTAAGTGATTCATCAGCTTTGCTCAACTTGCAACCAGTCACCATGGAGTACATACCGGTTTAGAAACTTCCATTCTAAACTTCTTCAACAACTCTTTCACATACTTAGATTGAGATATGAAGATTCCTTTATCTAATTGATTAATTTGTAGACCCAAAAAGAAATTTATTTCACCAAACATGGACATTTCAAATTCACTTTTCATCTCATTGGAAAACCTTATGCACATACGTTCATTTCCTCCAAAGATAATGTCATCAACAAAGACCTCAACAATCAAGATCTGATCATCATTGATTTTGAAGTAAAGATTGCTATCTACAGTGTCTTTACTAAATCTCAATTGTAGTAAATACATGTCTAACCTTGCATACCAGGCTCTAGGAGCTTGTTTGAGTCCATACAATGCTTTCTTCAACCTGCATATCATATCACCTTGAGTTCATAATTGGAATCCCTTAGGTTGTTCAATGTATACTTCCTCTTCTAATTCACCATTCAGGAAGGCAGATCTCACATCCATCTGATATACCTTAAAATCTTTGTGAGCTGCAAATGCCAGAAACATTCTGATTGCTTCAATCCAAGCTAATAGGGAAAAGGTTTATTCAAAATCTATCCCTTCAATTTGAGAATATCCTTTACATACAAGTCTTTCTTTATTCCTTACAACTTCACCATTTTCATTTAGCTTGTTCTTGAAGACCCATTTAGTTCCAATTTAATATTTTTGTCAGCAGGTTTAGGAACTAATTCCCAAGTTTCATTTTTATCTATCTATAATAGTTCTTCCTCCATTGCCTTTACCCAATTTTCATCATTACATGCTTCATTCACAGTTTTTGGATCAATCTTTGAAATCAAACAGTAATTGACTTGTTCCTCTATAGCTCTTTTTCTTGTTAGCACACCTTTGTTCTTATCACCTATAATCTGATCTTCAAAATGATTGATCCTTACATACCTGGGAGTCTTGACAACACTTTGTGGGGCCTCTTCTTCATCCTGACTATCTGCTTGCTTATCTTTCTCTTCAATTACTATAGTCACAAGTTCATCTGGTTCATAACAACTCAGGTCTGATATTCTTTCTTTGCCTTCATCTACCTTCACATTTACACTCTCAACAATCTTTTTGAGCCTTTTATTGTAGCACTGGTAAGCCTTACTCTTGGTAGAGTATCCAAGAAAGATTCATTTATCACATCTTGCATCAAACTTTCCTAGATCTTCATCTCTCCTAATATAACATTTGTTTCCAAAGATTTTAAAATATTTTACTGTGGGAATTCTTCCATACCACAATTCATAGGGAGTTTTAGTACCATTACCTTTCACTTGAACTTTGTTTTGAATGTAGATAGTAGTATGAATAGCTTCTTTCCAAAAGACTTCTGGCAGATCTTCTTCCTTCATCATTGTCCTAGAAGCCTCCTGAAATGTCCTATTCTTCCTTTCCACTACTCCATTTTGTTGAGGAGTCCTAGGTGCAGACAACTGTCTCTTTATCCCATGCTCTTCACAAAAAATGTTGAATACATTTGATGTGAACTCACCTCCTCTATCAAACCTCAAGCATTTGATCTTCAAATCTATTTCATTCTCAACCATTGCCTTGAAAGATTTGAACTTCTCTAGGGCTTCTAATTCATCTCTTAAAAAAGTAACCTAAGTCATTCTAGAATAATCATAAATAAGCAACATGAAGTACCTGCCCCCTTGTAGACTTCTCACCTTTGTAGGACCATAGAGATCTGTATGCACTAGATCCGACAAACTAGTAGAAAATTGTTCTTTGCTCTTGAAATTTGTCCCTATCTTCTTTCCCAATTGACATTCCTTACAAATTGAGTTGGAGGGTTTCACAAGTTTTGGTAAATCCCTCATAGTATGACTTGAGCTTGTCTTTACTAGATTATCAAAGTTTATATGACACATCCTTTTATGCCACAACCAACTTTCATCTGCCTAAGCCAATAAACAATACTCATTAGTCCTTCTCAATTGATAGATGTTTCCTTTTGTCTTCTTACTAGTAGCAATCATAGTTTTGAAACTTTCCACGATCTTGCACCCATTATCTTTGAATCTCAGATCATATCCCTTGTCACACATTTGACCAACATCAAAAGATTATGCTTCAAACCCTTCACATATAGAACATTATCAGTATTATGCTTTCCATCGAATGAAATAGATCCTTTTCCACAAATCTTACTAGCTGCAATATCTCCAAACCTAACTAGTCCTCCATCATACTTTTCCAAATTTTCAAATTTACTTTTGTCATTGGTTATGTGATGTGAGCATCCACTATCAATAATCCATTCATCCTTATCTTTCTCAACTTGAATAGCCAAAGCACTTTCTTCTACTGGTTTTTCATCCTTCACATAGCTAGTAGAATTAGTACACACATGATCTTCTTTAATAGAAATAAATAGGCATTCATTTGCATTAGTGTTAGCATCATCAAAATTCATCATCAGTTCCACTTCATCATCAAAATCTCTGACATAGTAGCATTTCTTTGGGACTCTAGGACCGCTCTCATGTTTCTTCCTATTTCTTTCAATTCTTTCAGGACATCTGGAAGCATAATGAACTACTTTACCACAAGAGAAACATTTGAAAGGTAATTTACCTTTGAACTTACTAGAACCTCTTTGAAGTCTGTCAACAAAGTTGGCTTTAATTTCATCAAAGTCATAATCCACCTTGTATTTCTTAGCTCTGGAGATCTCTGTTGAAGTACTGACTTTAAAAGATGATTCAACTTTAGGTAGGACATCACCAAATTCTCTCATCTCAAAGGCTGTAAGCTTTCCAAGTAATTGATCTCTGTCAATAGTTTTTACAGTCTTGAATTCTTCAATTGCAACCACCTTGTGACTATATGACTTTGGTAGTAATCTGAGAATTTTCATTACAACTTCCTTATCACTGAGAGTTCCTCCCTTACCCTTTATTCCGATGACAATTTCATCAACTCTTTGCATAAAGGTTGTTATGTTTTCATCTTCATTCTTCTTCAAACATGTGAGGCCCACCCTTGTGTGTCTGGATTAGTTGCATTTGTAGACCCTGTAGATGCGGACTTTCTTGACTCTATCCCTATATTTTGATTTGGTTAGATTAGTATCTTGTGGTGTGACTATATCCTGACTTTAGATTGCATTGATGATTATTGACATGTGACATTTACTTTGATGATATTAGAGATGCTAGATGTGAAATTATTAAATGAGATTGTTATGTGATTTTGATCTTCATATAATGTTTAGAAATGTAGTTATAAATTTTATTTATAATGCTATGCGATTTTAATAATGTTTTATATGATTATACGATATTGTGAGTGTATGTATTTCCTTGCTTCGGCTATGATATATATGTTAGATTAATCTATTTGTTCAAGTGCGCAGATGATTTTCCAGGCCACAAAAAATTAGAGATCGATCCCACACCTAATGTGACTCCTGTGTTAGACCGATCTAGTCCCAAGAGGGATAGGATCATGTGTGAATTGTATGATGCTTTCGTAAATGTCTGCATTTTATTATTTGGCCTAGATTTCACCTCTTTTATTTTATTTAATTGAAGTGTTGTAAAAATATGTGGTTTAATATACACCACTTGGTGTCTTTTATTTTGATGGCCATTTTAGGTGATTTTCTACTTCCTAAAGTGTTTATTATGGGCTAAAGTTGATCCTAGATGGTACCCCTAGGGTCTAGGGCCCATTTGAACATGCCAAACCCTAGGGTTACCTCTGTCTAGTCACTTTAACTTCAGCCTGAAGTAAAGTGACGAAATTCAAATTTGAATTGGAGTGGAGGATGAGTCATGCCTTGAAACATGACCCATTCCCTTTTCCAAGGCATGGATTCCCATCACCTTGAAGACTTGGGGAGTCTTCAAGACCTCCAAGTGTGTGGAACCATCCTCCAATACTCTCACACGTGTGAGAGCATCTTGGAGTGAATGGGCTTCCTTTAGGGAGTAAGGTGATGACATGTGTCATCCCTTATCCTCTTGGAGCCCATTTGGAGAGATGCCACCTCTCCACCTTTGATCTCACACATGTGTGAGAGCACATGTGGAGAGGGTGAGGTTTGAATGGATGGGAGAGTGACACATGTCACCTCCACATTCCATAACCCTGGCAAGTGGATTGGGAAGAGGAAGGTGTCACCTTCTCATTCCTCAAGGCTTTGGAAGGAAGCCTATATCACTTCCTCTTGGTGAGAGGAAAGGGGTTCTTTTCATTTTCTTGTTTTTGGCTATCTTTGGAAGTCTTTTTGGTGAGTGAGAGAGTTGGAGATCTTGGAAGGAGGCTTGAAGGAGAAGGTTGGAAAGCTCTTCTACAACCCTCTTCCATTATTGGGCTTTCAAAGGTAAACCTCAAGGCATACGAGCCTTTCTCATGCATTTTATTTTTATTGTGTGAATGAAATTGCTTTGTGTTTTGCATTTGTTGTTGTGTTGGGTTTTATGGGTGTTTTGAATGAGACTACCATTCTTGGTGTGTCCATTCATGTGAGGGGTGGGAGAGGAGTCAACCTCCTTGAGGTCACCCTCATTGTATTGGCATATTGTGGCCTTGAGGGCATTCTGGTGAAGTTTTGGTGGTTATTTTTATGGCATGAGTGCCTTGGTGTGATATATTTCTTGGACAAGATTTTAGGCTTAAGGTCTTGTTTTGGACTATTATAATTTTCATGGAGGTATTTTTCAGCTTGAGGACTTGTTTTGGAATCATGAGATTTGGATGTAGGAGTGAACCTCTTGAGTAGAGAGAGTCCACTCTCCTACCCACTCAAATCCATTGTTATGGATTTTGTGTTGTTAAACCTTGGTGGGTGTTATTTCTTCATGTTGAGTGTTTACATATTGTGTTTGTGGTGTGCACCCGTGTGTAGATCGACCTCCAAACTTAGGCGTGACCCTCTTACGGGTCTATGATAGGGTGGAGAGCTTTTTGGTGGGCTTGGAAAGTTTTCTATTGTTCTTCTTTGCAGGTTAGATCTATTGGAGCTTGGTGGGATTTCAAATAATTTTTTCTCTATGTTTTGATGGCTGTTGAGAGCCATGGCCATTTGGCCTTGATGTATTATTTTTAAGAGCAAGTGAGCTCTCACTTTGTTGTGTGTAAACTATAAAAAATAAAAAATTCCTATTGTAATTGTTGTTATGGAGGAATTTGTATCTCCTTGATGCAGCACACAACATACGCTCAATACAATTTTGCCATTAATCATGTGAGAGCCAAAGATTTGAAGAATGGAACATAAAAAAACTTCTATTCATCAACTCTGCTGCTACAATGAGAGAAAACTCTCTTATATCCAAGAAAAACAAAAAAATTAAAAAAAAAACCTTTTTTGGCATATTTCGACAATTGTCAGATTTTGCCATTTTAGGTAATTTTACAATCATATCTTGAAAATCCTATTTTTTCCCAAAAGCTTCCTAAAACTAAGGTAGGATGAAATGCCAACTAATATTCTAAATTTGAAACATGAGTTTCGATTTATTACAAAAGCAACTTTTTAAAAATCTAGAAAAAAACACTAAATTACTATTTTGAGGGCCAAGATGAAAGTTTTCAAGCCCCAAAAAAGTGCCAAGACGGGGTCCAACCCACTAGGGTCGGTTGCAAAACCACTTTCCACCTCATAATGCATACACCCATAAAATATCGTAGAAAACCCACATCCAAGTCAAAAGCTATGATCTTCGAAAGTTCCTGCATCACTCCTTATTTGTTTTTTTGTGATGTTTCTTGTATTGGATATGCTATAAATCATATTGAGTTACCATGGAAATATATGAATGTATAATTTCATAATTTTTCTATTGTAAACATAAGTATGACAAAAATAGACAACTAAATAAACAAAAAAAGGGTCTAGGAAGGAGGTTTATGGCAATATATGTCTTTACAAATGATGTAGATAAGATACAAAAATTTCAAGTTAAACATTCATTAGAACTCCTTTTATAACCATGATCAAACAATAAATTTGATCCAAGAATAGTTACTAAACTTGAACTTCTCTTGTTAATCCTTCTTTTGAGAAGATAACAATGAAACATAATAACAAGCTACTTTAATTAAGATTATTCAATGCTAAGCCTTTGAACATTGTTAATATTTTCCTATTAAGCTATCTAATTCATGGTGAATGAAGACATTAAAGCTACCTTAGAACATTCTCTAAACTCAATGCTATTTTATAAGGTCAATTTGCATTTGTTATTAACCAAGAATTATGAAGTGAAAAAGTGTCGTTTCATTCTAAAATTTCCCAATTCAAAACTAGTGTGCTAGAAGGTCGGGTAGGTAAGTAGTATATTTTTTATCCAAAAATTTGGATAAAAGTCTAGTTTTTGTGCAAGGAGATCTAGTTTTTATGTGAGGAGATCTTAGTTGTCACATAACAAGATCTTAGTTCTCAGATAGTGAGATTTTATGCTTGTTTATATATTTTATTGTATTTTTAAGTGTTTAAATCTCTACCATGTTTGGTCACACATGTCTTTGAGCATTGAAAACCATTGTAAATGGTGGAATGTTTGATTAAGAGTGATAAATAGGTCTTAGCATAGTTAGATCCATTATTGGTAAAATTGTGCGAGGTCCTCCTAGTTTATAGACTAATTTCATTAGAGGAATCCTCCATAGTTGAGACCCCTAGTAATTAGGGCTTTGAAGTCAACACCTCAAGTAGCAAGGAATTGCCTATTAGTTGTCAATGGGGAATGTTGGAATATTTAATACATAATTGACATAAATATGAACATTCTCAATTTATTCTTTGACCACTTATATCAAGTTGGGTATTAGAGGAACTACAAATAACAATATATGCCAAGGTGCTTGAGTCTGTGGGAGGACTAACTAGGAAAAGGACTTTTTTTCTATTCTTTTTTTTAGCTACATTTTCTAAGATTATATTAATTTGACAACACAAATCTGATGCAATGCGAGTGCATTCTATCACCTCATGCTTTGGTATTCTACTAAATAGAAAATGGGGAAATATCGCACATGTGGTTTTGAACCAAGTTTAAAATCATAACTACAATTTTAAACTACAACAAGAAACAAAATATATTCAAAGGGTTAGGTTTGGACCACTAGAGAACAAGAACATATATTCAAATAAGGTATAAATTGGATGTCAATTCTCTACACAAAATATGCCATTTAGACATTAGTTATGACATCAAGAACAATAGATCAAAATAAGTCCAAAATGATTGGGGAAAAGTATTAGGGATGGACTTTTCACCATTACAGGAGTTTAAAAAATCAAAAATAAAATATCTACACTAAAATCATTTGAGACTCATACTAAATTTCCTAAATGTTCTCATTAAATTGTTGGAATTATTACATCTTTAGTATATAGTTAATAAATAAATATATTACAAATAAAGTCACCTTAGTGACTTGTTCTAGTATTTAAATAATTAAATGTTAGTTTATTATTGTTATTTTTGGGAGTTACTTTCCCATAAGTAGTTTTGGTAGTTAGTAGGGGAAAGCAAAGGATTTTAAGACAATTTATTATAATGTAAAAATTAACAAGTTGAGTGCATGATAGTGGTGGCCATTACAGAGTAATTGGCATTGATAGCATTTTGGTAACATAATGGCAGTAGCTTTGCTACATTTATTTTATTTTGTTTTACTAATAAAGGGAGGGACAACTATTAAAAAGAATTGCACTGCAACTAGAAGAGGGCCACACCTACCTTAGATAGGCCTTGCTACCTCACAAGAAGTTGAACCTCCTTAAGATCTATTATTGCAAATGTCTAGAAGTAGCCATGTATGCAAAATTTGGAAGTATATGTTGTGTAGAGGAGAGGAGAGGACAAAATGGTGAGCGATTCAAGGATCTATGCCAAGGTAGTTGTGACAGATGCACATCACTACATGTTTGGATGCCTCAAGCATCTCCATTCTAGCCAAGGAGCTCCTCAATGGCCAACGAGTGGTGGTTGTGTAATGTGAAGAGATCTGTTTGCTAGGTGGACTTGTTTGCTAGAAAATGAAGTACCTCCATTTTTAAGAATGAGAATGAATACAAAGCCATCTCATGGTCCCATTCATTTTAGTGCACCTTCTAGAATTCTTTGGAGGACAATTAGAGTCCTAGAAGCTGAATTGAACTATGTGACTTGTTTGCTCTGCAACTGATTGAAAAAATTGAGATAAATTTAATAGTCATGTATTTCCATTAAAGTCATAATCAATTAAAGTAAAGTAATATAATAGTCATATATTTCCATGATAACTAGATATGTATAGTCATTGGTTGTATCCATGTTCTTAGTGTGTAATGTTCATTATTTTATATCTTTAACTATTAAGTTACCTAGATGTGTAATGTACATGGAGTAGGAATGACTTAAATGTTTTATTGTACACATGGTATTCATTTTTATGACATTGATACATGTTCAGCATTATACATGTATGTGTAGATTTGGAAAAGTTAAAATATATATATATATCTCTCTCTCTACAAGTTGAAAAGGAAAAGAATCATCCATGCATTTTAGAAATGAAATCTTCCCTCTTGTTCAACTATTTATTTAATGTGTTGGAATTGCATTAGGATCTAGTCATGTTTAACCAATTCTCTACAAGATGACTGATATGCCTCACCAACACCAGTAATAACTAGTGTCTAAGTTTGGAAGTTGTGGAACAATGTATCAAATGTACACTCCTGTACATCAGAGAAGAAATGTATGTTGATACAGGCAAGTGCAACACAACATCCCTATCTACTTTGATGTAGGATGTGTATGTTGATACATTTGTTCCACAGGACCCAAAGTAGACACTATCATGTTATGTTGTTGGTGTGACATATCAGTCATACTTGTAGAGAATTGGTTCAACATGGCCATCCTAATGCACATGTATGTATGTATTGGAATAAGTAATTTATTTTTACATGCACAAAATTCAGGTTGATATATATATCATGGCACATGCGCCACCACCTCCTGGACCTTCTATGTTTACACGCACAGATACTAAGATTCAAAAATTGACAGCTCTTCTTTTTGAGCCCAACACAACAGGGGTTTACAGGGACACATGTCAATCAATTTTAACTAGCTTGTAGTGCATTAGACAGAGTCTAGGAGATACCTGTGCTTATTCGGCTGATACTCTTGTTGTTATTCTTGCCCAAATGTGGCAAGAGGTTACTGGTGATGTTTCTCTTGCTTCTGTTCAGCTTAGTGTCTTGAAAGAGACTATCAAATCCCAATGTTTCCCATCTTATGTTGGTAACCCTAATGTGAGGGGCTACCAAGTAACTAGATGTGTAGACCCTCTTATGACCCCATTGATATATCCACATTTTCTTGTTGCTCATGGTCATTATCCCAATAACGACCAAATTCCTTTATATTTTGCACAACAGTTATATGCAGAGGTTCATATGGGCCTCAAGGTGAACTACTTGGATTTTCTAGAATATTTTGGTTAGGGGAGGGGTAGGGTTGCTGATAGAGATGCCTATCATCAACTAGATCGACAGGCTCCACTTTATAGGGCCTTGGTTGGGGAGAAGATGCCTTCTATCTCTCCAGCCCTAGCCCCTGTTGCTGATCGGGTTGAGGGAAGCAATCGACAGTGTAGGTGATATTATAGTTGCCACATCTATTATATCTTATGATCATGTGGGAAGATATTTGATGAGTCATCTTGGATGATCTAGACCATATGATCATGCCACTGATCCTTATGCTATTGCGGGTGTCCCATCTCCTATAGACATAGATGGTCTGACAAGAGAGCATATGCTTCGAACTACAATGAGTTATCTTTCTAAGGACCTATAGGAGTCATATGCTTTTAGTGCATTAGAGCTTGGTATCCCTTTACACAAGGTTAGAGGACATGTGGGTAGTGCTTGCCATTCACAGAGTGCATCACGATCATGTCATGCTACGAGACCTTCTCACTAGGTCCCTGTGAGTACTCCACATCCTGATCCACCCTCAGATCATTCAATTGCTGTAGAGGGAGATACACCTATCAGGCCTTGTGTTGAGCATTAGACATCCGAACCCTCCCTAGATTCACTTGAGGAGGTGAAGTTGTAGATGAGATCAGTGTCAGGTTTTGTGGATATGCTTCTTCATTCAGCCTCTTTATTGCCAAGTCACCTAGTTAGTCCACTTCAGACTTAATTACTTGAGCTAGCCAAGGAGGCACCAGATACAATCATTGCAGTGGATCATCCTACAGCACCTGATACATAGGTATGTACATGCGTATGTGCATGTGTATGCATGATTTAAACTTAAACTTAAATTAAAGTAAGTTAAATTACTTTGCTATAGATAGAGTCCTAATGTTGTGTGTATATATATATTGTAGGGGTTAGCTCATGTTACACCTACTCTGGGGACAGACCGTGTACACAGGCGTGATTCACCTAATGGCAGTAATGTTAGTGGACAGATGAGTTTTAAGTTTTTAAATCATTATTGTACTTACATACATGTAAATGCATATAATTTGTACATGTGCATGTACACATGTATATATATTTAACATTATTCTATTTAAATTTTAACATAATTTGTACACTTTTATACATACATGTGTTGTACAATCTCTAGGGCTCAGTGCATCCATCAGATCAAGATGCTCAGTCAGACTCAGGTCGTTCAACTCACAGCTGACATGATGAACAGGCTATTAGTAGCACTTCATGGACATGTGTTTCTCCATATATTTCTCTAGATCTTATATTTGTTTGAGTAGACATTTCTATAGATGTACATGTTTATGTATGGACATTTCTATGTAGATACATTTGCATGTATGTGTGTTTGTGGACATTTATGACCTGACATTTCTATCTACATGTGTGTTTGTGGACATTTATGAGTACATTTCTATCTAGATACATTTGCATGTATGTGTGTTTGTGGACATTTATGAACTGACATTTCTATCTAGATTTTTGTGTTTGTGGATATTTATGGCAGGACATTTCTATTTATGATTATTATGATTGTTTTTGTCATGAGAAGTTATCTAGGTATTTGTGTAATTCAGTAAGTGAAGAATATAGGTTTTAAAATGTAAATTTACAATTGCATTTGAATTATGATTCATTTATGGGTATAAATAAAAGTGAAAAACAAAAATGTCTTGATATACATGAAACAAAACAATATTATGAATAGTTAAGACTTAGAAATGATTTCCTTGTATTAAAGAGAAAACCATTCTCCCAAAAGAGTTTATTAGATAAAATCTACCATGACATAAACAAATCTAAACACAATTATGTGGTGCTAATACTTTGCTTAAACCAAACTTGATGAACACTTATCATACAATGAAAACATCAAATACAATTCCAAACATGAAATTTATTATAGTTTTACTTGATTATAAATATAATTGTTCACATTGCTTTTATTTGATGTGGGGATATGCAAGCCACAACAAAATAATGATGATTTCTCCTTCACATTCTACAAACTAGCAATTGGGTTATTTGAAAGGGTGTAATGGTTATGTTGACATACACATTTGAATGCAAAATAGTTAGGTGTTTATGTAATTTAGTAAATGTAGAATATAGATTTTAAAATTTGTAAATTTACAAACTCAATTACAATTGCAAATTGTGATTCATTTATGGGTATAAAGAAAAGTGAAAAATAAAAAATTCTTGACACATGTGAAACAAAAAAATATTATATAAATAAATGGACATCCAAATAAAACAAAAGTTTACAAAAAAGTCTTGATATGTGAAACAAAACAATATTAAATCTACAAACACTATCTCTCACCATCATGGATTGTGGAAATGTCATGTCTTTTATTACAATTCTAGTGCTAATATTTTGCTTAATCATTGAGAAAAGTAATATTATGGGATAAAATGTTTTGAAATACAATGGCAACATTACCCATACATTTCTTATCATTATGTGTTTGTTTGAAATTGCATAGGACCCTAAACAACATTTATTTGATGAATGTTGTTATTTACAACACATATTACCTAAATCTAAATGAATATGAGGAATAAAAAGAAGGGAAGGTACTAAGCCTATGATAAGAAACAAATGTCAAATGATAGAAGAGGATCAATAAGTGGCACTCTAAATTGAAGAACTTCCAAAATTTATTTTGAAATAAAATGGGAATCAATGTAATTTGTATTCATAGGTGCAATTAAAATTTGTTTGGAATTGTTGCATTGTTAAATTATTTTTGGGCCTATGTGTAGTCAAATACTATTAGTGATGTTTTTCAATTACATGGCAATAAACAATGATTATTATACAATTAAATCTATTAATGATATTAGCTAAAAATTTTAGTAGACATTATTGCCTTTAGTTCAGATCCTCTGATATTTAGCATATCAAGCATGAACAATTATAACTAGAATACAATTGAGATAACCTTACATATAGTTAGCTAGTAGAAAACTAAACTTCTAAAGTTATGGTAGTTTTCACTTGAAACTAAAACAAGATTTTCAAGTACCTAATTCTCGCAATTCTCTAACTATCCACATCATCATGAGGCATGTTCCTTGTGTCTAGGGGTCTAAGATTCCAAGCCTGCCAAAATCTTTAGGTTAGAGATAATGTGCCCATGTAGAGCTTGGAATTCCTCTATTATTAACCCATTGGCCCATAGAAAGCATCTTATAATCTTTGTTAGCTATTTATAACATGATTTAGAGAGCAACTAACATGAAGAAATGCATACATGTGGTTGGCTATGAGTAATTAGTTATCTCTTCAACTAAAATTTGAAGGAAAAACATGCATTCATTAACAAAATGGGAATTCAAAGACACTACATCATTAAGCAATGAAATACCATAAGATGTTGCAAATGGACATGACTACATGAGAACATATATAAATGGAGCCTAGGATGTCCTCAAATTTTTATCATGACAATTTTAAACTTTTGAGTCTACCAAGTCAAAGTCCATCAATCAACTCATCTTCTCAAAGGTTGTGCAAGTATTTCAATTCATTTGTAAAAGTTTGTTGTCATCTAGCTTTGATCAAGTCAAAAATATTAATGTCAAATAGTCTCAATCATAGGTGATTCAGGAAAAGAACTTGGACATTTTAATTTATCAAAAATGTTCATGTCAAGATGTAAAGTCAATTGTCACTATGAGTCATACTTGAATGGCACCCATAAAAATCATGAAATTGATGTCAGTCAAAGGTTGCTCAAGGTTGTGTGCCAAATATTTCATTTTTGTTGATATTGTGGGACTTTCAATGTTTGTATCGGTGGCCTAAAATGATTTGTCAACTTCAAAGTGGAATAATTAAGATCTCTCTTTTTACATTTGTTAAGTGAAATTTTATTGGTTGAAAAGTTTCTAGATGTAACATGGCTATATATCTATAAACTTTATAGATGACATCTCTAGTGTATATACATGTACATGTAAATTGTAGCACAGTTCAAAGAGTATATATAACATTAAATAAAAGCATTAAAAAATTATCATATCGATGCATGCTTGAATAAGAATCTAGGGCATTCTCTACATGACTTATAATAGAGAGATCATTTGTACATTAAGAACTGCCATGGTTGAAATTTAAAATTTGTTCAACAAAAGAACTATTAATTTAACTTGCATAGATTGTAAAATAATTAATACATTAACATACATCTAAATAGTGAATTTAGGTCTTCAAAACATAAAAAATTGTAAGTTCTTCATCCATATTTTTCATACCACATCAAGTGGTTTAGCTCACTCTTCAATCACATCTAATATTCTCTGATGATCTTCACTATATAGTCTCCACTTACGACGTCCACGTGTGTTTGTAACTATATGAAGAGTTAGGCCGGTATCAATTACTAGGTGGCTATACTGATATACCTTGTTATTAGGTTGATAATCAATAAAGTAAATCCCATGTTGAATAATCTTGACTTGTTTGAAAATGTTACCTTGAAAATATTGTTTCCCACAAGTTTAGTAACACATAACATTTTCAAGGTAACATTCCACATCGTAACACATAACATTTTCAAGGCAAATGTAATCTACATGTATCTCTGAACATGTATAGCATTATCATTGCTTGGTAAGACATAACATAAATTATAATATAAAAATTAAACACATTTTAAATCACTCTTGAGGTACTTGACATGTACATATGTAACAAATTGAAAATTATTTAAAAATATATTAAAATAAAGTTAAACCTGTGGGAAACACCATTCCATCACTTGTTTCTTGATTTATTAGCTTTTGCCTCTCTTCTGTGCAACACAATAAATAATAACTAACTTGTTCTATATTTCCAGTCTCTGCAAAAACATCTCCTGCACCAAAAATTTACATACATTCCAAATTTTGTAACTTAATATATATATATATATATATACACACACACACACACATACCTTTTTTAATCAATCTTGAAATATGGTTATAATCAGTTGAAATCAAAGGAATGTCTTCAAATCCTTCATTCTCATCTTCATTGTATGTGTTGGTAACAACTAGTGGCACATTTTCCCATTCACTGACATATCCACGTTGCTGGTTATTAGATTTCTCAAAATCTCCCAACATGCACTCATAACAAAAACAAGAGTAATCCCTAGTGCACAACGTCCATGTAGGGATTGAATACTGAAGAAATAGAGGAAGTACATGTATTGTAATCTCATATATTTGAAGATAATACAACTTGGAGCCTCTTTTCTTGGTGGAGTTTTGATGCAGAGGTAAGGTAGAGATTAAGAAGTTCACTCAATGAACTTAAGTTACTCAACTTCCTACAAGAGGTTTCCAAAAGTGTTTGTGTTTACAAAGCCTACACAAGGCTATTCCTGAGATTTATCTAGCCTAGGACCACTATCTAGTGTCCTCCTCACAGGCTGCCCAACCCTCACCTTTCTACACAATCCACCTTTGTTGGACTCACAACTTCCTACCCACACCTCTACCAACAATGCCCACATATGATTATTGACACATATTTGTCATGACTATCATGAGGTCTCTGACCAAAAGACCAATTTCTGCATTCTCTAGGTAAGGACAGTGACAACAGCAGGACTGTTTTAGGACAGTGGTTGAAGAAGATCTAAGTCTTATGGAATTAGTTCAATCAACCTCTCAAGGGTTTTGAATGACCATCAACACTCATTGCACATTAAACATTCCATGTGATCAAGTAACCATTACTCACATGCATCAGGACAGAAAATTGTAGAAAGACTGTTTTATGACTGTCATAGGGAAACAACATTTCAAGAATGTGTGGACCTTGACAAACCAATCCTACCCTTCTTGACTCCCAAAGACCTGGTATCTTTAAATGTACAATAAACATTCAATGAGATCAAACCACCATTTACTCACAAACATCAGTCATACTTTGTTTTGCAGGGCAGAGGACAGTAAATACAGTTTGCTGTCCTATGACAGTGTTAAGGTGACAATTATGTTTTGTAGCCTTTGTGATAGTTAAACCTGCATCATCTCCTCTCCAACAAGGATCAAAACACCACATGCATTCACAAGGACAAGATCCACTTGAGGTCTCTGACTCAACACCCCACCACAATACTTGCTCTGATAGAAATAGTACGGCTGTTGTGACTGTCTTCAAGAAATAGTCTTAAAAAGAAGGTTAACTTGTAAGCAAAGAGAACATTTACACAATATTAAACACTCATAACTCTTAATGACCATCAACAATCAATGCATCATCCAAATACCTACAGGGAACAGGTACTCCTCCTCCACCATGCAGCCGTACTGTACTACTGACGTACAGAAATCAGAAAACTATCTTTTTCTCCAAGAAGATGGTCTAAATCAGATTTTTGTAAAGAATGTAGTAAGCCTGCCTTCTCAGGCCCTACCAATCCATCTCAAAGGTCTTTCCTTGATTCAAGACATCAAACCCAATCTCTATTTGACTATGCACGTGGCTGTTTTCAAGACAAGCATTGTTCTTACACCATTTCTTCCAACTAGTCACTGTTTTTGACTAGCTACGATCATGCCAAGCACTTGGAGAAGGAGTCTTCAACCTGCAAACCATGGAAAGTAGCAAAACCTAACCTAATCTTCCCCATCCTTCTGAAAATGGTTGAAACTTTCAGAGGATAGAGGAAGAATTCACCATTTTTGGGCACAAACCCTAGTTAAGAGGGTTTCAAAACAGTTTCTACAAATTAGATTGTTTCTACCTTCTACAGGAGTGTCAAGAACTCCAAATAGATGCAAATGAAAGGTGTTTTGCAAACCTAATAAATTTCCAATATTTCAACTCATGAGAAATCTGTACCAGGCCGTACAGGGTGCTGTTTCAATGAAAAAATGCAGAAAAATAGTTTTTTCCTTCTTAAAAGACTCCTCCTCTTCATTATTTTTTGGCATGTTTATACAGATTAGAGTTTTTGGAAAGTTTCCTGACCTTTCCAATTCCTATTCTTGTCCATACAACTGCCCATGAAGGCAGTAAATCGATGGAACAAATTGTTTTTCATAAAAAAACAAGTTTCTAAAAGAAAATCTCCTATAAAATAGGTCTTATCAACATCTTCATGGACTAGTCAACCTAAATGACTAAGTCTTTATTACAAAATATCAAAATGGATTTCAAAGCCTTAGGAAAGACCAAAATTAACAAGGTCACAAAATGTTATATTCGAAAAAATGACTAAACTGAAGCTCCTGCACCATACTCCCCCTGTGGGGAAAACTCAAGTCCCTTGAGTTGCCAATTGTTGAAGTGTCATGCCATGCTTTAGAATATCTGCTTCAGTCATCCAGGTGGCCTCTGAGTCAGGGAGATCCTTCCATTTCACCAAGTAGTCCTTATAGACACCTCTTTGAGTCTTCTTGATAACTTTAGAATCCAAAATGCACTCCAACTGTAAAGGTTTGCTTGGAGGCAAATCCTTAAGCCAATCAGCATCTTCAGCCACCACATCTGATCCACTTTCATCAGGCAATGGAGGTCTGAAAGGAAAAAGATCACAAACATTGAAAATTGGAGAGATACCAAGGCCATCTGGTAGCTCAATCTCATATGCATTTGGACTGAATTTGTGTACTATTTTGCATGGCCCAATCTTCTTCATCAGGAGTTTAGTTGGCTAACCCTTTGGCAACCTCTCTTTCCTTAGATATGCCATAACTAAGTCACCAACTTTGAACTGTACTTCTCTTTTCTTCAAATCTGCCTTTTCTTTGTACTTTGTGACTGATTTTTCTAGTTGCAACTTGACTTGATCATGAATTGTTTTCATGGAGGCAGCAAACTCTTAACTAAGTACACTCCTTCTATCCCAACCTTGGAGATCCTTCAGCTCAAGTGGCCCTCTTGGATGAAAACCATAAACTATCTCAAAAGGACTTTTACCAGTGCTCCTATTCCTTGAATCATTGTAGGCATATTCAGCCTAACTGATAACCAAGTCCCATGCCAAACCATGCTTCTTCGTAAGGCACCTTAGAAGGTTTCCTAGTGATCTATTAACCACCTCAGTCTGACCATCAGTTTGTGGATGGTAGGCTGATGAAAAGGACAACTGTGTGCCCAGCTTCTTCCACAAGGTCCTCCAAAAGTGACCTACAAACTTAGAATCTTTGTCAGTTACAATGGACAATGGTAAACCATGTATCCTTACTACCTCTCTGAAAAATAGACCTGCAACATGAGATGCATCATTTGTGCATTTACATGGCACAAAATGAGCCATCTTGTTGAACCTATCAACAATGACAAACACACTATCCACCCCTCTGGCTGTCCTGGGTAACCCAAGCACAAAATCCATGTTGATACTTTCCCAAGGTCTATTGGGAATGGGAAGGGGCTTAGACCTACATTTGAAGACACACCTTTGGCTCTTTGATAGATTGCACAACTAGCTACATATTTTCTCACATCTGATTGCACCTTTGGCCAAAAATAGAACCTTGTGACTTGTTCTAGTGTCTTGTCCAAGCCAAAATGTCCTCCTAAAGAACCATTATGCTTCTCCTTGATGATGTTGTCCCGCATAGAGCAATTGGGGACACACAACAAATTTCCCTTAAACAAGAGGCCTTCCTGCAAAACAAAATCTGCATACTCTCCATGGAATGTGTTAGCCAAGTTCACACAGACATCATAAGCCTCCTTGAAATCAAAATCTTCTTTATACAGCTCTTTTAAATAGTCAATACCCATGCTTTCTAACTGAATTTCATGAACAAGAAGCAACCTCCTACTCAATGCATCAACCACCTTATTAGAGACACCTCTTTTGTGCTTAATTGTGAAGGTATAAACTTGTAGCTGTTCCATCCATTTAACATGTCTATGGTTCAATTTTTCTTGACTGTTTAGAAAGCTTAAAGCATGATTGTCAGTAAACACAATAAATTCTTTGGGCAGCAAATAATGTCTCCATTTCTTAAGAGCTTGCACCATTGCATAGAGTTCTAAGTCATAGGTAGAATACCTTTGCTTGGCTTCATTCAACTTTTCTAAAAAGAATGCCACTGGATGCCCTTCTTGGCTAAGAACAACACCAATAGCTTGCTGACTTGCATCACACTCAACAACAAATACCTTATCAAAATCAGGGAGTACTAAGGTAGGTAACTCAACCACCTTTGTTTTCAACAACTCAAAACTATCATCAGCTTCCTTTGTCCACTGGAATCTACATTTGACTCCACCCTTGATGGTGTTGAGGATGGGAGCACTAATGTGACTGAAACCTCTAATAAACTTCCTATAAAAGTCACCAATCCATGGAAACTTCTCACATCTCCCACTATTTTTGGGGTAGGCCAACTGAGAATAGCCTCAACCTTAGAGGGATCCATCTTCAAACAGCCATTAGAAATGACAAATCCCAGGTATACAAGTTTAGTTTTCATGAACTCACATTTGTCTAAGTTGATCATCAACTTGTGCTCATGCAGCTTCTCTAACACCTGACCAACATGCTTCACATGGTCTTCTCTTGTCCTGCTGAAGATTAGTATGTCATCAAGATAAACAATAACAAATTTACCAATGAATTCAACTAATACCTCATTCATCAGGCGCATAAATGTACTTGGCGCATTGCTAAGACCAAATGGCATAACAAGCCATTCATAAAGACCTTCATTGGTCTTGAAAGCAGTCTTCCATTCATCTCCCTGTTTGATCCGGATTTGATGATATCTAGATTTCAAATCAATCTTTGAGTAATAGCATGATCCTCCCAGGTAATCCAAGAGATCTTCAATCCTTGGCATTGGAAATCTGTACCTTATGGTGATCTTGTTTATGGCCCTATAATTTGTGCATAGCCTCCACTTTCCATCCTTCTTAGGAGCCAGTACACTTGGAACTGCGCAGGGACCTAGACTCTTCCTAATCAGCCCTTTCTCCAGGAGATCTTGAATTTGCCTTGCCACCTCTTCATTTTGCTATGGAGTCAGCTTGTATGTAGCCTTGTTAGGCAATGTAGCACTAGGTATTAAGTCAATTTGATGACTAATATCCCTCATGGGTGGTAAGGAGTTGGGAACTTCCTCTACCACAAGGTCTTGATACTTATCCAGAAGTTGCTGTACTTCCAATGGAATCTCCTTCTGTTTTTGATCTTGCTGATCTGATCCACTCTTGGGCTTCATGACCAAGGCATACCCCTGGTTGTCATTCTCCTTCAAGATGTTTAGGAACTCATTGCCATTCACCAACATGACACTGCTATTATTTTCCTTTCCCCGGGGCTGCTCCAACAAAGGATCCATTTTGAATGGCCTTCCATTCTTGGTGATGACATAAGTGTTCTTCTCACCATCATGTTGAGCTTTAACATCATACTGCCATGGATGACCAAGAAGCAGGTGACATGCATCCATAGGTATGATTTCACATAGCACTTTGTCCTTGTAGTCACCAATTGCAAATTCAGCCCAAGTTTGTTCCTCCACCATGAAACTTTGGTTCTTGTTTAACCAGGAGATCTTGTGAGGATTGATATGAGGCAGCCTCTTCAACTTGCACTTCTCAACCATCTCAGTGGATACCACATTCTCAGTAGACCCTGAATCCACTATGATTTTACAAAGTTTCCCATAGGCTAGGGCTTGGGTTCTGAAAAGATTCTTTCTCTGAGGGGGCTCTTACTTCAATGGCATTTTCAACATAGACCTTTTTATCATCATACTCTCTCCATCTAGAATAGGTGCAGCACTTCCCCTTGGTGAATTCACACTTTCACAGTCATCATCTTTCACTAACTGATTTCTCTTCCCACTGTCATGAGAGCTGCTGGCTTTCCCTAGGCATTTGTTCATTGTATGGCCAACTTGGTTGTAGCCATAACATCTTCCAGTGAAGACTCCTGGTCCTCTACCTCCTCCACCATTTCTGCCTCTGCCATTATGACTTCTACCACCTCTAAAACCTCCTCTATGCTCTGTTGCTGATTGTGTTTTATGCTAACTGTTATTTTCAGTTTTGTTGAACTGTCCACAACCAAAATTGCCTCTACCTCTTTGGTTTCTGCCACCTCTACCTCTGGCACTTTGTTCACCCTTCCTTCTCAGCTTTTCCTCTACTTTGGAGGCCAATAAGAAACATTCATCCACTGTCTTTGGTAACACCAAGCTTATCTCATTCTGGAGATTGTATTTTAGTCCATTCAGGTACCTAGCCACCATCCCTTTTTCATCTTCATTATGATTGGCCCTCATACTGAGTCTGAAATTCTTTTGTGTAGGCAGCCACATCCATGTCTTTTTGTCTCAAATTCTGAAATCTCCTTATGATTTGAATCTCATAGTCAGGTGGCATGAACTTGCTTCTGAGCATAGCCACCATTCTGTTCCATTTAGTGATGGGACTCTTCCCAATCTTCTCCCTCTCACTCTGCATATAGTTCCACCATACGAGTGCAGAACCTCTTAGCCTTGTCTTGGCAAACTTGACCTTTTTGCTGTCATTAAACTCCTTGTAATCAAAGAAGTTGCACATAGCTTCTATTCAGTTGGTGAGAACATCTCCATCCAACTTGCCATGGAAGGTAGGCACCTCCATCTTGGGATCACCACTGTCTCCATGAGCACCCTTAAGTGCATTCAAGAAGGCTTTCTGATCTGCAGACATATCCTGCTCCAGAGGATCCTCTTCTATCTCTATTTCTTCATTTGTATTAGAAGAACTTCCCTCTTCTTTAGTCTTGCCTTTAGACTTCTTCTCTTCTTGCAACTTTGCTTCTTGCAATCTTGCTTCCTGCAATCTTGCTTCAACCATCTCTTCCACCAACTTCTTGATGGCATCTTGACTCATTATCTTGGGAGGCATTGTACTAGCCTCTGTTTCAATTTCCTCTTCTGACATAGACTTGCTTCCAATCAGAATATTAGCTCTGATACCAATATGATGCAGAGGTAAGGTAGAGATTAAGAAGTTCACTCAATGAACTTAAGTTACTCAACTTCCTACAAGAGGTTTCCAAAAGTGTTTGTATTTACAAAGCCTACACAAGGCTATTCCTGAGATTTATCTAGCCTAGGACCACTATCTAGTGTCCTCCTCACAGGCTGCCCAACCCTCACCTTTCTACACAATCCACCTTTGTTGGACTCAACTTCCTACCCACACCTCTACCAACAATGCCCACATATGATTATTGACACATATTTGTCATGACTATCATGAGGTCTCTGACCAAAAGACCAATTTCTGCATTCTCTAGGTAAGGACAGTGACAATAGTAGGACTATTTTAGGACAGTGGTTGAAGAAGATCTAAGTCTTATGGAATTAGTTCAATCAACCTCTCAAGGGTTTCAAATGACCATCAACACTCATTGCACATTAAACATTCCATGTGATCAAGTAACCATTACTCACATGCATCAGGACAACAAATTGTAGAAAGACTGTTTTATGACTATCATAGGGAAACAACATTTCAAGAATGTGTGGACCTTGAAAAACCAATCCTACCCTTCTTGACTCCTAAAGACCTGGTATCTTTAAATGCACAATAAACATTCAATGAGATCAAACCACCATTTACTCACAAGCATCAGTCATACTTTGTTTTGCAGGGCAGAGGACAGTAAATACAGTTTGCTGTCCTATGACAGTGTTAAGGTGACAATTATGTTTTGTAGCTTTTGTGATAGTTAAACCTGCATTAGCTCCTCTCCAACAAGGATCAAAACACCACATGCATTCACAAGGACATGATCCACTTGAGGTCTCTGACTCAACACCCCACCACAGTACTTTCTCTGACAGAAAGAGTACGGCTGTTGTGACTGTCTTCAAGAAACAGTCTTAAAAAGAAGGTTAACTTGTAAGAAAAGAGAACATTTACACAATATTAAACACTCATAACTCTTAATGACCATCAACAATCAATGCATCATCCAAATACCTATAGGGAACAGGTACTCCTCCTCCACCATGCAGCCGTACTGTACTACTGATGTACAGAAATCAGAAAACTATCTTTTTCTCCAAGAAGATGGTCTAAATCAGATTTTTGTAAAGAATGTAGTAAGCCTGCCTTCTCAGGCCCTACCAATCCATCTCAGAGGTCTGTCCTTGCTTCAAGACATCAAATCCAATCTCCATTTGACTGTGCACGTGGCTATTTTCAAGACAAGCATTGTTCTTACACCATTTCTTCCAACTAGTCACTGTTTTTGACTAGCTAGGATCATGCCAAGCACTTGGAGAAGGAGTCTTCAACCTGCAAACCATGGAAAGCAGCAAAACCTAACCTAATCTTCCCCATCCTTCTGAAAATGGTTGAAACTTTCAGAGGATAGAGGAAGAATTCACCATTTTTGGGCACAAACCCTAGTTAAGAGGGTTTCAAAATAGTTTCTACATATTAGATTGTTTCTACCTTCTACAGGAGTGTCAAGAACTCCAAATAGATGCAAATGAAAGGTGTTTTGCAAACCTAATAAATTTTCAATATTTCAACTCATGAGAAATCCGTACCAGGCCGTACAGGGTGCTGTTTTAATGAAAAAATGCAGAAAAATAGTTTTTTCCTTCTTAAAAGACTCCTCTTCATTATTTTTTGGCATGTTTATACAGATTAGAGTTTTTGGAAAGTTTCTTGACCTTTCCAATTCCTATTCTTGTCTGTACAACTACCCATGAAGGCAGTAAATTGATGGAACAAACTATTTTTCATAAAAAAACAAGTTTCTAAAAGAAAATCTCCTATAAAATAGGTCTTATCAACATCCTCATGGACTAGTCAACCTAAATGACTAAGTCTTTATTACAAAATATCAAAATGGCTTTCAAAGCCTTAGGAAAGACCAAAATTAACAAGGTCACAAAATGTTATATTCAAAAAAATGACTAAACTAAAGCTCCTGCACCAAGTTTTTTACCTGAAAGGGTTTTGTCCATGATACATACTGTGTTATGTGTTCTATTCTTAATGCTTGTTATTTCTATGTAGTGGGTTTTATTTCTATTACAATATCCATTGATTCTACATTATTTAGAGGGCATAAATAAGGTTTGAATCAGATTTCCATTGTGTGGTTTGTACCTTCATTTCTAACACTACCTTGTTGGAGTGAACATTCTTTAGATTCAAAAGAGCCCAATGGTTGTTGGGAGATACTTCGTGGAAGGTATACTAGAGCTTGGAGGAGATGAATTGAGTTCCAACTATTGATGCACTATTTGAGAGTATCTCAAACTTAGTAATTATGATAGCCCTACAACAAAAGGAAAGTCAACAATTCAATAAGAAGTTGTAAATGAACTACGAAGAAAACTAAAACTAAACCTTGCATGTGTGGGCATACGTGAATTAATGGAATATCTTACAAGTGTAATCTCTCATATAGATAATTGAACCTTTAGCTAGGGCCTCTTCTATAACAAGATTATTGAACTAGTCTAGAAGAAGAGCATGGTGTGTGTGCATACCATTGGAGAGCTATAGCTGGTATTTGACATTTGTAGAGTGTTCTTGGTGGATAGAGTTTACATATGTAACTTGTAAAGAAGGGTCAAGACCAGCCATTCCTTCAAGAATGTTGGCTATGGAATTTGTATTTAACATCGCTGTCATGAAGTTACAATCAATAGGAAGAAACTAGCATGCAACTAGTATTTTGTAGGATATTTAGGTATCAAAAAATTTCAAATTTGCCTCAAAAGAAAATGTACTAGGTTGACCAAATTCCTTTTGTATTGTTTAGAAGATTTGATGGAGTGCTTTATTGGTAGATATTTTAGGCATCTAGAAAATGGAAATATAACCCAAGCATATAGAACATGGAAATATAAACCAGGCATCTAGAACATGGAAATATAAACCAACATATTAAAAAGATGCTTGATAAAAGAGGTGCTTTCCATGAGCAGGTTTGACCAATTATTAAAAGGAAGCACTAGGAAATGGAGGATGGTTCATATGGAATATTGGTTTGAAGTATTAAATATTTTATAAAATTATTATGTCTTGAATTTGCATTGTGCAAGATAAATCCATGGTCTAAAACTCATATTTAATAACTGCAAGTTCCTATATTTGAAGAATGCCCTAAAATTTATCTAAAACCCATGGAATTGATCTTGTACATTGTGCACTTTTCTAGATGAACTCAGTATGAGATCTTCTCTTCTTTAACAATCAACAAATGAAAGTATTTAAAATCATCTTACGGAATTGCCTGATCACAAGGATTGTGTTATTGCAAGTCATCCTGCTTGGTTAAACCATTTTTTGATTGTGGAAATGATCTAAGACAACATTCTTTAGTTATGCAGATGACCTAGAATGATCTTACATTATGTGAGATCAATTGCACACATAAAGGTGGGGAAGGAATGTATAGATATGGGTGCAAGGATAGGTATAATAACTAATCAATGCATATGAATATGTTGTAACATAAAGTGAATTATATGCAAATTAATATAAATAAAGGAGGATAAAAAATTAAAAAAAATCCTAATTTTTAATAATAATACACCATGTATCAAAGTAGAATTATAATATTAATCACCATATCAAAATAGACCCAAAACTAAATAGAAATTGACATAAAATATACAAAATTCACCATTACAGTATTATAATGAAAGAACTTCTTCAATAATTTACCATTACAATATTATAGCAAAGGTACTTCTACATTACATGTGATTAAATAAAAAGTTTATTTATTCCTCCATCTTTTAAGGGGTATGTCAGAGATATGTTTTTGATTAATATGGTCAAATAGGTTTTAAAGGGGACCTCGAAACTCCATACAAAAGGAAGCAAACTTAAACAGTAAGCCAACCATCTGCTAACTAAAAGCTACCAAAAAAACATAAGCATGGAATAATATAGCAAAAAATAGAACAAAATAGACTAATTCATTTTCTTCAGGGTCTCAGCTGCCTCAATTTCCTGTTCATAGAAAGTCTCATGCATCTTGGCAAGTCAACCAATTCCTTCTTTTCAGCCTCAAACTGTTTCTTCTTACTCCCCCTTGTGCGGGTAGAGGGGCATCCAGAGTCTTCCATAGCAACCTATTTACCAATTCCTTTAGTGCCTTCCTCTTTGTCCTGTATTCCCAGATCAGCAACATTCAAAATGTCCTCTGCTCTGAAATCTTTTAATTGCTCCTTTTTCAACTCTTTAAGCTTATTGGTCAGCATCTTCATCCCATTTAGACTATTCTGTATAGTTAGCTTGCTGATGTGCATAATCTTCTCCAAGTTGTTATTAACCTCTATGAGTTTCTCCTCTAAATATTGGATTCTAATATTAAACTCTTCCCTCATCCTTCCCAAGTCTAAATCAATCTGCTCCATCTTCGGGATGGCTTCCCAATTTTTGAAAATCAAAGTGTCTTGTTCAACCGCAGTGTTGTTTCCTCTTCCCAAGCTTTCCTGCATCAGTTGTAACTTGATGTTGATTCTGTCGGTCTCAAGGAAAAACCATTTTGTCATCTTATGTTGTGAATTTACAACATTTTTCACCAGCTCAAACACTTCCTCCACCTAGTCTCTATTTTTGGCATGGGCCAACATGTCATTAAAATCCTTAGAAAGGTTGGTAGACGGGTCAAGAATCTTAGGAAAATGAAGGCCAACTCTAGGATTAGGAATATGCAGAGTTTTACCTTGGGTTTCCAACCTAGTTTCCACTCCCTTCTCTTTCAGAATATCACGATTCCCTTGTTTCTGGGTGATCCCCTATTTATGGGTGATGTTGACAATGCTTGGAACAACCCCCACCTCATCATTTTCTTTCTCCAAAACCTTCTTACCCTTCTTCGCAGGAGTAGGGATTTTCCTTCTCACAGGTGTAGCCCTCTTTCCTGTAACCTCCTTGATAAAGGTATCAGAGTCGTCTCCAGTATTGGACCCATCAGACTAGGAGATATCTACTTCCCTCTTTTGAGTTCTTCTCCTCTTTTTAGTTGATTCCAATTCAATCTCCTCCTCTTCTTCTTCCATTATCCAATCCTCATCATCTATGTGGGATTCCTCCTCACTACACACTACACACCCCTTTTTCTTACCACTATGTTTTTCCTTTAAGCCCTTTTTTAGGATATTATTTTTCATATATTCCATGATCAATAGAATGAGACTTTCGTGCAAAATGGGCAGCTTAGGGTATATGCTATTTTCTTTAATGCCATACTCTAGAGAGGAGAGAAAGTAAAACAGGATGGAGATATACATACCATGGCGGAAATGGTTGAGCAGATTGAAGTGGTAGTTGTAGACCACAATGTACCTCACGTCCAGTGCAATATACCTCATGACCACTTCAGCCACCTCAGCCCATATGGGTTTGATAGAGAGGTGGTTATACCCTCTCGATTGCATCTTCACCAGTTTTCCATGTTCATTGCCTTTTAAGAAATTGTTGAGGGCTTCCTCGCTATATTTTCGTTAACAAAATAATTTCTTCCCTCTAGTAGATAGCCTAGAGATCTATGAAATTAGGTCTTCTGTGATGGCTAACTCCCAACAATATGCAGAGACCTTCTTATAGCCTTTCACAAACATACTAGTCACATTAGGGTCAGCTCCATGTAATTTCTCCATGTAGGGAGTTAACACCCCAGCCTCCAAGATTTTCCAAACCTTCTGTTTGTGATGAGTCCCCTCACAAGACGATCGTTCAACTATGTTCGTCTCTCCACCCATACTGAATCGCAGACTCTTGTAGTTCTCACAGTAGCCACAGAGAAGAATGAAAACAAGAATGAAATGAAGCTTGTGTTGAGAGTTCTTGTTGTAGTGCCCCTCCATGCTCACCTTGGATGTGCAGGTGGTCGGGTTAAGGAGCATGAAGACGTAGTTAGTAAGTTTTATTGACAATCCTTGTTGTGACACTGATAATTCATATGCTCTGGCATTGTTTTAGAATCTGGTAATTATGATGTTGATCTTACTAATATTGTCATATATTAGAATTGATTTTTATGTGACTAATTCTCTATCATAGGATATTATGTTGTGATGCTTTGTGTGGATCAATCTTATTATGTGTATCATGTGATTATCTGATGATGGTTCTTATTTAGTTGTTCAATAACTGATTTCTATGTGTGTGGTGATTACATGTTTGATGTGTTGGTGAAAGGGACAGTGTCGCATTACTCATGCGTGAGTACCCTACTATGCTGTGATTCCCTTCCACAGTGTATTTGACTATATGATTATATGTGTGTGTCTATTTGTTCGACTATTTGGTTGTTGTAGGATGCAAGTATCAGGCATCGATTCCACCTGAATTGACAGGTCTGAGTGTGCCTTTAAACTAATGGAACTATTGAATGGAGATAACATATGGTCCCCTAGTTAGCCATCATCCTTGAAAAGGATGAGTATATGGTTTTGCACCCAGTCAGTGTTGTCGGTATGGGCATAATAGTTAGTCGTTGTTGTTGTGGTCATGCTTTTCATTGTGCATAGTGTCGGATATTGTTCAGCATTTCTATTTAGTTTGGAATTGTCTGATTAGTGCTTTGGTTAATTATTGTATTAAAATAAAATTATTAAGTCAAGAGGGCACTTTGATAAATAAATATAGATGCTTTTATGTAAATTTAAGTTTACGGGAAATTATATTATATTATATTTTACTGCCAATAAATAATAATAATTATAATGAGGAATACATGTGACAAAAAGGTGACAAAAATGCAACAAAAAGGCGACAAAAATGCAACAAAAAGGCGACAAAAATGCGGAGGTCTTTTATAGAAGACCTCTGCGTTCACAATAGAGTTTATTTTTTGAAGCATCTAGGGCACGAAGGCGTTCATCTTTTCAGGAGAATCAAAGGTTAGGGTTTTGTGGTTCTTTCCAAAGTTCTGGACAAAATCTTTTTCCATCTCGATATGACTCTTTTGGTTTTCATAATTTTGGCTCTTTTGGTTTTCACAATAATAGACAGTTCAATGTTCAGAAGCTGCTCTTCACAAATGATCAAGATACAGCTTCACGAAGGGTAGATCCTGGAAATGGTACTCGTCAGGTATGGAAGGAAAAAATAGTTCCTCTTAACCCTAATATTCGTAAAGAAGTTTCTAAAAATGATGTTAGGGTTTCTGCGGAAGTTGTTAATATTTAAATTCCTGATGAGATGGTGAATCCCTATATCCAAGTTCTTGCATCACAGGCCATTATTGGTAAGGTGTGGAATTCTACAGTTAATTTTGATATTTTTCTTAATTGGATTAGGGTTTCTTGGAAAGGGGTTTCAGATGTTTTTTCCTTGCATAAAGATTTATGTGTGTTTATAGTAATTTTTGAGAATGGTTTTTTTCGTGATAAAACCCTAAATCAAAAGTTGTGGTTTTACCAAGGTAAAGGGATTTGTATTCAGAAATGGGAGCCTAATTTTGACCCAATCAAAGCTAATATGAATTTTGTCCCATTTTGGATTACATTGCCGGAATTACCTCTTGAATATAGAGACCTCAACATAATTGAATTTTGTGCAAAGAAAATGGGTTTTTTTTATTAAGCATGATTTGTCTAATTTTCAAAAACCAGAGTCTCCGGTAAGGTTTTCCATAATCTTAAACACTTCATTTCCATTTCCTAAATTTATGGAGTTCCATTCTAAATTTGGGTCTTGGAAACAATCAGTTGTTTTTGAAAATCTGATGACTATGGAAAAGCTGGAGCTTTTTGAATCAACATGGGCTTGTGAGGATTCGGAAAAGGATAAATTTTTAAAGGAAGATCTTGATTCTGTTAATATTGGGGAAGCTTCTTTAAATCACCTAGCCAATTCCCCTGTTTCAGAGGAGGGGCATCATTCTGTTAACATTTTTTGGAAGAGTGTTCTTTTGAGTTTGATATTGGTAAAAAGGAAGAATTAGATACCCCTATTTTTTCTTTTAATGGTAAAGCAAAGAAAAATTTACTTTCATCTTTTAATAAGGAGGAAGATAGCAATATTTTAAATGAAGATCAGCAGGATGTTTCATGTTTGGCTAATTTTTCTCTTTCTGAGGAGGAAGCAAAAGCCTTTGTGGATAAGACTATTCGAAAAGTTGCTTCTGATCTCATTGGTCAATTAACGGAAGAAGTAAGTGCAGAAGATCCTCATATTTCTACTATTAATAATATTTCTGATTCAAACTTGGTAAATGACAACCAATTAAACATAGGGAAATCGGATTGGACAGCTTTGCAAGGAGATGGAATTGGTAGTGAGGTTTTTGATTTTGCTACAAAACTGTCTATTTCTCAGTCCTTAAGTCAGGATTCTCCTACCAAATCTAATTCTATTTCTCCATCCAAAAGAGGATGTAAACCAAAATCATTCAAGACTCAGGAAGAAATTAAGGCTGGGTTGCAGGCTACCCTTGAAACCTGTTTGAGATCGGGGAGAGTAAGAAACTCTCCCTGAGAACAATGAAGATCCTATCGTGGAATGTTAGGGGCATTAATGCCCCTAACAAAAGACGCTTGATTAAGTGTTAGTTAGATTCCTCAGGTATAGATATTGTTTTGCTTCAGGAATCAAAATTATCCCAATCTCAAGCTGATATTATCTTTCCAAACTGGTTCAAATGGAATTTTATTCATTCTCCTTCTCAGGGGGCATCAAGAGGTCTGGTTATTCTTTGGGACAGTAAAAGCTGTGATGCAGATTTAATTTGTTCTACTCAAAAAATTTTACTGGTTAAAGTAACTTCCCCATCGTTAAACTTTTGGTTATTTAATATTTATGGACCAACCTCGACTTGTGACAGAAAACAGTGTTGGGATATTGTAACAGCACTTTTAGAAAAACTGTCTAGAGAAAAAGTTATTTTAGGGGGAGATTTTAATGCGATTGCTTGTTTATTAGAGAAGTTGGGAGGTATTTTCCCTCCACAGAGGGTAATTGATGATTTTACTGATTTTATCTCAGATAATGCTTTAATTGATAGTCCTTTATTGAACAGGAGTTTCACTTGGTCAAATAGGAGAAAGGGTTTTCTAAACATTATAGAAAGATTGGATAGATTTTTGTTTTCTTTTGAATGGTGTCTTGATTCTAAAATTTCTAGTACCTCTGTTCTTCCTTTCTCTACTTCAGATCACTTTCCCATTTCCCTTCACCTGGATTTGGATAGGAGTAGAAAGAAATATAGATCTTCTTTTAAGTTTCAAGCTATGTGGTTTAGAGATAACAACTTCTTATCCTTATTGGAATAATGATGGAAGAATGCTCCTTTTGTGAAAGGTTCTCGCATGTTTTGGCTAAATGAAAAGATGAAATTTATTACGGGTAAAATTAAGGAATGGAATAGATTTTTGTTTGGTAACATTTTTTCTCAAAAAATAGCATTACAGTCTCAACTAGAACAAATGAATGAAACCATTATAAAAAATGGCATGGATACTACATCCTTTGAATGTGTAAAAGCCCTTCAATTTAAATTAGAGGAAGTTTTAGCCCGGGAGGAAATTTTTTGGAGGCAAAAATCAAGGGAGACGTGGTTCAGAGAAGGAGACCGAAATACAAATTTTTTTCATGTATCGGCTATGGTAAGAAAAGATAAGAATTCTATTTATGCAATTAAAGACTCTATGGGGAATATTTTGCAAGATGATGTTCTTATTCAAAAAGGAGTTAATTTTTTTCAGAAGCTCCTTTCAAAAGAAAATAGTACGGTCTCCACTTCGACTATGCGAGAAGTTTTAAATCATATTCCTACTCTGATTGCACAGGAAGATAATTTGGAATTGATGAAACATTTTACATTAGAAGAAATTAAGGCAGTAGTTTTTTCCTTAGACCCAGACAAATCTCCTAGCCCAGATGGTTTTACCCCTCTTTTCTTTCAAAAATGTTGGGAATTTTTAGGTAAGGATGTATGGTTGGCAGTAGAAGAAGCTCGTAGAAATAGAACTATTTTGAAAGAGATTAATTCCACCTTCATTGCTTTGATTCCTAAAGTTGCCTCTCCCACCTCCTTTGCTAATTTTAGACCCATCTCTCTTTGTAATACTTTATATAAAATCATTTCCAAAGCAACTACTTTACGACTTGCTATCTTTATTCCAAAAATTGTATCCAATGAACAAGGAGGTTTTGTCCTAGGCAAGGAAACATCTGAAGGTGCTCTGGTAGCCCATGAGGTTTTACATTCAATTCATCAACATAAACTTCCTGCTATGTTGGTTAAGTTGGATATGTTAAAAGCATATGATAGAGTATCTTGGGATTTTTTGTTTCAAGTTCTCATTAAATTTGATTTTTCTCCTAAATGGTGTAAATGGATTTCATCTTGTATTACCGGTGTAAGCTTTTCAGTTCTGATTAATGGTTCTCAATCTAAATTTTTTAAGTCCTCTGAAGGGATAAGGCAAGGTGATCTTGTTGATAACTGAGAGGTGGGGGGGGGGGGTGAATCAATTATCTTAATTAATTTAACTTTCTATTCTTCTTTAACAACTAGTGCAACATTAAAGCAAATAAGCATCCATAATCATGAAAGGAGAAACAAAGTCACTACACATAACACAATGATTTTGACATGGAAAACCCTGTTAAGGGAAAAACCACGGGGTGACTAACCCAAGAATCTATTCTCTGTTAGAAGAATAGAAGTACAAAATGGCACTTGCCAATTAGGGCTCACTGCCCGAGCACACTGCTCACAAGAGGCTCACTGCCTACAAGAGACTCACTGTTTACAAGTTATAAAGAGAGTAATAATGTTACATCCCAATTTCTGACTTGCTTTACTTTTACTTTTTACTTGGGCATAAGTAAATTTGTTGTGATGTTATAGACTTACGACAGGATATGACATGGAATTATATTGAATATCATTTAGGAAATCATGCAAATAATTTTGTTATTGTTGATTTAATATCTATATGATGAGATTTGATTTATTAGTTGAATAAATTGAATAATGATGCACTGATTACATATTGTTTGATGACAAGTGAAAATAGGATTATAGGTTATCGACTCTCAGAGAAGAGAGAGAGAGTATCTTTCGAGAAGGGAGATATAGACCTTGGAATACAAGTGGTCTGTTTGCCAAACGAGTCTAGTGTTAAACGATAATATGAACCAATGAGTCGTATGAGGTAAGTCTTGTCTTGCTAGTTACTTTCGAATCTAATCGACAGGTAGTCGATATCTTGATTATCATTTAGTCAAGTCGATGATGAGTCGACATAGTCGTTTGTGAAGTAAACAATGTCATAGCCGTAAAACAGTTGCATTATTCTTCTTGAGTCGCTTGAGGTTTTATTGTCACCTCTTAAACATCAAGACGTTCCCATCAAGTTAGATGATGCTAATATTGTCGACGTTTAACGTCAACAGATGAACCTATTTTGTGGTAGATTTGTGGATCACATCTCGTAGTCGAAAGATGCAAGAAGTCATTTTGTGCGTCAAATGATTTAGAAAACTTATTTTGCGTTACGCCCAAATCCGTCGTGATTGCCGTAAAAATGCGTTGATCATGTGTTGTGAATTTATTCCTTTTTAAAAATTGACGGACGTCAAATTAGAGACCTAGGTGTGTTTTAACTTTTGTCGTAATGTAAAAGAATATGCTATATTATATAGTAGACGTTGAGGAACTCCTTTATTCTTGTCTATAGATGGAATCGATTTGAAGTTCGAAGAGGGAATCTCTAATCATTTAGGAGGCAATTATTCCTCACATTTTCTTCATAAGAAGTGCACATCTTTTATTGAGGAGAAGTCCACGATTTGTGGGCACTTGTTTCAACCAACTTGAGTGGCGAGAGTGGTTAGGATCGAATTAAGTCATTATTTAATGATTTAATCATGTTCATTATGGAGGGAGGTGGTGTTTTCAAAAAGGACGAACACCTCTCAATTCATCAGATCATCCTTGTGCTATTAATGGCACATTGCTTGCTGCCTGCTAGGATGTTATTACTGTTTTGGATAGTAGTTTTTATAACACAAGTTATACCACGTTTTCCCTTCTCTTGATGAGAGCGATCCTCATACTTTGAACAGTTGTAAACTTTGCAACTTAAGTGGGATTTGTTGCAACTTACCAAGTCATGGAACTATACATGCAGATGGGATTGCTAGTCGATAGACTTGGAAATAATGAAAAAAAAAAGATCCCTTAAGAGTAGTGGCGGTTGAGACTTCGATTTCCTTGCTAATGGAGCAAGTGATTTAAAGAAGTTATAAATGACACGTTAGGGAGTAGCGGAGTCTAGATAACCATGACTGTGTTAAGTCATTGGAGGATATTAAGAGGAAACGGTGATCCGATAGGAGGGGTATTCTTTTAACGGTAGTGGTCCATAATGGTGAGCGGTTGGACAAAATGAAGGGAGAGACTCATATAGAGGCTCGGTGAAGTCACATAGTAGGGGGGCGGCTTAACAGAAAGTGATGATAGTCTTTTATAAGGGGGAGATAGAACTCAGGATGGATTTTTGGGGATGCGAGAAAAGTCTCTAAACTCGTTGGTGTTCTGCCTACGTTTTCCAAGAACCCCTTGTGGGTGCAAGTCCACAGTAATTGCAAAGCAATAAGATTAATACACGAAGATATACGTGTAGAAATGCAAGAGGAAAGACCAGAGACAAGGAACTATCATTTCCTTTTGTAAATCAACGAATGAGCTCAGGTACGAGCCAAGTCTAAATGCTAGTTTATGAACACGTTCAATTGACAAGCTCAATTTAATGCTTCTGTATCAAGTTTTTCATTTCTTTCAAGAATGTAGAACCATTCCAGAGAAGTGTGATGAAGTTAGGTGATAACATAGATATATATTATCTAGCAAAGAACTCCTTAACTATTGTTGATGTTAGGTAAATGAATACTCCTAATCGGTGATAAATTCTTACCTTTGAAACAAATTCCCAAGACACTGTCTTATTCTCTATGAGATCGATATCTTAGTATATATTACGTCCAATACTTTTAAGACAAAAAGCCAATATGATCAGTTTTATGTATTTGACTGATATAATGTAGGCTAGGTCTATGATCTTGATGGTTGAAGACAGTTTAGTCATGAGGTCTTCTATGTAAACAATTAACAATCATGTCTATATGTTCTAGAATACCGTAGGTATCTATATAAATCAGTACACTTATGACCACATGTAGACTTTGGCATGTTTTGGGCAGAGTTTATAGTCTATGATTTGATCTCTGTTTTGTTAACAATCATAATGCATATTATGATCAATTAAATGAAGGCTAGTCTATGAACTTTATGGCCGAGAGACTTGATAGATCTCCATGTACATAGACTTTGCAGCCTCTATGGAGGTTTAAGAGGAAAAAAAAAAAAAGGCCTCTAACATATAGTGTAAATATGAAAACAATTAGTTTTGTTGCCTTTGAGTAAGCAAATATGTAGGAGACCGAAAGGTTTTAGGTATCCAAGGAGGGTATAAATCCTAATACCTTTATACTCTGAGCAATTTAGAATATGACCAGTAGACATTGAATTATTACTGCCTTGTGTTAGCAGTCGAAGATCTATGAGTCTAGAAAGAGATTATTTTTATCTCAGAGTTATTGTTTATTGTGATCATTAAGCTTGTGATAGAAATCCTCTCATTAAGAGCAATAGAAAGATGTTGTCTTGGAATACTACCCAAGGGGGTCTTATCTATTTTACTCATCAAACTAGCACCCCATTGTTCTCACATATTGAATGGGTTTGTTCTTTAGTTTCAAATGTAAACTTTCTATTTTATGATAATGGGGATATGGTTAAGATAAGAGCCTATGTTTATTAACGTAATACCTTGTTATGACAAAGGTAAGGTTATTGATATGAGAAATTATCTTTTATGTTCTTAAAGTGTTATTGAACCATATCAAAAGGTCTAGGAAGTCTTAAGCCTTTATTATCTTAACTTTGTGACCTTAATGGAAAACAATAAGTTTATGTTATGATTTGGGTTATAGAAGTTTAACCCTAGTTTCAATCTAGAGGGGTTAAAGATTACTGATGACGCTCTTATGGTTATAACCTATTTTAGTCAATACACGTGAGTAGACATTAAGGGTTGCAAACCCTAATTTTATAAATGTTCATTACTATCTTGTTGAAAAGAGATTTGCTATTAGTTGACAATGTTTAACCTTAGGTAGAGGAAGCTATTTGTTGGTTACCAATCAACTTGAGCGATAAGTCTGAAGCCTCGGGTATTGCAAGTATGCAGGAGGTACCATTAAATGGTTAGTTAAACATTAATTCATTATACCTTTTATCACAACTTCTCTTAAGCTATTACTTGTCGGCAAGGGGGTGAATCTCTAATGTTGCATAGATGCGAAGAGAGATACCTAAGAATGGATAGTCTTTCCATAACATTTATAGAGCAATGACAGTGTCTTGTGAATTTACCTAAGGCAGAAAGACTAGGTTGGAGTTAGTCAAAACTCTTTAGTTAAACCATGACTTAACCTAGATATGGTAATTATTATATTAAGACATTGAGACCATTGTTTTGATTGTGATTGAAGGGTCATGTGCCCTGACTATGTGTAATTACTCTTACTTACAAGAAGGGAATTATATTCCTAGACTATATTGCTTAACCTGGGTAAGGTTATTGTCTTAGTCGTAATTAATCTATCTATATCTATTATGAGACAATATGTCATGGACCTCAGGTATTGCAATGATGCAATGAGAGTCCTCATAATGAAAGAAAGTTGATTAGGTCTATGGATTATAGACAATGAAAGAAAACATGTTTTGGGTCGGGAAGACTAGATTAAGGAAATCATCATGATTTCATAAGTTAAACATAGTTGACCAAGTCAAACTGTAGGAATATGATAGTATCCAAGTCGAGTTGGAGTGGGTGAACATTACGACAACATTCATTGTGAACATCAATTTATATTGAAACTATGGCCATAGTAATGCATATGTCTCTGCATGCATTGTCGGTTCACTGTATCTGGATTGCACATCCTATCGGGAATCATACTTAGCTAGAGGGTATCTAGGGTTGTGTGATAGATAGAGTTGTATAAGATACAACACTATGTACTCGAAAAGGTAAATTACCACTGGTCACCTTGGTCTATACTTCTCATGAAGGGAAGGGCCACTTCCGGTTAGGAAGGAGTGCGGGAAACCGACAGTCTGTGGTTGGAGGTAAATCACTGGAAAGATACTCTCTCTCTCTCTCTAGCAGAAGACATGCCGAGGCTTGCGATAAAGATGTCAGAATTCTGGATACAGTATATCTTCGAGACTGGTGTTTATTGAGACTAATTATAACATTATCTGATTCAAGTATTTATAATTGATTTATTTTTTTGTAAACATTGTACTTGAGAAAGACAATAAGGTTGATTGTATTTGTAATGAGATATCTTGTAATTGTAGTTACTCGACTATATGTTGAATAAAAGAAATTTTTTTTTCTCTATCTCATTTTTACCTTGTAAATTTGCTTTATGGTGAATTTTTGGTTTTTACTATGTTCTTAGAATGTGGATGCTACAAATAAGATACTTGAATTGATGAGAAACATCCACATATGCTGGAGTTCAGTTCTGGTTAGGCTCAGTATACTGATCTACTGCACTTCATCCTTTCTCTTCTTTTGTGCTGCTATCCTTTCACATACCGGATCTGCCTTACTGCTTCCACACTGCTCTTCTCCTTTTGTTCGCACACACCAACACACCACACACATCCAAATCCATTTGGTATATATATCCGCACCAATGATTTCAACACCTTTCTAATCGGCATCCGGAATAGTCAATCTCTTCCCAAACTTTGATCTGTCAGCTGAATCCTTACTTATCAAGTGATGCGTATCAAGGAGATACTCATAGAAGTCATCTAACATGTTGGCCAATCATGAATGATACCTTAAGAACTTTGATCACCATCGATATCTCATCTGGAATAATTCTGATGCTCTACCGGTCAATTCTTCCTCTGTCTACTCTGCCAAACTAGACCCCAATACTTAGATGCTCATATCTCTTTACTCTTTCATCACCGGAGGCTCAATCCCTAGAATCTATCAGTCAAGGTACACCTCTTGACTTTCCCAAGTCTGCACTTTACAAGGATACTTCCTTTAAGAGATCCAGACCTGACTGTCGGACCTTGCTGCATCCTCTGTTCTTACTTACCAGACCACAATACTTTTCAATCTGACTTCCGGTATAGGCACACCATGTCCTGCGGATCTGTGGGATGAACTTTTTTGCCATCAATGACAACAAGCATGAAGCTACAATGTGTCTCTTGCCAATAATCTCCCCCTTTGGCATTGATGGCAACACTTAGTGAAAAATGACTAAGTGTTATACTATACTCCCCCTTGGTTGATGCTCTGTTCTAATGTACCTTTTACCGGAGCTCCCCCTTAGCTAGATTCCACATTTTTCATTGCTCCTCACTCCCCCTTTGACATCAATGGCAAAGGGTAGAATCTGCACACCAAAAATCCTCAAAAAGATCGACTATACTTAGCCGCATAAGTAAAAATACATGATACACTTACATATATTGGAGTATATTTGCAAAAGATGTCTTCAACTAGGCAAATTTTGTTGCCCAACTCTGCTTCATCTTGTCCAAAATTGAGATGTGACCACTCAACAAGAATGCAAAAGCTTCTGCCCTCTTAAGATCTATCGAATCACTGGTTCGGGCTGTGGTCTAGGCATTAGTTAGGGCCTCATGCATGGCCTCTAATTTAGGGACAATCATCCCTCTAAGTTCACCCACCTTGCTTATTATGTTCTTCCTCTCCATCTCAAGCTTCTTAATCTTATTCATGACTACAATAGTTTGACATTCCTGGTTTATTATGGATATAGTGAGAGGATCAAAATTCTGAGAGAGGCTTGACAGTTTATCCTCTTGTTCCTTTACTTTCTTCTCAATATCCTTTGTTACTTTAGTCTAGGATATACAAAATTTATATACTTCTCCTCCATCTTTAAGAGCATTTTCTAAGCTCTTTATTCCAATATCCATAACTCTCCTATCATTGGTTATTAGACCTTGTACTTTGAAGAATCTCTTTCCTAAAAACTCCTTCTGGACCTTTTCTTCTGCTAACTTCTCTAAAGAATCAAAATGCGTATGAACAAAATTTACAAGAGACCTTAGATTACCGAATGTGGAGGCCGAAGAGTCCTTTTGGAAGGATGGCATAATCTTCTCCAATACACCGGATGTAGCTTCTATGAGCTCACAGTCTTCCATGTGAGATTTCAGAAGTTTTTCCTTTGCCTTTGCTTGAGTGAAGGATGCTAGCTTCATGGTTTGCACCGGAGAGAGAGAATCAAAATTGAATGGACCTTGAAGTAACTCTGGTTCATCAAATTCCATCATCTCTTTAGTCAAGAAATCTTTGACTGCTTCTGTTGTGTCTCTTTCCGGAGACATGGTTTTCTCCCCTTCTGTAGCCTTAGCACTATCATCTGTGGCCTTTTCTGTCTGACCTTCTTCTCTTCCCTTCACTTCTTCTTCTTTCTCCTCTATCTTTCCTTCTCCTTTAGATCCGGAGACTGCTGGAGAATCCGGATTTACTTCTCCTTGGACTTCCTCTTCCGGAATAGAGGAATCTAAGTCCTTAGCTTTTTCTTCACTAGTCTCCTTTGCCTCTTCTGCTACTGTCTCTGTGGATTCTTCTTTGTTATCCATGGCAGAGGGTTCATCACCCAAGTTCTCTACAGCAGGAATATTGAATCTTTTAAAGGCGTTCTGAAGGATCTCTTCTGTCTCTTTAGCTATTTTGTTAGTTTCACCAAGCATAAGCTGATTCATTCTAGCTTTGCTCCAGAACTCATCCTTACAATCTTTGAAGATCATATTCATTTGCTTCGGAGTGATTGAAGGAAAGAGCTGAATAGCTATCTATTCCCAGATCTCAAGATCCTTTGCCTTAGCATTATTCTTTCTTATTTCTAATTCCTTCTCTAGGCTTTTGGGAATGAAAGATATGATTTCAATGAAAGCCTTATTATAGATATTCAAATACCTGATTGTCACTTCTTGCAAGATCTGATCAACTTCATTATAATCATCATAGAATTCAGTCATTGGTTTTAGGTTTCCATCCACAGTGACTAATTTGACTACATCATCAATGGACAGAGTTGGCCTTTCAACAAATTCTTCTGCCATCTCTTCCTTGTCTTGACCTGTAGAGGATTCATCGGATCCTTTCTTTTTCTTCTTCATTTTCTTTACCTCCTCATCTAGTTCAGTTTCTTCATCATCCTTCTAGCTGATGTAAGACCTTGTGGCCTTTGTTTTAGTTCTTTTCTCTACTTTACCAGATGATTTTGCTTCCGGTTTAGATGCCTTTGAGCTTTTAGCAGTTGCAGGTGCAGAGGTCTTAGAGGATCTAGTCCAGGAGGGGATTTCCACTGGAGCAACTTCTTTCTCTATTTTTTCTTTTTCTTTCTCTACCCTTTCTATCTTTTCTCTATTTGCATCAAGTGCCCCCTTGGATATTCCAAATTTCTTGGTGACTTCTTCAACTTCCCTTCTCACTTTCCTCTTGATTTTAGGTTGTCTAAGTTCCACATGAACTTTCACACTCAGCTCTTGGTAGGTTCTAAACCTTTTTGCCTTAGGGTGTTTGGGCTAGCTCAGCAGATGTTGGATATGCAGGTCTACAATTTTCTCATCTACTTCATACCCCATTGGCATGATCCAGATTGTCCTTGGCTCCACTGCCTCCATTAGACATTGATCAGTGTCTACCATGAAACACACTGTATCTTTGTACTTCTCAACCAATGATTGGGGAATTCTTTCTCTGGGTTGCATCATATTTTGAAAGTTCTTGAAGTAACCCCATAGAGATGTATTTCTTGCCTTAGCATCCCCAAGCCCATGTAAGTAATCTCTGATTTGAATTGCAACAGGTTTGTCATTCTGCCATACCCAACCACTGGATCTGGGTAGCTCATTCATGAAGTAGAAAAACAAACATAATATCAGTCCACCATACTTGAAGGAGTTCTTCTTGTCCTTCTTGATCTTCTGTAAGTTTTCCATCAGTTGGCTCAGAAGGAGTTCACATAGATCATAATCTGCATTCTTTCTCAACACTTCATAAGTAGTAGACATAGCAGTTCTAGATACTGAATTCTCCCTGCTGGAGTGGTATATCTTATAACCGATTATCATAGATGCAAACTTGATATCCGGATTAGTGATATCTTCTATGGTCATTACTCTCTTATCAAATTTTGATCCGGTAGCCTCACTCACAGTTTAGTTTTTGATAGATTTGAGAACAGGTAACCCTCCGGAAGAGTGCAAACCGGTTACAACCCTAATTGCTTCCTTGTTGATCTTAAATGGTCTATTCAACCATAAGAAGTTATCATGCACTCTGCTCAACACATACCGGACCCACTCATCTTCTTCAAAATAGGGGAAATGGATGTACTAACTGAAATGTTTGTCCCAGATAGCCTTGTACTGGGGTTTGAGTTCAAAAGAGTCATCTATCAAATGTTTGTGATAGATATCCATTAACTTGGATTCCCCAAAATCTTCAATATTCGCATGAATGTAAACCCTAACATCTTCTGCATGCAAAATACCATGCGAAATGTTGGAAAAAGCACCTGAGGGATCTACTTCAAGAGAATTGTAGGGATGCTTCTTAAATTTAGGGCACGGCCTATCAGTAATCTTCACAACATTCGAAGTAGCCATTTTTAAGAAGATTTGTAGAAAGATGTTTAAGAACGGAAAATACCTTTTGCGCTTTTAGGTTTCACGGAATGAGCTGAATCAAATTGCTGGAAGAAATGACTTCTACGGTTTATCTTTGAGAGGGTTGAGACAATTTGTTTGCCGAGCTCTTTTTCTCCTTTTCTTGAGTGCAAATGTACAAATGATGAATACAAGAACCCTTTTATCTCTCTGCAAACCCTAATTTCGTTTGCAATAAATGCATACCTTAAATTATTCTGGTTTCTCTATTCTCCTTGTTCTGAGAAAAATCTTTTCCTGGATCACTAAGAAGCATTTAGAGTTGTTCTTGGTGATGATTGACAGTCTATCTTTCTTTCCCCAAACATTTCATCTATCCGCAGATCAATATTCCTCAGTTGAATCATATCAGATCTAACTGTGAAAAACCTACTTCTCATTAGATGACTGTTGAACCAGATTAGTCTTTTACCTGTTCAAACCCACTTGCGGATCTTCCATCTCTTTACCAAAGCTTATTTAGAAGTTCCTTTGTGAACCCTTTAATCCGCAACTTTCCTTGTGCCAATTCTGGCACTAATTAACTGGCTAGGGGAAAAAAAAATTCTTTGTGCCTCCCCCTGAGCCAGAGCTCACTTTTTAATTTTCGGAAGGAATATTAGCACCAGATTCTGGTGCGGATCCATCCCCTACATTTTCTGTACTTCTCTTCACCCAAATCTTGTTCATCTCTCTTTGAAATTCATCCGCATTCACTTTTCCTTTTCCTTTGTCTTGATTCTGATTATTATGCACCGGACCCCTTTTGTCCTGATTCTTGCTTCTACAAAATTTGGCAATATGACCGGATCTATTGCAATTGTGAAAAATAACATTTCTTTGCATATTTGATTGATATCCTCTTGATCTACATTGATTAGCCATATGTCCCATTCTATTGTATGCAAAGCATCTACCATTGAATGAATTGTTCATTTGCATATTTCTGCATTCATGAGATTTGTGACCATACCTTTTGCAGTTGAAACACTGTCCGGAGAAGGATGTATTAGTTTGATTTATTCTCTTTCTACACTGATTAGCTTTATGACCAAAGTTGTTGTAGTTATGGCAGTATCCATTGAAGGATGGATATCTTTGAGCATTAGGTTGCCTTACCGGAGGTCTTCTAGGCCTGTTCCTTGGATTTCCTGATCCAAAATTCTTCTGACCGGATCCAGAGCTTTCACCTTTCTCATATCCCAAGCCATGCTTGTCATCTACCCTCTTTTGGCTTTCAAGAAGAACTTTAAGTTGAGCAAAACTTATTTTGAATTTCTCTTTATATTCATTTGTTGTTTGAAGATCCTTTTTAAGAGTGTCAATTTGATCCTCAAGTTTTTCTTCATTATCTCTAGCATCTTCAAGATCAGATTCAAGATGTCTGATTATTCTATCCATCTTGTGGTAGTCTTCTGATTTCTCCTTGAGAGATTATCTTAGATCATCTTTAGTTTTTCTTTTCTCTTCAATTTCTTGGGTAAATTTCATAACTCCTGATTCCATTTCATGTCTTACCATAATGATCTCTTTTGATAACTTTTCACATAACTTGGTTTTCTCCTTCAGAACTTCATTTGTATCATTGGCTTCACCTTGACTTGCCAATTGCTGAAGTAGATCCTTTCTCTTTTTCATAGAGAGACTCAGTTTCCCTTTTAGTTCATTTATGAAATCATCAGCCTGTTTGAGTCTTTCCTTTAATTCATTAACTTCATAATTAGATTGCTCAAGATCATCTAGGGCAGACTGAAGTTGTTCCCTCATACCATATACATCCATTTGAATTCCCAGATCTTCCTCAAGCTGTTAGGCTCTGTTTGGAGGAACTTTTCTCTAATACCAATTGTTGATAACTGAGAGGGGGGGTGAATCAGTTATCTTAATTAATTTAACTTTCTGTTCTTCTTTAACAACTAGTGTAGCATCAAAGCAAATAAGCATCCATAATCATGAAAGCAGAAACAAAGTCAGTACACATAACACAATGATTTTGACGTGGAAAACCCTGTTAAGGGAAAAACCATGGGGTGACTAACCCAAGAATGTATTCTTTGTTAGAAGAATAGAAGTACAAAATGACACTTGCCAATTAGGGCTCACTGCCTGAGCACACTGCTCACAAGAGGCTCACTGCCTACAAGAGACTCACTGTCTACAAGTTATAGAGTAATAAGATACTTGAATTGATGAGAAGCATCCACATATGCTGGAGTTCAGTTCCGGTTAGGCTCAGTATACTGATCTACTGCACTTCATCCTTTCTCTTCTTTTGTGCTGTTGTCCTTTCACATACCGGACCTACCTTACTGCTTCCACACTACTCTTCTCCTTTTGTTCGCACACACCACACACATCCAAATCCATCTGGTATATATATCCGCACCAATGATTTCAACACCTTTCTAGTTGGCATCTGGAATAGTCAATCTCTTCCCAAACTCTGATCTTTCGGTTGAATCCTTACTTATCAAGTGATGTGTATCAAAGAGATACTCATAGAAGTCATCTAACATGTCAGCCAATCATGAATGATACCTTAAGAACTTTGATCACCATCGATATCTCATCCGGAATAATTCTGATGCTCTGTCGGTCAGTTCTTCCTCTGTCTACTCTGCCAAATTGGACCCCAATACTTAGATGCTCATATCTCTTTACTCTTTCATCACCAGAGGCTCAATCCCTAGAATCTATCAGTCAAGGTACACCTCTTGACTTCCCCAAGTCTGCACTTTACAAGGATACTTCCTTTAAGAGATCCGAACCTGACTGTCGGACCTTACTGCATGCTCTGTTCTTGCTTACCAGACCACAATACTTTTCAATCTGACTTCCGATATAGGCACACCATGTCCTGCGGATGTGTGGGATGAACTTTGTTGCCATCAATGACAACAATCATGAAGCTACAATGTGTCTCTTGCCAACAGATCCTTTGTCTCCTTTCCTCTTTATTTTAATGGTTGAAGGTTTGAGGAGGTTGATTATGAGGCAAAATTCTTTGGGTATTTGGAAGGGGATCAAGATTCCTAGAGTTCCTTTTGCTATAACTCATGCTTTGTTTGCTGATGATACTTTATTATTTGGGCAGCCTGTGATGTTAGAAGCTAAAATTCTGAAGGATGTTATTTCTAAATATTGTTTAGTTTTGGGCCAGAAAGTTAATCAGAATAAGTCTTTTTTTTCTTTTTTTCTTCTCCTTTGGTACAACAAAGCATTGCTAAATTTTTGGGTTTTCAAGTGGATGTTCTCCCTTCAAAATATTTGGGAATTCCTCTTTTTTTGGGGTCAATTAAAAACATGTTTTGGGATAAACTTATCACAAGTATAAAAGCTAAAATCTCTTCTTGGAAAGGTAAATGGTTAACATTAGCGGGAAAATTTCTTATGATTAAAACAGTCCTTTCAGCAGTCCCTATTTATATGCTTTCTGTGCTTATGGTTCCCAAGTCTATCCTCTCTTGCCTTGTGAGTATTCTTAGAAAGTTTTTGTGGAATGGCTCTAACCTCAATGGGAGAAAGATCCCTCTAATATCTTGGGATAAAATTAGTATTCCGAAGCAGACATGAGGAACTGGGATTCATAACATTGAAGCACAAAATAAAGCTCTTGGAGCCAAATTGGTCTGGAATTTATATGAAAAATCAGAATCCAAATGGGGAAAGTTAATGTTTGCTAAATATTTAGATTCATTCTCTCCTGAAATAATCTTTACTATTCTTAATCCAAAGGAGGGTTCTCATATTTGGAACTTTTTGATAAATTGTAGAGAGGTGATTTCCCCTTTTTTATCTTGGGTTATTCATGATGGTAATTCTGCACTCTTTTGGGATGATTCTTGGAATAATCATCCACCTTTGTCTAAAATAGAAGGTCTTCAGGAGATTAAATTAATTTTGTGCCAAGCTTGGGGACTAAAAGTTAAAGATTATATTGAAATTGACTATAATTCAGAAATTAATAAAGTCAAGTGGAAAAATTTTGATGATTTTCTAATTCCCTAAGATCAAAAGGTTTTGCTTAAGAGTATTTTGCATGATAGAAAATTTTTTATTTCAGGTGAAAAGGATAAACTTATTTGGGCCCCTTCAAAGACTGGGCGTTATACGGTTAAGCAAGGATATCTAAGTATCACTAGTAAGGATTATAATTCAACTATTAATTGGCCATTTAAGCTTTGTTGGAGTGGTCCTTGCCTGCCTAAAGCAGGAGCGTTTTCCTGGTTAGCTCTAAATTATAGAATCCTTACTAGTGATAGACTAGTTAAGCTTGGGATTGCCAACTCTTTCTTATGTCCCTTCTGTTCTGAAGTAGAGGAAATAGTGGATCATTTATTGCTGAATTGTAATTTTTCCTCAAAAGTTTGGTATTGGCTTCTCTCAAAATTGATTTGGCAAGGCCCCCTGCCTTTTTCTCTTCTTCAATTTTTTCAAAGCTGACCTATTTTTTTCACAAATTCTACTTTCTCTGCTTTATGGTTGGTTTCGTCAAGTATTGTTATTTGGTCATTATGGCTAGAAAGAAATTGTAGAGTATTTAAAAAAGTTAACAATCCCTTTGATGTAGTTATTGGAAAAATTGAGAAAACAATTTCAGAAGTTGTTTTAGCTTCATTTTTTTCAAGAAAGGAAGGTTCTTTAGTTTTTACGTCTTGGGATGATTTGATGTTAAAAAGTTGGAAGTCTTTAAATTTGCCTAATTCAAATTGTTTTAGTGTTGGCATCAAGATTGATAGATCCTCTATCAAATGGATTCCACCGCCTGAATCTTTTATAAAGCTAAATTTTGACGATGCGAGTAGAGGTAATCCTGGTAACTCTAGTGCTGGTTGTGTTTTGAGAGATCATAATGGTTTAGTCCTTAGAGCCTTGTCAATTAAGCTTGGTATATGCACAAACAATGAGGCAGAGGCACTGGCGTTAATAGTTGGTTTAAATTTAGCCTTCAAATGTGGTATCACAAATATTATAGTGGAAGGGGATTCAATGAATATTATTAGAGCTTTTACTAGTAATTCTTCTCCTAGTTGGAAAATTGATTATATTTTAAAGTTTGGAAGGAATCTACTTGATCACTTCCAATCTTTTAAAATAGTTCATGCATACAGAGAAGGCAACCATTTAGCGGACTTCTTGGCTAATTTTGCTTTTAGCATTAATGACTCTTCTAAGGAATGGGATTCTAACTCCTTCTTGCTTATCCCCAGAGTTAGTAACATCATGGTTAAGGATGCTCATACTTAATTTGTTTAGCATTTAGTATAGATTTCTAGCGGATTTTTGTTCATTAAAAGCTACTTCCTTCTTTTTTGAGTGGCTGCTTCCGTTTTGACAGCTGATGTTGTTTAGTGCCTTGAGGATTATTTCATTTGATGTGGAGTACCTTGTTTTTTCACTTGGGTTCAGGTTGGCAGTTTTCACACAATGGTATATCTGACAGGAATGATTTCATTCATTATTTTCGATGTTATTCACCTCTATATTCTTTTTTATTGTTATATCATTTACAATCCATTGTATTTTTTGCTCCTGTTCAGTCTTATCTTTCATTTGGAAAACATTAACTATTCTATACCATTGAATTCTGGTATGGGTTCCACTCAATGAAATAATAGAATTCTATTGCCTATCTAGAATTAGGAGCGGCCCTCTCTTGGTTTTCTTAACCCTAATTCTATGCAGGAAGTCTTTAAGATTTATGAAGATGTAGTAGAAAGAGCTATCTCTTAGGTTTGTGGATTGTAGGTTTTACACTCTCCTAGGTCTTTTTATCCGTCTGAAGCAGTTTCTCATTTTCTTTCTAATGCTATGGACCTTGTGCAAAGTGGTGATAGGGTAAGGAATTTGGGTATTATGTTTGTTCAAAATGTTCAATTTTCAGTAGACACTTTCAATGATGCCTTAGAGGATTATGATTTGCATTTGGGTACTACTCTTGTGGGAGGTTTGTTTGATCGCAGGAATCTCTTTCACTACTCTGAACTTCACTGCCTTTTCAATGCATTTATGCATGGTCTCCAAAGCAACTGTGTTGTGTCCTTTCAGAATTCCATTCATTGTCACAAGCGAGGATTAGGGAATCATTTGGTCGACGTTGCTACAAACATTTTTAATGCCTTGAACTTTCTGTTGCATTATGTTCCTCCTCCTCATCCACCTCGTCCTCCTCAGCTAGTAGAAGCAGTGGTTCATGATCCGCAGGGTTTTGATGGTGAAGATTTGCAAGGGGATATCTAATTTTTTTGTAAACAGAAAGTTTTAGTTTTGATATCCAATGTATTTTTCAGGTGGCTAGTTTGTATTTTTGTTGTTTTGACATAGAATTCATCCTGTTAGGTTTTGAGTTACAGACTCTTTTTGGATTGACTCATCCTTTTGAGTCGATTTTGTTTTGAAATTGTCTAAAAAGGGCTACAATCGGAGGTTTTCTTTGCCGATTCTTTCCTACTGGTATGCCTTCTTGAATCTGGCATTTTGTAAACTTTATTATATATTTAATATAATTTTAGTGGTTCTACCACTTTTTCAAAAAAAAAAAAAAACAATAATTATAATGAGGAAAATAAAGAGTTATTAAAACGGGAATATAATTGGTAAAATTAAAATGAAAATATTTTATAAACAAGTAAATGTTTTGTTAGTGGCAATAAAAATAAATTTATAATATTTATGAGTTGTCATATATAGTAAATACTAAATAAATAAAAAAATAGAAAGAAATCTTATTGTCTCGTTAAAATAGCAAATTGTAAGAAAGTAATAAAGGCAAAATTTATTACCTTTAATAAGGAGAATCTTCTGGAAGAAATGATGGAGGTGGTTATGCATGCTCAACTTTATTTTTCAAATTTGAAGATATAATTGGGGGAAAGAGCGTGCATTTCAAAGAGCAGAATATGTTTTATGTTTTGGGGATCTCTCTCTCTCTCTCTCTCTCTCTCAGGAAGTTTTTATTTTGGCACCATAAACCATAGCTTCGAGAAGAAAATAGTTGGGGAAAAATGGATGCGAGCTGGGAAATTTTGTGAATATATGATAGAAGTAATATTCCAGTTATGGACTGAGATATGAAATTGATTTAATGTTGCATTAGATTTAGTGTAATGAATTTGTAATGTGCAAGCTTTATATTATTCTGTGAATTCTCTTCTACATATTCTGAACCCAATTTGTTGTGTTAGCCATAATTTTATTTTCACAAACTGGGTTCCTCTAAAATTTATATATATGGTGCATGACCTAGCTATCTCAATCATATCCAAAAATCAGCCTTACCCAATTTGTCATTTTGGAGATATGAATATTTTGTGACTATCTATCTCTCACTCATTTTGTCTCTGTTTTAGTAGTCTATTGCGTTAGCTATAACTTTATTTTTGTGAACTGAGTTCCTCTAAAATATTTGTATATGGTGTACGACCTAGTTATCTAAATCATACCTGAAAATTAGCCTTACCTAGTTTGTCATTTTGGAGATATGAATATTTTGTGACTGTCTACCTCTCGCCTGTTTCATCTTTGTTAAAACAGTTAGTTATGTTACCAATAACTCTATATTTTCAAATTGGGTTTCTTTGAAATTTTTATATAAGATTCATCTCTTACCTATGTAAATCATATCCAAAAATTAGCATTACCTAGTTTGCGAGTTCAAAGATATGTATCAATTAGTGACAGACATTCCTATGTCATCCTTGTTATTAAATCTACAAATCCATTCTATGCATATCCTTTAATCATTGCATTCCATAATTTGACATCTCTTTGAGGCAATTTACTAAACAGTTAATGCACTTTGTCTATCCTCTCACTTTTGCATACATGTCTACTAGAGCATTTCCTTTTTGAAATCTCTTATCATTATCAAATCATTCTATATATATATTCTTTCAGATATAGTATATGTTCTTGCATATCTTAATCAATCATATTAGTATGTTTCTTTCTTAGTGGTTTATTATAGTGCCTTTGCACATGATATTTTGTTATTTGAAGACCAATTCTTGTTTTTAAGTTCTTTTCTTAGGATTTGAAATTAGCAATATAGTCTAATCTGGATTTAATAATAGAAACATAACTTAAAAGATTTTGGAAATCATACATGGGGTAGTGATTATGAAAATGTTTATGTTGGAATTGAATTATATTATGTTAAATACATTAGAAATAACATAACGTTTATCAAGTTATATCTTTTATCTGAAAATTAGATTATGGTAGAAGGAAAATGAATTAAATTGGATGATAATTTTTGAGACTTATTGTGTTTGAAGGGAATAGAATCAACCTAGTTCTAATTTAAGGTAGAAGTATCAATTTTGGGTTTAATTAGAAATCATTCAATGATGAGTCATCAATAATAGTCCATGACTTTCAACTACTAAATGTTAACCTTGCAATTAGTCTAAGTAAGATTCTTAATATTATCTATTGCCAATAGCAAAGGAATGGATTAAATATTGTTACTTATGGCACTTATATCATTTGATCATATTAGTAATTGCTGCTAGTAGTTAGAATAATATTGTTTTGCATTATTGAGATAGATTCACTTTATGTTTGTTGGATGATTGACCATGATTGGAATTAATGTTGCATTCTTTAAGACCCATTATTAGTGCATCAAATCATATGTTGCATTTGTGGGATCTTGGTTTATGATGTGCATTGGAAAGTGAATGTGATGTGTGACCATTATGTTTTAATGGTGTCAAGTGTTTGTGTCATTTGGGGAAATGGTTTCCAGAAGCCTAGGAGGGTGTGATTGTGTGGGGGTTGGCTATGTGTGCATCATGTCAGTGGAATGAAATGTATTCTTGAAATATTGCCTCCTATTCATGTTGGTATGATATATGTGCAAGATGGTTTATGCCTTGCTCAGTGTACCTATTCATGTGATTATGTTGACTATGCAAGATGGATAATTCCTTGCTCTGTGTTATGTGCTTGTGATAAATGTGCAAGATAAGTAATGTCTTGCTTTGTTTACAGATTTACGTGTTAATTATAATCGTGCAAGATGGTTAATGCCTTGCCTTGTATAGGGTTTACTAGTTGCAAGTAGGGGGAGTGGCTCTCAATGGGGATCAGAACCCAAAGAGGTGTCCAAGACAACCCATTAGAGGGTTTCTTAATCCAGTGATAACCTTAATTATGAGTTAGGGGGAAAGGGTAGAATTCACATTAATCACGATAAAGTATGCCTCACTCATGGCTCAAGTGTTTGTTTAGGCTTGAGATGAGATGAGAAGGCCTAGAATGGAAAGATCAACTACCTTGTCCTGATGGAAGGTATGTTAGTTCCGCATGAGTTTGTATGGGGCTTGGGGGTCGGGAGAGGCTGCTAGGACAACCTAGGATGGGGGCTGGGGCCTAGGAAGACCTACTAGGACAACCCATGACAAACTATGTGATGACACTCCTCCCTAATGCAGTCTAGCACTCCCTAGTTGTATTTCCTCCATTGCTTGTGTGAGTGTCTTTGAAAGTACAGTTAAGTGTGTAAGTAATGTTTGAGTTTCTTGTGATGTTCATATTTGACACGTGTTGTATTGAAGTCTTGTGTAGTCCTTGCAACTATCAGTCTATTGTCTTCTTGACTGTTTGCTGTAGTGGGACCTTATTGTTATCTCCTAGCACAGGGGGTGGACCTTAGGGTTCCACATGGTCAGGTGGTTGTGCTTTTATCTCCATTGGTTTCCCTTGTTGTTGTTCATGTGCGAGAAGGATGTACCTTGTATGGCAGATTTCAGACCTTGCTCTAGCTTGAGGAGACAGATACATATGCTCATGTTCCAATCTTGTATATCAGTAGAATCATGTACTATTATCTTGATGTATGTACTCTAATGTAATTTGGATAAGGATATTGTAAACAATGTAATGTTGTACTCACTTGTAAACAAACTTGTTTATGTACTTGTGATCCTATGTGTAGGATCCTGATGTTACTTATCTGATGATATAATATGGAATTGTATGTGGGTATTCAATTGATGCTAATAGATTTAGAATGAATTACTGTTGTTAGTTAATTCTTGATGTATGTTTAAATCTCGTTAACAGATTGTTGGTAATGCAGCCTTGGAACCTAGAGGATAAAGTTTAACCTAAATGATTTGAGTAGCTATGATTTATGTTCATTGTTATTTCTTTCATTTTTTTTAAGTCCTTTTTGTAAGCTTAGTTGTGTTATCCTCTGTGCTGCTTGGTGGGGCATTACACTTGTTGTTCTTAAAACCCATAATCCATGTGAACAGACCTTTCTGGAGAGAAATGACAATTGGACCCTTTGAGATCATGATGATCTTTGCATTACATATCAAGCTTCATACCATTCTTACCATCATTAATAATAAGCTCCTTAGCCTTGCTTAGGATTTTTTCCATTTCATCCCATATAGTCCTTGATTAGCTATTAACCCCAAGGTTGGAAAAATATCTTCCACCTTGTTTCTCTTGCAATAAATATGAGATAAATGGGTTTCTTCAAAGGTTCCTAGTATCATAGTTGAATCTTCAATAAGGGTCACTATAGACCAACTAGGTTTTAGGGTTCCATTTTGTGTCCTCATCCATTAAGTAGTTATGCAAACGGTATTCACACAATTGGTCTTGCTCCTCTAAACTGACTTCTTCAAAATGGATGTAGAAAATTTGCCTTGAATGTAAAGTAGGCTGATTATTAATGAATCCATTAAACTAAAAACTAAGGAACTTTTCTTTCAAAAACAATGCATATACCCTTGGTGGAGGTCTACACCCAATGATCTATATAGCCTTGCCAATTAGCCCTGTCAGCTTATCCTCCCACCTTTTTATCACCAAATTCTTTTCTTCTATCGATGCATTGAGATTCTATTTTTCCTTCTCCCAGTTTTCCTTTTCTTGATTGAATTCATGAGTGAGCTTCATTAAGTCAAAACCTAAAGACAAAGTAGTGTGGTACAATGGAGTTCTTGTTACAGGAGGTTGTGGAGTGATTACCTCATTTTCTTCAGCATTTGTTTTACTTACAACCATCTGTGCTAATAAATCTAAATTATTTCCATGGCCATAGGTCTGAATCCTCTCCTCCAACTCTTGTATTCTTTTCTTCTTTTCTTTGGACCCTTATCTTCATATCCTTTCATCTGCTCTTCCAAGTGTTTTATTCTATCAAGAGCTCCTCACAATTCTTTTATTATGTCTATCCTCCAACAATTCTTTTTCTTTCTCAAAATTCAGACCTTCATCACTATCATTCCCAGCTATATCAAAAACTTCCTTAGCATAACTGCTAGGAATTGACTTTCCCATTTTCTTTGCAATAAATGGATCCTCTGAATCTCAATCAGAAGTCGAAGAAACATACCTTCTCTTTTTGGTAGATACATTAACATTTTCATAGGCATTAGCAGAGACATCCTTAGGGACATTAGTAAGCACATCATTAGGGGCAATTCCTCCTTTATCTAAATCTAAATTCACTGGTGTTGGATCATAATGCTGCTTCAAGGGCATTTCCTCCTTCACCTTCTTCTTGCCCCTGTTCTTTAATAGTTCTTTTCTTCACATTCTGCCTCTTAATCCTTCTTGAGTGCCTAGGAGTAGAGGTCTCATGTTTGGTTTCATCTTTCCTTTTCTTTTTACTCCTCTTCCTCTTCTTTTCCCCTACATCTTCTCCCTTCTCGATGCTCTTAGGCTTCTCAACACTTCTCTTATTTCTCTTTTTATTAATAGGTGTTGAATCAGTGCCTCTCATAGGTTTAGTTTTAGAAGATAAGGGTTCCTCTATTGTTACAGGCTTATCCTCTAGAGTGTTATTCTCTTGCAGCCCCTCTTGCATAGGCTCAATTTCAGGTCCAGAGTCATATGGGGGTTCATTCTCTACTTCAGGTTCCTCTAACAGTGTTGTGATATCTACACATTGTTTAAAATCTTCCCAATCAACCTGATGGTGTTGAATTCTTAGTCTCCTCTTTATCAATAAGGCTATTAAACAATGATGGCACAATGTGGTGTCCGCTTGTTTCTTCTGGTATTCAGACGCCATCCTTTTCAACATATTATACTGGAAATTGGGAATGTTGACTAGCTTATCATGGTGAAGATGATTAAGAAACCTAAAATGTACAGTATACAACAAATTATGCCGGCCATCACAGGTAATGTATTTAATGATGTATGAAGCACATTTTCCCCAGAAAAATGGAACGGATAATCTTTTTTTACCTTTTGTCGTCGAGTCCAAATGCTCTCCTTTCTCACAGAATTCTTCCCTCACTGCGACTGCATCAACACGAGCTGGATACTCAGAGCCTGTGTGTGGCAATCCTGTGACTTGGGAAATGGCCATCTCTGAAGCATCTACTATCAATCCCCTGACCATTGCCTCATCATACTATAGTGCGGCTACAAATTCCTTTGCCATTTCATTATCATACTCTCTTAACTTTAAAAAGTAGTCCGACCATCCTAATCTGGTAAAGAGTGGTAGCACTAACACATCTTCTAATATTTCTTTATGTGCAGATGGCTCTCGTCATACTGCATCACCGCCCATTATGCCTGTATTCTACAATTTCTTCTAAACTCCAATTCTACCACCTTGAAGAGAACTAGTTTACTGCGCTTTTCTATTCCTCCCACTACAACTTTCTTAGGGTAACGAATTCATATTTTGGTGAAACAGGGAAGGTTTACTATTTTACAAAATGGCATAGGATGTTCTCAGAAAAAATAAAGATAGCAAAAATGGCAAAAACTAAAAAATTAAACCCATCCCCCCAACTAAACTATGAAGTGACCTCACTTCATATGGCAATTGAAATGCAAGGAAGAGGAATTATTAATGGGAATGGTGATAAACATTTTCACATGCATGAAATAAATAAGAAGTGTAACATCAGAAAATGTCCCCTTGGGGGCTTTTCTCTTTTAGGTTTAGCTCCCAGGTCTTTTGCATGCATTTAGGATATCTTACTTCATAATTTGGCATCCCGATGGAATGAGCCCTAGGTAACATGACAAATGGGACCTAGGAGGACCCCTTGAGATGTACCATGTCCAAAATAGGGGGGACGACTTCGGCACCCACACCCTAGTCTTGCCCTATTTTGGGGTAGCCCTAATTTTTGGGTGTCAGTTTATGACCGTTATTTGGGTCCTTTGCTGACATGGTAAGTTTGAATTACGAAATCTTGGTGGGAGCATTTGTAGTTGCATATAAAAGCATTTTTAAGCATTCATTTGTAAACTAGATGGCAATTGTGATGTTCATGCATTCTCAAGGTGATTCAAAGCTTTCATTGTGTTGCAAAAGCAGACTTGTGTTGTTTATGTGTTTGTGTTTGCAAATTTGAGCATCTATTTCATCATGGAATGAAGAGCATATTCCTCCCATGAGACCTTCACTACAAGGTGACATTATATTGTGTTTTTATCATCATTTCTTTTGGTTTTTTCCTCTACCTCACAAGGGCATGCACTCTTTATCTAAAAACGGTGTTTGGAGACTTAAGTGTCCTCTGGGGCTTGACTAAGGTAAGCCTCTAAACACCACAAGCCCCTCCCAAAGTCTTGTGATTGCAGGTTACAAGTGTTGCACTTAGGAAAAGTAGAGTTTCAGGAAGGATTAGCAGACATCAAGGATTCAAAATCTGAAGAGAAGCAGGACACTGGAGCATTTCTAGGACTTGGGTGCTCACTCTAGTGTCCTTCGCAGCTAAATTTCTGGAAACAAGAGTTACAATGTTGATCAGTGTTAGAAGGAGGTCAGGATCCCACAAATAAACTAGTACCTTGGACTCGGGCACCCATTCCTATGTCCCTGACTTTTCTTCCTTGGAACCTCAAAAATAGGTACTCTGTGATTTGACATTTTACTTCCCTCTACAAAAGATTTTTCTGTTATTCATCAATTTATTGCGATATTTGCATAATTAGGGTTTTAAGGGTCAATTGAGCATAAGCGAAGAGAAATTGATAATTAAGTTCCCTAATCCAAGTTTTCCTACATCTCACAGTGATGTAGGGTATGATAGTGAATTACCACTCAACCCCAGATCCTTGAATGTATAGGGTGAAAGGAGGATTCAAACATCTAACAACATTAAACTAAATAATCCTAATTTTACCCTAAACATTTTGGTGAACCCATGTTTTTGGACTTAAATTGCAACTTGCTGAGTGTTTGTCTTTAGATTTGGATTAATTTCATTCAGTCATATAGTCATTCATTTTATTGCATTGAGAAAAATTCAAAAAAATTGAAAATTTTGAAACATTCAAAAAAAAATTGCATTGTTTCACTTACTAAATTGCATTGATTCTTTCTAAATTTTCCTAATTCATGATTTTTACATCAGATCTGATATAAACTACAGAAAAACATAAAAATTCAATAATTTGCATTGCATTTTCATCATTAATTTGCTAGGCTTTTGTAGAATTTTTGACAATTTTCTTATAACCTGGTAATTCCAAAATCTAGGGTTAGTAGGAAAAATCTTCTTTCAGATTTTTCTACTGATTTTAGAGGCTCATTCAAATTTGTATTTGTCTATATTCTTGCATTTTAGTGTAAATTTTCATTTAGATTTAAAATATTTGCATTTTGGCATAGAAAATTTCAACAAAAACTAGCAATTTTCATGCATTTTGATTAGATTTGCATTGGCATTTTGCATGTTCAATATTGAAAATAATTTTCAAATCTGAGAGTAATTCATTTTCATCATAAATCATACTTCAAAACATTCACATAGAATTTTGTGTCAAGATCTCAAACCTAGGGCTTCGAAAACAATGATTTTCACTAAATTTGGCCTTATCGACTCTATAAACTTGCACCATAGGCATGTTGTAAAAAATATTTTTGCATTAATTGGATGTTATTAGGGTAATAATTTTCTTCCCTTCCTAAAAATCTTCACAACACCTTTTTATCGGGCTCTTATAGTGAAAATTTTGGTGAAAAACTACATATTTTGGCTATTTTTGCCCTAGGGTTTGACCTAGTTTGCACTCCAAGCATGTTGTGATCAATTTTATGGATTGAGGTGACTGATATTATTTTCTTTACCTCCTAAAATTCATTACAACACTCCTTTTTCTAGGTCTTGGAATTGAAAAACCGTGAAAAATAGCCTATTTTTGCTATATTTTCACTAGGGTTTAACCTTAAGTGGCACTAAAAGCATGTTGTGTTGGGTATTTTGGCATAAATTGGATATTATTACTGATATTATTTTCTTTCCATCATCATTTTTCTCACAAGACCCTTTGTTATGCTCTCTTGCATTGAGTTTTGGTTAAAAAAAGTGCCTATTTTGACATATTTTCCCTATAGTTTGACTTAGCATTATCTTGGATTTGCATCAAAGCATGTTGGGAAGGAAAATATTGCTGTTTTGGACTGATATCAAACATATAAATTTCTTCCCTTAATCAAAATCCTTATAACACCCTTTGTTTCACCTACTTGCATTGGAAATGGTATAAAAAATCAAGCATTTGAGGCTATTTTGGAGTATATCACTTTGCATTTACCTTTGATATACTTTTGGAAAAACTTTCAAATTTGATTTGAGCATAAAAATATGGCCTCTAATCACAATAACAATAATAGGTTCCCTCCTAGACCTTACATGAAAAGAAAAGCACCTGAACCTAAAATTGTCTTTACACCTCATGATAGAACAATTGGAGACTCTGATGGACCTATTTATATCACTGTGAAAATAATGGGAAATCCCGTGGATGGAACTCTCATTGATCCTAATTGCATGAGTAATGTTTCCACCTAAGAGTTCCTCTTTTCACATCAACTAATGCAAGGTTCTTATGACCCCTCGAACATGATGATTAAGACACATAAGGGAACCTTTGTCAAGCCTTTGGGTAAGATATCATTGTTGGTAATTGTATTTGAGAAACATGTTGAATAATGGTTTGATGTTACCCCTGCTTCCAATACCTTTGAAATCAACTTGGAATCCCTTGGTTAAAGGATATGAAATTTGTCCCTTCAACTATCTATAAATGTGTAAAATTTCCTTTGAATGGACAAGTGCATGTCATTCCTTGAAATACATACAAGCCTTCAAGTACACAACAACATTTTACATTGGATTACTTTTGCAACAAAACTAACAACAAAATGGAACTACAAATAGACTTTACATTTTTGAGCTATAGAAACTACAAAGCAAAACTTTTACATCCAGCACCCAATCCTTCTATACAAGAAATGACAAAAGATAAACAACCCACATGTGAAGAGAACTTTAGACTGAAAGGACAAGGTCCCTATCCTGAGGTTCCTCTCCTGAAATCCTTACAAGGATCAAGAGGTCATTGTCAACAACAAAATATTCCACTACGACAAATGAGGTTTGATCTCGGTGCTTCATCTTCTAATTTGCAAAAACCTACGAAAGAGCAAGGCCCTATCTTACAAGAGATAAGTGGTCGAAGAAAGAGAAATAGAAAAGCAAGAGAAGAAGACAAGAATATGCCATAAACCTTGTCTCTCAACAAGAAAACATTTATCCCAACATTCAACTAAACAATAATGATCCTAATGACGAACAACATGATGAGAAAGACATGAATTTAGCTATGATACCTTATGTCCCACTTTCCTCCAACATTAGGGAGTGGGAAGATGACGATGATGATTTGCTTATAGACAACCTCTAGCCTGGCAGGGGCCCTACAGGTAAGTATCTCTAATCCTTTATTTCTCTCATGATGTGATTCTCGCATGATGTATTATGTGTTGTTTAGGCCTCTTAGCATGACCTCAGATTCTCCTGTAAGGTCCAGGATACTAGGAGACCGCCTCTGTTGTGACCTTCTTCTATTCGTATCATCATTCTTCTAAATTATCTCTCTTTGATTTCATTGTTGTGTGTTGTGTCTCATAGACATAGTGTTGCAGTTGGTGACACTGGGGGCACCCTCCTACATGACTGTCCCTAAAACACTTTCTTCTCCTCTCCTATTTATTGTTTCCCTTCATCTAGTGTTTCCATCTAGCAGGCGGATGACGACAAACATTTATATTGATGTAGACCTAGTGTCCCTTTCGAGAGCAATCAAAAAGTGGACTTAGTTCCTAATATGACAATGGAGTTGTATATTTTATCTGATGCTTGGCTAGTGGAAGCACTCATGCTTTCCGCGTAGTGAATTTCATGATGTTTCTATCACATTACAAACCTTAACAATACTATTTCTCTATGCACCTTTGATTGTCTTTGAATCTAGCCTTGATGACACTCGATTCAGAGAGATTTGTGATATAGCCCCACGATTATCCTTGAACTTTGAATTCATTGTATAACCTTGGCTCTTTGTGTGGTTAATCATATGCATTAATGTTGTTGTTTATCATGATGTTGTAGACACTAACATGTTTCTTGTAAGGATGTGTTTGTGGGAACATTTGGCGATCGTAAAGTACATGTCACCTCTAGGGGCATGGGCTTTGCGAAAGTTGGTGTTCCCTTGTGTGTTTTATTCCTATAGTAAACGTGCTTGATATCAATGTATGATATTAACCACCTTAAGGTGGGGGCATATATAAGGTAAGCTGTCTATTATAGATGTTAGCAATGTGCTTGTCCTCAGATGCAAAGACCTGCATGATGAGTGCATCATGCATCCTGAGTGTGTTTACAATCAATCAATCAATCATTTAATCCCTCTACGGAGGTGAGATATCGAGCATATCCTATTTCTTAAGCCCTCTGCAAAGGCAGGGATGGTGTATTTCTCAGAGAAGATTGCATCATCCTGTCCTTTTCAAAAGTCCTATGCGGAGGTGGGGAGCGGTTCTGTGACTAACTCAACCTTTAAGCATGTCTTTGATGATTGTTGTGACGAAGCCCAATCATCGGTGTGTGACTGTAATGTGCATGAGATCGTGATGAGCCTAGAAATAGGGAACACACCATCGCTTGTCTGTCGTGTTTTCTCCGTGTCTTCAAGTGTGTGTGTGTTTTGGCATGCTTGTTTTGTTTGGCGTGTTTGTTTCCCCACATGTAGAATAAAGATCCGTGCCTTAGGGTTGTGCTTCCTGCATTTTGGGAGGTTTTGCATGTCTTGTGTGTGTGTTGCCCCATATATACAAAGACCTGGGTGATGAGTGCATCATGTATTATGGGAGGTTTGTTTACTTTCCAGTACTTGCATCTGCCTTTCATATATATGAGAAAAAGAAAAGAAAAGAATCATGCATGTCTTCTCTGCATTAATGTGTCTTCTATGCATTTACTGTCTTCTCCATGTTCTACGTGACTATAATTGTCTTCTCTGTGTTTTGTGTGTCTGTTATTGTTTTCTATGTGATTGGCATATCTTCTCCGTGCTTGATCTGTTTGATATGTTTGTGACCTTACTTTAATGCATGTATTGGCCTTGCATTTATACATACATTAAAGTGGGGGCTAAATGTAATATCAGAAAATGTCCCCTTGGGGGCTTTTCCCTCTTTAGGTTTTGCTCCCAAGTCTTTTGCATGCATTTAGGACATCTTACTTCAGAATTTGGCATCCCAATGGAATGAGCCCTAGGTAACATGACAAATGGGACCTAGGAGGACCCCTTGAGCTATACCCTACCCAAAATAGGGGGGAGAATTTAGGCACGTGCGCCCTAGTCCTGCCCTATTTTGGGGCAGCCCCAATTTTTGAGTGTCAGTTTATGATCGTTATTTGGGTCCTTTTCCGACACGGTAAGTTTGAATTAGGAAATCTTGGTGGGAGTGTTTGTAGTTGCATATAAAATCATGTTTAGGCATTCATTTGTAAACTAGATGGAAATTGTGATGTTCATGCATTCTCAAGGTGATTTAAAGCTTTCATTGTGTTTCAAGAGTAGACATTTGTGGTTTATCTATTTGTGTTTATAGATTTGAGCATCCATTTCATCATGGAATGAAGAGCATCTTCCTCCCATGAGACCTTCACTACAAGGTGACATTATATTGTGTTTTTATCATCATTTCCTTTGGTTTATGCCTCTGCCTCACAAGGGCATGCACTCTTTATCTGACAACGGTGTTTGGAGACTTAAGTGTCCTCTAGGCTTTACTAAGGCAAGCCTCTAAACACCACAACCCCCTCCCAAAGTCTTGTGATTGCAGGTTATAGGTGTCACATTTAGGAAAAGTAGAGTTGTAGGAAGGATTAGCAGACATCAAGGATTCAGGATCTTAAGAGAAGCAGGACACCAAAGCATTTCCAGGATTTCGGTGCTCACTCTAGTGTCCTTTGTAGCTAAATTTTTGAAAATAGGAGTTACAGTGCTGATCAGTGTCAGAAGGAGGTCAAGATCTTGCAAAGAAACTGGTACCTTGGACTTGGGCGCCCGCTCCTGTGTCCTTGACTTTTCCACCTCAAAACCTCAAAAATATGTACTTTGTGATTCACCCTTTTACTTCCCTCTACAAGAGCTTTTTCTGTTATTTGTCAATTTATTGTCGTATTTGCATAATTAGGGTTTTAAGGGTCAATTGAGCATAAGAGAAGAGAAATTGACAATTAAATTCCCTAATCCAAGTTTCCCTACATATCACAACAATCTAGGGTATGATAGTGAATTTCCACTCGACCCTAGATCCTTGAATGTATAGGGTGAAAGGAGGATTCAAACATCTAACAACATTAAACTAAACAATCCCAATTTTACCCTAAACAAGAAGTAATAATGAATATAAATGGAAAGCTAAGTATAATCATTGAAAATTACCATATGTGCACACGTTATGGAATAAATGATCAACTCACCTAAGAATTTGAGAAACATGTACTCGGCAGTTTATTTTATACAAGTAGGATGACATGCATGTGGATGAATGGTAAGGTGGCAGGTACTGCGGAGTTGATTGATGCAACAGCTTGCCATGCGGGAACGAACAACTCACTAGCTTGAGTTGACACCTTTGTAGCAGCGCTAGAGTTATTGTGTGATCAATGAAGCAATGTGTAGATGATTTGAAATGAGCAGGAAAAATGGTGTACTGCATGCCAAAGTAGTGAAGATATTTGCAGACAGAAGGTGCTACGGGTGCCTCTAGCACATGTCCTGATTGAATAGTTACCTAGGTAATATGTCAAGTCCCAACTAGAACAGGTCCCAACTAAAAGTGAAAAATAGGTCCCTTTGGAGTTGACTGTGGTCATCATGGATAATGTGTTGTGTGTGCACGGGAATTATAAAGCATGAAAAATTAGGTCTTAGCAACAAGGGTTGAGTATTGCAACTCAACCTCTACTTCACTAGATAGGACTGGTGGATCATCTTCTGACGATGTATTAGTTGGTGTCACAAAACCTTCATCAGGAGTGCCAGAGTACCATACTAAGTAGCTACAGAAACAAGAAAGTCATCCTTCTAAAGTGGCTTCTTATACATTTTCATCCTGTGTCCATTTACTAGCAATGAAAATCAAACCTCATCAATAGTCTATAATTGGACTGCACCATTAGGGAAGACTTGTTTAATCTCATAGGGTCCGAACCAATGAGACTAAAGCTTGCCCTTGAATTCCTTGCATCTTGAATCATAGAGGAGTGCCCAATCACCAGTAGTGAATTCTTTAGTCTTGATATACTTGTCATGCCATTTGACTCTTTGTTTCTCTATGACCTATGTGTGATGGATGGCTTCTAATCAGATTTCATCTAGAGCATTTAAATGTTGTAGTCTGTCTTATTGAGCTGATATCAAATCCATCCCTAATTCCATTGATGTCCTCAAGGTTTTGTATTCAAATTCTATAGGCAGGATTGATGTCTTGCCATAGACCAATTCATAAGTTGTAAACCTTGTAGTTGTCTTCTAGGTATTTCTATATGCCCAAACAACTTCTGGTAACCTAGAAACCCAATCTCTTCTGTGAATCTGTACTATATGTTTCAAGATATTCTCAATTTCTTTGTTTGTGACTTCTACCTGACCATTAGCCTGAGGATGGTAGAGAGTGGACTTCTTGTGTCTAATCTGATATTCCCCTACCAGTTTAGTGATTAAATATGACGTGAATTGTGTCCCTTGATCAATCACTATCTTCTTTGGTACACCATATCTAGTGAAGATGTCCTCCTACAAGAATTTTGCCACATTGCTATCTCTAGTAAACTGCAATGCTTTAACTTCCACCCATTTGGTTAAGTAATCAGTACATACCAAGATATATTCCTTGTTGTTTGAAGTAGGAGAGATAGGACCAACAAAATCCAGTCCCCACTTATCAAAAGGAGCTAATGAGATTTGTGGCTGCAAAGGCATTTCATAACTTCTGGTAGGTCTTCCCATCCTTTGACATCAATCACAACTTCTAGTATACTTGACAACATCTTTATGAAGTGTTGTCTAGTAATATCCCGTTGTCAATATTTTGAAGGCTATCCTTTTGGCTGCAAAGTGGCCACCACAGGGTTCATTATGACAGGCCTTTAGTATATCAAACACCTCATCCTCTCTAATACATCTTCTCATAATATTATCTAGGCCAGTGTAAAATAAGAATCCAGAAATCCAAGAATAAGGAAAACATTTGTGAACTAGCTGTCTCTTCTCTCTTGGAGAAAAGTAACCTGGAATGTGCCCAGAAACTAAATAATTGGTTATGTATGCATACAATGGAGTATGTATAATTAGAGCAAATAGATGCTCATTAGGAAAAGAGTCATCAACCACTCCTTCTGATGATTGTGTGGGCAGTCTAGACAAAAAATTAGCAACTACATTAGCTTTCCCTAGTATGTCAACAATTGTTATTACAAATTCTTGTAGTAACAACAACCATCTAACAAGCCTGCCACCCAATATTGGCTTATTCATCAAATATCTAATTGCTGCATGATCTGTGTGTATGAACACTTTATAACTAGTAATGTAGTGTCTAAATTTTTTAATGGCATAAACACCTGCCAACATCTATTTTTCTGTCACAGTGTAGTTCAACTCAGCTCCCTATAGATTTTTAATTACATAATATATTGCATACTCCTTAGTTCCTTCTTGCTAGCCGAGAACTTCCCCAATGGCAAAGTCTAATGCATTTGTGTGGATGTGAAAAGGTAGTGTCTAATTTGGACCTATGAGAACTGAAGCCTGTGTCAAGGATGCTTTTAGCTTTTCAAAGGAAGTCTGACAATCTGGTGTCCATTCAAATTCACTCTCCTTTGTCAACAGAGTAAACAGAGGTGCAACAATTTTGCTAAAATCTTGAATGAACCTCCTATAATAACCTGCATGTCCCAGGAAGCTCCTTACATCCTTCTATTTCTGTGGAATAGGTAGGGTAGAGATAATTTCAATCTGCTTTGGGTCAACTTGTATGCCTGCACTTGAGATGAAATGTCCCAAAACTATTCCTTGTGTCATCATCATAAAACACTTTTCATTACTCAAAGATAGGTTGTGCTCTGTGCATCTCTTCAAAACTTTCTCCAAATTTTGTAAAGCTTGATCATATGTTTCACCATATGTGGTGAAATCATCCATATAAATGTCCATACTATCATGGGCAAAATCAGAGAAAATACTAAGGACTGCCCTTTGAAAAGTGGCTGGAGCATTGTACAGACCAAAAGGCAAGACATAATATGCATAGGTCCCCCAAGGGCATGTAAATGTTGTCTTATCTTGATCCTCTGGTGCAATCTTGATTTGGTTATAGCCACTAAAACCATCAAGAAATGAGAAATATTTCTTACCTACTAAAGATTCAAGAACTTGATCAATGAAGGGCAATGGAAAGTGATCCTTCCTGGTGGCAGCATTTAGTTCTCTGTAATCAACACAAACTCTCCATTTTCCACCTTTCTTAGGAAATATGACCAATGGTGAAACCCATTCATTGTCTGAAATGGGGTATATGAACCCTGCATCTAAAAGCTTTTGAAGTTCTGCTTTCACTATCTCTCTGAGAGCAGGATTCATGTGTCTCTGATGCTGTCTTATAGGCATGTGGCCATCATCAATGTATATTTTATGCATACACAAAGCAAGATTTATGCCCTTCATGTCACTGTAATCCCATGCAAATGCTGCTGAGTGGGTTTGTAATACTGCATGCAGGGATTCTTGGTGCTTATTAGTCAATGCATTATTAACAATCAACACTTTTCTTGGCTTGATTTCTAATGGTTTAGACATTTCTTGCATAGAGGACAAATCAAGGCTAGGTATTACTGGTAAGCATTGTTGTGGTAACAAAGTATGAAATATTTGAGATACTTCCTCTAAGGAACTGGTAGCTATTATGCTTCCTAAGGGATCTTGTAAGAAAGATAAACAGTCTTGCTGCTATGGATGCCTTCCATAGTCATTTTGTACAATGTGAGCAATCAACTCATCTTCATCTTGAATACCCAATAAGGGTTTGCACTCAATAGTCATCAAAGTTTACAAGGAATAGATGTCCTCATCTTCTAGGGTAGGCCAAATGGTCTACTCAAGCTCATGGTATGGTTGGGATGGTGGGTATAGAACCAATTTCTTGGTCATAGTCCCATTGGATATGATCATGTTACCAGACCTAGAACCTATAAATGCATCTGTTGTGGCAATCCATGGTCTTCCTAGTATAAGAGGATAACCAGCAAGATTCACCTTTGGCTGGAGGACTATGAAATCAGTAGGGTATTCCCAAGAATCTAATGCAATGATCAAATCCTCAATGACTCCTTTAGGTTTGACTGTAGACCTATCAGCTAATTGCAAGATTTTCTGAGTAAGCCTAAGGTTGTTCAATTGGAGTGTCTGCTTTGTCTCCTTAGTCATTACATTAATTGTAGCACCTAAATCTATTAGAGTATTCTTAATCAGAGTCCCATTGATTTTGACATCAACCATTGGACTACCTGGATCTATATATTTGGGAACAATTATGTTCCCCAACATTATGTCAGCTAGGTTACCCAAAACATGAATTGTCTTTGGGTTTATTCTCTTTCTTCCTGGTTTCTTTATGCAGAGATCTTGAATGGTCTTAGTGTAGATGGGAATATCTTTGATGACTTGGATTAAGGGAATCTTTATGTTTATGTCTTGCAACTGGCCTATGAGGTCATTTTCAGACTTTGTTGGTTGTTTCTAGATAGCTAAGCATTCAGGGAAAGGAGGCTTAGGATGTGAAATGGTTTGAGGTTCCTAAGTTGATTTAGGTTCCAAAGGTGGTTTATCTGAGGCTTCCTCTGTGGGTTCTTCATCTTCAAGTTTTGTAATTTGGGGAGATGGACCTGCAAGTTGCTTCCATGATCTAAGATGAACATTACTCACTTCTACCCCATAGGTGGGGTATTGCATCACCTCGTTAGTATAATCTTGTCGAATAGGCTTGTTGTTAGGGTTAGGTGTAGGTTGGGCAGGGATTTGGGTAGATCTAGGAGGTGGATTTTGAGGTGTTGATGGTGGCATTATGGCTAGCTACTGTGGTTGAGATGGAATTATATGTTGCTGGTAATTTGCATTTTGCTGCCATTGTTGGTTTTTGTTCCATTGAGGCTGCCAATGAGGTTGTTGTGTAGGCCACTAGGGATTATAGTGGGTACCTTGAAAACCTTGTTGGGGCCATGGGTTTGGCTGATGCTGGTTCCAACCAGGTTATGGAGTAGGCCATTGTGGTCTGCCAAAGATGTTGATTACTAGGCCATGGCTTAATGTTCTGAGCAGAGAAATTTTGGTTTGCAGCAAGAAAGGGTGAACTAAAATTTAGTGGATCAGAGGGCATACCTTGTCTTTGCTACCAAGGTCTCCTTTGAGTTATGAAGAACAGTTGTCCATCCTCTCCTTCAAATGGCTAAAATTTTGGCCTTTCAACTTTCTCCTACTGGATGCTTGCCACCCTCTTGCATTTACAACTGGCTTTCCTTTGCCTATAACCAGGACAATACTCAGTAAGCATTACATCGGCTTCTTCTTGTTTCTTCTTGATGTGAAGAGTGTCCAACTGTGTAGCCATATGGCTGATTATGTCCTCCTTCATGTTAGACAACAAATTACTAATTTCCACTCTTGAAACTCCATTGGTTGCCTTGTTTGTAATGGATGTCCTTTCTCCCCTTGGTCATCTAGTGAAAGTCCTTGAATAATTTTGGCAGACTTTACAAATGGACACAAAAGGTAGCTGAGAAATATCACCTTGCCCAATGAGATTCAAACCGTCTATGTAATCATCCTTAACCCCTCTCAAGAAAACTAGTTTTAATGATTCTTTAGATAATCTATTTTGGGGGTTCTTCTTTAGAGAAAACTTGAATCTTTCAACATAATCTTTAAGTGGCTCCTCCTCCTTTTGTGACATCCTGAAGATGTCGTCTCTCCTCCTATCATGTCCTCGGCAGTAATCTTAGTATTTCTCCAAGAATTTCTCCTTCATAGTATCCCAATTTGTAATGACATCTTTTCCTAGCCCCATAAAGCATCTCAAAGCTACATCCTTGAGGGTAGCAGGAAAGAGTTTCAGTCTGTGAGCATCTGAGGTGTAGTCATAGCTCCTACACAAGATATCAAACTCAAATAGGAATGTATCTAGGTCCTCTGTCACCAGGCCATAGAAGACTGGTAATGCTGATGGTGGAATATTTTTTAGCATTTTAGCCCTCTCCTGATCAGTGATAGGAATCTTGAATGTTGCTTTCTCTAGTGGATCCTCCACCACAGCATCTATCATGGTTCTAAAGGTCCCTTTTGTAGTTGTGGAAGAAGCTGATGAAGATGTAGAAGGTGTTGATGAAGATGTAAGAGGAAATTCTTCTTCAACACTTTCTACTGTATAATTGATAAAGTCAATTGTTTCTTCACCATCCTAAAAATTTGAAGGGAAGAATCTACCTCGATTATCTCTTTGCCTCCACATACAGTGAATTTGGCTTTATATTCCAGCGGTCTTGCACAATGTTAGTATACTTTCTAGTGTTTCCTAAAAAGTGAATTTATTAATCCTAATGCTGGAATCAAAATTTAAACTATGAAAGCATGTAAAAAAATGAGCCTATTAAGGTACAACACCATCCCTGACAATGGCGCCAAAAATGTAGAGGAAAACTAATGCGTTGTAGACTTAACATAATTCAGGGGTAAACCTATATGAACAGCCCACTCTATCATTGCATTCCTACATTAAATTATCAACCAAGGAGTGTAAGCTTATGATGGCACTACACTGTATGTGCCTTCAGGGCTCATATTCCTCCTAGACTATCTTATCCAAACCTATTCAGGCTATTCTATTCTGCTAGAATTCTCAGAAATGCAAGAACAGTAAAAACAACTATAGAATCTAGTGGCTACGGGTACCTATGACATAAGCTATAGATGACTGTTATCAATAGAAGATTATATAATTAACTCAAAACATCCAAAATGTTAAAAGAACTAATGCTAACCTCTGGAGGACTTAAAGTGGATAAAGCATGCACTTGTTCATGAACCATACTACTTGTAATTCGACAACCAAAGAAATATAAGTGACTTGTGATGTATCTATATGCAAATCAAAAACAAATTTAATAATGAATGCATAAAAGAACAAGTAAATAAATGAAGTGAGGATCAGTACCTTGAGTGGCCGGCTCAGGGGACTGACTCACTGAATTGAGAATCAAATCTAGTTCAGATTTCAACGCATCTTCATAACACATAGTTCATTCACTTCATATCATAAAACAAAATCTCTTTCAGATTGTATTCAATAAGGATATTCCTTAATAAAACATGTCCGCATCTTCCAATATAGAAAACTAATTAACAATAGAGTAACAACTAAGTAACTGGAATTAAAAGTAACTAACTCCATATCTAACTCATCCCTTCTAACTTATACAAAAACGGGAGAGTTTTATGCAACTACTAACTGACTTCAACCATCAATCCATTCCTAGATACTAGGATATAGGTTTGAGATCAATTCATTAATCTAACTCAACAAAGGAAGTAGAGTCCTATCCAAACAAGAATTCTTATGCAACAGATCTCATGAAGAATACACATAAGCTACATTTGAAACAAGTCTTCTTCTTCTTCTGCATTTATTTCTGTACATGATGGTTCACATTCATCCTCCAGCTGCCTGCATGTTGGGTATCCAACTTCACTTCCTTTAATTCTCATGTCTTTAGATTTGCTGCAAATGCTCATTTCCTTGATGACACGTTTTTGTTGCATAGGGGTTAATTCACGAAACATATGCACACAAATAACCTTCATGACTAAACCATAGGATTCCATTTATATTGCATTCATACTCATATTTAAATCATTCAATTGATAACATCATCACCATATTCCATATTAATATCATAGGTTCAAAGTCTTGCAAAGTATATAAAAAGACAACATATAATGATGATGATGTTGGTAAAGTGTCTGGAGGATCATATAGAAAAGTCCTTAAAAGCATATAAAACAACATAAAAAGAGGTCAGTAATTCATCCCATCATGTTCCAATGTTCTTCTGAATTATTATTACTACTTCTTCATATGCCAAGTTGGTGATCTCTTTTTTCTATGTGGAAATCATTAGTCATCTTTTGAAGCATATATAAATCATGCAATTGATGTAAAGAAACACATTCACTTCTTAGTATCCTGATTTGAATGTGTCGATAAACTCTCTCTTCATATGTCGAGATCCATGCGTTATCCTTCATTCATTAATGTTGTGTTTTAAAACATATATTGTTGTGAAATTTATCATAGAAGTTTAGGAATGTAGTTTCTAGCTTTTGTCATGGAATCCCCTCATAATTTGTCATAAATCTATGAAATCCCAATCGGTATTCGTGTGTCTTCCACTAGCATTTCTATAATTCATTTTCCTTTACTTTTCCTTTACCTTTGGTATTTTTGGTTAAAATACCACAAAAACCCCTATTTTGATCATACAAGGGAGTTGCCCCTCTCAAATGCAGAGGAAGGTCATTGCTCTGTTGCGATCTCTCCAACTGTTGGTCAGTTTGTCGCTGCTTTTCGGGTGAAATAGAGTCATTCTTGAGAATTCATTCATATCGACCAATCTGATTACCAACACAAAGCAAGCCAAAATTTTAGCAAGGGAGGAAATCTACTAGAGAAGCAAGTCTAGAGAGGTGTGGCTATCATATGGTGACCTCAACACAAAATTCTTCCATAACACGACAAAATCTAAAAGAATTAGGAATAGAATTTAAGCCATTCGGTCCCCAACGAGAGGTGATCTCACTCTCAATTCACAAATTTAGTTGAAAGGGGAGGACTTCTTCAAACACCTCATGTAATCTTTTGAAGTGGTAGATCCATTGATAGTAGACATCAATGAGGACATTCCTAGATCATTATCTCTGGAGGACAATGAAGCATTGAGGGCACCTTTCACTCTGGATGAAATCAAGAAGGCTACTTTTGAGCTCCACCCAGATAAGTCCCCAAGCCCAGATGAATTCTCGGCAATCTTTTATCAAAAGTGTTGGCACTTTATGGGTAAGGATATTTTGGCGATGGTAGAAGACTATAGAAAAAAGAGGAAATTCTATAAGAAGTTGAATAACACATTGATTACCCTCATTCCCAAAAAATAAGTATGTGAATCCTTTGCAGACTTTAGGTTGATTTCTCTATGCAATACCATTGTAAAATCATCTCAAAGGATATGGCAAATAGATTGAAGCTTCTGCTTCCTAACCTTATTTTTCTAGAGAAAACAAGCTTTATGCCAAGGAGAGACATCTATGAAGGTATTATCATAGCAAACAAAGCTATCCATTCTATTAATAAGTATAGATCTAAGACTATGGTCCTAAAACTTGATATAGGGAAGGCATATGATAGGGTGAGTTAGCAATTTCTCATGTTGGTTTTAAAATCCTTTGGATTTGATAAACCTTGGTTGTACTAGGTGTTTGGCTGCATCTCCACTCTAAGATATTCTATCCTAATCAATGGCTCTCCATGTGGATTTTTCAAGAGTAATAGAGGGCTACGCTAAGGAGACCAAATGTCTTCGTTCCTCTTTGTGTTGATGGTGGAGGCTCTTAGTAGTAAAATCAGAATGAATTTTGAAGAAGGTAGATGGAATGGCATCCAAATAGCTAGGAATATCCTAGCACTAACACACTAGTTATTTGTAGGTGATACAGTCCTCTTTGGAGAAGCATCTATGGAGGAAGAAGTGATGATAAAGGATACATTGGAGAGTAATTTGGCTTCTTCGGGGCAGGTAATTAATATGGAAAAGTTTAAAAAAAATCTATAATGTCAAAAAGCCCTTGCAGAGAAATATTGTAAGGCTCTTTGGATTTAGTATCAGGTAGATTCTAAGAAAATATCTAGGAGTACCTCTTATAAATGGAGTGATAAGGATGGAGCACTGGCAAAATGTAATAGATAACTATCAGCATAAGTCCCAAAATTGGAAGAGAAGATGGTTAACCCTTCCTAGAAAAATTATAATGATTAAAGTTGTCCTAGCAGTGATTCCCACTTACATGATGTCATGCATGAGACTGACAAAGAAATCTGAAGCTTCTTTGAACATCATGATGAAGAAATTCCTATGGGAAGGTTGAAACATCAAAAAAAGACCCCCTCTTTTAAATTGGAACATGGTTAGAGAAGAGAAAAGCAATGGTGGAGTGGCCATTAAAGAGCTAGATGCCTAAAATCAGGCTTTGCAAGCTAATTTGATATGGTGCATGTTCACCAGACCGGAGGCATTATGGTGTAAAGTTTTGTGTGCCAAATATTTGGATCTAGTGAGGATCCAAATAGAATTCTCACAATAGAAAACCCTCCTACTGGCTCGCACATTTGGAGATTCATGTGGGAATGTAGACCGATTATCATAGAACACTTAACTTGGTAGGTAAATGATGGTTTAGTGTAGTCATGGATGGAGGGTCCTAAGAAGGGACTATCCAACCATGCAGCTAGAGTAAACACAATGGAAACAACATAATAATATAATGCAATAGATGATTCATATGCTCAATATATCAGGTAATCACAATGCTTATATGCTAGCAACATGTGGGCTACTATCAAAGGGATCACAGGCCTACTTTCTAGGTTACAACAGAAATGAAAGATATGGCATTGAAGTGCCTTCAACTTAACTATTGACTTCCTGATGCATTTAAGACATATATATATATATATATATATCATCCTCAATCTCAAAGAATCCTTTGTGTTAGCCTAGAGAGGTCCCAAACTCCAATGAATGATAAAACGTGTAGATAACAAGTAGGTTGGCCCACAACACATGGTATTGCTCCACAAATGAATGAATCTTGGTGCGAACCTCAAGGAAGGTCTATCTAGTCTAAATCACCTTGTGATATGTTTCATTAGGCTCTAGAAGTCACAGAAGTGCTCCGCAAACTTTCTATCCTCATGCTGATTGATAATTGCTCTACTCTGTGAAATCTTATGATCTTCTGATACCTATAACTTTCTGTAGATGAATCCAAATCTCCTGAAATCTGAATATGTTGTAACTCACATGACATAGAAGCTAATTCATGCTCCGCAAGCTCTAGTATGAAGATGTGGTAAAATGTGGTAGAACATGTTGAACTACAAATCATTGAACTATAACTGAAATGAAAGAAAAGAAAGAAAATGTAAATTGTTTTGGTTGATGCATGATTTGTCTACAACCTAGGATGCTCCTGCATCATGATTTATTTACTAATTTATGGACTAACTCCTAGAATGGGTACAAGCCACTTTTAGAGATAGAACATTTGAAGGAATATGTTCAAATGATGGTGGATTGGGGGGATAGAACCATTCGAGATTATGTGATTGACAAGAAGGTACTCATATGGCCTTCACAGAATTGGTCTTTGATGGCTACGAGTAGGGTTGGAGCACTAGCCTTCTCTAATTTGAAAAAGGAGATTGAAGGTAGAAAGGTGATTTTTTCAGGATCAACTGATAATATTATTTGGTGTGGGGTGAAATTTGGTGAAAACTCAGTAAAGTTTGTCTATCAAATTCATAGAGCTTCACCGATTGGTTTATGGCATGTCCACCTATGTTGGAGCAAAGCAGTTCTCCGTAATGCTAGGGCCTTTTGCTGGGCAATGATGCATAAGAAAGTAATTACTGGAGAATGGTTGAAGATCATAGGAATAGCGGGCCCCAGCCACTATGTCATGTGCATGAGAGATGAAGAGACTATAGGCCATCTACTCCTGAGATGTCCATTTGCTAGCCAATGCTGGGATTGGCTCTACCAAAAACTAAATTGGTCAAACCCCAGGCAGTAGGACCTTTTTGAATGGCTCAGAAGCTGGTTAAGGCTAAACAAGAATTCTACTTGGACTGATATATGGGTTGCCAATCCTTCTTTAATACTTTGGCACATATGGAAAGAGTACAATGGAAGGATTTTTTGCAATGAGGACAAAGGGGTGGATCAAGTTACTAGTTTGATAGAAAATAATGTAACAGAGATACTAAATTCAAGAATTCAAAACTGATTGTAGTAATCTTTCATAACTACAGACAATGAATTAATGAAAAAATGGATGGGACTCAAAATTCCACAAAAGGCGCATAAAGCTATTTTTAGCTCTAAAGAAAACTGGAAGGATTCTAAGTGGATCCTTCCCCTACAGGGAAGATTAAAGATGAATTTTGATGGGGCCTCATGAGGAAACCTAGGGGCTTCAAGAGCTAGGTGTATTTTAAGGGATCACGTAGGGCGGATTGTGTGGGCACACTCACTAAAATTGCACGACAGGTCAAATAATGAAGTTGAGTTCTTAGCTTTGGATGTTGGTCTAAACCTCTACATAGATAAAGGATTGATGGAGATTAACATTGAGGGAGACTCTCTCCTATGTATAAATGCAATTAAACAGAAGGGATGTACTTCATGGGCCTTGAAGGGATGGGTAAATATTATATGGTCAAAGTTGAACCAACTCTAGAACTTCATGTTGAAACATATTTTTAGAGAATCCAATAAAGCAGTGGATTGTTTGGTGAATATGAGTGTACAAGGACATAGTGCAATTGCCTCTACTATAGAGGAATGGTTGGACCTCAAAGAAATCCTACGCCAATATTTTGAGTTGATAGGAAAAATAGCAAGCTGATGGATAGCTTGAAATTTGAGAGATTGGAGTGGATTCTCATCATCATGATGACAGGTGTAGACATATATAATCTATGGATATTCTGCAAGCTCTCAGTGAGAGGTAGTGGGTTCCTATCCTTTTTTGAAAAAAAAGGAAGGAGATAGCAGTTGGTGCTCTCAAAAGGTACTCACGGACACCAATGAGGCATGTTTGAAGTGCTCATTGAAGTAGGGAAGTAGGGAAGACAAGGTGAGAGTGTGTTTAAATAGGTAAGGTCAAGCTTCTGCCTATATCACTACTTTCCAAAGTGGCAGATAGGATGCATTTCCCATGTCGCTGCATTTGTGAGAAGACGGAGGAAGATGAAGACAGTGGCTCTTCAGAGGAGGGTCCAAGCACTGATGAAGATGAGGAAGGAGACGGCAAGGAGGAGGATGTAGAAGAGGAGGAGGAGGAAGAATCTTATGATGATCAAATCAGAAGGATCTTTGTTGCCCAAATAAATGAGAAGGTGGCTGCTATCAAGAAGGTGATTGAGAGCCACATTTTCAATGGGAACCATGTATGCGATGGAACTCTGTATGAGGAGTTCTTAATGAACGTAACTCTCATATTCGAAAGGAAACAAAGTAGAAAAATTCTAGCATGTAATTACCTTTTTCCCCAGCTTCACAGGATGGCAAATGTTGCTATTTCTACATTAAAAAAGAAGCTAGATTTTGGTATGATGACCGAGGTGTTTGATGCAATGGCAGTGAAGAGGAATGGTGTAATGGTGGAGGCATGATACCTATTTCAGCGTGGCATTTAAGGGATGATAATATGTAGACCTTCAACTACTTGCTTAGCCAGTATGGGGATTTACTTTCTCCCCCTCAAATAGACTGAGCTATTGAATTGTCGGAAGGGCTAAGATATGTATGGCATCATTGAATGCGTCTCAATGGACTGTATCTATTGGCATGCTCATTTGAGCCTATGCCGTTATGTATCTTTTATTTATAATATATATAAAATGGGAGCTACCCCCTAGGTAGTGCTTATTGATCAAAATATACGTATATATATTATAAATCCTTAACTATAAATCAAATTTAATATATATGATTTAATATAATTGGGTAAAAGTTTAGAAGTGTGTCACACTTTTATAAAGGAAACGACCAATACAAATATATTTTCCAACTTAAATGACGAAAAAGTCATATGTATGTTTTGAATTTAAAATGACATAAACTAATGAAATGTAGATATTTTAATGTAGTTTATGCTTATAATTTTTTAAAGTTTTTCAAAATTAGTTGGATATTATTTTTATACATTTAAAAGATGAATTTTAATTGCTGAATTTTTTTTAAAAAGTGACGTCGATGGGATGTTAAAAGCAAAATTAACTTTTTTTTAATTTAATTTCTTTTCCTAATTAGACAACTCAAATTAACTTTTTTTTATTTAAATTTTGATACTTAGAATATCATTGTACAATTTAGCAGGAAATTGTACAAATAGCAACTGACAATATTTCTAAAATATAAAACAGAAAAGACTCGTTAAAACACAATCATTTTAGAAATAAATGAAATGCATAGTCGATATTGTATTGTTAAAGAAAAATAGTAAAGTCATACAAATGAAATAATCAAGTTGCTAATTGAAGGGAATCTTACTCAATAAATCATATCATTTAAATCTAAAGCACACAGATGCGACATTTGATAATATTTTTCAACAAGTAGGGGCAATCTAGTAAATCATTCACTTTTGAAAATGTTAGGCTAATGCACTTTCAAGACCTCACTTCACACCATTTATTATTTCATAGAAGTTTGAGAAAGTAAGTTCAGGGATTTGATATATGTCTCCATGTTTACATGGAATGAGAAATATAACTAAAACAAATCACCAAATCTCAAGTAAAAATAACCATGGAGGGTTGTACATTATGGAGGGATGGAGTATAGGTTGAGGATTCTAGAATTTAATAGACGTTGATGTTAAAACTTTGATGTTCTATTACAAGTTCAAGAGTAGACATTACTAAAGTTCATTTTCTACCATTTAATCCTGTTGATAGACGTACATCACTTACCTATGTTGATTCTAATGGAAATTGGCACTAGGCAAGCAATGGAGGACCAGAGTAGGTAGAATCCAATGTCTATTTTCATATATTTAACACAATTCAAACACAAAAAAATTAAAATAAGAAGTGCAACAATTATATTACGAAATTATTATCCTACATCTGTATTTTAGGAATGAGTTCTCTTCAATAAAAACAATAAAATAAGTATTCAAATAAGAGAATGATTGACATTCCTATAATATAAGCCTCAGTCTAAAATGCTCACAAGAGTATGGAGAATCTGAAATGCTGGCAGGAGTATGGAGTTATTTTGTAGTGCAAAGGAATTAAACGTATAATATTGAATGAAGAACTAAATATAAATTATGTAAGTTTTTTTTTTGCCAGACGTTTTACCACCCCACTAATGCATTCATGATTTACTAAACCGTACATAGGTGGCCATTTTGGGTCCTTGGTTGGTAGTGAAACTCAGTTAATGCCAAGGAAGGAAATATCTAGGACAATACATTGGTAAGTGCATTGTTGTATTGGACGTCATGTCATCATGTCATACCATTAATTAGATTATATTTTTTCCTCAAACAATGTAATGTTGTAGATTTTTCCCGCTTCTTCTTCACTTGCCATACAACCTTGCGTGCATTCTCCAAATGGCTACATTTATGAGGGTGCAAGTGATATTAGTGTGTAAAAATTATTCAAATGATATGGAGGGGGATATTAGAGCGATCCATTTAGCTTTAATGTTAGTAATAATTGTGTAGACCACATTGCAAAGAACAAGACTTAGAAAATTTAATAGTTAGAATTTAATTTGAGATTTTATAGTATTTACCTCTCTTTTTGGTAATGAAGAAACATAATTTTGTGTTTTCCATATGCACAACAACCCTTACAAGTCTTATTAGCCCAACTCATTTCTCTAATGTCATTTTTGTACATTGTGTGAGAGAAATTCTTCAATTAGATAGTTCAATGATGCTTCTAAGTTTAGAGGTGAATGATGAAGATTGAGTTGTATTATTTTCACTAATTATTTCTTTATATTTTAGGTGAAAATTTCTCTATTTTTCTTTTCCTTTCATAGTTCACTGACTCTATTGTAACTAACAATTTTATATATTCCATTTTTTCTTTTATAATTCATTGGAGATATGTTGGTTTTCCCTATTCCAACCTAGTTGTACTCAACAATCCCATTGACCTTTTTTGTCATTTGTGGACATTAATGTACTTACTCTATTTTCTAATATTTTGAGGATTTATTTCATATTCAAATGTAGGTTTATTCGATAGATCTTGGAGGGCATATACACCGTGCAGTTATTTGAGGCTTCTTACGAAATTTCATTTAATTTCTTGATGTAGTTAAAAAATCTATATTTAAAAAATATATCTAAATATTTTAGATATATTCCTTAAATATAGATATGCTAGTTTTATTTTATTTTCTACATAATAAAATTTAATTTATTTCTTTTTCAATGGCTCATGTTTTATAAAAATAGAGTGTCGTAAAGTAATATTTTATAATATTATATTTTATTAAGGTTTTGTTTTATTACATATAAAATAACATTATTTTAGCTGTTAAAATTTAGAGTTAAATTACTTGTAATTTTAATTTTATTTTATAAATTTATGACTTATAAATTTAGTTCTAGAAAAACCTTGGTTAAAAGCGAGGACGATGAATTCTAAACCTATATAGTTGAGTGAATTCTAAACTTAATAAACTATAGTGTCATAAATTTACAATAAATAATGTTTGATTGGTTTTTACATATATTTTTTAAAGCATCTCAAACTAAATAATATAGTGTTTAATATAGTGCCCTAAAATAATATTTTATAAATTAGGGTTTTACCTTTTAAGATTTTCAGCATTATATGTATATATGTTTTGATTAATGCAAAAACTACAAACTTTGGTTTAGTTGTTTACATATATTTTTAAAATAATAAATTCTTAATCTATATTAAAAATAAAAGGATTAGTTAATAAAACACTAGCTAAATACGAAAAAAAATTCAAACCCTAGCTAAATTAAATTACATATCATACAATACAAAATTTTGATAAATAACTCTTTTAATAGTAACTAAAGTTTATTTATTTATTTTAATACTTTACCAATAAATTTGAATATTTTAATATTCTTGCAATATGAAATGATCTATGCATACACATTAACATTATTATTCTAACAAATCATGAAATTCATACCTGTGATTTTCCATTCTTGATTTTGCCGCTTCTTGTTTTCATTTTCTACTTCTAGCTTTGTAATTAGTGATTTTATTTTTGGTTGTGTTCCCAGACCTTCAAACATTTATGTTTTATATATGTTTAATTATTAACGTTGCATTTGTGGGCTATTATATTTTTTAATATTTTTTAATATTTTTAAAGTTGTTTTTTTTAACATGCTCAAGCAATTTCACCCCTTGCTCCACTGTAGGTTACACCTCTTATATTTAAATTGTTAATATAATTGTAAATGTAAGTTTAATGTGCTCTATTAATTATATAATTTAACACATTTAAATTGTAAGTTTGTAGTGATAAATTTGAATTTTGATATGTTTTTGAGTAATATATTTGTTAAATAATTTTAAGATAAATTAAATATATATGATTTTAGAAATATATTCCACGCTACAATTTCTCATAAAACAAGATAAAATATAATATGATAGCATAGAAAAAATGTTGCATCCACCATGTGAAAGGTATATGATTCATAGACAAATTTTCTTTGTGTTGACGGACTAAACTCCCTTGTAAGTTGAAGTATTGACAATGCTATTGGTAATCACATGCCCAGACTTAATTTCAGCCTATAAGGGAGAATGCACTCTACTTAAATATCATCCACTTCAATGGTCAATCAGTCAATAGCAATTTTACACCTCATTCACAACAAAAGGTGGTAAATATTTGTCCTATCTTAATTGGCTAAAATTAATCTTTGACTGTTGAAGTAGATGATATTTAAGAGTAGTGGAAAACTGCCATTCATATATGTAGAGTCAACAAATCTTTGCAGTGAAGTTTTCTGTGTTGCGGTGATGTTTAAATTCCATTGTAAAGACTGCCATTAATTTCGCCGTGTAAGTGAGAATGAGTTGACGTATGAGAAAGACTGCCATTAATCTTTGCTATATTCCACGGTCTTCCTTCATATGTTGACGTGTGACTACGCACTTAATGCGAACTTGACGTGTTTTCGCTGTGCAGATGAATAGTTAATTAATGCGTAATTTGAGGATGACTTTGGAGCTCCAAATTTCCAAACGCCTATGGTGAAGATTCATTCAAGTGACTCACGACAAGTTCATGTGAATAATTTGATTTTTTTTTTGGTTGGAAACCAGCTGCAATGAATAGGATTGATAGGTATGTGACTTAGATTTGTTTGGATTTGTCTTTTTCAATAGGGTGGTTATGAAACCTTGCCATTTTAATCCAAAACTCGTCTTTCTTTTTTACTAATCTTTTCAAATAATTTAAGTATTATTTATTAATTTGTTTGGATATTTTAAATATTTTGAATTAAGTATTAAAGTTTTTAATTTAAAGATAAGTTTTTAGTAGTGTAATATTATATTTTACTTAAGATAGCCTATATTTTAAATGAAATATTGCATTTATTTTATTAAATTTTATTTTAAATATTAGGATATATTTCTTTTTATTCATCTAAATAGTTAATAATGACACATGCCACTCTTGATTGATGGTAATTACGTGGCAACTCTATCTAATCAAGTGTCACCTTTATCTCATTTGAATAAGTTAATCATCACTTGATTGAGAGTTAATTCATGATCTCTGGGCGATCTGTCATCCTCACTCATTCATCTAAGAGGTCTATATATGTATACATTACTCTTTATATTATTGCTCAAGTTAATCAATGTTATGAATAAAATAATATTATTTTGTTTATTTGTTTTGTGGCTAATTCATAACTATTGGGTCTTAGGTTATTTTATTTGTCACAAAATATAATATGGTATCAAGGCTAAGTGATTCCCACTTTCAAGCAAAAATTTAAAAAATGTCAATTCAAATCAATGCCCAAAATCACATAGGTTCAATCAAGCACCTTTGATCAAAGCTCCTTCAAGGTTTTCTTATAACAAATAGGGTTGGCCAATTGTTTGGCACTTTTGTTTGCAAACCAAATTAAAGACCTCCTTATGCATTGAGAAAATTTGGTGCATCAAACTCGATAGATGTTGTGTGCTCAAAGGCAATATTTCATCATATTAGGAATTTTTTCCCAACCATCTAACACCGCTACTAGCTAGTTGGAGTGAAATTTTGATTTCATCCACAAGCCTTCATTAGTAGCATTAGGGGTTCAATCCAAGCAAGCTAGTGGAAATTCAAGGTTGAGTAAAATAGGTGAAATAGATGTCCCTTCATGGATATGCTAAAGAACCTATTATATTTGCATATTCTAATAAGACTTCTTTTGAAGAAGCCATTCTCTTTTTTGTAATCTGTCAAAAATGGTGTAAAGCCTAGATACATTTACATCATCTCAAAAAATTTCTCAAGTTTTTCAATTATATTTGCACTAATTAACTCATCTTGGTACAACTCTAGACATAAATAACATAGTGTCATGCAACCTATTTCCATGGAAGTTTTTGATATTTACAACTATGATTGGCGTAAAACAATCATCAATGACTAGACTCTGTGTTTCTTCTAAAGGTGTTCAAAGTGTACACATTTTGAAAGTAATGATAATTATTCAATGGAGGTTCTTGCATCTCTCTTTTCTTGTAAGATTTACATCTTAGTCTCTAAAGAGATTTAAGATGACAAAGGTGCTTACTATAACACCCTATTTTAGGCTATCCACATATAAGAGCCATTTTTTAAAATTAACACTAAACTAATATTCATATTATCTATAATAAAATAATGTAATGTTTTGATAGCCACAATTTCCTTTGGTAATTCATTATGAGTTTCTCACAAAATAATATTTCAATTTCTCAATTTATGGATTACATTGAGCAAGAGATATCACTTTAGATTCAAGTTGTTGGGTGCTCATGGTAGGAGATGAAGATGAGAAAAGATTAGTGAACAATATAAACATGAAAGGAAACTAAAAATGAAGCATTATACATTCCAAATGTCCTCCAAGCTCCTTCACTCGTTGATAATGTTGAGTAGAGTTGCACCCATGGATTCTCCTAGCTTTACCTAAATTGAAATAGTGAATGTGGATTGCTCTTAAGTCAACACAATGTGATGAGGGATATGATAAATGATTTGGCTATAGATTGAGAGATTATTTAGATATGGATATTATGCTTGAGGATGAAGATGAAAGGCTAGAGGGACTTTGGCATTATGAGGATATGGGAGATTAGTTTGGGAGATATTTTGGCATGGTAATGTTTCTAAGAGATTGTGATGAAAATGGCTTGGGTTGGCCTTGTATTTATAAGCAAATTTGAAGGGATTTGAATCAAATGGATAGGATTCAAAGTTGAAATCAAGGGTTGAGATGAGAGGATGAGATCAAGGGCTAAGATCTCATCAACAAAGATGGAGAGTTGGGATTAAAAGTTAGTTTTAAATTCACCTTGGGAAGGATGAAGAGGATTATAAATGAATTAAAAATTCATCTTGGGAAGAGTTGGATTAAGACATGTCAATGAATTAAAAATTTATTTCCATGGGAGAGTATTGACTAAAAAATTAGGATTTATTGAGAAGTGGGATGACATGTGACACGTGTCTTTTTGGAAAACAATGTGTGAGCTCTTTGCTTAAAAATGAGCTCTTACATGGAAATAGAAAGGTGAGGTGGAGGGGTTAAGTGACCCCTTTCAATAAAAGATAATTTTTTTTATTCAAAGTGTGTGGGGATAAGGGGTAAGCAAAGTTTGACCAAGTTAATCAAGTGATTAAATTAATTAATGTGGTTGTTGGCAATTAGTGAGGAGGCTAATTAGAGGTTAAAATTAATTAAATAAGAATTTATTTAATTAATTTGGGTCTAGGGGTTGGGTAGGTTAGGGTAGCCAATTAAATAATTGTTATTTATTCAATTAGGCTAGGTTGAAGTCATAGGCTAGGGGGATTAATTAAATAAGTATGTTTTATTTAATTAATCTAGATTAGGGTATGAAGGAAATTAATCAAATAAATATTAGGATATTTATTTAATCAATTGAAGGATGATGTTCTAAGGTATAGTAACAAATTAATTAGGTTAATTCATTACAAGGGATCTGATTGATTAAGATGAATGGTTAGGGATAAATGGTTTAGGATAAATTACTTAAACAAATTGGATTTATTTAATTAATTGGTAGAGGGTAAATTAGTGATGTGAGGATGCAAGAAAGTAGCTTACAAGGGCAAGTCATTTTTAGGTGTCTACAAGAGATACTGACCCATTCATTCCTTGACCCAACAAAAAATAATAAGGGCTCGCAAGAGGTGTGAGGGCCATAGGATCCTCTAGCTCAAAAACTCAATTATATAGTTGGTGCATATGCTTAATCCAATAATAATATATTAACCTACACTAGAAAATACCTACCTAAAGACCTAGTGCCCACTTATGATGACTTGATTAGATTTGTTAGCTAATAGTGCAACAATAGGCTAAAAATAATACAAAAGGTTTCATAAGAGTGCATAGGTTGTGAAATGCTCCAATGTTTCTTTTGATCACATGGTTTTCACAATCCCACTCTAACATACTAAGAGTTTTGATGTAGGATCATCCTACGGTGTAAGAGCAATCTTGCATCAACCAAAAATATTTTTTAAAACTTGTTTATTGCTATTTGTAGGTTTTCATTTACATTTCAATCATAACTAGTTACCCTAGATCCTACTGCATTTCACCACAATTGCACATCTCACCTTGCAGTTGGGAGAATATATTCTACAAAGATCCTTTAATGTCATATTCACTTTTTAGAAGTTTTTAATCGCTACAAATGCAAAATTTGGTTTTTGATCTTTATTGGGCTTGACAAGAATGTTGGTTCTTTTTCTTGCTACCCTTAGTTCTAAGAGATGATACAGTACCTAGACCAAGGGATCAAATTGATCTAGGCAAAGACCAACCCGATGATTGAACCAAGGACAAGGAAAAGCCAATGAGACAAGACTGGACCCTATCTTCTGCACTTTGAGCTCCACAAGACTTAAGAGGGTAATCCTAATGAGGGTCTTAATTTAGAAGGATACAAGACTTTTACAAACAATGCTACAACTTGGATGAAACTAGATCCAAATTACACAATAAAATAAGGATCATGGCTACACCTACTCAATATAAAAGCCTTTGCTCATACACTTGTAAATGTGTTAATTATCCACATGTTTAGGGTCTACACCTACTCAATATAAAAGCCTTTGCTCATACACAATGAAACTAGATCATGGCTTTTATATTGAGTAGGTGTAGCCATGATCCTTTTATAATAGTAATTTTCCTTCATTCTAATCAAGCAAGGGAATGATAAATTTTTAAAGTATTAAACATAATCCTTTGCACATTTTATCTACAAGAAGACAAATAAACCACCTCTAACTTACATACTGAAATATGTTCATTGCTTTTATAATCAAGTTTCTAGATTTGATGTTGTTTACCCAAGACTGGTGCCTAATCCTATAGAAACAAAGTCAGCCCAACATAAATGCAACAATATCAAAATAACTCTGATTTGGATGAATTTAGATTGTACCCTCCAACCTTGTTGGAGCTATAAACTCCCAGCTACCTTCAAACTCCTAATATGGATCCTACTCTCAATTATCCTATCCCAACTTGCATACCCCATAGATTGGATTAGAAATATTTCCTATCACAAACAATTCATAATATGAAATTTTACTATATTCTTTGAATGATGGACTAACTAATCATTACCACAAGTGCAACAAATGTTCACCTAGAAACTTTGTCGGGGTTTCCTAAAGCATACAAATGAAATTAGAGATAGGGTGCATAAAAAGAACTAGAAATGTCTTACTATTGATCTACCAATGAACATTACAATGTTAAATAGCTACAAATAAAATTTTAATCAAACTATGTTTCATTACCCAGAGGAATTTTCAATAATCTTGCACACTATTCCTTGATATTTTCCTATATGCAAACCAAGATTGGTGTGGAGCTTGATGCAATACCCAAAACTCACAAACCAACCTCTTACAAATCAAAGATATTCACTTTTATAACAACTAAATCAATCTAGATTGGATCTAGAAATGACATCTAGGACAGGTTGAGCCCCTTAATTATGCAACTAAACGGGCATAAAAGAATATGCCATAGGATCCTTTAAATTCTCCAATATTTTCCCCCTTTTAGGTAAATTGAAAATGGTTTTAACATTTTCACTTGCATTTCTTGTACAACCTTTTACCCCCTTGGTAAAAATATTTTTCTAGCCTAATATTTACCTTGGAGGTGAGAATTTAAACTCCCAACACTTAACCTTTCAATGGCAAGTGAAAAATCATTTCATATTAGGCACTCTACCTATTGGCAAGAGAAATTAGGGCACAATCTAGAGATTTTAACCTAGATTACCCTTATGTAGTTTGTTTATACCCCAAATTAGATAGTGACAGAATAACATATACCTATGGTAGGAAATAACATAATGTGGTAAGATTAAATCATACACAAGACATCACATTCATTATAAATCATTCAAATACTAGTCCATAATCCTTATATATCCATTATATATATTCTCAATGTGTATTACAAAAGGCAAGTCTAAGTCTCTACTCTACATAGTCTTTTCCTTAACTCTGCTTACATTCACTCTCTTACTTATTTCCTATCTTCCTATTCTTATACATTCAATTACAATAGGGATGTGTCCCTTACAACATAGACATATCTCTACTAGCCCTAGTTGGCCTTGTGCTTCGCACTTCCTTTGCGATAAGTTGTGTTAGCATCTCCTTCACGCTTTGTACCCTACCAACATCACCCCCCTTTTTAGATTGTCTTGTCCTCAAGACATACAGATTTAGTTAGATAGTAGAATGTTCTTATATATGACCTTTAGCTATGCTAGAGTGGTATCCCACTGAACCTTAGCCTATTGTAGCACTTGTATATGACCCTAAGTTTGGATAATTGTGGTCTCTGCCTCAACTATGTTAGTTGGGATTTGTATTTGATGTGTTTTTCTTAGCTTCTCCCAATACACAAGTCATGTGGGCTAATCTTAGGCTCATCACCTCCCTCACCTATTTGATTTTCCCTTTTGTTTGCTCCGTCTAATCCTATATCTATTGAAGTTGTGTGTGGATAGCCTCTATTCATGCCCTAACCGACCCATCCATATATTTTATAGGATCATAGGTTTCTGTCACTTGTAAAATTTGTGCTTCCATCTAATTAATTTGATCTTTAAAACTCTTTATAGTAGTTGGTCATTGTAAACAAAACTGATAAAAAATATTCACATCATTGATGGTCTATTGCAGACTTTTGATTTGACTTTCTAGTTGAGTGTGTGTTGCAACACGCTTCTTTCTTGCATCATCCATTCGATTCTTTTTCATTTCTGCTATGACTTGATTTTTAATTTTTATGGCCTGGTATTGCATTTTTGCTTGTATTCTATCCACTAATTGATTTAATTCTTGTGGTAGTTGTAGTGATGTGTCTCTCTGTAGTTGCAGAAACTTGCTTTGTATGGAAGCAATAGCATCTTCTAGTTGTTCTATGATCTCCACATGTTGTTTCAATATATCTTCCCTTGCAGTACTATGGAAGATGTCTCCTAGCTGAAACTTCTGTATGGAGGATATGTTAGATTTAGAGTAGACAACTGAGAGGAGGGGGTGAATCAGTTGTCCAAAACTTTCTTTACTTTCAACACTTAAATTCACTTAGCAGTATAACAATAAATCAAACATGAAACTTGATGCATTTAATCAACAGCAGATAACACATTAACACAAGAGACACCAAGATTTTGACATAGAAAACCCGGTTAAGGGAAAAACCACAGGGTGATTAACCCAAGATTGTATTCTCTGTTAGAAGAATAAAAGAAACAAAATGGCACATGCCAATTAGGGCTCACTGCCTGAGCACACTGCTCACAAGAGGCTCACTGCCTACAAGAGACACATTGTCTACAAAAGAATGATTATCACATACTTGAATTGGAAGATAGCATCTTCACCATGCTCGAGTCAGTTCCATTTAAGCCCAAACTTTCTACTCTGTTATTCACTCTTCTCCTTGCTACAACTCCCTCATCTCCACAAGTCCACTTCAAATGACTTTGCAATCTCTTATTTATACATGACATTAACTTAGGAACAAACATCCAAGTCGGCACACATCCACAAGAACATCCACAAGGTGTATAATTCATCCGGTCGGCCAGTTATAGAAGGAACACCAACATCTGGAAGTTATTCTTTATTTTCGGGACTCCAATTCTAATGAAGACTATAAACACTAACTGAGTACGATCCAAGGACCTCCACGAACTTGCCTGAAACACCAAGAACATCCGTACATCCTCTACTTACTGAAATCCTTCTCTTCTTCATCCAGAACCTTAAGAACACAGTCTGCCATTAGTGTCACAAAGGAATAGATACTTCCAGACCTTCAAACCATGAACCAATCGAGTTGACACTCCACATAGACTTTCCCAACACTTCCTCAAATCTACAAAATCGAATAATGCATTTTCAGATCTCACCGGACCTATTTGTATTACTCTGTCACTACTGAACATCTGCTAGAACCAGTTTCACTTGAACTGCATAACTTCTTCATATCTTCATGCGGACCTCTGAAATCTCTACTGGAGCATCTTAAGACACATATCTACAAACCCTTTAATCCGCATCCTCTGATTCGCAAATTATCTTGAACTTTTACCTTGTTGTCATCATTGTTCTTCACTGTTTCTGATTGAGACTAATTTACTCAATATCCTCAGTGTTCAGCTCATCCAATCTCTCATTAATGCAACATGAGTATGTTGACATCAATGACAACACCGGTTAAACCCATACTTGCAACAATCTCTCCCTTTGTCATTGATGGCAACATATGATGTGAAAAACCATCAAGACAAGAACTTCTCCTTACTGTCACAACTCCCCCTATCAACAACAACATGTCTTCTCTTCCTATACTACTCCCCCTTTGGTCATCAACCACTTGTTTTTCACATGTCTTCTCTCCCCCTTTGACATCAATGGCAAAGGGCGCATACTTGCAACTTCAGAATCACACCTGCTGCTCCCCCTGAGTAGCAGCTCCCCATCATCAATCTAGATCACAAGATTATGACTATGATAACCACCAAATTGATGCACATCAGTGCATCTTAGTTCACCACCGGAGGGCTAATAACCCCTAACTTCTCCCTGAGATACTCAAAAGAGTCCTTGGGAAGAGGTTTAGTAAAGATATCTACAATCTGATCCTTGGAGGGCACATACTCCAGTCTGACTTCATCCTTGTTCACTTGCTCTCTCAGAAAGTGAAACTTGATAGATATATGCTTAGTCTTAGAATGCAACATCAGATTCTTAGAAATATTTATTGTACTTGAATTATCACAGAAAATTGTGATGGGCTCCTCATACTCTACTTTAATATCTCTTAGCATCTGCTTCATCCACAAAACTTGAGTGCAACTACCTGCTACTACAATGTATTCTGCTTTAGTTGTAGATAGGGATATTGCCTCTTGTTTCTTGCTTAGCCAAGAAACCAATCTCTTTCCCAAAAAGAATGCTCCACCACTGGTACTCTTCCGGTCATCCACATCTCCTGCCCAATCTGCATCTGTATATGCATGAAGAGAGAAATCATGATCTTTAGGATACCACAACCCATACTCAACTGTCCCTTTTAGATATCTAAAAATCCTCTTGATTTCCATAACATGAGATTCTCTAGGATCATATTAGAATCTAGCAACAAGACCAACAGCGTGCATAATGTCTGGTCTAGTTTGAGTGAGATACAACAATCCTCCAATCATTGACCTATACTTTGTCTGATCAACCTTGGGAGAGTCATCATCTTTGCTCAACTTGCATCCGGTTGCCATTGGAGTGTTCATTGGCTTTGAGTCTTCCATCCCAAATTTCCTCAACAATTCTTTCACATATTTTGACTGAGAAATGAAGATTCCTTTCTTTGTTTGAGTAATTTGTAGGCCCAAAAAGAAATTCATTTCTCCAAGCATGGACATCTCTAACTCACTTTTCATTTGACTTGCAAAAGTTTTACACATACTATCTCTTCCTCCAAAAATGATAGCATCAACAAATACTTCAACAATTAAGATATTTTCATGATCAATTTTGAAATATGAGTTACTGTCAGCAGTACCTTTGTTGAAACCAATCTTTAAGAGATGCTTATCCAATCTTTTATACCAGGCTCTTGGGGCTTGCTTCAGTCCATATAGTGCCTTTTTCAATTTGCAGACCATGTCACCATGATCAGACAAGTGAAATCCATCCGGTTGCTCAATGTACACTTCTTCTTCCAAATTACCATTTAGGAAGGTAGATTTGACATCCATCTGATACAGCTTGAAATCCTTGAAGGCAGCAAATGCAAGAAATAATTTGACTGCTTCAATTCTTGCCACCAGAGCAAAAGTCTCTTCAAAATCAACTCCTTCAATCTGAGAGTAACCCTTGCAGACCAATCTAGCTTTATTTCTGATTACTTCACCATCTTCATTCAATTTGTTTCGGAAAACCCATTTGGTTCCAATCACATTCTTGTTTCTAGTTCTGGGAACAAGATCCCAAGTGTGATTTTTCTCAATTTGCATCAGTTCTTCTTCCATTGCTTTTGACCAATTTTCATCATTGCAAGCTTCATTCACTGTCTTAGGTTTAATTTTAGAAATTAGACAATACTCATCTGAATTTTAAGCAATTCTCCTCCTTGTTTGCACTTCCTTGCTTTTGTCACCTATGATCTGATCCTTAGAATGGTTAAGAGTTACATACCTTGGAACTTTGGGAGATTCTTGCACCACTAACTCTTGATCAGTCTCATTGGGATTTATCTCTTCTTCCTAATTTATCAGATCAACTTGACTTTGTTTCTCAGAAGAGGCTTGGATACTTTGAATCTAAACATCATTCTGATTGTCTTCATCATACTCATGAATTCTTGAGGGTCTTTCAACTTCTTCATCCACCTTCACATTTACACTTTCTACAATCTTTCTTAGTCTCTTGTTGTAACACCGGTATGCTTTACTTTGAGTAGAGTAACCCAAGAATATTCCTTCATCACTTCTAGCATCAAACTTTCCTAGATCTTCATCCCTTTTAATGTAACATCTACTACCAAAAACTCTGAAATATCTCACAGTGGGAGTAATGCCAAACCAAAGTTCATAAAGAGTCTTACCGGTATTGTTTCTGATTTGAACTCAATTGAGAGTGTAGACTACAGTGCTGACAGCTTCTCTCCAATAGATCTGAGGAACATTTGCTTCCATCATCATGGTCCTAGATGCTTCCTGAATGGTCTAGTTCTTTCTCTCAACTATTCCATTCTACTGTGGAGTTCTAGGGGCAGACAACTGTCTCTTTATTCCATGTTTTTCATAGAAGTCTATGAACTCACCGGATGTGAATTCTCCACCTCTATCAGACCTCATACATTTCAATTTTAATCCACTTTCATTCTCTACCATGGCCTTGAATATTTTGAATTTCTCAAGTGCTTCTAATTTTTCTTTCAGAAAAGTTACCCACATCATCCGGGAATGGTCATCAATTAGCAACATGAAGTACCTATCGCCTTGGATACTCCTAACTCTTGCTAGACCACAAAGGTCAGTATGAACTAAGTCCAACAGTCCGGTAGAAGACAATTCCTTACTTTTGAATGTGACTCTGCTTAATTTCCCCAACTGACATTCTTTGCACAAGCTATTAGTAGGTTTCACTAATTTTGGAAGATCTCTTACAGCCTGAGTATTTCTTATCTTGATGATATTATCAAAATTCACATGACATATCCTCCTATGTCATAACCAACTTTGATCAATTTGAGCAAATAAGCAACTTTTAGCAGTACCAACCAAGTGGAAGATATTACGTTTAGTTTGAGTACCAGATGCAATCTCTGTTCTGAAACTTTCAAAGATCTTGCATTTTCCATTCCTGAATCTGAGATCATAGCCCTTGTCCACCAGCTATCCAACACTAAGAAGATTGTGCTTTAAAACTTCAACATACAGTACATTAGCAGTTTTGTTCTTTCCATCAAGAGAAATAGTTCCTCTACCTTTGATTCTACCAGCAGAATTGTCTCCAAACTTTACAATTCCTCCTTCATACTTTTCCAACTTTAAGAACTTATTCTTGTCACCTGTCATATGGTGAGAGCATCCACTGTCAATGACCCAATCATCCTTTGTTTCAACTTAGGCAGCCAGAGCTCTTTCTTCAGCTTTATGATTGATAGATACAGAGAATACAGGTTCCTCTTCTTTGATGGCAATAAACACCCATTCATTACCGGATTTGTTTCCTGTCTCTGATTCATCATCTGTTACTCCTTCATTATCATCTTCTTCATGAACATAGTAACAATTCTTTTGAAACCTTGATCTATTAGGATTTGGACTTGAAAATCTTTCTGGACATCTTGAGGCAAAATGACCAATTTTGTTGCAGTTAAAACACTTAAAAGGTAATTTACCTTCATACTTACTAGATCCTCTTGGCAGTCTCTTAGCAATAAGAGCTTCAAGATGAGAAGTTTTAGCTTCTTCTTCTTCCAAGTCTTTTCTTGCTTTTTCATACCATGATAGGTTCCTTGAAGAGTTTTCTCCCGGATCAAATCTTTGTTTCCCTTTTATAGAGGTACTGGCTTTGAATGCAGATTCAGTCTTTGGGGGATCATCTCCAAACTCAGCCATTTCAAAAGCAGCCAACTTACCAATCAATTGATCTCTTGTAACTGTTGTGTGAGCTCTGAATTCTTCAATTGCAAAAGCCTTCATTTATAAGAATCAGGAAGGGATCTGAGAACTTTGCCAACAATCTCATCTTCACTCAGGGTTCCACCTACATTTCTAATTCCACAAACCAGCTCATTTACTCTTGGCATGAAGGTGGTAATATTTTCATCATTTCTCATCTTCAATTTTTCAAATTTCCCTTTAGACTTTGTAACCTTGCACATTTGACAAACTAATCTCCTTCATGCAAAATTTCCATTTTATTCCAGATCTCAAAGGCAGTTGGTAGATCAATAACATTTGAAAGTTCTGAATCAGATAGCACGCTTAACAGAGCCTCTTTGGTCCATAGATTGTTTTCAGCATTCGTGATTTTATTTAGGGTTGTCGGACCACCCTGTGGAGGTACATAGACCTTTTTAACCATAGACCAGTACGCAAATCCCATACACTACAAGTGACATTCCATGCGACCTTTCCAAAGAGCAAAGTTAGTTCCATCAAACTTTGGACTATCCTTCTTGTAGGATGACATCCCGGATCTCCTCAAGCAGTTAAGCTCCTTTTAGAGGAACTCGGCTCTGATACCAATTGTTAGATTTAGAGCAGACAACTGAGAGGTGGGGTGAATCAATTGTCCAAAACTTTCTTTACTTTCAACTCTTAAATTCACTTAGCAGTATAACAATAAATCAAACATGAAACTTGATGCATTTAATCAAGAGCAGATAACACATTAACACAAGAGACACCAAGATTTTGACATGGAAAACCCGGTTAAGGGAAAAACCATGGGGTGATTAACCCAAGATTGTATTCTCTATTAGAAGAATAGAAGAAACAAAATGGCACATGCTAATTATGGCTCACCGCCCGAGCACACTACTCACAAGAGGCTCACTGCCTACAAGAAACACACTGTCTAGAAAAGAATGATTATCACATACTTGAACTGGAAGATAGCATCTTCACCATGCTTGAGTTAGTTCCATTTAAGCCCAAATCTTTTACTCTGTTATTCGCTCTTCTCCTTGCTACAACTCCCTCATCTCCACAAGTCCACTTCAAATGACTTTGTAATCCCTTATTTATACATGACATCAACTTAGGAACAATCATCTAAGTCAGCACACATCCACAAGAACATCCACAAGGTGTATAATTCATCTGGTCAGCCAGTTACAGAAGGAACACCAACATCTGGAAGTTATTCTTTATTTTTGAGACTCCAATTCTAATGTGGACCATAAACACTAACTGAGTACAATTCAAGGACCTCCACAAACTTGCCTGAAAGACCAAGAACATCCGCACATCCTCTACTTACTAAAATCCTTCTCTCCTTCATCCAGAACCTCAAGAACACAGTCTGCCATTACTGTCACAAAGGAATAGATACTTCTGGACCTTCAAACCATGAACCAATCAAGTTGACACTCCACACAGGCTTTCCCAACACTTCCTCAAATCTGCAGAATCGAAGAATGCATTTCTGGATCTCACCGGACCTTTTTGTATTACTCTATCACTACTGAACATCTGCCGAAACTGGTTTCACTTGAACTGCCATAACTTCTTCATATCTTCATGCGTACCTCTGAAATCTCTACTAGAGCATCTTAAGACACATATCTACAAACCCTTTAATCTGCATCCTCTGACCCACAACTTATCTTGAACTTTTACCTTGTTGTCATCACTATTCTTCACTATTCCTAATTGAGACTAATTTACTCAATATCCTCAGTGTTCAGCTCATCCAATCTCTCATTAATGCAAAATGAGTATGTTGACATCAATGACAACACCAGTTAAACCCATACTTGCAATAGGATATGCTGCTCAGATTGACTTGTGACCCCAATAGTGGTATTTGTAGTAGCTGAGGTGTTGGCACATGTAGGATTTTCTTCTGTTGCGCTAAGAAATCTTTGATAGCTTGCATGGGTGATGTGGTTGAAGATTAACCTCCTTGTGGGGATGATAGATGTTGTCACCCATCACCCTATTCACTCTGTTAAGGGTTGTCTATGAAGGGTATTTCTTTTTCTTGTTCATTTTTCTTTTCTTCCCTTATCGTATCATATACCTTTTTAGTTACTACCTCAATTTCCTTTTGGATTTTACCTTTTTATTCCTCTATCATGCTCATTAGGGTATCTACCCTTTGTTTTTTCCTCAACTGTATGGTTTACATTTGCTCTAGAACTTCTCCTTCTGTGCCATGGATAGAGTTGGGTCTATCTGATCTAGGGCTTGTTTCCTCGTCTCTTCCTCCAACTATATGGCCTTCTCCCTAGTCTTCTTTATTACAGTGGCTAGTTCATCTGGAAAGTTTTTTATTATGTTTTCTATTATATCCTCAGATGTTCTTATGTACCTTAATATTATCCTTATTATGATAACTTTTCTCTCTGGGCCTAGTTGAGTATACATATTTGCAACTATCTTTAATATATCCTTATTACTTATTGTTGTGGTAAGGATATCTACATCCACTATTGTTTCTTTCTTTTGTGATGTCCCTTCTGCTACTAGTTCTCCTATATGTACCATGGATTGTCTAGTACTTCTTGTTGTTCACTTTTGCGGAGGCTTCGTCACTTCATGTACATCCTCCTCTATTTCTTTTTCTTTAATAGACAATATGATGTTTATTTTCACTCATTTTTGTCTTGATGTCTTCTTCTTCTTTTCCACACTCATTTATAAAAAAAATTCTTGACTATCTCTTCTACTTCTGGGTCTTTCTCTGGAGGATGCAGAATAAACATTGATTAGGTTTGTGATGATGTATTGGGCCTTGTCACAACCTGTAAACTTGGAGTGCATGAGTGTAGCCTCCCAAATCTTTGTATTTGTAGTGTGGTGGTTGTACTAGCTTGTGGTGTTGTGGTACTATGTTGCAATGCTTCCTTTGATGTGAATCCCCATTTTTCATGAACTTTTTCCTTATTCTTCTCCAATTTTTCCTTTGCATCTTTTTTCTACTTATCCATAAATTCCCTATATGTCCAAAACCTTTCTGTGTTTGTGTCTTTGGGTTTTTTGAGTAGGTTTTAGGCATATGACTCCACTTCCTCTTTTTTATTTCATAGGGAAGTTTTAGTATCCATTATGTATCTTAGGTTCTATAGCCTCCATAAGTGTTTAATCTTTATCTACTAGAAAGGTTATGTCATTGATGTTGTTATTCACCATTTCATATAGTATTCTCTCCCTATTTATGCATTTGTTGTTGGAGGGCTTTGAAAAACCCTTAGTGTGCGGTAGTGTATGATTGTTTGTCTTTGAATTATTTTGCATGATGGTTAATTTGTGCAGCCACATATAGATGGGTTTGCCATGCTTTTTGAGAAAAAATGGGAAGTGCAAGCATTCATAAAATAGAAGACAAGGCAAATAATTAGGGTACCGTACCAAAAATTGTAGTGTGAGTTCTTTGTCTTTTGGAGATTTTCCATCAGCTACTTCCAAAGCACCTCACATAGGTTAAAATCTTTCTTTTCCACCACCATTTGATACGCGGTATGTATTGTTGTATCGATTGCGGAGTCTTCCTAGTTGGCATAATAGATTTTGTATTGTATGCCCATTGTTGCATATTGTACCACAAGATTTGTAATTTCTTTCATGTTTAGGCTTTGACCATCATGTGTTGCTCTGGTCAATTTTGTAACTTTATTGTTCTTGATGGTCTTTTTGGAGGGCAACTCTCCTATTGTGCTCAACCTAGTTACTTATTGAATGGACTGATTTGTAATGTTGTATGATTTATATAGGTAGAAACTCATCATGGATTCTACTTAACACTATCCTTACCCAGGCGTGTTCCACACAAAAGTCAAGAAAATCCTTCCAAATATCCAACTTCTTCTTTGCAATCTTCTGATTGTATATTGCTAAGAGTCTATTTTCATCCAAATTTTCTAGGTCATCCACTCTATGAGCCAGTGATTCCTCCTCATTCAACTACAAATCTAATGGAGTATGTAGATTGAAAATTATGAAATTGACTGGTAGTGTTGCATCCATCCCATACACGTGTTCAAATGGTGTAAACTTTGTAGCCCTCTTGTATGATGTGTGGTATTCCCAAAGTACCGCATGTATTTTTATATCCCAATCTTCCCTGTTACCACTACACATCATGGTTAATGTTGTCCCAGTGATTCTTTTTAGTGCTTCACTAGCCCCATTGGCTTGCAGATGGTAGGGTGAGCTTTTGTTATGTGTTATCATAAAACTTTGTAATAGCTCCACAATTATTTTATTTACAAAATGTTTTCCTTGGTCACTTGTTATACTAAGTGGACACCCGAATCTTGTAATGGTATTCTCATATAGAAATTTTGTGGCAATTTTTATGATACATTCTTTAGTAGGTTCTACATCCACCCATCTGCTTAAGTATTCTACTCCTGTTATGATGAATCTTTCTTTTAAATGCTTTGAAGGAGGATTTATTGGGCCTATGAAGTCTATTGCTCATTTCTCAAATGACACATGGGCTAACACTAGTTTGAGGGGCATCTCATCTCTTGTAGTAGGTTTCCCTATCTATTGGCATATGTCATAGTGTTTTACATATTGTTTGGCATCTTTTTGTAATGGCCTCACCGGAGTTGTGTCCTCTTGATATGCCTTCATGGGCTTCTCTTAAAATGGCTTCTCATTCATGCTCATTTATGATTTTCCTCATGATGTCATCTCTCCCTAACATGTGTAATTATCCTTCTATTAATGTATAGGGTAGAGCCTTCCACATTGAGATTTGTTTGTCTTGTGGTGCCATGTTAGGTAGAAACTTCCATGTAGATAGCAAGTTGGCTATGTCATGTAGCTCTTCGAGTGCCACATTAGGTTTGCACCAAGAAGATCTTCTTCCTAGCTATCAGGTACATCCCCTATTTCTATCCTGGATAAGTAATCTGGCCCTTGGTTGTTTCATCTAGGTTTGACCATTATTTTGAAATTGAACTCCTGGAACAAGAGTAGCCACTTGCATATTTTGCCCTGGGTGATTGGTCTGTTAAGTAGGTACTTTAGTTTCTAAGTGAAAATGTAAATGATGTTGATAACAAGTAATGTCTAAACTTTTTTAAGGCATACACCATGGCCAAAGCTTCTCTTTCTATGGTTGTGTAGATTTTCTTTTCTTTTGAAAAATTTCTTCTAGCAATTGCTATGAGATGATCCTTATTGCCTTTGAGCCATGCTAGTACTACCCCTATAATATAGCTATACTAGATGCATACACGTGGACATGAAAAGGTGATGTCCAATCTAAGAAAATTAGGATAGGTGCTTCTACAATCTTCTATTTTAGTGTGTCAAAAGATTTTTGGAATTGCCCATTCCATTCAATTGTACTTTTTTCTAATTTTTTCTTTGATAGTTCTTCTAATGGAGCTGTTATTTCTGCATAAACTCTTATGAACTTGTAGTGATAGCATGTATATCCTAGGAAGGTCTTTACCTCTGTTGCTGACTTAGGTAATGGCAATGTCATTATTAATGTTACCTTCAATGGGTCCACCATGAGTCCTTCTTTACATTCAATGTGTCCTAGTAACGTACCAAAAGGTACTAAAAACGAACATTTTTTAAGTTTAGGGAGATTTGTAGGCTCCTACACCTTTTCAACATCATTCTAAGTGTGTGTACATGATCTTTGACCAACCCAAAGACCATTTAGTCATCTAGATATACTTCTAGAAAGCAATGAATGAAATATTTAAATTCATTGACCATTATTCTATTAAACACTGTTGGTGCATTTTTTAGTCCAAAGGGCATTACAATGTACATGTATGAGCCCCATTATGTAGTAAAAGTTGTCTTTGGTTGGTCCTCTTCCTTAATTTTTACTTGGTGATATTTTAAGAACCCATCTATAAATGAATATATCTCTCTTCCTGCTACAAATTCTAGGATTTCCTCTATGAAGTGAGTAGGGAAGGGATCATATATACATGCTTTATTAAGCTCCCTAAAGTCAATGCATATCCTCATTTCTCCTATTTTATTTTTCTACACCACCATTGGATTGACCTCTTTGACATCTTCTATTGGTTTTATTATGTTTGTCGTTATAATTTTGTCTAACTCCACTTTCACCTTATTTTTCATATTGGGGTTGAGTCTATAAGGTTTATTTCTTTATGGCATTGCCCCATCTTTTAGTTGAATTTTCATTACTCCAGCTTCTTCCTTTATTCCTTTTAGATCAGTAAATATCTAGGGAAAGAGGTCCTCAAACTATGATAGTATTTTTACCACTTGCATAACTACTTTCTCATCCCAATAGTCTCCAATCTTGACTAGTTTTGGATCACCTTGTATGGCTATGTTCTCCTCCTGGAGTTTTAGGGGTTATTTGTAGTATTTTCCTTTTGACTCAGTGTTTAACTCTATCTCCCTTTTCCCTTGATGGACCTATATTTCTAGCTTAGGTTGGTTGTCATCTTCTTCTTGTTGTGTTTCATAGCAGATCTTCTCTCTATACACTTATTCTCTTTGTCTATCCACTCTATTAACTTCCATAGCCTTTTTGTTTTAGGTGGTGGAGAAGTCTATTGGTATATCTTTGTTTTATCCTCCTTAGTAGGTTTTAATATGATCTGTTACATTTTTATGAGTGCATTATAGATGTTTTCATTTGGACTATAAAAGGAAAATGTATGTATGAAGTCTCTTTGTAATTCATTCATCCTATGTTTCAATCCTTCACTCTTGGTTGATATAGCATTTGTATATAGAGTATTGTATCATACTCATTTCTACCCTTCCATACCATTATGGTCTTAACAAAATTGTTACAAACTATTAACAATGAAATTAAATATTGTCTTGTGTTGGTGGTAAGTCTAAAAGTGAATCATGCCATTGTGGTGATCAAAATATCTTGAGAATTGAATAAATTATATTGAATGATCAATGTAGACATGTATTCCCAACTAGTAAGTGAAATGTACAATATAATGAAATGCAGTAGGATTTCTAGTGACTAACTAATGACTAGAATGTTATTAAAAAACCACAAACAAACAATCAATTAAAATAAATTATTCTTCTAAGGTGATACAAGATTGCTCGTACACCTTGGGATGCTCTTGCATTAGACACTTAAAGTAATTTGAAAAGTGAGCCTCTCACTTTCCAAGAGATAGAGGAAAACCAAGACAATCTACCTCAACCTTATAAATCCAAGACGAGTCTTCTTTAGGCCATCTTTTCCACTTCACCATTTGAATAATCATCATACCTCCTATTTTTTGTTCTTCTCCCAATCCTATTATCCAAAATATTTTCAATCTCCTCTTTTTATCGCACTGTAATTGATTCTCCCATTGTACTTCTATAGTTTTGTCTCTTGACTTTCCTTCCTCATACCAATATAGATCTACACAACATTGAATATCACCCAAACTTTATAGTACCTTTGATTCATGTGCATTTTCTACATAAAATCTTTGAACAATTCTACAAAGACCAAACTTCTTCATCTTCAACTTATTATATGTCCCAATTGGGAATCTTTCCTTCCAAAGATACACCATTACCTCATCATTTCTTGACATATTGTTGAATGTCCTTTGTCATTGCTGGCTATAAATATCTAGCTCCTGGGATCCTGTGCCCAACTCAAAGGGATGAAAAATGTCCTCCTAAAGGTTCATCATGGCAGGCCCATATGATGTCTTAGATTTATGTAAACCTATATAATATTCTCAAAACATGATTAGGGAAAATTTTAAATAGAATACCATTTAACCTTTTATACCTAGAACTATCTCTTATTAATCACCTTGTCTCCTTATAGGTAAAATGTTGTGGACATTTCCCTGTAACCAAATAATTGGCCAAATCAACAAACCAGGGTGATTGTATAAAAATAGAAAAATATGTTCATTTGGAAATGCATCATCAATTGGTTCATCTTCTCATTGCACAATTAATCTGGACAAAAATTCAGCAACCACACTGTCCTTGGTTTATCAATGATAGTTATATCAAATTCTTGCAATAGTAATAACCATCTAATTATTCTTCCCCCAACTACGGCCTTATCCATAAGATACCTAATAGCAACATGGTTTGTGTGAACAAAAACCTTATATCTAGTAATGTAGTGGCATAATTTGTTACTGGCATATACCATTGCTAAAAATTCTTTTTTTGTGGTTGTGTAATTTTTCTCTGTAGTGTTTAAGTTTTTGCTAACATAATATATAGCATCCATACCTCTAGATTTACCTACCTACCCCAAGATAGATTCAATTGCTTTGTTAGAAGCATCAACATGGATGTGGAAAGGTTCCCTCCAGTTAGGTCCCTTGATGACTGATGTAGTGATCAACATTTTCTTATGATGTTAAATGCTTCTTGCTATTATACAGTTCTGTTGAATTCAGAGTTCTTCTTGAGGAGGGTAAATAATGGGTCATCTATTATGCTAAAGTTTTCAATAAACCTCCTATAGTAGCATGCATGTCCTAAGAATCTTCTTACCTCAATTTGAGTTTGAGGTACAGGAATCTACACTATGATTTCAATCTTCTTAGGATCAACTTTTATACCATCCTAAGAAATGTGGTGACCCAAAACTATCCCTTCCATCATCATGAGAAGACATTTCTCATGATTCAGAGAAAGTTGATGTTCTTCACACTGTTCAAGTACTTTGTTAAGACTCCTTAGGGCTTCGTCAAAGGTCTTCCCATGAATGGTGAAATCATCCATGTATACCTCAACACATGTGTTGGCCAGATCAACAAAAAATACTAGGACCGCTCTTTGAAATGTGGTTGGTGCATTGCACAACCCAAAGGTAGTACCCTATAAGAAAATGTTCCCCAAGGGCATGTAAAGGTAGTTTGTCTTGGTCCTTTGGAACCACCTAGATCTAATTATAGCCACTAAATCCATCCAAAAAGGAGAAGTACTGGCTATCAACCAAGTTATTCAATACATGGTCAATAAAAGGAAGAGGGAAGTAGTCCTTTTTATTTGCTTTATTCAACTTCCTATAGTCATTACAAACAAGCCATTTCCCATTTTTCTTTGGTACAATCACTAGTGGTGAAACCCACTGACTATCAAAAATGGGGTAAATGAATCCTACTTGCAATAACTTTTATAATTCTTCTTTTAGTGTGTCTCTTAATGTAGGATTAATTCTTCTTTGGGGTTGTCTTACAAGATGAACATCTTTTGTGTAAATATGATGTGTGCATATGCTAGGATGAATTTCTCTCATATCCTTGTATTTTCATACGAAGGCTTTTGTATGGCTCTAAAGTAGCTTTTTCTAATCTTACTTGTTTGATGTCTGCCAACCAACTATTTATGGAGAGCTATTTGTTTAGTTGGACAATTATTTGCTTTGTACTAGAATGGACAAAATGGATTCCCTCACAAGGGTTAACTAGCATGTTTAATGTACAACAATGAGGCACGATTTGGTGCAATGTTTTTGCTTGTTTATAGTTTAGATTAGAGACAACTTCTTCAGAATATGGAAAATTAAACGCTTGTAGGGAGTCCTTTAGATCTCTCTAGAGCCATTTGGACAATTCTTGTTGTGTATCATAGTAGGAGGATGGTTTAACATTTTCTCCTAATTCATTTTACTCAAAATATTCTACAATTGTCACCATAGCCAATGAGGAAGCGTATTCTTCATCTGAGTCCATAATATCATCTACCCATGGTTTGCTTCCACATTATAGAAATAGTTTAGTAGGTGGGTAGATCAAGAGTTCTTTCAATCTCCTTCCATTAGAGATTGTCATATTTCTTGATCGACAATTGAAGAGTGCTACTACAGTAGCTAGCCAAGGTCTACCCAATATTATAGGATACATTGATCACTTCTTCCTATTTTGGAGAATTAGAAAGTCTACTGAGTAATCCCAAGTATCTATTGTGACCATAACATCTTCTAATACACCCTCGTGTTTAGTGATAGATAGATTAGCTAGATGTAAAATTGTGGATGTAGGTTGCATGTTAGTTAATACCAATTCTTCTACAATATTTGCAGTCATTACGTTGATATAAGCACCTAAATCAATCAACACATTTGAGATTGATGTTCCTTTTATCATTACTGATATAACAGGGCTACTTGGATCTCAATACTTTAGAGGAATTAGTTTTCCTGCCAAGACATCAGCAAGTTTCCCTTCGACCTGAATGGTGTTTGATAATTTCCTTTTTCTCCCAGGAATCTTCAAGAATTTGCTTTTGATTGTTTGGTTTATTTTAGGGATGTCTTTAATTTCTTGTAACAGGGAAACTTCTATTTTTATTTTCCCGAGTTCCTTAATTAGCTGAGAGTCATCCTGAGTAGTCTAGAGCTCTCTGGATTTTTCTGGAGTAGGTTATCTTAGTCCTAGGAATGGAATAGGGATGTCTTTGGGAATCTCTTTAGAATGTATTGTTTTGGTTATCTCACCCTAAGGTTGTTCTTCTTTTCTAGTGTTGAGCATAATTTCATCCTCTTCAGAACTTCTACCGAAGGAAATTTTATGGGAACGTTTCAAGAACATAGTTGAATATCATTGATCTCTACCACATTCAAGGTTGTTGTATTGGGATCAGTGTTATTGACTTGTTACTGAAGTCAATTATTCTTGGGGTTTAGGATAGGCTAAGCAAGTATTTGAGGTTGATTCACTTGCCATTTTAATTTTGAGTTGCTGGTTGTGATGGTCTAGGGAGTAAGGCTTGTGGCTAGTTTCCATAATATCTTGGTCCCTGGTTATATTGGGGTACATAGGGTTGTTGATATTGACTCTAGTTTTGCCACTGGGGGGTATCCATGACTTATTCATCACTCTGGTTGAGACCATGGTGGTCCTCATTGAGATGGTATTTACATTTGTGGTAGTGGGCCTCCCCAAGGCTCAACCCATTGGTTTGTCCCCCAACTAGAGGGCCTCTTGGACCATATTATCCAGCAAATTGATTAAACTCGTAACCTAATTGCTTCTGTCCTATAAAATTTAGCTCTTCATCCATTGGTGGTATCTTCTTCAGCTAATTTTTGATCTGAAGTAGTAGTCCACATTCATTTTTGGGTGACCTTTTTCACAGATCCCACATAATTTTGTTTGATTTAATGGATATTCCCTAAGTGGATGCTTTTCTCTATACCACATACAATAGATGGCTAGCGGTTTAGTAGTCTTCTTACTGGCTTGGATACCATCGAGAGTGGTGTTTAAATGGAGTAAAATATCAATTTTTAGGTTGGAAAGTTCTTCCATCACTTTAGTAACATCATTACCACCACTTTTCCCTTTCTTTTGTGTTATATTACTAGCTCATGTTCGGGAGTAATTTTTGTTGAATTCTACAATTTCTATGAAACTCAATTTGTTGATGTCTCCCTTCCCCATAAGGTTTAAGGATTCTCTCATTTCATCATCAATTCCTCTCAAGAAGATGGTTTTACTAAATTCTTCATCCAAATTGCTACCACATCTTCTATGGATTGTAAATAAAAATTGATCCACATAGTCCTCCAAGTTTTCATCTTCCATTTGCTTCATTTTGAAGAGTTCATCTTTTCTGTCCTGAACTCTACAATAGTCTTGGTATTTATCAAGGAAAGCAAACTCCATTTGATCCCAAGAGCTTATAGAATCTATTGTTAAACCCATGAACCATCGTAAGGTAGATTCTTTTAGAGTAGAGGGAAAGAGTTTCAACTTTTGATTATCTGTTCCATAATCATAAGTCTAGCAATGAACCTTGAATTCGAATAAAAAATGATTTGGACCTTCTGAAGCTCTCCCTCTAAAAGTTGGTAAAAATGCAAGTGATATATTTTTCATTGGTGGTTCATTCCTTTTGGGAGTTATGGCAATTGGATAAGAAAAAAATCTATTAACTGGTTCATCACCACCAAAAATATGGTCTACCATAGTGATGATGGGTTTAGGGACAATGGGGGATTCTAGTGACAAGGGAGATCCTTGATTAGATAGATGATTCAAATGTTCTTCCAAGTTGGACTCCAATGGTGTACTATTTGAGGTTTTCTTTGTGAATTGACCTAAAGCATCCCTAGGTCTACTCATAAACTGGTGAGTCCTGAATGCGCTTGGTTAAAAACCTTACCAATACCTTAACCTACAAAAATTTATAGATATTTCCTTGGTAATGTCACCAAAAAGGATGAGATCATCACAGTTCTTTTAATTCATCATCATTTAATTTTATCAATTTGGAGGTGTCTGGAGCAATCTGCAACAAGGTTTATTTGGTTAGGGGTTTAAGTATGGATCTGAATCTAAGTGGTCCGAAAGGACAAAGGTGGGAAATTGAACTATTCTAATTACACATGTTGGTGTTGATAACTGAGAGGGGGGGGTGAATCAGTTATCCTAATTATTTCCCTTATTGAACTTTCCTTTTAATTGAAGCAGCATAAAATCAAACACAAAACATTAACCATGAAGTAAGAAACACATGACACAGTATTTTTGACGTGGAAACCCTGTTAAGGGAGAAAACCACGGGGTGATTAACCCAAGAATTATTCTCTGTTAGAAGAATAGGAAATTACAAAAATGGCACTTGCCAATTAGGGCTCACTGCCCGAGCACACTGCTCACAAGAGGCCCACTGCCTACAAGAAGACACACTGTCTACAAAGTGATGATAATCACAGTCTTGAACTGATTGGAAGCATCTGCATATGCTGGAGTTCAGTTCCGGTTAGGCTCAGTATACTGATCTGCTGCACTTCATCTTTCCTCTGTTCTTTGTTCTGCTATCTTTCACATACCGGATCCTTTTTGCTACCTCTGCACTTTCTCTAGACTTATTCGCATATCACTCCACATCCACACACTTCACAACTAAATCCATCCTCTATATATATCCGCACAAGTAGTTTCATCACCTTTCTAGTCGGCATCCGGAACAGTCTTAGTTTCTTACAAACTCTCATTCTGTCGGCTGAATCCTTCCTCACCAAGCAATGCGGATCAAGCATATACTTGTAGATATCATTAATCATGTCGGCCAAACATGATTCATGCCTTCACAACCTCTGTCATCAACAGTAACCCATCCGGAAAGCAGTCTGATACTCTGTCAGTCAGTTCTTCCTCTGTTTTTACTGTCTCTCAGGAATCCGGTACTTAACCATTCATATCTTTTTCCTTGTCCATCACCGGAGGCTAAATCCTTGGAATATACTACTAAAGGTAGTCCTCTTGACTTCCCCAAATCCGCACTACACCAAGACACTTCCTCTGAGAGGTCCGGACCAATCTGTCGGACCTTGCCACATGCTCTGTTCTTCTTCACCGGACCACAACTTTCTTTATTCTGACTTCCGGTAGAGACACATCATGACTTGCGGATATGTGGGATGACCTTTGTTGCCATCAATGACAACAACCATGAATCCATATAGTGTCTCTTGCCAACAATCTCCCCCTTTGGCATTGATGGCAACACTTAGTGAAAAATGACTAAGTGTTTTCACTATGCTCCCCCTTTGCTGATGCTCTGTCTTTATATACAATTTCCGGAACTCCCCCTTAGTTGGATTCCTCATTTTTCACTGCTCCTCACTCCCCCTTTGACATCAATGGCAAAGGGTAGGGTCCGCATATCAAAATTTTCAAAAATTTCTTATACTTAGCCGCATATTTACATACTCACATATATTGAAGAATGTCTGCAAAGGATGTCTGTAATTGAATCATTTCGGTAGCCCAACTTTGCTTCATTCTGTCCAAAATTGAAATGTGACCACTTAACAAAAATGCAAACGCTTTTGCCCGCTTGAGATCTGTCGGATCTTTTGTTTGGGCGGTGGTCCTAGCATCACTAATGGCCTCATGCATGGTTTCCAACTTAGGGATTATAATCCTTCTAAGTTCTCCCATCCGGTTGGTGATGTTCTTCCTTTCCTTCTCAAGATTCTTTATTTCGTTCAAGACTGCAATAGTCTGACATTCTTGATTTATTATGGAGGAAGAGAGAGGATCAAAACTTTGAGATAAGCTTTGTAGCTTATCCTGTTCCTCTTTTATTTTCTTGTCAAATGCTGCTGTTGCCTTTGACCAGGATATACAAAATTTATAGATATCACCACCATCCTTAAGAGCATTCTCTAAGCTCTTTATTCCAATGCTTACAATCTTTTTGTCTTTAGAGATTAATTCTAATATCTCTGAAAATCTCTTATCCAAAAATTCCTTCCGGACCTTTTCTTCAGCTGATTTTTCTAAAGAATCAAAATGTGTATCAACACTGCTGACTAAGGTTTTTAGATTACCGGAAGTGGAGGCTGTCGGATCTATCTGGATTGATGGCATGATCTTTACAAGTATTCCGGAAGCAGCCTCTATCAACTCACAGTCTTCCATATGAGACTTCAGGAGCTTTTCATTTGCCTTGGCATTTGCAAATGAAGCTATCTTCATTGTTTGTACCGGAGAGAGAGAGTCAAAATCAAATGGACCTTTGAGAAGCTCCGGTTCATCAATCTCTAGAGTTTCTTTACTCAAAAATTGTTGAACAGTTTGTGCAGTGTCTCTTGCCGGAGACAGATGTTTCTTTTCTTCTGCAGTCTTAGAACTGTCAACCTCTTTGTCTTTCACCACTGCTTCCTTCTCCTGTAGTTGCTCTTCTTCTTTGGATCCGGAGACTGTAGGGGAAACCGGAGGAGAGATGCTAACTTGTTCATGGGCCACTTCTTCTTGAGCAGAGGGTCCCAAGTCCTCACTTGTCTGTTCAGGGCTCACTTCTTCCGGAACAGAAGATTCCAAATCAGCAGCTGTTTCTGCACCTAAGTCCTCTACAACAGGAAGATTGAACCTTTTGAAGGCCTTCCGGAGGATCTCTTCTGTTTCTTGGGCCACTTTGTCAGTCTCACCAAGCATGAGTTGATTCATCATGGCTTTGCTTCTGAACTCATCTTTACAGTCCTTGAAGATAATGTTCATTGTCTTGGGATCAATTTGAGGATATAGCTGAATAGCTATCTGTTCCCGGATCTCAAGATCTTTAGCATGAGCATTATTTTTTCTCACTTCCATTTCCTTTTCTAGGCTTTTAGGAATAAGAGATATTATTTCAATGAAAGCCTTATTATATATGTTAAGATATTTCACTGTGGCCTCCTGCAGAGTCTTTTGGTCGGCCTCACTGAAGTCATCATATGATTCTGTCATTGGTTGAAGGTTTCCATCCACCGTGACCGACTTGATTATGCTCTCTAATGACAGAGTGGGCTTTTCAACAGTTACCTCTGCCATTTCCTCCTTTTCTTGGCCTGTGGAGGGCTTACCGGATCCTTTCTTTTTCTGTTTCTTTACTTCTCTTACTCCTTCATCTGATTCTATCTCCTCTTCATCCTTTTGGCTTCCATAAGCCCTTGTGGCTTTTGCCTTTGATCTCTTACCGGATGCCTGGACTTCCGGTTTTGAACTTTTGGTTGAGGGAGGTGCAGATCTCTTTGTTGATCTGGTCCGGGTGGGAGCTCCAACCGGAGCACTTTCTTTGCTTTTCTCTTCTTCCTCGGCCTTCCTCCTCTTTTCCCGGCTGGCATCAAGTGCCTCCTTTGAGATTCCAAGACCTTGAGCAATGTGCTCTACTTCTTTTCTCACTTTTCTTTTGATCTCAGGTTCCCTGAGTTCTACATGTAACTTTATACTCAGCTCCTCAAAGGTTCCAAACCTTTCTGCCTTAGGATCTTTGGGTTGACTTAGCATGTGTTGAACATGCAGCTCCACTATCTGTTCATCAACTTCGTACCCCATGGGCATGATCCAGACAGTCCTTGGCTCCACTGCCTCCATCAGGCACTGATCAGTGTCAACCATAAAGCACACTGAGTCCTTGTATTTCTCAATGAGAGACTGGGGAATTCTCTCTCTTGCTTGCATCATGCTCTGAAAGTTTTTGAAGTATCCCCATAGAGCTGAATTTCTCGCTTTTGCATCCCCAAGTCCATGCAAGTAGTCTCTTATCTGGACTGCAACAGGTTTGTCATTCTGCCATACCCATCCACTTGTTCCGAGTAGCTCATTCATGAAGTAGAAGAATAGACATACAATAAGAGTACCATACTTGAAGGAATTCTTCTTATCCTTCTTGATTTTCTGTATATTTTCCATTAATTGGCTTAGCAATAGTTCGCAGAGGTCATATTCTGCATTTTTCCTTAGCATTTCAAAAGCAGTGTATACTGCAGTTCCGGATACAGAATTCTCCCTGCTGGAGTGATAGATCTTGTATCCTATTATCATTGATGCATATTTGATATCCAGATCTGAAATATCTTCAATGGTCATTGCCCTCTTGTCAAATTTTGATCCGGTGGCCTCAGTTACAATGTTGTTCTTGACAGATTTGAGGATAGGTACTCCTCCGGAGGAGTATAGGCCAGTTACTGCTCTAATTGCCTCTTTTGTGATCTTGCAGGGTCTATCTAGCCATAGAAAGTTGTCATGCATCCTGCTCAGTACATACCGGACCCATTCATCCTCTTCAAAACAGGGGAAATGAATAAATTGCTCAAATTGTTTCTTCTGAATATCCTTATACTCTGGTTTAAGCTCAAAAGCATTGTCAATCAGCTGCTTGTGATAGAGGTCTCTTAATTTGAAATCCCCAAATTCCTCAATGTTTGCATGTATGTAAACCCTAATGTCTTCGGTGTGTAAAACTCCGTGAGGAACACTAGAGAAGGCTCCTAGTGGGTCAACCTCCAATGATTTGTAGGGATGTTTCTTGAATGAGGGGCGAGGTCTATCGGAGATCTTAACTATGTTTGGAGTAGCCATTCTTCAAAGATTTGCAGTGAGGTAATGAAAAACGGAGAATACCTTATGCGCCTTCGGTTTGCACGGAGTGGTTGGATTGATTTCTTTATCCAATAGCTTCGGCAGGAGATCCTTGGTGTGCTTGAAGAACCTTGTTGCAGAGCTCCACTTTTCGCTTCTTCTCGAGTGCAGAATGAGCAAATGACCTTTGAGAAATCCCTTAAATTGCTCCGCGAACCCTAATACTTGTCTGCAATAAATGCTTCACCTACATCATTCCGGTTTGCCTTGTCTGGATAGCTTGGAGTATCCCGGATTAGTCCTGATCTGTGGATATCATCCGGATCTTTCAATCATGAGTAAATCGAGGTGGCATATTACAAGATCATCTCAAACACTCTGTCCAATCCGCAGAACAAGATAGTGCATTTCCGGATCTTTCCGGACCTTTTTGTAATCCTTTATCATACCGGAGCATTTCCCTGAACAGGTCTTATTTGATCGATCATAGCTTCTTCATAACTCCATGCGGACCTCTGAAAACTTGACTGAAGTATCTCAAGACTCATATCTACAAACCCTTTGATCCGCATCTTGTGCCACATCCGGCACCACTTGTTTGGCTGGGGGAACAAGATTTTCTTTGAGTCTCCCCCTGAGCCAGAGCTCACTTTTAATTTCTGGAAGAAATATCAGCACCAGAGTCTGGTGCGGATCCAACCTCTACATTCTCTGAACTTTTCTTCACCCAAATCTTGCTCATCTGATTCCTAACCTCATCCGCATTCATCTTTTGTTTACCCTTGTCTTGATTCTGATTATACACCGGACCTCTTTTGTCCTGATTCTTGTTTCTGCAGATTTTAGCATTATGACCGGACCTATTGCAGATTTGGCAAATAACATTTCTTTGCATATTTGACTGATATCCTCTTGATCTGCATTGATTTGCCATATGACCTATTCTATTGCATGTGAAGCATCTACCTTTGAATGATTTGTTTACTTGCATAATTCTGCATTCATGGGATTTGTGTCCATACCTTTTGCAGTTGAAGCACTGTCCGGAGAAGGATGAATTATTCTGATTCATTCTCATTCTGCACTGATTAGCTTTGTGACCAAAGTGGTTGCAGTTGTGGCAGTATCCATTGAAGGATGGATATCTTTGAGCATTTGGCTGTCTTACCGGAGGTCTTCTAGGCCTGCTCCTTGGATTTTCTGATCCAGGATTCTTCTGACCGGATCCGGAGCTTTCTCCTTTCTCATATCCCAAGCCATACTTGTCATCTGTCCTCTTTTGACTTCCAAGAAGAACTTCAAGTTGAGCAGAACTTATCTTGAATTTCTCTTTATATTCATTTGCTGTTTGAAGGTCTCTTTTGAGAGAGGCAATTTGATCCTCAAGTTTTCCTTCATTATCTTTGGCATCTTCAAGATCAGATTCAAGGTGTCTGATAATCCTGTCCATCTGGTGGCATTCTTCTGATTTTTCTTTAAGAGATTGTCTTAGATTGTCTTCAGCCTTTCTTTTTTCTTCAATCTCTTGAGTAAACTTTATAGTTCCTGATTCCATTTCATGTCTTAACATAATGACTTCTTTTGATAACTTTTCACATAACTTGGTTTGCTCAGTCAATTCCTCATTTGTATTGCTTTCTTCACTTTGTCTTGCCAACTGTTGAAGCAGCTCCTTTCTCTTTTTCATAGAGAGACTTAATTTGTCTTTTAATTCTCTCATGAATTCATCAGCCTGTTTGAGTCTTTCCTTTAATTCACTGACTTCAGAATTTGACTGTTCAAGATCCTCAAGGGCAGTCTTGAGTTGCTCCCTTAAACCATATGCATCCATTTGAAATCCCAGATCTTCCTCAAGCTGTTAGGCTCTATTAGGAGGAACCTTGCTCTGATACCAATTGTTGATAACTGAGAGGGGGGAGGGTGAATCAGTTATCCTAATTATTTCCCTTATTGAACTTTCCTTTTAATTGAAGCAGCATAAAATCAAACACAAAACATTAACCATGAAGTAAGAAACACATGACACAGTATTTTTGACGTGGAAACCCTGTTAAGGGAGAAAACCACGGGGTGATTAACCCAAGAATTATTCTCTGTTAGAAGAATAGGAAATTACAAAAATGGCACTTGCCAATTAGGGCTCACTGCCCGAGCACACTGCTCACAAGAGGCCCACTGCCTACAAGAAGACACACTGTCTACAAAGTGATGATAATCACAGTCTTGAACTGATTGGAAGCATCTGCATATGCTGGAGTTCAGTTCCGGTTAGGCTCAGTATACTGATCTGCTGCACTTCATCTTTCCTATGTTCTTTGTTCTGCTATCTTTCACATACCGGATCCTTTTTGCTACCTCTGCACTTTCTCTAGACTTATTCGCATATCACTCCACATCCACACACTTCACAACTAAATCCATCCTCTATATATATCCGCACAAGTAGTTTCATCACCTTTCTAGTCGGCATCCGGAACAGTCTTAGTTTCTTACAAACTCTCATTCTGTCGGCTGAATCCTTCCTCACCAAGCAATGCGGATCAAGCATATACTTGTAGATATCATTAATCATGTCGGCCAAACATGATTCATGCCTTCACAACCTCTGTCATCAACAGTAACCCATCCGGAAAGCAGTCTGATACTCTGTCAGTCAGTTCTTCCTCTGTTTTTACTGTCTCTCAGGAATCCGGTACTTAACCATTCATATCTTTTTCCTTGTCCATCACCGGAGGCTAAATCCTTGGAATATACTACTAAAGGTAGTCCTCTTGACTTCCCCAAATCCGCACTGCACCAAGACACTTCCTCTGAGAGGTCCGGACCAATCTGTCGGACCTTGCCACATGCTCTGTTCTTCTTCACCGGACCACAACTTTCTTTATTCTGACTTCCGGTAGAGACACATCATGACTTGCGGATATGTGGGATGACCTTTGTTGCCATCAATGACAACAACCATGAATCCATATAGTGTCTCTTGCCAACAGTTGGAACTCACACTATTCTATTTACTGAAATAAACACACATGCTAGAATTCAAATTATTCTAATTTTTAAAATAAACACACATATTGGAATAAAAAATGTCTACACTATTTTGCATGAAATAAACTATGTTAATCAAATTTAAATTTCTAAAGAATTGGAAACTATATTATCACATAAATGAAATGAATAGTTGAATTAAATAACTAGAAACTAAACTATTTAATCTCTGCTTCCACAATACTGGTTCAACAAAATAAATCAATGTTGTTTTGTAAGGTGAAATGGTTAAGAACAAAACTCTTTTTGGTGTTTTTAGAATGGAAGAACAACATGCATGTATCTAAACACTAAAACACTCATAAACAAAAAACACAACAACTGACTCTAACACACACAAGAAAATGACAAAAATAGAAAGGTGTACTGAGAGATATGGTCCATTGGGGGAAGCGGGCCCTACTTTCCTAGCAGGAGAGATCCTCCTGTGCTAAAACAACTTCAACAAAAATTCCTCTTTATTTGCATTGAATTGAAAACCTGAAAGGGCATGGATACATGATGAAAACAAGAAAAAAATTTCTACTAAAAAATAGTAGTTTTTGACTTAAAATTGGAACTAACTCTAAGAATCTACATGGCTCTTATTTATACAATCAAGCCTTTATTCATTGAAGGAACTAAACTAAGATTAACTACGATAGGACTTCGAATTGACCAGTCACTTATTCCTAACTTAGAGAGTTTATCCATTTGAAACTTCAGATAAGATTTTGATTCAAGCTTGATTGGCAGCAATCAGGTGGATTGCATATTTATTCGATCTTAGATTGAAACAACACTTTTAGTTGTCTTGAACCAAAATAACTTTTGAACTAGATTCACATATTGTCAAGGAGTTATGGCACTGGAATGGATAGTTGGAGTTGCCTGCAGAACTCATTATTAGGGTATGGAATAAACCTAGGCTTTGTTGTAATAAATGTTGACTCAAGGGGAGGATGATTCCTTTGCAATGCTATAGGAATCCAGAGCCATTTGAGTTGGAGTTTGTCATTAGAAGGGTAGCTTTGGAAAGGTTTGGAGGCTTCTGGGAAGCTCCATGATATAAACCTTATGAAATCATCATCTAAATTTGACAAGAATTCATTATATTGTGCATTTTAAAGTAGAATTCATAGTAATTACCAAAAGATTTTATCTAAAATAAATAAGGACTAAGCATGTATATCCATTCATTCAAAAGATAATATAATCTTAATAATGTAATATATGCCATAGCATAGTATCAAAGTTTTTAAAAAGATTTATGTAAGAATTAAAATAGTCATTGTTTTGCCTTATCACATTATACTTGGTGAATCCTTTCTTTGAATTGAAAACTTGCAAGTTTAGAAAAAAACCCTAATAATGTGATCAAAACTCAGAAAACCTATCCCTAAACTCGATACTCCCCTAAAAGACTCGACCAATTTTTGAAAAGATGACTTCCTCCACAAAGGTGTACAAGGTTTTTTGGAAGTTTTAAGATTTATGTCAGCCTTTGACTTCTATAATATGACTAAGGATGGTCAAATAACACATTTTTTAAACTTTTTGCATTGTCAAATCCTCTTATAACACCTCTAGTGAATATATGACATTATAATTAAGACTTCTAATCATTCTAAAGACACCCCTAGTGACTATTTTGGTCTAGAGGGCAAAATATGTCAACAGTAACCAAGCCTTAATGCATTCATGTTATAATGTGAACACAATTTTTAACAATTAGATGTTATCTTGTATTTCACCTCCAAAATATTTTTTGGCCACTTTTTGGCCCTCATCTATGTGTACATACCTGATGATCTATCATTAAGGTATAATCTAAACTCACAATCAATAAATGCTATCATCTATGTGTGTATTGTTAAGGTGGAAAAGAGATGCCTAATCAATTATGAACTAACTAGGTCAAACCATTTTCATATCTAACATTAGGACACGAGCCACCAATGACTCAAGACAAGGTTGTGGTCCCTTAGGAAGAGACATGTTAGGGTTGGTGGGGACTCTGCCCTTTTGTTGTAATTGAAAAGGTTGAAGCTAGTGAGCTAGATCTAGGGTTTTAGTGATGAAATATACCAAAATAGAAGTTGCAAATCTAACATAGCAAAAAACCCAGAAAGTGAAACCTAAAAGGAGTAGAGTAGACTTGTCAGAGATCCCTACCAGAAATAGAGGCCAGATCTAGAGGACTAGGGCTCTTGGGTGCCCAGGTCCTAGGGATTGGGGGCAGATAAAATCTGTGTGACTATATCTATTGTTTTTGTCTCTCAGTCATTCGTCAGATGTTTGAAACTCTTGATGTGATCTATACACATGAAAGAGGGAAAAATTTGTGTTGTATAGAGGCTTTCCTTAGTCAAACCTCATGTAAGTGTTCCCACTTCCACAATAACAGAGATAAGTGTGATCTAGAGAGTACGTGCCCTGTTGCACATATGTTACCTAAGGTTGTTACTGCTGTGGTTGTCATTGATGTCAACACTCAGTTTCAGCTATCATTGATGCTTGTGTTGATGGTGTGCTAACAGTAATGTTGCTAATGTTCATGGTTAGATGTCATGCCTTATTTAATGTCAATTAAAGTTGTATTGAGTATGATTGTTGTTCACCTAGATGATATCATGATGATATGTTAAGATGGGAATCAGAAGCATTAAGATGGGAATTAGAAGCATTAAGATGAGGATTAAAAGTAATGTTTATGTTAAGAAGATGGTGCTGATGGTTTATAGCATGTTGTATTCTCTCTCTTGTTGTTCCTAAGGAAGTATGTGTTTCTATAAGGAGGCTTTGGTCTTCGGATGTTGATCAAGGTTTTTTCTATAGGAAGTTGCCTTGAATAAAGTTTGGGAGAATGCTCTGCATTCCTCCGCATTTGAAGATATGGTAATGCGGTTCAGAAGTTAGGTTTAGTGGGTTGTAAAGATACTACATTCAAAGTTTTACATCATTTGTTCCTTCGTAGAGAAAGTTGTAAATGATAGAGTGTAGGACTATATTATCCAGTGGCTGGTTTTAGTGTCTGTTGGCTTGCGCCAACTTGTTGCTATATGAAAGGGTGAATTGGTTGATGAAGAATGATCCTGATGATCTTGTGATGTTTCTTGTTTCTCTGCAAGGTGTTTTCTAGTTTCTCTAGAATAGGATGTGGTCTGGAATAAGAGTGTTGCTAGATTATGATTTTTCTTGGTCAACTAAGGTATGTTGAAGATGTGCGCCATAATGTCTTTATTATGCAGAGTCCAAGGAGTGTTTGGAGATGTTTTATGGGTCACGTTGACTCATCTAGGATAAGTGTGAGCAAGGTTTAAACTTTCAAGAGTACTGCCAAGTTATAATGACCGATGTGCTACAAGCTTCATGATTTCTTGCTTAAGGGCAACCTAATTCAATTGTGCAAAGCATGCAAATGTTATTCTTTGAAGACTAATGATGTGAAAGATGTTTAGGACTAGGTTAAGCATGTGTTGGAATCCACAAGGCGTGTTCCTCTCCTGGTGTTGCATGGATTTCATGTTACACCTTACCCTCTACATGTTTCATGTTGTTTGATGTTTGGATGACTTGTAATTGTAACATTCTTGTTGTCTCTGGCTGACTTGTAATGTAATCAATGTAATATCATGTATTTATTATAAACCTAGTTGATCTAGGTGAAGTATGATTATGAGTGTGAATGTGAGAAGCAAAATGTGGATGTGTAATGCATTATGTTGTGCGATTAAAAGAGAAAGAGTAGAAGTGTTAGATCCTATCCGGATTCATCTTGAAGATATTTTTGAGACAGAAGGGAAGTGAAGAGTGTGCCTAACTATTGTTGGAGGTAGTGAGCCAAAGGCAAAACTTCTTGAAGGTTGAAAACAATGAGTCAGTAAGCTACAAAGAAGACATTTGAAGAAGTTACAGAAGTTGTCAAAGCAGAAGAGAAATCATCAAAAGAGGAGTGAAAAAGTAGAATTGCAATCATCCAAAGGAGTGAGTTTCATTGTCAGTTTCATATAGTAGAAGGATTGTCATGCTATAATATTTTCTGAGTTTGTTCTCAATTCAAGGAGTAGCTGCTTCCTTGGGTTGAATCCCTAAAACAAAGTCCACAGGGAGTTGTAGCTTCCTTGGGAGTGACCCTATAAGCTTTCTTCAGGGAGTAGTAGCTTCCTTGGGTTGTAGCCCTAAAACAAAGTTGTAATTGTGGTTCATTTGTGTTCCTAGCAGCTTTTATCAACATGGTTTTTCCCCTTTGGGGTTTTCCACATACATCTGGTGTTATGTGGTGTTGTGCATTGTGTTGATCTTTCATGTTTCTATTATTGTTGTAAAGTTTAAGTTTTAATCTACTCTGGAGGGTTTGAGATTTGTTTGTATACTAATTCACCCCCCTCTCAATATTTGAGTGTGTCTAGCAATTGGTATCAGAGCCAAGTTCCTCAGAAAGAGCTTAACTACTTTAGGAAGGTTTGGGATGGCTCATAATGGATCTCACAAGGTACCTATATTCGATAAAACAAATTACGTTGGCAAGAGACACTACTAGGCATGTTAGGTGTTGTCATTGATGGAAACTAAATCTATCTTACACATCTGTATTACATCTTTTGATCATATCAGAAGTCAAAGTGTAGATTTGTCTAAGTTTGGATAGACAGGAACAGGGCATTTGATAGGGCTCAACACTTTGGTCCGCATTTCTCCATAAGAAATCATATTCTGTTGTGGATCTGAGGGGATGTTAAGGGATGTTAGGACTACCTAAATCCAAGTTTTTAGCTTCTGGTGATGAAGGGATTGGAAGTTACAAGGATCTGAGTATCAGGTTTTAGTTACACAGTTCAGTCTAGTGAAGAATAGGCTGACTTGGTGTTTAATCCTTGTGTGGATTAGAAAAAGTTTTTGGTTAAGTAATTTGTGAGATTTAGTGGTATTAGCCAACCTATTAAGTGACTTGAATACATGGGTTTTGGTCCACATTGATGTTTGTACATGGATTCAGTCGACAAAATGATGATCTTGAAAACATTTGTAAGTCTTCTTGAAGCTGACTGTAGTTGATGAAATCTCATGTTGCGGATAGATATAGTCGATAGGTTTAAGCATTTTGTGGTGCGAATGTGCAAATATGATGTAAGAGGTGCAAATTGTGGCAGTAACAAGTGCGAAGCAAATAAATCTAAGATTCAGATCATGGCACAATAGTGAAATATGGTAGAGAGAGATTAAGTGTGTGAAGTCAGTATATTGAGATCAACCAGAACTGTAATCTTGCATTATTAGATGCTATTCTTCAGTTCAAACATTTCAGTGAATTCTTGTAATTAATCTTGTAGGAAGTGAGCCTCCTTTGAGCAGTGAGATTTGGGCAGTGTGCTCAAAGACATGTGCCATCCCATTTGTAATATTTTTAATAGAGTATAAATTCTTGTGGGTTAACCCCCACCATGGTTTTTCCCTTAACTGGGTTTCCACGTAAAAATCCTAGTGTTTATGTGTGATGATCTTATTGTTGATGTTCTTATGTTCTTATTTATTTCTTTTTAATGTATGTGGTAAGTTTATAAAGGAACATATTAATAATTTTTGCAGAACACTGATTCACCCTCCCTCTCAGTGTTCCTTAATTTCAACAATTGCTATCAGAGCTTGGTTCCTTGGAAGAAGTTTAACAACTTAAGGAAGATCTGGGAAGGTATTTTAATGGGTTCATTCAGATATTCTAATGGCATCAATGAACAACTCCAAGTTGCTTTAGAAGATCTTGATCAGTCCAGAGTAGAAGTCAAAGAACTGAAAGAGAACCTTAAAGATGTTGAGGATTTCATTCAGACACATGGAAAATCAATGTAGGTCAAGAGGAAACCAAGTAAATGAGCAAAGGAATGTTCTGTGATTTAATTGCAACAAATCCAATCATATTGCAAGGTTCTGTAGAAGAAGGAATGATGATAGAAAAGGTCCAGTGAACAGAAACTAGAATATGCAGAAATAGGATAAAGGCAAGGGAAAAGTAGATGTGAATGAGATCCAAAATGAAATGAACAATAAATGGGTAAAGAAAGGTGAAATGAATAATCGTGATGGGTCCGCACCTGAATCTGGTGCTAATAATTCCTCTGGGAATTGAAATTGGAACTCTGGCTCAGGGGGAATTGCATTGAAAAACTAATTCCCCCTACAAGTAAGTGGGTGCCTGATGCAGAGTGCCAGCAGAAGCGATTGAAATTTGCCTATATCTTCCCTATCAGCAAGAGGTCTCCCAATGTTTCACTGAAGCCAAGAATGACTTCTCTATCGGGAAGACATGAGCTATCGGTCGTTCCTCATTCGTTTATCCCGACGGCCAAGTTCTCACCGATATCTCCGTAGTGGTTCGTTGCCTATCGGCAACACCTCATACTATCGGACCATGAGAAATTTCTTAGGCCGATATACTCCGTCACTCCGATGACCAATCTTCGTCGGCCAGACTTCCTCCTTCGGCAAAGCTTCCTTCACCTACACCGATACCTTGTTTCTCACCGATACTGTCAGGTACATCGACCAGACCCTCCGCTTCGGTAAGACTCCAGTTTGTGGCCCCGATGGTTCATCTCATTCCGACGAGTCCTTTGTCACTGAGACTTCTTGAACTCCTTCCGATGAGCTTCTATCGGCGGGACTCTAACGGTCGTCGTGACTTCTTCGGCTTCCCCCGACAAGGTTCCTCACGCCGATACTCTTTATCGGCGATACTCCGAGGATGTCTCACCAATCGGTGAAACTGTATACCGTCGGCTAAGTGTATTTTCCTTAGCCCGATATCGTTTCTCTCACTGATGCGAATAACAATGGTATGTGTCTCCGACACTATACCAATCTTCGACAAGACGGAGAGCCTTTCACGCCGATGGATCTCCAACTGTTCTGAGGCGCCGAACTAGAATTCCTTTCGACCGAACAATGGAATTTGGCCGTTTCATATATCAAACCCTCAATCACTTGTAGCAATCTAATCCCACATCAAAACTATCCAATTTCACTCCGATTTCCCGACTAGCCACATGAAGATGTCTAGTCGAATCTGACTGAGTTCTCTGGCTTCCTGGGCAAGAAGTTAACAACAACAAACGTGAAAAGTCTTTCCCCCATCACACTGATACTATACAGGGCTTCAGTGGACAGAGGAAAGGGCCTCCATGTATGAATCAAAACCCTACTCCTAGGTTACGAACCAGCCACTGTGGAACCGTGGGTTTTACACCGTCTGCACACTACAGAGTCACTATGGATTGACAAATAGCATCCGGTTAGGGTTCCATTTACAAAATCAGGATAAAGATATCAAATCACTAAGAACAACCAAGAAAATCAACATAGATCATACCCAGAACTCTCTTTATTCAGTTATCAAAAAGAACTTGTTGTAATACACACTTCTCTCTCTGCTCCGTGTGACATACAACCTGCCTCTAAAGAAGATGTAGAGACAGCAGTTATCCCCTCCAACCGTGCAAACTGATTTTCAAATCAGTTAGCCGTTGGTTTACCCTTCATACAAGCAAAACTACATGTGTGCCTTGCACAATTACATTCATGGGACCAAATTGACCCTTATTACAAAATGAAATGGCTTAAGAGCCTTATGAGAAAACAAAAGAAAAGATGACCCTGCACTATAGAGAATGTGCTCCTGCACCATACTCCCCCTGCAGGAAAAACTCAAGTCCCTTGAGTTGCTAACTGCTGAAGTGTCTTCCCATGCTTTAGAATATCTGCTTCACTCATCCATGTTGCCTCTGAATTAGGAAGATCCTGCCACTTGACCAAGTAGTCTTTGTATACCCCTTTTCTTGTCTTCTTGACAATTTTGGAATCCAAAATGCATTCCAATTGCAAAGGCTTACTTGGAGGTAAATCTCTGATCCAGTCTTCATCTTCAATCACAGCATCTGAGCCATCTTCAACATGTAATGGAGGTCTAAAAGGGAACAGGTCTGCAACATTGAAAATGGGAGAGATACCAAGGCCAGATGGTAATTCTATCTCATATGCATTTGGACCAAATTTATGCACTACCTTACAAGGTCCTATCTTCTTCATCAACAATTTGGTTGGTTGCCCCTTAGGTAATCTTTCCTTTCTGAGGTAGGCCATCACCAAATCTCCTACCTTGAACTGTACCTCCCTTCACTTCAGATCTGCCCTATCCTTGTACTTGGAGACAGTTTTCTCCAACTGAAGCTTGACCTGATCATGTACTGTTTTCATGGTAGCAGCAAAGTCTTCTCCTAGAGCACTCCTTTTATCCCATCCTTGGAGGTCTTTGAGTTCAAGTGGTCCTCTTGGGTGGAAACCATAAACTATTTCAAAAGGGCTTTTCCCAGTACTTCTATTTCTTGAATCATTATAAGCATATTCAGCTTGACTGATCACTAAATCCCATGCCAATCCATGCTGTTTGGTAAGGCATCTCAAAAGGTTTCCCAAGGACCTATTAACAACCTCAGTCTGACCATCAGTCTGGGGATGGTAGGCTGATGAAAAAGACAACTGAGTGCCCAATTTTCTCCATAGGGTCCTCCAAAAATGACCAACAAATTTGGAGTCTCTATCAGTAACAATTGATAGGGGTAAACCATGAATTCTGACCACCTCTCTGAAAAAGAGACCAGCAATATGAGATGCATCATTTGTGCATTTGCATGGCACAAAATGAGCCATCTTACTGAATCTATCCACAATGACAAAAACACTGTCTACACCCCTTGCTGTCCTAGGAAGACCAAGCACAAAGTCCATACTAATGCTTTCCCAAGGTCTGGTGGGAATGGGCAGTGGTTGGTACAAACCAGCATTAGAAGACATACCCTTGGCCTTTTGACATATGGTACAGCTTGCAACATATCTCCTTACATCTGTCTGTACCTTGGGCCAATAATAGAACTTGGTGACTTGTTCCAAAGTCTTGTCCAACCCAAAATGTCCTCCTAAGGCTCCATTGTGCTTCTCCTTGATGATATTGTCCCTCATTGAACATTTAGGAACACACAACAAACTACCTTTAAATAGGAGCCCTTCTTGCAGCACAAAATCAGAATACTCACCATGAAAAGTGTTAGCCAAACTTGCACACACTTCATAGGCAGCCTTGAAATCTGCATCATCCTTGTACAACTCCTTCAGACATTCTAGACCCATATGTTCCATTTGTACTTCCTGTATGACCAGTATCCTTCTACTCAAAGCATCTGCCACTTTGTTGGCAACACCTTTCTTATGCTTAATAGTGAAGGTATAGGCCTGCAATTGTTCCATCCACTTGACGTGCCTATGATTCAACTTTTCTTGACTATTTAGGAAGCTAAGAGCATGGTTGTCAGTAAAAACAATGAACTCTTTTGGCAGTAAATAATGTCTCCATTTTTTTAGAGCTTGCACCATTGCATACAACTCTAGGTCATAGGTAGAATACCTCTGTTTGGCCTCATTCAACTTCTCTGAAAAGAATGCTACTGGATGTCCTTCCTGACTAAGAATAGCACCTATAGCCTATTGGCTTGCATCACATTCCACAACAAAAATTTTGTCAAAATCAGGGAGTACCAACGTAGGTAACTCGGCCACTTTCTGTTTCAACAGCTCAAAACTATCATCTGCTTGTTTTGTCCATTGAAATTTACACTTCACTCCACCCTTGATGGTATTGAGAATAGGAGCACTTATGTGACTGAACCCTTTAATGAACTTCCTGTAAAAAGTTGCCAAACCATGAAAACTTCTTACATCTCCTACTGTCTTAGGAGTAGGCCAATTGAGAATAGCCTCAACTTTTGTAGGATCCATTTTCAAACAGCCATTGGAAATCACAAATCCAAGATACACTAGTTCAGTTTTCATAAAATCACATTTATCCAAGTTGATCATCAACTTACTCTCATGCAATTTCTTTAACACCTATCCAAGATGCTTCACATGCTCTTCTTTGGTCCTGCTGAAAATCAATATGTCATCAAGATAAACAATAACAAATTTTCCAATAAATTCTACAAGTACCTCATTCATCAACCGCATGAATGTGCTTGGAGCATTACTGAGACCAAATGGCATGACAAGCCACTCATAGAGACCTTCATTTATTTTGAAAGCAGTCTTCCATTCATCTCCCTGCCTTATTCTGATCTGGTGATAACCAGATTTCAAATCAATCTTGGATTAGTAACATGAACCACCAAGATAGTCCAACAGATCCTCAATTCTTGGCATAGGAAATCTATACCTTATGGTGATCTTATTGATAGCCCTTGAATCTGTGCATAATCTCCATTTGCCATCTTTCTTAGGAGCAAGTACACTAGGGACTGCACATGGACTAAGACTTTTCCTAATTAAACCTTTCTCCAAAAGTTCTTGAATCTGTCTACCTACTTCTTCATTCTGCTGTGGTGTCAACTTGTAGGCAGCTTTGTTGGGTAATGTGGCTCCAAGAATCAAGTCAATCTGATGACTTATGTCCCTCATAGGTGGTAAGGAGTTAGGAGTATCCTCTACCACAAGATCTTGGTACTTATCCAGTAATTGTTGCACTTCCAATGGAATCTCCTTCTGCTGTTTGCTTTGCTGATTGGATACAGCCTTCATCATCAGTGCATACCCTTGGGTATCCTTCTCCTTCATGAGTTGTAGGAACTCTTTGCCACTCACTAACATGACACTGTTGTCATTGCTCTTCTCTCCAACCTGCTCTGGTAAGGGATCCATCTAAAACTTCTTACCATTCTTGGTGATCATATATGTATTCTTTTCACCATCATGCTGTGCCTTCACATCATACTGCCAAGGTCGTCCAAGAAGAAGGTGACAAGCATCCATAGGAATAATTTCACATAGCACCTTATCCCTATAATCACCTAGTTCAAACTCTACCCAAGTTTGTTCTTCCACCAAATAGTTCTGATTCTTATTCAACCAAGATATTTTGTGAGGATTAAGATGGGGTAATCTTTTCAGTCTACACTTTTCTACCATTTCAATAGACACTACAGTTTCAGTAGAACCTGAATCAACAATGATTTTACAGAGCTTACCATATGCTATTCCTTGGGTTCTGAAGAGATTCTTCCTTTGTGGGGGCTCCTGCTTCAATGGCATCTTCACGAGGGTCCTCTTAATCATCATATTCTCTCCTTCAAGCACTGGTGCAGCACTACCAATTGGTGAGTTTACACTTTGACAATCATCCTCCTGCAATAGTTGGTTCCTTCTCCCACCATCATGAGAGCTAGATGCCTTCTCAGGGCACTTACTTGCAGTGTGGCCTACTTGATTGCAGTTGTAACATCTTCCAGTGAAGACTCCACGTCCTCTGCCTGCACCACCACCTCTTCCTCTGCCATTAGGTCTTCTCCAACCTCCGAAACCACCACCTTTTTGTTCTGTATCAGAACGTGATTCTTGTTGACTTGAACTTTCACCTTTGTTTGGCTGTCCTCTGCCAAAATTACCTCTTCCTCTATTGTTCCTGCCACCTCTTCCTCTATTATTTTGATCACCTCTCCTTTTCAGTTTATCCTCTGCCCTAGAGGCTAACTGAAAACATTCATCCACAGTCTTGGGAACCACCATACTGAACTCATCCTGTATATTGTACCTCAGTCCATCCAGGTATCTGGCCACCATCTCTTTTTCTTCTTCTCTGTGATTGACTCTCATGCTCAATCTGTGGAATTCTTCAGTGTATGTAGCCACGTCCATATCTTTCTGCCTAAGATGATTAAACTTTCTGATAGTCTGCAGATCATAATCACATGGTAGAAATTTGGCTCTCAGCATGGCCACCATTCTACTCCACTTGGTGATTGGACTCTTTCCAACCTTCTCCCTTTCACATTGAGTGTAGTTCCACCAAACCAATGCAGAACCTCTCAGTCTGGTCTTTGCAAACTTTACTTTCTTACTGTCACTATACTCTTTGAAGTCAAAGTAATTACTTATGGCTTCAATCCAGTCCACAAGAGTATCTCCATCTAGTTTCCCATTGAACGTGGGAACATCCATTTTCGGATCACCACTATCTCCATGACCCTTGAGTGCGTTCAGGAATGCCTTTTGATTAGTAGACATACCTTCTCCTTCTTTGTCCTCTTCTGACTCAGAAGTGCTTCCATCCTTCTCTTTGGATCTTTCTTCCTTCAGTCTCTCTTCGAGCATTTCTTCCACCATCTTCTGGATGGCTGCTTTACTCATTATCTTGGGAGGCATTGTGCTAGCCTCTGTTTCTATCTCCAATTCTTCGTCTGACATACACGGCTGTGATTCAGAATATTGGCTCTGATACCAATTTGATGCAGAGTGCTAGCAGAAGTGATTGAAATTTGCCTATATCTTCCCTATCGGCAAGAGGTCTCCCAATGTTTCACCGAAGCCAAGAATGACTTCTCTATCGGGAAGACATGAGCTATCGGTCGTTCCTCATTTGTTTATCCCGACGGCCAAGTTCTCACCGATATCTCCGTAGTGGTTCGTTGCCTATCGGCAACACCTCATACTATCAGACCACGAGAAATTTCTTAGGCTGATATACTCCGTCACTCCGATGACCAATCTTCGTCGGCCAGACTTCCTCCTTCGGCGAAGCTTCCTTCACCTACACCGATACCTTGTTTCTCACCGATACTGTCAGGTACATCGGCCAGACCCTCCGCTTCGGTAAGACTCCGGTTCGTGGCCCCGATGGTTCATCTCATTCTGACGAGTCCTTTGTCGCTGAGACTTCTTGAACTCCTTCCGATGAGCTTCTATCGGCGGGACTCTAACGGTCGCCGTGACTTCTTCGGCTTCCCCCGACAAGGTTCCTCACGCCGATACTCTTTATCGGCGATACTCCGAGGATGTCTCACCGATCGGTGAAACTGTATACCGTCAGCTAAGTGTATTTTCCTTAGCTCGATATCGTTTCTCTCACCGATGCGAATAACAATGGTATGTGTCTCCAACACTATACCAATCTTCAACAAGACGGAGAGCCTTTCACGCCGATGGATCTCCAACTGTTCTGAGGCGCCGAACTAGAATTCCTTTCGACCGAACAATGGAATTTGGCCGTTTCATATATCAAACCCTCGATCACTTGTAGCAATCTGATCCCACATCAAAACTATCCAATTTCACTCCGATTTCCTGACTAGCCACATGAAGATGTCTAGTCGAATCTGACTGAGTTCTTTGGCTTCCTGGGCAAGAAGTTAACAACAACAAACGTGAAAAGTCTTTCCCCCATCACACTGATACTATACAGGGCTTCAGTGGACAGAGGAAAGGGCCTCCATGTATGAATCAAAACCCTACTCCTAGGTTATGAACCAGCCACTGTGGAACCGTGGGTTTTACACCGTCTGCACACTGCAGAGTCACTATGGATTGACAGATAGCATCCGGTTAGGGTTCCATTTACAAAATCAGGATAAAGATATCAAATCACTAAGAAAAACCAAGAAAATCAACACAGATCATACCCAGAACTCTCTTTATTCAGTTATCAAAAAGAACTTGTTGTAATACACACTTCTCTCTCTGCTCCGTGTGACATACAACCTGCCTCTAAAGAAGATGTAGAGACAGCAGTTATCCCCTCCAACCGTGCAAACTAATTTTCAAATCAGTTAGCCGTTGGTTTACCCTTCATACAAGCAAAACTACATGTGTGCCTTGCACAATTACATTCATGGGACCAAATTGACCCTTATTACAAAATGAAATGGCTTAAGAGCCTTATGAGAAAACAAAAGAAAAGATGACCCTGCACTACAGAGAATGTGCTCCTGCACCAGTGCCTGAATCCGACATGATGAATGAAGGTAAAGAAACCTATTGTAGATCTATTAAAGAAAATTCTGGAAGAAAAGAAGCTAGTATGATTGATTGCGGAGTCATTGAAGACTAATTGTATTCTGAAACTATGTATCTAAAAGAGTTAGGGCAAAGCATTTATTACAATGATGAATTAGGTCTTGCAGAGCATAAAAGGTCATTCACTCAACATTTGAGTCACTTTGCATTCGAAGAGAACAAGGAGAAGAGCGTCTGAGCTGAGATTTCAAAGATTTGGAGTGCAAAAAGTGAATTCGACAGCTAACCCTAATCCCTTGAAGAAAAAGGTATTTTTCTATGAAGCTTTGAACTTGTGATCTTTTGAAATGGCTACTCCACTGGTTGTTAATATCACTGAAAGGCCCCGACCTAAATTCAAAAAGCATCCACACAAATCTATAGAGGTCAATCCGTTAGGTGCTTTTTCTAATGTTCCACATGGAGTATTACACGTAGAAGATATTAGGGCTTACATTCATGCCAACATAGATGAATTTGGGGATTCAAAGATACTTGATTTGTTTAAGAATCACCTAAGGGGTGAGATTCATGGTCTTAAACCAAATTATAAGGCACTGCAAGACAAACACTTCATTCAAATTATAGGGTTTCCATCTTTCGATGTGGACAAGTGGGTCAGGTATGTACTGAGCTGAATGCATGATGAATTTATGTCATTGAAGAATCTTTTAAGATCAAAAAGGATGCCATTAACACCATGACAAGATTGAACTTATCTAGTGGACTACCAATGCTTAAATCAGTAAAGAACCAAATTGTAACTAAAGCTACCGGTTCAAAATTTGATAAGAGGGAAATGACAATATATGACATAATTGATCCGGATGTCAAATTTGCATCTATGGTGATTGGATATAAGATTTACCACTCAAGTAGAGAAAACTTAGTATTCAGTACAACTATTTATGTTTCCTATCAGATGTTAAGAGAAAATGTTGACTATGACCTGTGTGAGCTTCTAAAGAACCGACTAATGGAAAACTTAAACAAGATAAAAAAGGATAAGAAGAACACATTCAAGTATGGTACATTGGTCTTGTGTTTATTCTTTTATTTCATGAATGAGTTACCTGGAATGAATAGTCTATGTTGGACCAGTGATAAACTTGTTGCCATCCAAATAAGAGAGCACCTCCATAATGTTGGTAACTCCAATGCCCAAAGGACTGTTCTTTGGGGTTATTTCAAAAATTTCCAGGGTATGATGCAATCAAGGGAAAGAATCCCTAGGTCAGTGGCAGAAAAGTACAAAGACACAATTTGTTTCATGGTGGAAACAAACCAATGCTTGATGGAAGCAGTTGAACCAAGAACTATATGGATCATGTCCATGGGGTATGAAGTAGATGAATGGATACTAGATATGTATGCTCAACACCTTTTGAGCAAACCAAAAGACACCTTAGTTGAAAGATTTGGCACATATGATGAGCTCAATTTGAAACTGCATGTTAAGCTTTGGAGACCTAAATCCAAGAGAAAGATCCAAAGGAAAGTGGAAATGTATGCAGAGAGTATTGGAATAACAAAAGAAGATGTGAGACAAAATAGGGAGAGGATAGAGAAAGCTGAGAAGGAGAAGCAGGATAGAGAATAGGGAAGTAATATGGTAGAAACCCACTCTAAATTAAGAACTACAAGGAATTTTGGTACAACCTCTGATGCATCACCTTCTCCTATTACAAAGAAATTCAAAGAAAAACCTACCAATAAGGAAGGAAAAAGAACAAAAGTAATGGCCAAAAGGTCATATGTTAGTGTGGAGGAGGATGAAGAAAAGATTGATTCAGATGATGAGATTGAAGAGTTGAAGGCCTCAGGCACTAAGGCTACTAAAGTATATAAGGAGAAGCCCTCCAGAAGCATAAAATCAAAGAAAGAAGAAGCATCAAGGGTTGCCCAAGATAAGCCCTCCAGAAGTATAAGGGTGAGCAAAAGACAAAAGATTGAGACACATGTTGAAAAATCCAACTTGTTAATTGAAGACATTGCGAATGCAATAACTGTTCATGGGAATTTGAAGCCCATAATAGAATATTATGATAGTTTTGATGATGCTAACAAGAAAATCTTGGAAGATGCTACTGTTAAGTACCTAAATATATTCAAAAGAGCACTTGTGGAAATCTTGTCAGATATACCTAAGAGTCTAAGTGACATTCTAGAGATGAGAAAAGAAGTGGCTAAAGCAAAGGATTTGGAGTTAAGGGAACATGTGTTGTCTAGTCTGTGTCTGGTCATCTCTAGAAAGGAAGCAAATAAAATTTTCAAAGAAGTTAAAAATGAATTCTAAAGCAAGAAAAGGATGAATAAACTGATGATTGGATACATTGATGAAGTTGTCAAAGAAACAAAACAGACTCTAAGGAAAGCCCTGGACAAAATTAAGTTTTATGTGGTCACTGAGGAACCTAATGCTGATGATACATCCCTTCCAAATGAAGAAGAGCTAAAAGAAAATGAGTAGCAAGTTGAGGTAGATAATTTCTCTATTCCGGAAGAAAAACTAAAGAGATGATGAAGGTAATTTTGAGTGCTCAGAAGATACTCAAATCCCTCCAGACCAATCAGGTAAAGAAAATACAGAGATGAATATGGGAATAAATGCTCCTACTAAAGGTGATTCTAAAGTTCACAATGATGGAATTGATTCCTCCATTCCAGATGTTGAGGAAGTTGATAATGTTGTTGCTGAGGATACACAAAATCCTCTAAAAAAGAATGTAGACATTTTTGATAAAAGCAAGGATGCCTCTGATGATGCAGAGAAAATAGAAGTAAAGAAAAAGAATGAAAGTGATAAGCAAGACAATGTGATTGACTTCGAAAAGGGAGAAGATGTAGGCCCTAAAGAGCATAAAACTGAAACATCATATTGGGCAAGAGACACTGCAGAAGCAGTGAAAGAAATTTTAGACAAAGACAAACAAGTTGTAGAAGATCTGGATTTCATTCAAGGTCCAATTAATTTGGCTAGTCTCTCACCAGTATAGATGATAAAGTTGGCCTCTTTTGCACAAGCCAAGGCCAGAGAGGAAGTCTTGAAATCCCATATAGAAGATAGTGAGTTGCTTGGTCTTAAGTCTGAGATTTTGGAGAAAATCATGCCCACATTTTAGAAGGATTCATCTGCATCTCCCTCTGGTCAGTTGAAGAGTCTGATAAACTCTGTAAGTACTCATTTTGAAACTTTTGAGAAGTCAACATAAGTTAAAGTCTGAAATGAATTCAATGAACAGAGATTTGATGAAATAAAGAGAATAATAAGTTATGATAGATCAGTGCTTGATACTAGTGTAAAGAGTATTCAAAATGCCCTCTCTAAAGGTGCAAAGATTTATAAATTTTGCCTAACTCGGTCTAAAGTTGTTGAAGATATTGAGAAGAAGATTAAGGACCTAGAGCTTAAATTGTCTAACATCTCTTAGTCCTATAGTCCCTTAATTGGGTCTGTAGTAACTAAAAGATGTTAAGTAGTGAGTTTTCTTGATGAAATGAGCAATTTGGAGAAAGAAAAGGCTAAAGTTTTCAGTAAATTGGATGAACTATGGGGACTAATTTATCCCAAGTTAGAAACAATGTCTAATGCACTAATAGAAGCTCAAGTTGTTTCTTTGACAAGTGATCCCACTAACCTACAGAAGGTAGAATCACAAGCATTTATGTTTAGTGGTCATATTTTAGTTTTGGATAACATGAAGAAATGTTGGGATAGTGAATTGGCACTATTGAAAAACATTTTTTGTGATGTGCTTAAGTTCATGTAGATAACACATAAGGACTGTTTGTATATATACACCCTTGTACATAGAATTTTTGCATGAATTTTGGTATGCGGATTTCAGCCTTTACCATTAATGTCAAAGGGGGAGAGGAAAGCAGTGAAAAATGAGAAATTCATCTAAGGGGAAGCATTGCAAATCACAAGTGTACATAGTAAGGGGGATCTATTCTAACACTTAGTCATTTTTCACTAAGTGTTGCCATAAATGCCAAAGGGGGAGATTGTTGGCAAGAGACACTGCTAGGCATGTCATGTGTTATCATTGATGGCAACTAAATCTATCTTACACATCCGTATTACATCTTTTGATCATACCAGAAGTCAAAGTGCAGATTTGTCTAAGTCTAGATAGACAGGAACATGGCATTTGACAGGGCTCAGCACTTTGGTCCACATTTCTCCATAGGAAATCATATTGTGTTGTAGATCTGAGAGGATGTTAAGGGATGTTAGGACTACCTAAATCCATGTTTTTAGCTTTTGGTGATGAAGGGATTGGAAGTTAAAAGCATCTGAGTATCAGGTTTTGGTTAGATAGTTTAGTCCAGTGAAGAATAGGCCAACTTGGTGTTTAATCCTTGTGCGGATTAGAAAAAGTTGTTGGTTAAGTAATTTGTGAGATTCAGTGGTATTGGACAACCTGTTAAGTGACTTGAACACATAGGTTTTGGTCCACATTGATGTTTGTGCATGGATTCAGCTGACAGAATAGTGATCTTGAAAAAGTTTGTAAGTCTTCTTAAGGCCAACTGCAGTTGATGGAATCTCATGTTGCGGATATATATAGTCGATAGGTTCAAGTATTTTGTCGTGTGAATGTGCAAATATGATGTAAGAGGTGTGAATTGTGGTAATAACAAGTGCGAAGAAAAGAAATCTAAGGTTCAGATCATGGAAAAATAGTGAAACAGGGTAGAGAGAGATTAAGTGTGTGAAGTCAGTATATTGAGCTCAACTAGAACTATAATCTTGCATTATTAGATGCTCTTCTTTAGTTCAAACATTTCAGTGAATTCTTGTAATTGATCTTGTAGGAAGTGAGCCTCCTTTGAGTAGTGAGCTCTGGGTAGTGTGCCCGAAGGCATGTGCCTTCCCATTTGTAATACTTTTAACAAAGTATAAATTCTTATGGATTAACCCCCACCATGGTTTTTCCCTTAACCAGGTTTCAACATAAAAATCCCGGTGTTCATGTGTGATGATCTTATTGTTGTTGTTCTTATGTTCTTATTTCTTTCTTTTGAATGTATGTGGTAAGTTTATAAAGGAACATAATAATAAGTTTTGCAGAACACCAATTCACCCCCCTCTCAGTGTTCCTTAATTTCAACAAATTACACCTTTTGGAAGCTAAGGATGGAAAAATATCTATCTTCTCTAGGATTTGGTGTTCAACAATCTATCAAGAATGGTTGCATTGCTCCTGTTGATGATCTTATAGATCCAGATGAGATTAAGTTCTATGATATAACAATGCCAAGGAAAAGAGTGCCATCATGAGTGGGCTAGTTGATTCAAAACTTCTGAAGGTAATGACTTCCAGTTCTACTAAGGATGTATGGGTAAAACTTGGAAGCATTTATGAAGGAGATAGTAAAGTGAAGCAAGCCAAGATGCAAATCTTCATGAACAAATTTGAGACCCTAAAGATGACAGAAGATGAAGACATTGCTAGTTATATGCTCTGGGTGGATGAAATAGTTAATGGCATTAGAGGTCTTGGTGGAATAGCGAAAGAAGATGAGATTGTGAAGAATGTTATGAGATCTCTTCCTAAATCTTACAGTCATAAGGTATTTGCTATTGAGGAGACTCAGGATTTGGATCACTATATATAATAGATCAATTTTTTTGTTCTCTCACAGCCTTTGAAATGAAAGAATTTGACAAAGGTGTTCCAAAGAAGGAAGAAACATTCAAAGTAAGTGAGAAGGCAGAAGATGAAACACCTTATCAAGATGATGACCTTGATGAGGTGGAAGTGAACTTTGTGAGAATATTGAAGAAGGGCACTAACAAATAAAGAGGTAAGTTACCTTTCAAGTGCTTCAATTGTGGGAAAATTGGTCAGTTTGCCTCTAAATGTCCTTTTAAAGAATCAAGGGATAGCAACAAAAGAGAGAAGTCCAAAATAAGTCTTTATTCCATGGAGAATAGTTGCTCCTTAGAAGATGAGGATCATGATGATTCAAATGATGAAACACTTTTCATGGCTTTGAAAGTTGGTGACAAAAAGGGTGATATTGGAAAATGTAAAAAGTTTGATACCTTGCAGGCTGACAAAGATAATGAAAAATCAATGGTTGTGTGGACTACATTTCATGCAAAAGAAGAAGCAAATTCTTGGGTAATTGATAGTGGTTTCTCTAACCACATGACTGGTGAAAAGGAGAAGTTCATTAGCCTTAAGAGGTGGAATGGTGGAGCTATCAAGTTTGGTGGTGATGAGTTACAAATTTGTGGAAAGGGTGCTATAACCATTGATGGAAAGAACAAGACTAGGGATGTACTCTATGTCAAAGGGATGAAGTACAATATCCTCAGTGTTAGTCATATGTACAGTAAAGGATACAATCTTACATTTCATGCCAAAGGTTGTGATATCAAGAAGGCAGGGTCTAAAAGATTAGTTGTAGAAGGTATTAAAACACATGGAGACATCTATCGTCTAAAGGAGGTAAATTGAAGAACATGTTTATTGGCTCAATCTGGTGAGTGTTGGTTGTGACACAAGTGAATGGGACACATAAAATTTGATAATATGGTAAAGATCAACTCTATTCATGCAGTGAGAGATATGCCTAATATAACCAAGCCTGCAAACACATTATGCAAGGAATGTCAAATGGGAAAGAAGACAAAGACAAATTTCAAGAGTAAGGAGTATTCTTCTGCAATGCCTTTGGAGTTGATTCACACTGACCTATGCAAACCTACAAGAACAAAGAGTCAACAAGGTGAAAGGTACTTCATGTTGCTTATTGATGATTACTCTAGAATGACTTGGGTTACTTTCTTAAGATAAAAATTAGAAGCCTTTGATAAGTTTAAAATTTTCAAAGCAAGAGTTGAGAATGAAATAGATGCTAAGATCTGATAGAGGAGGTGAGTTCACTTCAAATGAATTTGAAAAGTTTTGTGAAGACCATGGTATTAGGAGACATCTGTCTGCTCCTAGACCCCCTTAGCAGAATGGGGTAGTGGAGAGGAAGAATAGGATTGTGTAAGAGATGGCTAGGGAAATATTGAAAGATGTAGATCTACCTAATATGTATTGAAATGAAGTAGTTCACACTGCTGTCTACCTGCTTAGCAGAGTACAATTGAGGGTCAATAGCACTAAGACCCCTTATGAGATATGGTATGGAAGACCTCCCACTATCAGATACTTCAGGATCTTTGGCAGCAAATGCTACATCAAGAGAGATGAAGAAGACCTTGGAAAGTTAGATTCAAGATGTGATGAAGGAATCTTTCTTGGTTACTCAACCAGAAGTAAGGCCTATAGATTCTACAACAAGAGATTGGAAAAGATGATTGAAAGAAAAAATGTTAAGGTAGATGAAGATTTGTATCAGATCTCATAAGAACCAAAGGATTACATATCTGATATACCTCCCTACATTGAAGAAGAAAAAGAGGAGAAAGAAGAGAAGGAACAAGAATTAGAGAAGATCCCTAAGTCTCCACCAAAATATGTCTAGAGGAATCATTCATTAGATTAGATTATTGGGGATAAGAATGAAGGTACATAGACCAGGAGAAGGCTTGCAAAAGCAAGTGAGCAAGTAAATTTGTGGTTACTGTCAAAGGTAGAGCCCAAAACCTTTGCTGATGCTAGAAAAGATGATGGATAGTTGAAGGCAATGGAAGAAGAATTGAATTAGATAGAGAAGAATCAGACATGGGAATTGGTTCCTAGACTAGCTGATAAGAATGTTATAGAAACAAAGTGGGTGTTTTGGAACAAGATGAATGAAGATGGTGAAGTTGTAAGAAATAAAGCAAGATTGGTGTGTAAGGGTTATTCACAAGTTGAAGATATTGAATTTGAGGAGACTTTTGCTCCAGTAGCCAGAATGGAGGCAATTAGGATGTTTCTTGCCCTTACTGCTCATAAGAACTTCAAGGTCTATTAGATGCATGTCAAGTCAACATTCTTGAATGGTGATTTAGAGGAAGAGGTCTACATTGAGAAACTTGATGGTTTCTAGCTATCAGAAGATCCAAATATGGTGTACAAACTCAAGAAAGCTCCTAGAGCTTGGTATGCTCAATTGGATAAGTACTTACTTCAGCAAGGTTTCAAGAAAGGTACCACAGATAGTAATCTTTACATCAAGGAAGAGGGAGACAAGATTTTGATAGTTGTTGTATATGTTTATGACATCATCTTTAGTGGAGATGATGATATGTGTAAGAAGTTTGTAGAAAAGATGCAAAAAGAGTTTGAGATATGATTGGTGAGATGTCTTTCTTCCTTGGGCTTCAAATTGCTCAGCGAGATAATGGTATCTTTGTTTCTCAGGCTAAGTATGTTAGAGAGATGTTGAAGAAGTTTGGTATGGAGGATTCCAAACTAGTAGGTACTCCTATGGTTATTGGTTGTCATTTGAACAAGTCTGATGAGTCACCTGAGGTTGATCAAACTCTTTATAGATATATGATTGGAGGATTAAAGTACATGATTACTTCTAGACCTAATATTATGCATGCAGTATGTTTGGTTGCTAGATATCAAGCTAATACTAAGATAACTCATGAGAAGGCAATACAAAGAATATTCAGATATTTGAAGGGAACTCTAGATTATGGCTTATGGTATCCAAGAGGTAATGACTTTGATTTAAGTGCTTACACTAATGCTGATTGGGCTGGTTGTGTTGATGATAGAAGAAGTACAAGTGATGGTGCTTTTTAGGAAGCATAATGGTTTCATGGCATAGTAAGAAACAAGATTCAATATCTTTATCAAATATAGAGGCATAGTATATTGTTGCAGCATCTTGTTATACACAAGTGTTGTGGATGAAGCAAACATTGAAGGATATCAAGATATAGTACATGATGAGCCTATTCCTATTTTGTGTGATAATACTAGTGCTAACAGTGATGTTTATGCTGCTCATGGTTGGATGTCATGCCTTGTTCAATGTCAATTAAAGTTGTATTGAGTATGTTTGTTGTCAGCAGAGATGATATCATGATGATATATTAAGATGGGAATTAGAAGCATTAAGATGGGAATTAGAAGCATTAAGATGAGGATTACAAGTATTGTTGGTATTGGGAAGATGGTGTTGATGGTCTATAGCATGTTGTATGCTCTCTCCTATTGTTCCTAAGGAAGTATGTGTTGCTATAAGGAGGCTCTAGTCTCTGCATGTTGGTGAAGTTTTCTATTGCAGGAAGTTGCCTTGAAGGCTGTTAGGGAGAATGCTCCACATTCCTCTGCATTTGAAGATATGGTCATGTAGTTTAGAATTTAAGTTCATTGGGGTGTAAAGATGCTAAATTCAAAGTTTCACATCATTTGTTCCTCCACAGAGAAAGTTGTAAGTGATAGAGTGTAGGACTGTATTGTTCGGTGGCTAGTTTCAGTGTCTACTGGCTTGTGCCAACTTGTTGTTGTATGAAAGGGTGAATTAGCTAATGAAGAATGATCTTGATGGTTTTGTGATATTACTTGTTGCTCTGCAAAGTGTTTTTTGGTTTCTACGAAATAGGTTATGCTCTGGAATGAAGGTGTTGCTGGGTTATGCTTTTGCATGGCTAACTAGGGTATGTTGAAGGTGTGTGCCACAATGTCTATTGTGTAGAGTTCAAGGAATGCTTGGAGATGTTGTATGGGTCATGTCAACTCATCTGGGAGAATTGCAAGTAAGGTTTAATTTTCCAAGAGTACTACCAAGTTGTAATGATCGATGTGCTACAAGCTTCATTTTGTTTTGCTTAAGGGTGACCTAATTCAATTGTGTGAAGCGTGTAGATGTTATTCTTTGAAGACTGATGTTGTGAAGGATGTTTAGGACCAGGCTAAGCATGTGTTGGAATCAACAAGGCGTGTTCCTCTTCCTAGTGTTACATGGAGTTCATGTTAGGGATTGCCCTCTGCATGTTTCATGTTGTTTAATCTTTGGCCAACTTGTAATTGGAATATTATTATTGTCTATGGTTGACTGGTAATGCAATCAATGTAATATCATGTATATATTGTAAACCTAGTCGATCTAGGTGAAGTATGATTGTGAGAACCATAATGTGGATGTGTAATGCATTATGATGTGTGAATGAAAGAGAAAGAGAAGAAGTGGTAGATCCTATTCAGATTTATCTTGAAGATATTTTTGAGATAGAAGAGAAGTGAAGAGTGTGCTTAATTGATTGCTTGAGGCAGTGAGCCAAAGGAAAAACTTCTTGAAGGTTGAAAGTTGTGAGTTAGTAAGCTACATAGAAGACATTTGATGAAGTTACATAAGTTGTCAAAGCAAAAGAGCAATCATCAAAAGAGGAGTGAAAAACTAGAATTGCAATCATCAAAAGGAGTGAGCTTCATTTGTTAGTTTCACATAGTAGAAGGACTGTCATGCTGTAATATTTTCTGAGTTTGTTCTCAGTTCAGGGAGTAGATGCTTCCTTGGGTTGAAGCCCTAAAACAAAGTCCACAAGGAATTGTAGCTTCCTTGGGAGTAACTCTAAAACCTTTCTTTAGGGAGTAGTAGCTTCCTTGGGTTGTAGCCCTAAAACAAAGTTGTAACTATGATTCCTTTATGAGGCTAGATTAGGACAGTAGATCCTACCATCTTTTCTCACCATAGTTTTTCTCCTTTGGGGTTTTCCACGTACATCTGGTGTTATGTAGTGTTGTGCATTGTGTTGATCTTTCATATTTTTGTTATTGATGTAAAGTTTAAGTTTTAATATGCTCAAGAGGGTTTGAGATTTGTTTGTATACTGACTCACCCCCCTCTCAGTATCCAGGTGTGTCCAACATGCCCTAGGTAGGCAGAGACAAAACATGTAACAAAGTGTGTTGTAATCAAATAAAATGACATGAGTTACCATGAGCATGAAACCCTAGGTGGATGTATGTTGCAACATGGATCATCCACAAGGTGTTGATGAAGGAAGGAGGCTTCCTTGAATACCCACAACAAGGGTTAATGCTTGCAACAATAACTTGCAGAAATAGAGATCTTGTAGATAGAACAATATCATAGAGATTTGTTAGCATTCAAATCCTTAGAGAAAGATTAGCCAGTTTATGAGTCTTCAAGACTTGTTTATGTATGATTACTGATTACTTTTCGAGGGCCCAATAGAATAGAGGCTGACAAGGTGCATCACTTAAGTCGTAAGGCCGACAATAAGATATAAGTTGTCAAGGAAAAATTGCTAGGACTCTGGTGTTGGACACCCTGGTCTTAGTGATTTGAACCATCCTAAAGGTAGATGCCAAAGAACTTAACCTTGATTCTCACAGATGTACAAGAAATTGCATACTAAAAATGAGGGTGAGCATTTATGTTGAAAAGGGTGCCAAATGTAGTGTGAAATTGTAAAGGGTATACAATTTCTGATAGTACATGTATATTTAGCAAGAAAGAATGACTTCACACATGCAAGGACTGATTAGTAGACCCATCATAATCATCATTCAAGAATTCTTTGCTAAGGCTTATGATGTCATCATGCAATGTAGCATAAGGCAATGAAACATCAATAAATTTTTCATGAGAAGCTAATAAATGATCATCATAATATAAGCTATTATCATTTAAAGAAGGGCTATGTGAAAGATAAGTATCTATAAATTCAACATGAGATGTAGAAGATTGATCCTCATGTATGACAACATCATGCATGATAGGAGATATGTTATCTAAAAGGCATGACTCTGTAGATGTAAGATCAACATGACATGCGGAAGAAGGATCATCATGAGATGTAATAATGTCATGAGTAGGTAAAGGATGTACAACTATTTCATTTATGCTCATACTAGTACAAGGTGTATCACCAGGTAGATCATTACTAGGTATGTTCTCATCATTATCATAATCCATATGATCACCATTAGGCTTGTGGATAAATGATATAAGTGAATAGATAATAGGCATGGATGAGTACTAATCAACTCCATGAAGAAAGGAAAAGATGAGACATGATAGAATAATATCTCCATAAAAGACATAATTTTATCCTTGGTAAAATGTGTTATGAGAATATCAAGGATGGGAGGATGATGTGTAATGAAAGATAAGAACCTATCCAAATGTGAAATGTATGCATGAGTATGAGCCAAGGAATAAACTCTAAGAGGTGCTATGGTGATCGAATAACCTAGGGTGGTAGGGTGGGAGAAAAGATAAATCACAATGTATAGTACCAAAATTCTAAGTAAAAGATATAATCATATGAAGTCCAAATCCTAGAAAAATGTAAAAATATATGAAAAATCAAAATAATATCATATCTAAAAATTTTATTTTAAAACCCAAGAGAAAGAATAGGTTGTGTAGGATTGATTTGGTTCACAAAAAATGTAAAGGAAAATGAACTTTCCTTAATCATAGTCTAGGCTAATCCAATAAAATGTGTACACATAAACACACTTAACCTAGACTAATTAATTTAACTAGTTGGGAGTAATAATTTGGTAATTTGCAATAGTTATTTTAGGAAAGGTGTAATAAATAATACCTAATTAACTCTATGCAATCTAGAATGGCACAAAATATGAATAGATTGGAATTGGAAACATTATTTACCATCAAATTTCATGTGTACTAGAAGATAAAATTTATGAGCAAATTTGTCCAAAGATTTATAGAATCAAAGAAGTGAATAATGTTCTTGAATTTTTTATAGAAATTTAGTGTATGTGAAAAGAGTATCTTGTCATATTTTTAAGAAAATACACAAATATAACATTTATAATCAATTTCTTCCTAATCTTTATATGGTTGGAAAATTAAGTAATCTTGGTCTTTCTTGATTAAAAAATTAGTCAATAGAAAAAGTATATCTTTTCATATTCATATAGAAATATGAAAAGACAACATTTAAATCAAATTCTATTTAAAATTTTATGTAATTAGACAAACTAATAATCTTTTATAATTTAAAAAAATATATATCAAAAAAAAATTTAAAAAAATAATATATAATAAATTTTAGCTATTATGTAAATCTAGTTAATAAGAAAGTGATATATAAGAAAATGATATATTATCGTATTTTTATTCTGCTTTTATGCATGGCTGTGGAAAGTAATAAAGAATACTCTGAGTCTCGCTTCCGTAGAAAGTAACGGGAAAAGTGTGTAAAATATAACGCACGACATCGCAACGCGTGATTCACGGCTGTTTTAAACATCACAAAACAGCCTTTGTTGACCTCAGTCAACACCTCTTGTTCAATCTCATTACCATTAAATCGCAAGTTTCATACGCCTAATTTCCCATTCTCCCATTACCATGGCTAACAAGCTATTTATGTTTTGTATTATTATTATTACACTCTTTCTTCTCCGCTTCTGCTGCGGATGTTTTCAGGAGGAAGCCCATGCTCTTCTTCTCTTCAAAGCCACCTTAAATTACACTTCCGATCTGAGTACGTGGGAGAAGGGAAGAAATTGCTGCCTCTGGGACGGCATTGAGTGTGATGACACCACCCATCATGTAGCCGCTGTGATTATCACCGGACTTGGAGGAGGCGTCATATCTGAGAGCTTGTGCAGACTCACTTCTCTTACATGGATTCAGCTTTGGAGCAATGGACTAACAGGTACTCTTCCTCCCTGCTTGGGAAACCTCTCTTCTCTCACATACCTCATCTTAGAAAATAATGGGTTGAGTGGGAATATTCCATTGTCCTTTGCAAACATGTCCTCGCTCCAAGAATTTTACGTTTCTGATAACTCTTTAAGTGGTAGTATCCCACATTCCTTGGGCAATCTCTCTTCACTGAGAAGCATGCATCTGTCTCATAACGCCTTAACTGGTAGTATCCCAGATTCCTTGGGCAATCTCTCTTCACTGGGATATATGGATCTGTCTTATAACGCCTTAACTGGTAGTATCCCAGATTCCTTGGGCAATCTCTCTTCACTGAGTGTGATGGATCTGTCTCATAACGCTTTAAATGGTAGTATCCCAGATTCCTTGGGCAATCTCTCTTCACTGGAAACTATGATTGTTGAAAAATCTATTGCAGCTACTGATTATTAATTACCTATCTTAAGTAGATTATTTGGCTGCCGAAAAATAATTTACAGCAAATATTAATTAATAACACAGCTGCAACTTCACGAAAAAATCACGGAGACAGAAAAATAAAATCAACACAATATTTTGGACAAATTGTCCCTGGAAAAACCCTGAAGGGAAAACCAGTCAGCAGATAAGAATTCTATTCAACTGCAGAAAATCAAGAAATACAAAATTGCTTGCTTCTTACTGGCAGAGCTCTGGAAATTTCTTTCATGTAAATTCCCTTCCCTTAATTGTTCCTGCTGAAATTGCTCCGGCAATATTTTCCTTCTCCGACAATTCCACTACTCTCCAACGCTATCACTGCGCCCTTTGCTCTCACTTCAAATCAATTTGCTATTGCTGCAAATTTATTTATTTGCTATCGCTGCAAATACTTCTCGGATCTGTCTTCTCCAAATGCCTATTGATCCTCTTTTATAATCCTCTCATTGAAAACCAATGGCCATGATTTAATCTAAATCAATGGCTAGGATTAATTAGACTCTAGCAAACCCTAATATGTAGAAGTCTCTCGAGAAATCAATTTTCTAGGTATAGAGAAAAATATTCCGGCTGTGTTTCCAGCCTCGAAATCACCACCCGAGACTAGAACACCTGTCCAAGCTACATTTAAAATTAACACTCCCTCTTAGCGAGGAAGGTGTTCTGCATAACACCCAACTTATCTCTGAAGAAGATGAATTTCACCTTCCCCAATGCCTTTGTCAAAATGTCTGCTACCTACTGATCTGTAGGTATATACTGTAGCTGAACAATCCTCTGCTGTACATAATCCCTGATGAAATGATACTTGATGTCTATAAGCTTAGACCTATCATGAAACACTGGATTCTCAGATAATCTGATGCAACTCTGATTAACACAGTGTATCACGGTAGTCTCAACCCTCTGACCAAACAAGGCTACCAACAACTTCCGAAGCCATATAGCCTCACATGTTGCCATACTAGTTGCTATGTATTCTGCTTCTGCAGAACTCAGAGCAACAGACTTTTGCTTCCTGTTGTACTAAGAGACAACTCCTGATCCCAAACTAAAGCAGCACCCTGAAGTGCTTTTCCTGTCCATTGTACTACCTGCCCAATCTGCATCAATATAGCCAATCAACTTGATACCATCACCTCGAGCATATCTGATCCCATACTCGATTGTACCACACAAATACCGCAACACATGCTTTGCTGCTATCCAATGCACTCTTTTCGGCTCAACCATGAATTTACTAAGAGAGTTTACTGCAAAGGATATATCTGGCCTAGTGTTGACCAAATACATGAGAGATCCAATCAACATCTTGTATAAGGTGGGGTCTACATCCTTTTCCTTGGATGCGTCTACCTTCTTCCAATTCGTGATCATAGGTGTAGACATGGCTCTGCAATCTTGCATCTCAAACCTCTTCAAGATTTCAATGCAGTATTTTCCTTGTCTAAGGAAAATCTCTCCATCTGTCTGCCATACTTCCATGCCTAGAAAGTAGTGCATAAGCCCCAAATCCTTCATCTCGAACTCTGCTGCAAGGTCCCTCTTGCACTCCTCTATAAGCCTCAGTGAACCTGTTAAAAACAAGTCGTCCACATATAGAACAAGAATGAGAATTTCACCCCCAACCACCAAGTAGTAGAGGTTAGCATCTGCCTCACTCTTCACAAAGCCTATTCCCTGCAAGTATCTATCAATGCGCTCATACCATGCCCTGGGAGCCTACTTGAGTCCATACAAAACTTTCTTCAATCTGCACACGTGGGTTTCACTGCTGTGTGCTACAAAGCCCTCTGGTTGTTCTATGTATACCTCCTCTGCCAATTCACCATTAAGAAATGCCATCTTGACATCCATTTGATGGATCTGCCATCCCATATGCGCTGCAAGTGAGATTACGGCTCGTATAGAAGTATACCTGGCCACTGGAGCAAATGTCTCCTCATAGTCTATTCCCTCCTTCTGAGAGAACCCCTTGGCCACGAACCTTGCCTTGTATTTCTTGATGCTACCATCTGCACCATGCTTAATTTTATAGATCCAGCATGATCCAACCACTGCCCTATCTGTCGGTCTAGGCACTACCTCCCACACATTGTTTTGCATTATTGAGGTATATTCCTCAACCATTGCATCTTGCCACACCTGTTGCCTTGCAGCCTCCTGATAGCTGGAAGGTTCACTATCTACCAACTGACTAACCAATGCCACATAGTCATTATACCTGGCTAGTTGTTTCCGCTGTCTATTACTCGTCCTAGGAGCTCCCACAAACTCCTGAGTATCCTTATGTGTTTGTTGAACCTCACGGTTCCTCCTGCCAACTATAGAGGATGAAATATCAAACTCCATATCTTCTTGATGCATCTCTTGGATTTGCTGTATCTGTTGTTCCATACTCTGCGAACTCTTAGCACCTGAGCCTGTGCTTGTACTAGTAACTGTACTCGTGCTTCGCTGCCCCTGTTCTGGTTGAACAATCCTTGGAGCTTCTGTTGATTGCTCATTCTGATCATCTGCTGGCAAATCTCTGGACCTCCTATATGCCTTGTCCTCCATGAATTTGACATCACGCCTGACAATAATCCTCCTGGTCCCTAGAATAAATATCTGATATGCCTTTGAGGTCTCGCTGTACCCCACAAAGTACCCTCTCTCTGCAGTCTGATCTAACTTGGAACGTGTAGCCCCTGGAATGTGACAAAATGCCAAACTCCCAAATATCCTGAAGTGACTGACATCTGGCTTCTTCCCTGAGAATGCCTCCTCTGGTGTCATCTTGCCCAATATCTTATGTAGAACCCTGTTCTGTATGTATACTGCTGTACTGCATGCCTCTGCCCATAAGTAACGTGGCATATCTTGGTCATACAACATAGCCCTTGCTGCCTCTGATATAGAACGATTCTTCCTCTCAGCAACCCCATTCTGCTGCGGGTTGTAAGGAACGGTCCACTCTCTCTTGATTCCTTCCCTGGTACAGAACTCCTGGAACTCTTTCCCTTTGTACTCGCCTCCATTGTCTGACCGAAGAACCTTTACCTTCCTACCTGTTGAATTCTCCACAAGAGCTTTGAACTCTTGGAAGTGACTGAAGACCTCATCCTTGGTCTTCAAGAAGTATATCCAGGTCTTCCTGAAGAAATCATCAATAAAAGTAACAAAGTACTCATATCCTCTGAGAGACTTCGTTGACATTGGTCCACATATATCTGAATGTACTAGATCAAGAACCCCCTTGGATCTGGTGTCACTCCTTGGAAAAGCTGCTTTCACAAACTTCCCCAATACACATCCCTTACATACATCATCATGCTCTGTGCTCACGTCTGGAACACCTGTCACTGTCTCACGAAGCAATTTAAGTGCTCCATGATGTATATGGCCCATCCTCCTATGCCATAGCTCTCCTTGATCTCTAGGATTACTGCTGCTCACTAGTGCCTTAGGAGTATCAAACTGCAACCTATAAAGTCGGCCGCTCCTAACTCCAATAGCTATGGGTGATTTCCAATCCTTATGCTTGATTAAAACATGTGCCCCTCTAAAGAGTACATTGTAGCCTTTATCCTGAAGGACAGATACGGAAACTAGATTCATGCCCAAGCCTGGCACATACAACACATCATGAATGGAAATAGGCTTGCCATTCTCCCTCTGAAATAGAACAATCCCTCTCCCAACTGGATTACACTTGGACTTGTTCCCCATCTGAATCTGGAATCTGATGTCCTCCTCCTTGTAGCTGGAGAAGTACTCCCTAACTCCTGTCATATGAAATGATGCCCCACTGTCTATATACCAAACACCCTGTGAGGTTGAGCTAGTCAGGCAAGCTATGAGTGCAAACTCATCCTCCATTCTACTAGAAAGCTCATCTACACTTGCTGAAGCTGCCGTCTGCTTCTTGCCTTTCTTTTCATTTTTCTTCCTTTGTGGGCAATTGCTGACATAGTGGCTGAACTCGTGACAGCCATAGCATTTGATTTTAGATAAGTCCTTCTTCTTCTCACTTTTTAGATTTGATCCTTTGCCAGACCCCTTCTTCGCTTTCCCTTTTCCTGCTAGGGCAACGTTTCCCTGTTCCACCTCACTTTTCTGACTATTACTGCTGGTTCCATTGACAAGACTTAGTCTAAGCTCCTCCTGAGTGAAGTCACTCCATAGTCGATCCCAACTCGGTAAGGTGTCTTGTCCATTAATAACTTGAACAAAGACATCCCACTGCTTAGTAAACCCATTCAGGGCTATTCGTACTAGCTCATCATCCTTTGGTTTGTCTCCAACAGCTGTCAATTCATCCTTGACAAGTCTAAGTTTGGTGAGGTAACTTGTGACGTCTTCTCCCTTATTCATCCGGGTATTCCTTAACTTTTCTCTGAGAATCAGCTTCCGGTTAAGGGTAGCATTCTGGTACAGATTCATAATGGTGTCCCACATTATCTTTGCTGTATCTAACTCTGCAATATGCGGAACAATATGATCCTTAACACCGTTAAGAATCAGCCTCCTTGCCTTGGCATCTTCCTTCTTATATGCTAAGAGCTGTGTTGCATCTGTAGGTACAGGTACAACAGTGATCACATAATCCTTGATACCATTCTCTTCCAGCAATAAAGAAATTCTGGCTTTCCAGACACCAAAATTTGAGGCTCCATCCAATCTATCCTGATCTCTTAAACTTGCTGAGGCCATCTCAAAAGAAAATAACAATTTTGAAGAGGTCAAACTGGGTTTTATAAACCCTAGATTTTTTATTTATTATTTTTCCTTTCTCCTTGTGCCTGTTCTGCCCTCAGATCCGCTCTGATACCATGTTGAAAAATCTATTGCAGCTACTGATTATTAATTACCTATCTTAAGTAGATTATTTGGCTGCCGAAAAATAATTTACAGCAAATATTAATTAATAACACAGCTGCAACTTCACGAAAAAATCACGGAGACAGAAAAATAAAATCAACACAATATTTTGGACAAATTGTCCCTGGAAAAACCCCGAAGGGAAAACCAGTCAGCAGATAAGAATTCTATTCAACTGCAAAAAATCAAGAGATACAAAATTGCTTGCCTCTTACTGGCAGAGCTCTGGAAATTTCTTTCCTGTAAATTCCCTTCCCTCAATTGTTCCTGCTGAAATTGCTCCGGCAATATTTTCCTTCTCCGACAATTCCACTACTCTCCAACGCTATCACTGCGCCCTTTGCTCTCACTGCAAATCAATTTGCTATTGCTGCAAATTTATTTATTTGCTATCGCTACAAATACTTCTCGGATCTGTCTTCTCCAAATGCCTATTGATTCTCTTTTATAATCCTCTCATTGACAACCAATGGCCATGATTTAATCTAAATCAATGGCTAGGATTAATTAGACTCTAGCAAACCCTAATATGTAGAAGTCTCTCGAGAAATCAATTTTCTAGGTATAGAGAAAAATATTCCGGCTATGTTTCTAGCCTCGAAATCACCACCCGAGACTAGAACACCTGTCCAAGCTACATTTAAAATTAACAATGATTTTGTCTTATAACGCCTTAACTGGTAGTATCCCAGATTCCTCAGGCAATCTCTCTTCACTGAGTGTGATGGGTCTGTCTTACAACCAACTGAATGGAACTCTTTTCTCCTCATTTTCAAGGTTCTCCTCCCTTAATCAACTCATTGCCTATGGGAATGCATTTAACCAGAGTATTGCTTCTTCAGCGCTACCCTCTTCCCTTGAAGAGCTCTCTCTCTCACTAAACAGCCATCAGATTATTTCAGATGCTTTCTTTCAAAACCTTAGCAAATTAGAAAGGCTGTCCTTATCCAATTGTTTACTTAATATCAGCACTACCTGGATTCCCCCATTCCAGTTAACAGAATTATCATTGACATCATGTAACATAAATGGTCAAATCCCTTTGTGGATTTCTACTCAGTTCAAACTTATGGATTTGAAATTAGATGACAACAATCTTATTGGAGAAATTCCCTCTTGGCTACTGGATATGAGTCTTTCCGGCATCAATCTCACAGCAAATCATCTGCAAGGTTGCCTTTCGCTAAATACTTCAGCTTGGGAGGGAATGGAGAGCTTGGATGTCTCTAAAAATGCATTAAGCGGTCAGATACCACAAATTTGGCCTCCTAATATACGTCTAGTGTTGCTCAATGACAATTTGCTAACTGGAAATATTCCTCCAAACTTGTAGTTTAGCTCTCCACTGGTAATATTAAATTTAGCAAATAACCGTTTGAATGGAATCATCCCTCCAAGCTTAGCCAATTGTTCCCAACTTCAAATGTTGAATTTGGGGGATAATAATTTGGTAGGTATGATGCCGTATGAGTTTGGTATGCTAAGTGAACTACAGTTACTAGTGATAAAGAATAACCAGCTGAGTGGAGCATTCCCTCCCTCAATATTAAACTGCACAGAGTTAGCTTTTTTGGATATTGGGAAAAATCTATTGAAAGGCCGGATTCCAAAGTCAATAGGAAACCTTTCAAAGCTACAAGTGCTAACAATGAGGAAGAATAAACTTGAAGGTAGTATTCCTCCAGAAATTGGGCAGCTGAAGCACCTTCAAATCTTGGACCTCTCTTCAAATCACCTATCAGGATTTATACGGCACAACATTTTCAGTTTACAAGCAATGATAGTAGAACCAGATCAGGGATTTATATATTCAGTATATGAATTCACGTATAAGAGTGATTTGAATATGAATTCAAAAGGAAGAGATGAGCACTACACATATATTTTCCCCACCATGGCAGCTATAGACCTCTCAAACAATCAATTGAATGGGAATGTTTCTTCTGATTTGGGAAATTTGAAGGGGTTGAAGGTGCTCAACCTTTCCATGAACAATCTCAATGGTATTATTCCAAATAATATTGTACAAATGAGTTGGCTGGAATCATTAGACCTTTCTACAAATCATTTTTCTAGACAAATTCCAAGGGACCTTGGATCTTTGAGCTATTTAGGGGTTCTCAACTTTTCCAACAACAACCTTTCAGGTAGCATACCACAAGGAAGACACATGGCAACATTTACAGAATCATCATATTCAGGAAATCCAAATTTATGGGGATGTCCACTTCCAAAGAATTGCTCTTGGCCAGAATTTGCTCCTGCTCCTCCTCCCATTTCAACATCTACTAGTGATGAAGAGAACAAAGAAAGTGTGTGGTATGAAATTGGAGTGGGACTATCTTATGGAGTGGGTTTTGCAGTTGTGGTGGCATTTATTGTAACAAGAAAGAAGTGGGGACAAAAATTCTTTGAGGGAGTTGATTTTGTATTGAAATTTGCATTTCCATGGCTATGCAATTTGACAATATGAAGGGTTATTTTTTCTAATAAGGTGAGTCATACTCTAGCTGCTACATTGCTGGTTTTATTTATTATTTATTGGGTTTCAAAGTTCATTTAATTTGTTATTTAGTAAAAATTATTTTAAATTCTATTTTGTTTTTATTTGTGTTATGTAGATTTTGGAGTTATTGTAATGTTTTTCCATTTTTAATGGTAAGTGTTTTTCTATTTCTAATAGTATATCAATAATTTATCTATTGAACAATTCATTATTCATTATTATTATTGTGAAATTTATATTGTGATTAGTTAATTGTATTTTTAGTTCTTGTTTGAAATACTTGTTATTAAATGAAATTAGAAACAATAAATATTTTGTAAGCTTTAATTTATATTAATTTATAATTTTTGTTTAAATTTAAATATTTCTAATTCTATGAATCTATTGTATGAAAAATTAAACTTTATTTGTTATATCTAAATATATTGTTATAAAGGAAAAATATATTTTCCCTAAGTTTAGTCTAAGGCTAATCAAATAAGATGTATCCATATAAGTATAAATTAACCTAAATTAAGTAATTGTGAGTTTTGGGTATATCAAATTCTGAATTAAATATTATTCTAGGAAATTAAATGTGATAGATAGGGTACATAGCTCAGTAAGTGAGGATGAAAAACTTCGATGAAGACTTCAAAATCTAGATTGGCCCATGGGGTACTCATTAATTAATGCGTACCATACCACGTCCATTCTTAAAGGGGGTTTAACAATCACTCAAAATCACAAGGTTTAAATAATACTTGCTATGAAGGGGTCAAGGGGATAAAGTAATAAGGATGTAAGGTTGGATATTAGGGGTGGTCTACATGGATGGTAAAGAGGAGAGTGGAACATAAGCCCTAAAAAATTATTGTTCATGTTTGGTTGCATAAAGGAAATTTCTATAGGGGAGGGGACACACTAGTGCTTTACTTCTTGACCAACCACCAATGCTACAAACCAATCACTAGACTAAATAGCTATGACACTAGATATGTATGTTACTCTTTATCGAGTCTATTATTTGGAAACCTATGGACATTCTTGTGGCAAAACTATTTACATAAACTTACACTAGAATTATAATATGTATAGATTTTGTTTCTTTTGCAGGCATCATTAGAGTTTTGAGCTTTTTGTTTTGTTGTAATGGTAATGTAAGAGTTGTAAAACTTCCACATGGCCATGGTTGTAGTGAGATGTAAAACCATAGGCATTTCATTGTCAATTAGGTTGATAAATTACTTAAATTTTGGTATTTTTCTCATAACAAGAATGATAATGGACTCAATATTTCATACATATAAGGCAATTCATACATATACACAACAAGGAGTTCAATCAAGGTAAAAAGTTTGTAGATACATATAAGACAAGTAACAAACTATATGGACATAAGACATGAAGTTCGATAAAAACAATTCATGGAAGCATAATCAAATTATCTCATATTGGTGGTCAACAAGTTATTTGGGTAGTTGCATGAGAAGTTTCCCATATGGCTTTGGGATGGTGTGCCTTTATAAGGGTTTCTTTATCAATGAAATTCTCTTTTGTAATCTTCACATACTTTGTTAATATAATTATTCTTTGTGCATTAAAGTCTAATTTTACAATTTAATGTGCTCTTTGATCCCACAAATGGTATCAAAATGGACAATGATAGAATGGTAGAAATTAGTTGAGAAAGTTCCTGCTAATGGTTTTGAAGTTTTTTTTTTCAATATTTTGCAAGTGATCTTTCCTTTTTTTGTTATCTCACATATGTTAATTTCCACTAAAAATCTAGTTTTAGTTATTTTTATGTGCACCCTATAATATGAGGCATGGTTGAGTTTTTTGTGTAGTGCCCATTGGTTTTGTTGCTAATGAATGGAGGTGGTCTACTTTATTCTAGAGGCATAGAACTTTATTAGGGTGATTAGTTTTTTCTTTTTTATTTCAATGTAAATCACAATCAATGGGTTGTGTGATGGGATAGATATTAGAAAAGATGTTTAAATATTTGTAAGTATTGCATATATGACTTGTACAACAACATATCTATTGTTAAATCGCACAAATTATGTATTTAGGCACTTTTTTTAATCTTTTTACATTGAGTTTTCTCGGTCATCATATTATCTTGCTTCGTGTGGCTCACTATAACTCTCTTTTTTCCTTGATAGGATAGATCTGATGCAGTACTCATTGATGAGATCAAAGATGTTCCAACAACAGTAGATGTGTTGTTTTTAGAGGTCGGTGGTGGGCATGGTGGTGGTTTGGACAACTTAGAACTGTATAGGCTCAAACACCATTCCATAATCAACCATAAGAGACCTTGAGAATAATTTAGTTATTTTCCAAAAAAAACTTTTGTTCTCTTCTTTGTTCGTCTCAGAAATTTATATGGCATATCTTTGTTCTTCTCAAAAATTTATATGGCATATTAAAAAAGAGACATCAATAAATAGGTTCAAGCAAGTGTTTGTTTGGGCAAAGGGAAGTATTGCACAAAGAAAAAAGAAATCTATATATAGAGGCGTTACCAAAAAAATTGTATATAGTGTTTAGGAAAGTTGGTGATTGTGTGTTTAATAGTTCATTTTGTTAGAGCTATAAATTCAATTCCTATAGATTGCTTATTTTTCTTGAAGTTCAAAAAAATACATTTTAAATGGCTATGGCTATCAATTTTTTTGTGTGTTTTTCACTTTAGTTTGAGCACAGGGATATGATGATTCATTTTGGATATTTTTCACACATTCTAGATCTATTGGACTAAGGTTAGTTTTTTATCCCAAAGACTTCTCTACATGTTTTGAGAATATATTTTTGTCAAATAAAAATATATTTTATTATAGTGGGTGTAATACTGTGAAATCTAACACCCCAATGTTTCCTCTTGATTCACACATGGGTATATATTTTTATTTTCTACATGCTACTTAGTGCAAGTATACCTTCAAAAAAAATATCATTGGAGAACCTAATGGTGCTATTGGCAAATAGATCTATGAAGTTAGAGGAGGTTGGAGAACCCACTAGGAGGATGGAGTATCATTTCCATCTCGAGCTCTATTGGTGTAATTATATAATTGCACCTTATATTAAGTTTACTTAGAGAATTTATTTTATTTAGTTAGGTAAATTAGGAAACAAGAGCACATGTCAACTTCTTGAGTGATGGGAATCTTATGTCACATCTACCTCATTCTCTCCTTGATTGATAGGAGTTAGGTGCGACCACTTCCTCATTAAGCAAGTTTACTTGACACCTCTACTTCTACAGGTTGATTTAGCGAACATATCACTGTGCTAACTCAACATCTTTGAGACACTTGTCATCTTGATTTGTCCATCTGTAATGTCCCAAACCAAAATTTTTTATAAATTTTCAGATGTGGAGTATAACTAGCAAATTTAACATAAAATATGATAAAATAACCTCTATGAAATTTGTCTATAACAAAGTCTAAAACACACACTATTGATTTTCAACAACTATGCTAGAAAAATCAATTATTATTTGCACACAAATCATAGAATTTCACCACAATACTAGGACTGATATATATTGATGAAATATACAACAATGTGTTGGAAATGACATGAAAGTACAAAAATATGTGCAAATATAAAATTTACAAATGCCTTTCTTGTTGTGGGTTTTTCTCTCCAAAGTCTACAAGAAAACACCCAAAAACTATGCTAAAACACATCCACACTCAACCACAATGTTGGAGCTGACTATTATGGATATAATAAATAGTAAAATATTTTTATAACTCAGAAAATAACAACAATACAATTTATTTTCAGATCTGTAACAAATCCTTGTATACTAGAGCTCAAACCCTCACAAAAATCTATAAAAAAACATATTGAAAAATGTTAGAAAATGCAAGCAAGTCTTGAAGTGCAAATGCATAACCTCTATATGAGATTGCTCTTTGAAAACCAAAGGATTTTCATCCTCTGATTTTGGCATCCAAGAGGTACCATCTTCAAATGAATGAAGGAACACAAGTGCTCAAACAATTTTGGTAGAGTTTTGATAAATAAAAATTAGATGCCAAAAATCAAGAAATCACCTCCAATTTATAGAAATTTGAGAGCCCAACAATTCCAATGCCCTTATCTTATAAAAATGAATTAAAATAATGTTATTTCCAACAACATCCCTCAAAATATGCTCACCTATCATAACTGTTGCAAGATTTCCAGCTAAAAAGGGTAATAACTCCCCTCTCATAAGCTGGCATAAAATCTATAATAGAATCTACTATAATTAGGTGCCACATGATCTTGAAAGTTACAAATTCCTCCATAAGAAACCCCCCGCCCCATTTTGACTTGTTGGTATAATAAAATAGTAAAATATATTTAATATTTAATTGGCCCAATGAAACAACTTCAAAATATAAATTAATGTGGGGGCAAAACTAAATATTAAATAAAATTATTTCCATTACTCATTCCTTTAACCCGTGAGAAATATTGAAATGGGCTATTGGGACTTCAAGTTGAATTGAATTTAGAAAGGGGACATTACACCATCTTAGAGTCCATATATTGTAGTCAATTTCCTTTGTTTACACATCTTGGATCATGAATATAGATATTGGAATGTTATTGTTCTCATCTTGTTTGCACTTAAAGTGGTTTCATCTTGTTATTTTGTTACTATAAAGATTTAATTATTGTTGGTTCTTCATTAAATATAATATGGTACCAAAGTAGGGTAATTTAGGTGTCAATTAATTTAATCTGGATATTATTTATGCTTCTTTTACCTAGGGTTTATAATCTTAAAAATTAGATGTTTTTAAATCAATCATTGTAGGAGGCCTCCAAGAAATAAGTAAACTATTTAATTGCATTTAGAAGGTACAAAAGGGTTAGGTTAGGCTTTCATCTTGTCCCCATCAAACATCATGAAGTCAACTTTCTATATTTTTCTATAAGGTTAGACTTTGTCTTTGGTGACTAGCTCAATTTTTAAGCCAAAAGTCCTCACAGTTACATCTAGAGCAGCTGAAAACCTATAAATTTGTCAAATTTAGAGTAGAATAACCAAAAGAAAAAATTTATCTAAGTTGTACAACTTGCCAATATAATATTTATCTATGAAGATAGACACCCAAGGTTGAGGAGCTTCAATGCAAGCATAAAAGAGACCCTTGAATGAGAGAATAATTTTATTCTATTAAAGGATGCAAATATACAATGATGATTCTAGATTGAATTGCTCAAATGAGAGCTACAGGTGGGTATATGTATGATACACCACCAAAATATGTGAACATAAAACCAATGTGGGATAATAGTCAAATGTGTGCACAATACCTCCACCAAACTAGGAAAGTACAAGTCACATGATGCAAGTACAACCTACCTAAGTAGATACCTACATAAACAAGTTTATCCTATCCTAGGTGCATATTATGAAATAAAGTAATCAAATAAATGAAGGAAAATAAAATAATGAACTAACACCCCTCCTAAGCATAGTTTAGGTGGGTAGGAAAGATAGATAAATAGGTCTTGAAAAATGTGTAGCCGTTTGAGGTATCCATATACAAAATGATCCCCTTGAAATGAAGAGGAGAAAACCTATAGGGAAAAACTCCCTCCCCTAGAAACTAGATGGAGAGAACAAGGCTAGGTGACTAGACTCAAAAGAACTGAGAAGAATAAACCCCATGTGATGAAAAACTCCCCCTAAATAGAGACCATATAATTCCCCCTCAATGTGTAGTCTCCTACGCCGATGGTAGATGACCAACTATGAATCCTAAATATGATCCATGAATGTGGAACAATATTCCTTCCCTTAGGAAGAAACAAACACAAAGGAGAATGTTTAAGATATATTCCTGTTCCTAAAAGGAATGCGAGGGAAGAAAAATTAGAATATATGGTCTCTATAAATTGCTCAAATGTCACCATGTTGGTGCTACGAGGTGCCACAATCAAATTAGGAGTCACAAGCCTACTTTAAGAAAGTGGCAATCCAAAACCTTATGGAAAGAAATGTAGAACAAGTTCCATTGATAAATATGGTGAGCCAATAGATGTGATGGAGCTATCATCAAAGAGGATATGAATGTTCTCAATAGTGTCGTCCAATTATACAAGAAGGGACTCACAAAACAAACCTAAAAGGTCAATCAAGTATTCATACCAAGGAGATAAATCCAAAAGATTATGAATATGATCCTACTCCATTGAATCATTGGAAGCCTCATAAAAAGCAACACTAAACTTGGAAGAAGTCTTAAGAAGATGGAGATGAGATCTTAGTGCTTGTCATCCAACTACACTAATCATCCCTAAATGATGTGTCCATACAAGATGATTAAGTATGGACACCAGATGTATCTATTGGTGGTGGAATACAAGAGTCTTCTATTGATAACTGAGGGGGGGGTGAATCAGTTATCCTAATTATTTCTGCTTTCTGAACTTTCTTAATAATCAATGCAGCATTAATTCAATTAAGCAAACATAACCATGAAATGGAAATACATGACACAATATTTTTGACATGGAAATCCTGTTAAGGGAAAAAACCACGGGGTGATTAATCCAAGATTGTATTCTCTGTTAGAAGAATGGAGATACAAAATGGCACTTGCCAATTAGGGCTCACTGCCCGAGCACACTGCTCACAAGAGGCACAATGCCTACAAGAGACACACTATCTACAATTTATAAAGAGTGTAATACAATACTTGAACTGATAGGGAGCATCAACATATGCTGGATTTCAGTTCCGGTTAGGCTCTGTAGACTGATCTACTGCACTTCATCTTTCCACTTCTTTTGTGCTGCTCTCCTTTTACATACTGGACCTTCCTTTCTGCTTTTATTCAGCTCTACTTCTTTTCTTCACACATCACCAAAAACCATGACACATCTCACAACTAAATCCATCTTGTATATATATACGCAAAGGTGATTTCATCACCTTTCTAGTCGGCACCCGGAATAGTCAATATTTTCCACAAAATTTGATCTGTCGGCTGAATCCTTGCATAACAAGTAATGCAGATCAAGGATATACCTGTAGAAGTCATCAATCATGTCGACCAATCATAACTTATGCCTTAATAACCTTTACCATCATCAATAACACATCCGAAATAATGTCTAATGTTCTGCCAATCAGTTCTTCCTCTGTCCACACTGCCAATCAAGAACTCGATACTCAAGTATTCATATCTTTTTCTTCATCTATCACCAGAGGCTAAATCCTTGGAATCTATCACTCAAGGTAGTCCTCTTGACTTGCCCAAATCCACACTTCACCAAGATACTTCCTCTGAGAGATCCGGACCTAACTGTCGGACCTCGCTACATGCTCTATTCTTGCTTACCGGACCACAACATTCTTCACTCTGACTTTCAGTAGAGACACACCATGTCCTACGGATGTGTGGGATGAACTTTGTTGCCATCAATGACAACAATCATGAATCCATATAGTGTCTCTTTCCAACAATCTCCCCCTTTGGCATTGATGGCAACACTTAGTGAAAAATGACTAAGTGTTTACACTATGCTTGCCCTTGGCTGATGCTCTATTTTTATATACATTTTTCAGAGCTCCCCCTTAGTTGGATTCCTCATTTTTCACTGCTCTTCACTCCCCCTTTGACATCAATGGCAAAGGGTAGGATCCGCACACCAAAATTTTCAAAATCTTGTCCACATAAGTATATACATATGGAATACTTACATATACTGAAGTATGTCTGCAAAAGTTGTTTTCAATTGAATGAATTCTGTAGCCCAACTTTGCTTCATTCTATCCAAAATTGATATATGACCGCTCAATAGGAATGCAAACGCATCTGCCCTTTTTAGATCTGTTGGATCATTGGTCTGGGCTATGATTTGAGCTTCTTTTATGGCTTCATGCATGGCCTCTAACTTAGGGACAATTATCCCTCTGAGCTCACTCAACCTACTGATTCTATTTTTCTTCTCTTTTTCAAGCTTTTTAATTTCATTCAAAACTACAACCATTTGACATTCTTGATTTATTATGGATGTAGTAAGTGGATCAAAATTTTGAGAAAGTTTTATCAATTTATCCTCCTGTTCTTTCATTTTCTTCTCAATCTCCACTGTTGTTTTAGACCAGGATATACAAAATTTGTATACATCACCTCCATCCTTAAGGGCATTTTCCAAACTTTTTATCCTAATACCCATAACTCTTCTGTCATTTGATATTAACCCTTGCAGTTCTGAGAATCTCTTATCCAAAAATTCTTTCCAGACCTTTTCCTCAGCTGATTTCTCTAAAGACTCAAAATGAGTGCTGACTGAACCAATAAGAGCTTTAAGATTACCTGATGAGGAGGCTGCGTGATCCTTCTGAAAAGATGGTATGATCTTTTCTAAAACGCCGGATGCAGCTTCTATTAGCTCACAATCTTCCATGTGAGACTTCAGGAGTTTTTCTTTTGCCTTTGCATTGGCAAATGAAGCTATCTTCATTGTTTGAACCGGGGAGAGAGAGTCAAAGTTAAATGGACCTTGAAGTAACTCTGGTTCATCAATCTCCAACATTTCTTTTGTCAAAAAGTCCTTAACAGTTTCTGCAGTGTCTCTTGTCAGAGATAGAGATTTCTTCTCTTCTACACTGTCACTTCTATTCTTCTCAGCTTGACTTTCTTCTCTTTCTTTTGCTTCTTCTTCTTTCTCCTCTATTCTTTCTTCTCCTTTAGATCTAGAGACTGTAGGGGAAACTGGAGGAGAGATAATTGTTTGTTCATGAGCCACCTCTTCTGGAGTAGAGGATTCTGAGCCCTTGTCTTTACCTTCACCGGAGTCCTCTATGATGGGAATGTTGAACTTTTTAAAAGCATTTCAGAGGATCTCTTCAGTCTCTCTTGCCACTTTGTCGGTTTCACCAAGCATGAGTTGATTCATCCTGGCTTTGCTCCAGAACTCATCCTTGCAATCTTTGAAGATCATATTCATTTGTTGCAGAGTGATTGAAGGAAAGAGCTGAATGGCGACCTGTTCCTGGATCTCGAGATCTTTTGCTTGAGCATTGTTCTTCCTCATTTCAAGCCTTTTCTCTAAGATTTTGGGAATTAGAGAGATAATTTCAATAAAAGCTTTATTGTAAGTGTTCAAAAACTTAACTATGGCTTCCTCCAGAATATTTTTATCTACATTATATGCATCATAGAATTTTGTTAAGGGTTGCAAGTTCCCATCTACAGTGACTGCTTTCACTACAACATCTAAGGATAGAGTGGGTTTTTCAACAAATTCCTCTTCCTTCTCTTCTTCTCCTTGTTCAGTAGAGGGTTCACCAGATGTTTTCTTCTTTTTCTTCGCTTTCCTGATTTCTTCATCAAATTCAGTCTCTTCTTCATCTCTTTGATTGGCATAAGCCCTTGTGGCTTTTGTCTTTATTCTTTTCTCTCCTTTGCCAGATAATTTTGCTTCTGATTTTGATGGCCTTGAGCTTTTGGTAGTGGTAGGTGCAGATCTCTTTGATGATCTAGTCCAGGTGGAATATTTTACCGGAACACTTTCCTCACTTTTCTTTTCTGCCTTTTTCTTCTCTTCCTCAACCCTTTCCATCTTTTCCCTGTTGGCATCAAGTGCCTCCTTTGATATGCCAAAGCCTTTTGCAACATCTTCAACTTCTTTTCTTACCTTCCTCTTGATCTCTAGTTGTTTGAGTTCCACATGAATCTTTACACTTAGCTCCTCAAAGGTTCCAAACCTTTCTATCTTGGGATCTTTGGCTAACTTAACATGTGTTCAATATGCAGCTCAACAATTTTCTCATCAACTTCATACCCCATCGGCATGATTCATACTATTCTTGGTTCCACTGCCTTCATAAGGCATTGATCAGTTTCTACCATGAAGCAAACAGTATCCTTATACTTTTCAACTAGAGCTTGCGGGATTCTCTCTCTTGCTTGCATCATGCTCTGAAAGTTCTTGAAATAGCCCCAGAGTGCTGTATTTTGTGCCTTAACATCACCAAGTCCATGCAAATAATCCTTGATTTGTATGGCAACCAGTCTGTCATTTTGCCATATCCAGCCACTAGATCCAGGTAGCTCATTCATATAATAGAAGAACAGACATAGTATCAAGCCACCGTATTTGAAGGAGTTCTTCTTGTCTTTCTTTATCTTCTACAGATTTTCCAGAAGTTGGTTCAGAAGGAGCTCACAGAGATCATAGTTAGTATTCTTTCTTAACATTTCATAGGCAGTATATATTGCAGTTCTAGGTACTGAGTTTTCCCTGCTAGAGTGATATATTTTGTATCCGATGATCATGGATGCAAACTTGATATCTGGATCAGTGATATCCTTAATTGTCATTGCCCTCTTATCAAATTTTAATCCGGTAGACTCAGTCACCGTTTGATTTTTGACAGATTTTAGAATAGGTATCCCACTGGATGAGTGCAATCTAGTAACTGCCCTAATGGCATCTTTTGTGAGCTTGAATGGTCTATTCAACCATATGAAGTTATCATGTATTCTACTTAATACGTACTGGACCCATTCGTCTTCTGCAAAATAGGGGAAGTGAATGCACTGTGCAAAATGCTTGTCCCGGATAGCTTTATACTGAGGTTTGAGCTCAAAAGAGTCATCTATCAGGTGTTTGTGATAGATATCAACCAGTTTGGATTCCCCAAATTCTTCAATATTTGCATGAACATATGCCCTAACATCTTTTATGTGTAAACCCCATGCAGAATGCTTGAAAATGCGCCTAGGGGAATGCTTGAAAATGCGCCTAGGGGATCAACTTCTAGGGATTTATAGGGATGCTTTCTAAATTTAGGGCACAGCCTATCAGAGATCTTTACAACATTTGGTGTGTCCATCTTAAAAGGATTTAGAAATGGATTTCAAAAATGGAAAATACCTCTTAAGCTTTTTAGGGTTCCCGGAATGAGCTGAAAAGATCACCAATTGACTTGAATTCTGCGATTGCTCCTTGTGAGAGATGAAGGAGACTTGTTTGCGAAGCTCTTTTCCTCTTCTACTCAAATGTGAATGTGTAAATGACGAGTGAATGAGCCCTTATACTTCTGTGCAAACCCTAATTCTTCATTGCAATAAATGCACAACTTAAGTTGTTCCGGTTGCTCTGTTTTCTTTACTCTGAAATATGTATCTTTCTGGGTCACAGTGATAAACTTAGAGTTGTCCTCAGTGATTTCCTACAGGCTTTCTTACCTTTCTTCAGACAATCCATTTGTCCGCAGATTAAGATTCCTCAATACCGGATCTAATCTGAGAAGCTCCTGTTCTTACTGGAAGAGTGATAAACCAGATCAAACTTGAAAGATTTGCCTGATCAAAACTTCTTGCGGATCTTCCACCTCTTTACCAAAGCTATTTTAGATGATTCTCTGAAGATCCTTTAATCCGCAACAACTCTTGTGCCAAATTTAGGCACCGAAAGTCTGGCTGGGGGAAAAAGAGTTTTTCCTTGTGACTCCCCCTGAGCCAGAGCTCACCCTTTAATTTTCAGAAGGCATATCAGCACCAGATTCTGGTGCAGATCCATCCTCTACATTCTCTGTACTCCTCTTTACCCAAATCTTGTTCATTTCACTTTTGACTTCATCCGCATTCACCTATATTTTTCCTTTGTCTTGATTCTGATTATGATATACCGGACCTCTTTTGTCCTGATTCTTGTTTCTACAGAATTTTACAATATGACCGGATCTATTGCAAATTTGGCAAACAACATTTCTATGCATATTTGATTGATATCCTCTTGATCTGCATTGATTAGCCATATGACCTATTCTATTACATGCAAAGCATCTACCATTGAATGATTTGTTCATTTGCATATTTTTGCATTCATGAGATTTGTGACCATACCTTTTGCAGTTAAAACATTGTCTGGAGAAGGATGAGTTAGTTTGATTCATTCTCTTTCCACACTGATTAGCTTTATGACCAAAGTTATTGCAGTTGTAGTAGTATCCATTGAAGGATGGATATCTTTGAGCATTAGGCTGCCTTACCGAGGTCTTCTAGGCCTGTTCCTTGGATTTTCTGATCCATAATTCTTCTGACCGGATCCAAAGCTTTCTCCTTTCTCATATCCCAAACCACACTTGTCATCTACCCTCTTTTGGCTTTCAAGAAGAACTTCAAGTTGAGCAGAACTTATCTTGAATTTCTCTTTATATTCATTTGTTGTTTGAAGATCCCTTTTGAGAGAGACAATTTGATCCTCAAGTTTTTCTTCATTATCTTTAGCATCTTCAAAATCAGATTCAAGATGTCTGATAATTCTATCCATCTTGTGGCAATCTTCTAATTTCTCCTTGAGAGATTGTCTTAGATTATCTTCAGTTTTTCTTTTCTCTTCAATCTCTTGGGTAAACTTCATAACTCCTGATTCCATTTCATGTCTTACCATAATGATTTCTTTTGATAACTTTTCACATAACTTGGTTTTCTCCTTCAGATCTTCATTTGTATTATTGGCTTCACTTTGACTTGCCAATTGCTGAAGTAGCTCCTTTCTCTTTTTCATAGAGAGACTTAATTTGTCTTTTAGTTCTCTCATGAAATTATCAACCTGTTTGAGTCTTTCCTTTAACTCATTGACTTCAGAGTTTGACTACTCAAGATCATCAAGGGCAGTCTTGAGTTGCTCCCTTAAACCATATACATCCATTTGAATTCCTAGATCTTCCTCAAGCTGTTAGACTCTATTAGGAGGAACTTGGCTCTGATACCAATTGTTGATAACTGAGGGGGGGTGAATCAGTTATCCTAATTATTTCTGCTTTCTAAACTTTCTTAATAATCAATGCAGCATTAATTCAATTAAGCAAACATAACCATGAAATGGAAATACATGACACAATATTTTTGACGTGGAAACCCTGTTAAGGGAAAAAACCACTGGGTGATTAACCCAAGATTGTATTCTCTATTAGAAGAATGGAGATACAAAATGGCACTTGCCAATTAGGACTCATTGCCCGAGCACACTGCTCACAAGAGGCACACTGCCTACAAGAGACACACTGTCTACAATTTATAAAGAGAGTAATACAATACTTGAACTGATAAGGAGCATCAACATATGCTGGAGTTCAGTTCTGGTTAGGCTCTGTACACTGATCTGCTGCACTTCATCTTTCTTCTTTTGTGCTGCTCTCCTTTTACATACTAGACCTTCCTTTCTGCTTTTATTCGGCTCTACTGCTTTTCTTCGCACATCGCCAAAAACCATGACACATCTCACAACTAAATCCATCTTGTATATATATATATGCAAAGGTGATTTCATCACCTTTCTAGTCGGCACCCGGAATAGTCAATATTTTCCACAAAATTTGATCTGTCGGCTAAATCCTTGCATACCAAGTAATGCAGATCAAGGATATACTTGTAGAAGTCATCAATCATGTCGGCCAATTATAACTTATGCCTTAATAACCTTTACCATCATAACTAACACATCCGGAATAATGTCTGATGTTCTGCCAGTCAGTTCTTCCTCTGTCCACACTGTCAATCAAGAACCTGATACTCAAGTATTCATATCTTTTTCTTCATCTATCACCGGAGGCTAAATCCTTGGAATCTATCACTCAAGGTAGTCCTCTTGACTTGCCCAAATCTGCACTTCACCAAGATACTTCCTCTGAGAGATCCAAACCTGACTGTCGAACCTCGCCACATGCTCTGTTCTTGCTTACCAGACCACAACATTCTTCACTCTGACTTACGATAGAGACACACCATGTCCTGCAGATGTGTGGGATGAACTTTGTTGCCATCAATGATAACAATCATGAATCCATATAGTGTCTCTTGCCAACATCTTCAACCTCAAGATGTTGGCTTGAATATAAACAAGAAGATGAACCCTCTAAATCTACAACATGAATCATAGAAGTTGAAGAACCAATAGGAGTCTCTATAAGAGGAGAAGAGCCATCAAGAGAAGTCTCTATGTCATTATGACATTCAATATCTTCCAATTTAGCAAGCACATTAATTGTATCATGATTATGTGGTCAAAAACATCAAGAGGTACAGGACAATCCATAGTAGGATCCTCTAGGAATGGAGATTCATTCAAGTCTCCAAACATCTCCCATATTTTGATCCAAAGGTCACAAGGGCACTCAATGTGAATGATGGTCATCATGGCGTCGTTGTCATCATAAATCAAAATCAATCTTAGCATATGATCAATCTTGTCTTGCTATACAATCTATCCATGTGGAGTATTTGGTTTAGGAACAAGTACATATATAGATAAGACAAGAGATTAATCCATCTAAATATCTTCAAAATTCCATCTCACCAAGACTTATAGTTCTCTTTTCTACTTGATAATAGTTGGATGCTTTTTTATAACATTGATAATCTTCTCAAATGAGTTAAATAGAAAAAAAAACAAAGACAAATAAATCAAAATATCACACCCCACCAAATATAGATAATCAATAGAACCCCCAATAAATTATGATGATATTAATTTATATTTAGTGCAATTATAGTTGCCACTTGTCAAATCAATGAAATATCCTTAATCTTAATATATTACAATTTCCAATTAGGCCATAGTGTTGAAAGCATAATTTTTGAAAAAATGAGATAGATCAAATTACAACAATGAAATACATGAAAATTATGTTCTTGTAAAAAAATTGCACCCATAAATATTATCAAATGAGCTCAAATGAAGCCCTATAAGCTTCTAAAATGAGAATTCTCAACATCACCTATGAGTATCTATATTTTTTGAAAAATATAAGCATAAAAATTAAGAACTGTCTAAAACACTATTTGTATACAATAGAAAGTGAGCATAAAAGAGAACAAACTAAAGCAATATTAACCTATTCTACTCACTAACTAATGCAACCTCAAGATTGAGCAGATAAGGAATGCAAACACAAGAAAGGAAACTTAACTAGTTAACTACCATGCAAACCTTGATGTTTTGATGTGATCCTTTGATGTTGGATGTATGTGATTGCTCCTTAATTTGACAACATAACATTTCATTTCACGGAATCTTGAAAATGGCTTGGGTTGATGACTATTTATAGATTTTTAGGATAGTTAATGAAAGGCTAGGAGTCTATACCTTTGTAAGAGACCCATGTGGTATTGTACAAAAGACCATACCTTTGTACACTTGTGAGGATGTGAGGGGTTAGGAATTTGAAAGCAGGAGATTAGTTGGCTAATTATGTTTAGTCAATTTAATGAAAAGTGGACAAAATACATAATTAAATAAATAGAAATATTTATTTAATTCACAGGATGGGAGATGAGATATTAGATAAATAGAAATGTTTATCTAATGTTGGACTATAGAAGATGTATGATAAATGATTAATTAATAATTTATGCTAGGGATGTGTTCGGATAAAAGTATAGGTGAATAATGATGAATAGTGAATAGTACATGAATAGTGATTTTAATGATAAAATGTTATTTAATCATTGTCGGAAGGGGATTTGGATAATTAACCATCTAAATAGGTGTTTATTCAATTAATAATGGAAGAAAGTGGTTTAGGTATGTCCTAATTGTAGATGAATAGTTATATGATGATGAGTGGATGATTTTAGGAGTCTACATTTTTCCCCTCTTTGAGATGGTGTTACGAAGCAACATCATTTCGAAGAAAGATAAAACATAGTGCTTGGTTGGATTAGAAGAATATGGTTAGTTTAGGGGTGATGATTCCCCAATGACTCAAAGAGAGAGTGATAAGGAGGGATGATGGTAGGGATAACACCCCATGAAGAGGGCAGGCAGATTCTAAGAACACGTGTGTGCTCTTGAAAGGATGAAGAGGGTTGAATTAGATAGAAGAGAGTGAAATTTAAAAAGAAATAGATGGGGAGGATAGGATAGGGGAGATGATCGATAAAGGATTGGATGAAAGGATGGGGGAGAATGAATGAGGGGATGCAAAGGGCTTGGGTGATAGAAATGTGTTATGTTGCATTATATTAAGATCAATCTTATTTGATATGGATTGAGACATTATGCACCAAGGTATAAGGAACCAAGGTGACAATGTGTCCCATGCATAAAAGGATGCCCTAGCACATCACAAGGCACTTGATGACCTTGAGGGGTACTGTGATGAGACAACTGATAAGGTCACAAGAAACATTATGTCATATAGCACCATGATATAGAAGACCATGATATCAATGTGGCAGGTAGGTTAAAGCGACCAATATTGATGCAAGATAAAAGATAATGTGCACACACAAGCAAGCACATATGCACAAAATAATACAAAGACAAACATGATGTTGCCTCTAGTCAAGCTGAAAATTCAATGATTGATGGATTGATGATGTTGGATTGTGTTTTTGACAATAAGAACAACACGAGGATTGGAAATGATACATCCTGATGATGATGATGATGATGGATGTGTTGGATCAAAGTCTTGCAATAAGGATATGCAAGAGACGATGGATGTGATTGGGGAATTGTGCATAGATGCTTAGAAAGAGATGTACATTGATTAGGATTTTCTTGCAATGTTTAAATGCTTGGGAGATTTAGATATTTGGGAGATTTGGATTGTTGGGAGATGTTGCATTGGTTTGCATGTAGGTAGCCTTTAGATAGATACCAATGACAAGGGAAGCCGAGTCTATTGACAAGGGTTTATGGAGTGATAAGGACAAGGTGATAAGGGGATAATGGATAGTGGATGGGCTAATAGGAAGGATTAGTGATAAGGGTATAATGGATAGTCAATAATGGGCGAAAGGAAAGGATGGGTGATAGATAAAGGATTGAGTATAGATGGAAGGAGGAGGTTTGGATGTGATCTCCAAGGATGACATCAGATAAGAAAAGGATGCCCCACTCTAGATGTGTCACTCATGATAAAGAATTGGGATGTGTGGGGATGGATGTGATAGTATATTTTTGGAAATAGATGTATGCAAAGAGGTGTCCAAAGCATGTTGTAGATATTTTTCTCCTGTCCATATTAGGATCACAAGTGGGGAAGGAGGATGAAAGGATGACAAGATAGATAGGGAGAGATAGTGGATGGGATGGATGGGTAATTTGAATGACCATCCAAGTAAGTAGTTCGTGGTGTGAACTGCCAACATAATAAAGCCACAAGTGGACTTGGGGAGTAATGGGAGGATGGAGGTAGGAAGGTGATAGGATAAGCATGTATGATGGAAGGGGAGTGACAAGTTAAGTGATATTTGCCCCAAAATTTAGGGTGCTAATGGATGGGGGATTACACATGCCACCCAAAAGGGGTTTTCATAATAGTACTTGCCCAAGGTGCCACAAGGAGTGGTTTTCACCATTGGACAATTTTTTCTTTACTTTTTTAAATTTTTTTTATTTTTTTAAATTTTTAATAATTTTTTTTTTTAGAATCTTTTTGATATTTGGATGGGATGGGTGGATGTTGATAGAGAAAGAGATTTGGAAGTGGATGGGGACTTGAGTAATTATTTCCAATAGGAGGTGATAATATCCCATGGTGGATAGTTGGTGCACGTGGACCATGTCAATTTTGTTGATACACATGGATGTTGGTAGATAATGCCATGTGATGGAGATGGAGCAGATAGGATGGATGGAGGAGAGATGGATAATGGATGCATGGACGAGAGATGGATGATAGATGGATGATGGATGGATGATGGATAGATTATGGATGGATCATGTAAAAGCATGGATCATGGGGATATGATGGGGAATATAGATGGGATAAGGGAAAGAGTATGGGGTGATGGACGCATGAGGGGATGTCATGTCGTCAAGAGGGATCAAGACTAAGGTTTACACAAACCATGATGGATTTTTTAAGCTTTTGATTTTAAGGGGGTCTAGATAGTAATGGGGAGTTGGGATTGATCATGGATTTTTTATTATGGGATCAGGGTGGGGAATTGGAGGATTACCAATTTGGGGACTTAGGGATTCAAATGGACTTAGGACTTTTATGATTTTTTTATTGGGTGTGGGATGAAGGAGAGGGATTTTTTGGACTGGAGGATAGAGTGGGATTTTGGGATGGAATGGGATTTAGGTGCTCCATTTAGTTTTATCTCTTTTTACTTGGGGACCCGCATCACTTTCATTTTTGCTTTTGAAGGTGTGGGATTTTGTCCATCCTTTTAGATGGATTTTTCTTGGATTTTATGTATTGGTTCCCTACGACATGATAATTGTTAGGCTTTTGTGGATTTTTGGCTTTATATGTGGGGGAATCTGAATTATTATTTGGAATCCCATGGATTTTATGATAGCTTCATGTTTGGATGATATGTGCAATTGCTGGCCATGATTAGGGATTTTGGGGTACAAGATTTATGGATAGAAGGATTAGGGGATGTGAGGATGGGGGTATTAGGAGTTGGAAGGAGTGGAAGAAGGGTGGATATAGGTGTTACCTAATTTCGTTACTAGATCAATCAGGTAGAGCTTTTGAAATTTTAGATGAGAGTAAGGTGCATTTTTATTCTGCTTTATTACATTCATGTACATAAGTAGAGCAAATCAAGATTACAATGCCAATTTGCATTTTTAGATGCATATCATATAGGAAAGATTGCACAAGTCTTTTCAGAAGAAAAGTAATCTTTATTGACAAAACAAATGTATAAGGTCTCACACAAGCCTTGAGACTAACTGATTTATTGCAAAAGAAAGAAAAGATTATACATTTATAGAAAATAAAAGAAATGAATGCACATATGGTGAAGGGTGACTCGTCATTGCCTGAATGACGAGTCTTGGTCCTGTTTGAGTTGCCTTGCATCATCTCTTGTTGTTCATGTATCCTGCACCTAGCCTTTGTTTCCTTCCTATCTCTAGTTATCTGCATTGGAGAGAGAAAAATGATGTTAGAGCAATGAAGAGTCACCATACAACATATGCCCATGCATCTATAAACATACAATCTGATCTTCATGTGCAATAAAATAGTCAGCATCACATAGACCTCCAAGAAAGCAACAGGCTTATCAAACACATCAATCACATGCATATATTTTCCTAACATGTTTGTTTCCTATGCAGGTATAGAGAATGCTATGTTACTAATTTGTTTATCTGATTTTAGCATGTGGGTTAAAATGTGGCTCCCACAAGGATTGAGCCCAACATGTTGCCCTCTTTTCATTCTGAGGGATGGAATGTGTATTTTTTATCTCAATGACTTATTTTGAGTCTTTTCTATACATTTTGATAGGTTTCCAGATACAAAGAATTTTCATCTTTGTCATAGGCATATCCACCTCTCAAGTCCTATTACCCAGTTACTTGCAGAGAGTTGTACTAAGAGTTGATAATGATATGAGTGTCATTAATGAAGAGGTGAATATGCCTATGCCAAGACTAACTGTCCTAGTTTCTTGAAGATTCTATCAAGATATGTCAGGATACTATATGTTGAAAAGTAGTCAACCTGAAACAAGGAACAACCTCAAGGAGGACAGTAGGATAGTCAATAAGGAATAGTCACAGGGATAATATGCATGAGTTTTAGTTAAGGAAACGGTCTTAGAAAAGTTTTATTGAACACTCCTAATTACTGTGTTTACAGTCATATGGAAGATTGTCTCATAGTGCAGAGAAAAATGATAATAAAAAAATAGTGAAGAGGAATGATAGCAGTCATTAAAAGGAAAACAAGAGAGACAGGGGCAGTCATTTACTAGTGTGATAAACATCATACAGAGGTCTACATATAAGTTCAAGGAGGACAGTGGACAGTTATGGCAAAAAGACCTATAGGGCTTGATATAAGGTCATATGCATCATAAGAAGGTTTGTTACAGTATGAGACAGTATAAAATACAAAGACAAGGTATTGATAAGATTGAGCAAGAAGAGTGAGAAGAGGGCTATGAATGCAAGACTATTTGCAAGAAGGTCATGGACATTAAAAGACTCACAAAACAATGAGAAAACCATTAGAGTACTAACTGTCAAAGCAATGAGAAACTGTCAAGAAGATCATTGTTTTTAGGGTCTTAAAGGAGTCAGAGATGACTGTAGTTTTCAAAGACCTAGAAGGACTAATGACTGTTGTATACACCTAAAAATGACACGACTCTTCTAAATAAATATTTATAATATTTATTTCATCTAAATTCCTCTATCAATAAATAAACAAACAAATTTATTTATTTGATTCGTATTCTTCCAATAATTAAATAAAATCAATTTATTTAATTAAATTCTTCTAATATCCTCCAACAAATTAAATAATACCAATTATTTAATTAGTTCTTCCAAAATCATTCTAAATTAAATAATGCCAATTATTTAATTGTTTCTTCCAATAATATCTTCTCTAAATTTAAATAAATCCAAATATTTATTTAAGTTGTCCATTTATTCTAAAAATTGAATTATCTAAATATAATTCAATCAAGTGTGCACATGCAATTAAATATTCCAAATATTTAATTAAAGCAAAATATCTTCTCATCCTCATGCAAATCCCATCTTCTAGTTTTAAATCACTTAACTGATTATTCTATTCTGTTAATTGTTTTATCTCTTCAATTAACTCATTCTTCTATTTTATTAATTCCTCTCATGCAAGATAAAGCAAGACACTTGTCTTCTTCCTATTCACGCACATCCTCTCAAGTTTCCTCTACCATTGATCTTCTCTCTCGCGAGTCTATAAATACAACCCTATTCTTCCATTTCTATAATCCAAGATTTTAGGAAACTTACTTTGCAGGAATTATAGCGTGTCTTTGGCACCCATATCATTCCATAGCTTGTGATCACCCTTTCATCATTGCAATTGTGTTGAAGAATCTCTTCATTGCAAACCTATGATAGCCATTCCCATTTGACATCTTGGAAAATAGCAAAGAAGTGCACCTTCTGAGGGCCATATTCATATGCAAGATCATTTGAGATAGGCGAACAATGGAAGCCATGAAGTAAAGAGGTTTGCAAGGTTTTGTTATTTGTTGTTTGATCTTCTTTGTTTCTTATTTCATTGAGTTATTGGGTTATTATTAATCATTTGTTATTATTACACAACTTTCTCGTAACATCTGTAATAAATGAGAGAATAATGAATAAGAGGATTGTAATAGTCAACATAAGGGTACAATTGTTCAATCAGTGACATCTATTAAGATCTAAAACCTCTGCTACAGATCTATGAGAAGTTGTTAAGACAACCACCATCATCTTATAGGGCATGATGTCAACTATGAATGGAAATACTAGACAGAGATCTATAAGGAAGATTGAGACAGAATAAGGGTCTATGAAGTGACTTGCAACAAGGAGCTTAGAAAGTACAAAGGACATTGATCAGCATTTGATTAAAAATTGACAAGGAACAACAGTATGAGAATGCCTCAGGAGTTAGGCTATAAAGTCATTGTCATAATCAGAAATGGAGTTTCCAGTCACTTTTCAAAGATTACAAGGCTTAGTAATAAGACATTTATAGTAGTTTAAATCTTCAATAAAATCCCTATAGAGCAGCTCAAAGATATTCACAGTGAACAAGGCTATCATGGTAAAGAGGAGGATCTGAACAAGTTACAACAGTCTTTGACATTAACATGATCACATATCTTGAGGGCAGAGGAAGCAAAATCTCTTAGTGACCAAGCTTTTAAGATAGTGATGGCTTTGATGCTTAATGATCAATCACAAGTGACATAGTAGGTATGGCAGACTTGGGGTTTGAAAGAAGATCTTAATTACAAAGAGGGAGAATATCCAATTTCATAACAGTGAGACTATATTTCCATGAAATACGGAGAAGTCTTTGTGGAAGTTGTCAAAAGCATTTTCTGTGTTGCACAAAGGCCAAATTATGGCCATGTCAAAAGGAGGAAAATTTACAGAGAAACAATAAAGAGTTTGGGTTTTAGTAACCCAATAGCAATTTTGGTACATGTAAAATGAAATGCCTACAAAAGAAAGAGGTCTTTCTTCACATACATCGAAACCCACTATGCAAAGAGAGTCCAATAAGATATGGGCAACATGGTGTATGGCTGCAACCATTAAAGAGATGTTTCCCAAAAAATAGTAAGTAAAGTGAAAAGAGTTTTTCTTTCTACATGTTTCTTTCATTTTTCTATCATGGGTTGAGCCCAGAACAAAGACATCTTTGCAGAAATGAAAAAAAAATCCCTTAGTGCAAATGGTATATGGCCGTGGCCAGAAATCATCATTTTTTGTGTAAAATGTTTGAAAATTTTAGAAAGATACAAGGCTCGAGGCTTACCCAGCTATTGTTTGGTTTTGTTCTCCAAAACCTGTGTATGGATTGCATTCCTAAAGCTCAAATAGAGATCTCCATGGAGGCCAAGAGATGGGGCATCAACAGAGAAATAAAACACATGAAGTGAGTAGGGAAAATCATTGAGGCTGTGGCCTAGAAGGCCTAGGAATCAATAAAAATGGAGGTTATTGCTCAATTTTGTTTTCAAAAAATAACTTACCAGTATTTCTTTGAAAGAGTCAACAAGGTTTTGCAAATAAAGTTCCACTGAAGCCTCAAAATATGCCATGAAATAGAGGGAGAAGCTCCTATCAAAACCCTTATTAGTGGCCCTGATATGTTTTCCAAAAAGTTTGATGCAAGAATGAAATGTCTTGTAAACTTTTGCATTGTTTTGTTTTAGGGTTTTAGCCCTAATGGATGCTGATTGGTAAAAGGCATTTTTGCCTTTTATTTAAACAAACTTTGCAAATAAAAACTAATACCACAGCCTTGAATTTCATTGTATGCCTATCAATAAGGCTAAATTCCCTTATTATCTTTTGTTTTGACTTCTCAAGATGGTCGAAAACTTTATTTTCTTTTACATAGAGTTGCAAATGTAAAGCATTTGACTTAAGTGATATTAGAAATCATTAATTTTCCACAGTCCATGATGTTGTAGACACTGCTTCTAGATTAAACTGTGTGAGATTTTTTTCCTCAACGTTTCGGGTCACACTCTGTGAACCATCATCAGGAGAAAAAAAGAGAGCAAGAGAACAACAAATGATAAATTGCAGACTTGAGGCTATCTTAAAAAGAAGAGGGGAATGGTGTGGAGTGGAAACCAAGAAAAGAAGAGTGGGATAGGGGTAGCCAATAACAACACAAGGCACTAATGAAAAGAAGGGACAAAAGGACAATGATATTGATATAAATCACTTAAATCAATTTGCTATTTCAAATGTAGAAAATAAGGTAATGCTTTGTAAATGTCTTTAAGAGGATTTAATTGAGTCTTTATGCTTTTACAAGCATATAGGGGGTTGTTTTCCTTTTTGGAGAGTGGTTTGACCAAGCTTGGAGCAGATTTAGGAGTGTTTATGGTGGATCAAGTCATGGCTTGACTTTTTCCACATGAGCGAGTCCTTTTGGAGAGTTTCCTCTTGCTATTTTTGGGGCTTTTTAGAGGCATCTGATCCAAAGCAGTTAGAGACCCTATTTTGATACAACTGCCTTAGAGATGGATATAGTCACTTTAGTGGACTCATTTGTAATCAGTTCTTATTATGCAATTTCTGGAGTTAGTGATTTTTCAATCCTTTCTCAACCTTTGGCAAGCTTTGTAACTCATTGTGGACATGAATAACAGAGGAGACCTTGAATATCAATGATTTTGGAGTATTGCCTACTTTTTCCTTGCTTCATTGTGTGCATTCGAATGGTTTGATCAAGTTATTTGTGAGGTACTATTATTTCCTTATAGCTTTGTCCCATGTTCAGCACCTCTATGCAGGAGTTTGTTTATGCAGGTCATAATTTGTGTCAAGTTTTGTGAATGGCTTATAGTTGTGAAGTCATCTTCCTTCTAGAAGTCTGAGCATCAAGGCCTTGTTATGAAATACTTATGCAAGGACATACAAGAATGAATTGTGCAAGTTTATTTTCAATCATTTTAAGCAAGTGTTGATTATCTAAGTTTATGCCCAAGTTCAGTTTGGTGGATCACCTTTTTAATCCTTTTGTTCATTTTCAGTTACCTAGGTTATGCACATTTCTTTACCTTTTTCCCTGACATAGCAGTAGGATAGAAAATAGTTCTTAGGTGACACCATAGGAAGCTAGCCTTCTATGGAGGTTGACCTCTATTTATAAGTCACCCACAACTTTAGAGATCTTCCTATGTTTCAATAGATTGTTGAACCTCACGTTTAACAGGGTGCAAATCTCATTGATAACAATGGGTATGGGAGGAAGTTTGGATTTATGGATGGGATAAGATGAGGAATGGATCATCACATGATTTTTCAATTTGTATGATGATGGAGGGGAAATAATGACATATGATTTGGACGTGTGATGAGAGATATGTTGGGATTGGGAGAATGGGATTTGGAAGCTACAAAGGACATACCAATATTTTAGATTGTTTGCCTTAAGATATTTAGCCAAGGCCATGTGAGTGTGGATGGATTTTGACATGGATGGGCTCCAATATTCCTTGTTCACGAAGGCTTAAGCCTTTTCCTTGATAATTCATGTTTTGGAAGATGCGATGTGTGATGGAATGTTTGTTGTTTTAGAAACAAGAAATGAGTCCATTATTAGATGGGGGAGGATGGGTAGTGAATAGAAATTGTTTCTCTCCCATTAGAGAACCACCATGGATGAATGTGTTAGAACCAAGAGGAGAGGATGATGGATTTGGGATGGGGTCGATAAGAGATGGTAAGGAGTCGATGAAAGATGGTAAAGGAGTGATAGCGAATGATAGGGGATCAATAGGTGATGGTCTGGGATTGGGAAAGGGATGAGATGAGATTCTTGGATCTTGATTAGGATGGGGTTTGGATGTTCCTACCTTATTTGGACTAGGCTCTTGACATATCCAAATTTGTATTAATAGTATGATTGGGGAGGAGCATGTAGTTTCAATTTTTGTTCAAATAGACTCCTCTAATGGGGTAGATGGAGAAATGGGTGATGTTTGGGATAATACCTTGCATAAGAAAGAGGAAGGTGATGGTGTGGTTTTAATAGACATTAGGTGGGTGGTGGCATCATCAATGACATGCTTGGGTGATTTTGGATAAGTGGGGTGGCATGACTCCATAATCTTGGTTTCATGATTTTTCTCGATATCCTTAGCTAGGATTCCTTGGAGGAAATCTAAAAAGGATGATTTTGATTTAATAGGGGGATTGGATGGTTGGGTTAGTGGATAATGAGATGGTAGATTTGGATAAGTCGGACAAAGAGATAAAGGATGTGGTTGATGGGGGGATGAAGGAAGTGGATAAGAGGTAGAGGTGACGAGGACCTTATACGAGGAGGGATGTTGGGATGTGGATAGGGGACAGAATGGATTTACTGATGTAGGAGCATCCTTGGTTCACAAGAAAGCTTACATAAACCAAAAAAAATTGCATTTCAGTTTGTTTCTTTTCATTTTCTAGTTTAGTTCAGTCAGTTCAATCATAAGCAGTTCTATATTTTGGTCCGCATTCTGCTGCAGTTTCACTTCAGACCTTGCAGAACTAGACATAGTATCTTGACATGTTTATCTACATCATATCCAATTTTCAAAACATTTGGATCAATTACTGGAAAGATATCGCTATCAGAAGATTAATTGTTTTCTCATAACAGAGCATCCTGACAGTAATGAACAATCAGTTGAAGGAGAAGATTCTCAAAGCATTTCTTGACTTGCGGAGCCTAATGACACATTGTTTAATGTTCTTTTGTTTGTGGTCAACCTTCCCTTAAGATCCATACTTCATTTCATTCATTTGTGGAAGAACACTTCATGATTAGGTCTGACCTATCCGTGTACACACATTACACCTCTTCATTGGAGTTTGTAACCTTCTTGGGCTGACATAGAGGAATCTAATGTTTCAGAGATGATATATATTGATGTAATAGATCCTTAGGAAATAAATTGACATTATTTATAAGATCAATAGTTTAGGTCTTTCATAGAAGAACTTCATTGCGATATCTTGTGCGTATTTTGTAATTATGAGATTAGGCATGTGAGCCCTAATTGTAAGACTGCATGTTGCTGGCCAATTTGTATTTGAATTCTTTGATATACTAATTGGCTGAATCTACATTTGTTTCATATCCTTGAGTTGTTTCTGTTGTGTTTACTCTTGCTGTACAGTCTGGACTATTCTCCTTGAGGACCCTCCTAACTATAACTACACCAAGTGGTATCAAAGTGAAAGTTTGTATCTATGAATTGGGCAAAGTTGGTGAATTATTTCTATAAGATCTTATTGTAGAGAGACCTCCAAATCTGAGGCAACCTACTTGTGTTGTCAACTGATCGTCGATTGTGAGGAATTTGTCACCTTGTAGCTAGATCACCGAACTTGAGGCAGTTTGCACTTGATCCTAGGAAGATGTTGAGGAGAAACCCTGTTGTTGGTAGAATGGCTAGAAGGATAGATGAGATGATGTAAATGATGAGAACCATGTGAGTTCATCTTGATGCTATAGAAGAAGATAGAAGAAGAGGATTTACACCTAGACCTAATGTCAAAAGTGATGATGATGATGAATTTCAATTTGCTGATCAAATTGGCAAAACCCTAGGAAGTGAAGAAGAAGAAGAATTAGATCAGACAAAGATGTTGTGAGTTATTTCAAAGATTAGAAAGAGACCTAGAGTTGATGTGCTGAACTATACTGGTAACTTGAACCCTGAAGAATTGATTTATTAGATAAATGACCTAGAAGAATACTTTGAGTATGAATAAATTGAAGATCTAGAGAAGGTGAAATTTGCAAAGACAAAGTTGAAAGGACATGCTGCTATTTGGTGGAAAGAAGTACAGTTGGATAGAAATAGAAGAGGAAAAGAAAAGATCATAAAGTGGGACGGAATGGTGACGAAGTTAAAGAATCAATTTATACCTGCTGACTATGAGTTGGATCTATTGAAGAGATTACAAAACTTCAGACAAAAGGAGAAATTTGTGGAGTACACTAAGGAAATTCATAAGATAATCATAAGGATAGGACATGGTGAAGTAATCAAGGAGAAAGTGGCTAGATACATCAATGGATTGAGATTGAACATTCAAGAAGAACTGAGTTTGGTAAGAATGACAACATTAGAAGAACCATACCAGTTTGCCCTAAAAGTTGAAGAGAAGTTGAATAAGAAGCATGAGCAGAGATAGAGGTAGAGGAGGTAAATTTCAGAGAGGTAGAATATTTTATGGAGGAGAAAGATCATTTTCAGAGCAGAACAGACAGGAGAATACATTCAAGAAATAAGATAGAGATAACAATGCATACCGGAGAGATGACAAGACATTCTACCACAGAGGAAACCCTAATGCCTATCGAAGTGAAGGATATAGAAGAGAAAGAAGAGGATTTGATAGGAGAGTATTTAGAGGAACCTATTTTAAATGTGGAGGTGGACATAAAGCATTTGAATATAATCAAGGAAGTACAAGCAAGAAGATAGGAAATAGTGGAAGAGTAGCCTATGTTGAAGAGGAACCTGTTGGATCACCTAGTTCAGTTGGTAAACCTAAGAAAGGAGAATCACTTGTGATGAGAAGAGCACTATTTCAAGCATAAAAAAATGAGGAACCACCACAAAGGAAAAGTTTGCTCAGAACAAGATGTAAATCAAGAGGCAAGTGTTGTAAAGTTGTGATTGATAGTGGTAGTTTTGATAATCTAGTTTCAAAGGAGAAGATGACTAAGCTAAAGTTGGAAAGATTGAAGCACCCTAAGCCCTATCAAATAACATGGATTCAGGATGACCATAAGGTACTGGTGAGTGAGCAATATTTGGTGAAATTTCATATTGGATCTTATCATGATGAAGTCTTGTGTGATACTATGCCTATGGATGTATGTCATATCCTGTTGGGTAGACCTTGGCAGTATGATAGGAAAGCTATACATGATGGAAGAAAGAATACATATACTATAACATCAAATGGGAAGAGAATTACATTGATTCCTTTGGAAGATGATCCTAACAGTGGAGTATGTGGGAATGCTAGAATCTATTTGGTAGATGGAAGAAAATTTTTGGATGGTTTGAGACTTGATAATATGTGTTACGCTTTGATCCCTAAGAAGCCTAAAACATTGAAGAAGGAGAATGAAGAATCACATCCGGAGGATATAAAGGAGTTGCTGACATAGTATGAAGACATCATATTAGACAATGTACCTGAAGGATTGCCACCTGTAAGGAGTATTAGTCATCACATGGATCTTATACCTGGAGCTAGTTTTCCTAACAAAGTAGTGCATAGAATGACACTAGCAGAGAATGAAGAATTCAATAGGCATATACAAGAGTTGTTGAGGAAATGATTTATCAGAGGAAGCTTGAGTCCTTGCGTAGTACCTACAGTGTTAGCATCTAAGAAGGATGGAGAATGGAGAACGTGTACGGACTCTAGAGCAATCAACAAAATCACAATTAAGTATAGATTCCCTTTGCCTAGGATGGATGACATTATGGATTGTTTGAGCAGAGAAAAGTATTTTACAAAGATAGATTTGAAGAGTGGATACCATCAGATCAGAATCAGAGAAGGAGATGAATGGAAGACTATTTTTAAGACAAATGAAGGATTGTATGAGTGGTTAGTAATGCCTTTTAGATTGACAAATGCACCGAGTACTTTCATGAGGTTGATGAATGCAGTCTTGAAGTGATTCTTGGGTATGTTTGTGATTGTATATTTGGATGACATTTTAATTTTTAGTAAGAAAAAGGAAGAACATTTGCAACACCTGAGACAAGTATTGCAGAGACTGAGAGAGGAGAAATTGTTGATAAACATTAAGAAGTGTAGTTTCACAAAGGAAGAGTTGGTATATTTGGGATTTATGATTTCAGCTGAAGGATTGAAGATGGATCCTAAGAAAGTAAGAGCAATTATTGAATGGCCTACACCTGAGAGCATCGGAGAAGTCAGATCATTTCATGGATTAGCTAGTTTCTACCAAAAGTTCATTGGAAATTTCAATTCAGTATATAACCCTATGACAAAGACAATGAGATGTGATAGGAAGGACTTTAAGTGGACATCTGGAGAAGATAAGAGTTTTGAATTGTTGAAGCAGAAAGTGACAGAGCAACCTGTGTTGGCATTACTAGATTTCAAAAAGGTATTTCAAGTTGATTGTGATGCAAGTGGAAATGCAATTGGAGCAGTGTTAAGTCAAGAAGGTAGACCTGTAGCTTATTTTAGTGAGAAGTTGAATGATATAAGGAAAAGATATTCAATCTATGATTAGGAGTTCTATGCCATAATTCAAGCTTTGAAGAAGTGGAGACATTACTTGTTTCCTAAGGAGTTTGTGTTGTATACAGTTCATCAAGCATTGCAATATTTGAATAGTCAAGGTAAGTTGAATTAGAGACATATGAGATGGGTAGAGTTCATGTAGAGTTACACCTTTGTATTGAGGCATAGGAGTGGTAAATCAAATAAAGTTGTTGATGCATTGAGTAGAAGGAGGAATTTGTTGATAGAGATGAGAGTTGAAGTATTGGGTTTTGATGAATTGAAGTGTATGTATGAGGGAGACACTGATTTTGCAGAACCTTGGAAAGCATGTAAGGAACCTATTTTGACATATAGAAGTAACTAGTTGGATTATTTTATTCAAGAAGACATGCTGTTTAAAGGAAATCAATTATGCATACCTAGGAGTTCAATGAGGGATAATCTGATAAAAGAGAAGCATAGTGGTGGATTGGCAGGACATTTTGGCATTGATAAGACAGCAGCATTAGTAAGTGAAAACTAGTTTTGGCCTCATATATATAAGGATGTAAGGAGATATGTTTAGAATTGTAGAGTATGTCAAGTAGCAAAAGGAAGTAGTCAGAATACTAGATTGTATAAACCTTTAACAGTACTAGAGAGACCTTGGGATGACATATGTATGGATTTTGTAATGGGATTGCTAAAGACACGGAGAGGGAATGATTATATATTTGTGGTAGTAGACAGATTTTAAAGATGGCTCATTTCATACCTTGTAAGAAGAAAACTGATGTAGTGCATGTAGCAGACCTATTTTTCAAGGAGATTGTGAGATTGCATGGATTGCCTAAGAGCATAGTTTCAAACAGAGACATGAAGTTTGTTGGTTACTTTTGGAAGACACTTTGGAAGAAGATGAAGATAGATTTGAAGTTCATTTCAACATTTCATCCACAGACAGATGGACATACAAAAGTAGTGAATAGGAGTTTGGGAAACTTGTTGAGATGATTGGTTGGAGAGAAGGCAGGAAGTTGGGATTTGATTCTTTCACAAGCAGAGTTTGCATACAATAATTTAGTGAATAGGAGTACCAGAAGAACACCTTTTGAGATTGTTACTGGAGTAAACCCTAGAGGAGTAGTAGAGTTGAGAGATATCAGCATGGAAGAAAAGAGAAGTACAGAAGCAGAGGAATTTGCAGACCACATGAAGATAGTGCATAATCAGGTGAAGAAGAATTTGGAGGACATGAACAGTAAGTACAAAGAGTGAGCGGATGTGAAGAGGAGACATAAGGAATTTAAAGTTGGAGATGAAGTGATTGTGTACTTGAGAAAAGAAAGATTTTCAATTAGGACATATAACGAATTGAAGATGAAGAAGTTTGGACCTTGTAGGGTACTTAGGAAGTTTGATTTAGGAAATGCATATGAAGTGGAGTTACCGGAGACATATCATGTCCCCTTTATAGTAAAAATAAATTGGTGAAATTATTAGTCCATTCCTATTTTCCCATGGGCTAATGTAAATCAAAAGGGAAAATGTTTTATTTAATATTTTAATTGTAATCTCATAAATTAAGGATTTATTATTTTCGGGAGCAATTAAATATTAAATATTTTAATTTATTTGCACAAGTGGGGAATATGAGGTGTAATTGTAACTTCCAAGAGTGAATTTAGGAGATCTTATGACAGGTTCCTAAAAATAGCTAATTTTATGACAACTTGTAAGAGGGGAGTTATTTCTTATTTTTGGCCAAGAATCTTGCATGGATTATGACACGTAAGCACCATTTGAGGGAATTTGTTGGAAATTAAATTATTTTAATTTATTTTCCAAGAGAGGGATGTTTGGATTTGGAGCTATTATAAATATGCAAGTATTTTCTTTCAGAAGGGCTTTTTGATTATTTTACAACCCAAATTTCTAAATTTGAGCACTTGTGCTTGGATTTTCTTCAATGGATGGAAATCCATTGGAGTTAGAGGCTTGTGGACGAAAACCCATCAGTCTCAAGTGATTAGAGGCTGAAAACCCTTTGGTTACAAAGAGTAATTCTATCCAGGGATTGCATTGGGCTTCAAAGGATTGTGCAGTTTCGGTAGTTTGCAGTATTGTGTTTGCAAGTTGTTCTGTTGCAGTTTTGGTGCTTCTAGAGGTGTTGTTTGGTGCTGCTGTTGTGTTTCATGTGTGTTGATGTATATTTTCTATTTTACATCTATTCTAGGTGCCAGAGATCATTCCTTGCACATTTGGGAGGTGTTGTGGTGATTTTGGCAGTGTTCAGTGATTTTCCCAATGTATATTTCAACGTAGTTTGAGTAGTTTGTTGTGGGTTTTATTTTATTTGTTGCAGAATTTTGATGTTATGTTTATCAGATGTATTAGACATATTATCAGGTTTTTATAACAGAAATTTCAAATAAATTCAGTTTATGGAGTTTGCAGTGATTTTGGGTGTTATTCGATGTTCTTAGTTTTGTGGGGTTGCATAAAAATTATTGTATGAACTCATATTTCTTGTTGCTGTTGTAAATCAGTGTCTTAGACCTGATTACATGTTATCACATCAGAAATTAAATGCAAAAATATTTTGTAGAAGTTTCATGCTTTTGGGTGTTATTTCTGTGTAAGACTAGCTAGCTAGTCTTCTCAAATTTAATGCAATTTTGGTGGGGTTGTTCAAATTTAATTTCAGATCTGATTTTATTAATATAATTTTGGTTTGGCACATTACAAGACATTGGGTATTTCACCTATTTTCAAAATTACAGATCTGTATCAGTACCATGAAGCAGAGTTCAGTGATAACATCGAAGAACACTTGAAGAAACATTTACCACAGCAAGCACCAAAGCAAATTGAAGACATTTTGGATAGTATAATTACACGCAACACTAGAGGAAAGTAGTACAGAGAATATCTTGTTAAGTGGAAAGGTAGACCAAAAAAAGATTCATCTTGGATTTCTCAGGTTGAGGTGGACCGTCTTGGTTTTCCTCTATCCCCATTAAAGTGAGGGACTCACTTTCAAAACAACCCTGGGTGTCTGATGTAGGAACATCCCTGGTTCACTAGCAATCTTGCATCAACCAAAAACATTTACATTTCAGTTTGTTTCTTTTCATTTTCCAGTTCAGTTCAGTCAATTCCGTCATAAGCAGTTCTGTATTTTGGTCTGCATTCTGTCATAGCTTCACTTCAGACCTTGCGAAGCTGGACTTAACATCTAGACATGTTTATCTACATCATATCCAATTTTTAGAACATTTGGATTAGTTATCGAAAAGATATCGCTATCAGAAGATTAATTATTTTCTCATAACAGAGCATCTTGATAGTCATGAAAAATCAGCTGAAGGAGAAGATTCTCAAAGTGTTTCTCAACTTGTGATCCTTGTATCTTAAATCATATAACAATGCCCAATCATCTTTTTGGAATTCTTTTGTTTTGATAAACTGGTCATGCCATTTTATTCTCTATTTCTACATAATCTCTATGTGATGGACAACTTCTTTCCTCCATTAATATAGTGCATTAAGTTGAGTTATCCATTCTTTTTATGCATCAGATAGGTATATTCCCAGTTGAAGTGTTGTCCTTAGTTGTGTTTCATGTGTGTTGATGTATATTTTCTATTTTACATCTATTCTAGGTGCCAGAGATCATTCCTTGCACATTTGGGAGGTGTTGTGGTGATTTTGGCAGTGTTCAGTGATTTTCCCAATGTATATTTCAACGTAGTTTGAGTAGTTTGTTGTGGGTTTTATTTTATTTGTTGCAGAATTTTGATGTTATGTTTATCAGATGTATCAGACATATTATCAGGTTTTTATAACAGAAATTTCAAATAAATTCAGTTTATGGAGTTTGCAGTGATTTTGGGTGTTATTCGATGTTCTTAGTTTTGTGGGGTTGCATAAAAATTATTGTATGAACTCATATTTCTTGTTGCTGTTGTAAATCAGTGTCTTAGACCTGATTACATGTTATCACATCAGAAATTAAATGCAAAAATATTTTGTAGAAGTTTCATGCTTTTGGGTGTTATTTCTGTGTAAGACTAGCTAGCTAGTCTTCTCAAATTTAATGCAATTTTGGTGGGGTTGTTCAAATTTAATTTCAGATCTGATTTTATTAATATAATTTTGGTTTGGCACATTACAAGACATTGGGTATTTCACCTATTTTCAAAATTACAGATCTGTATCAGTACCATGAAGCAGAGTTCAGTGATAACATCGAAGAACACTTGAAGAAACATTTACCACAGCAAGCACCAAAGCAAATTGAAGACATTTTGGATAGTATAATTACACGCAACACTAGAGGAAAGTAGTACAGAGAATATCTTGTTAAGTGGAAAGGTAGACCAAAAAAAGATTCATCTTGGATTTCTCAGGTTGAGGTGGACCGTCTTGGTTTTCCTCTATCCCCATTAAAGTGAGGGACTCACTTTCAAAACAACCCTGGGTGTCTGATGTAGGAACATCCCTGGTTCACTAGCAATCTTGCATCAACCAAAAACATTTACATTTCAGTTTGTTTCTTTTCATTTTCCAGTTCAGTTCAGTCAATTCTGTCATAAGCAGTTCTGTATTTTGGTCTGCATTCTGTCATAGCTTCACTTCAGACCTTGCGAAGCTGGACTTAACATCTAGACATGTTTATCTACATCATATCCAATTTTTAGAACATTTGGATTAGTTATCGAAAAGATATCGCTATCAGAAGATTAATTATTTTCTCATAACAGAGCATCTTGATAGTCATGAAAAATCAGCTGAAGGAGAAGATTCTCAAAGTGTTTCTCAACTTGTGATCCTTGTATCTTAAATCATATAACAATGCCCAATCATCTTTTTGGAATTCTTTTGTTTTGATAAACTGGTCATGCCATTTTATTCTCTATTTCTACATAATCTCTATGTGATGGACAACTTCTTTCCTCCATTAATATAGTGCATTAAGTTGAGTTATCCATTCTTTTTATGCATCAGATAGGTATATTCCCAGTTGAAGTGTTGTCCTTAAGGTTTTATGATCAAATTCACTAGGGAGCATAACCCTTTTACCATACACCAACTTATAGGGTGTGAATCCTATTTTTATCTTCCATTTGGTTCTATAGGACCATACTACTTTAGGAAGGCGTACCTCCCAATCTCAGTGGTGAAGAGACATGGTTTTGGTAAGTATGCCTTCAATTTCTTTATTGGTGACTTCTACTTGGCCATTTAGCTAAGGGTTATAGGGAGTAGACTTCATGCAGTGTTTGAGTTCACATTCTTTGAAAAGTGTTGCAATCAGTTCTACTATAAACTATGGTCCCTGGTCAGTAATAATTTCCTTAGGTACTCCATAATGGGTGAAGATCTCCTCATATAGGAATTCTACTACTTTTTCATCACGTGCATGTTGTAGAGCCTTGACTTCTACCCATTTTGTGAGGTAGTCTATGCATACCAATATATACTTCTTCATGTTTGATGGAGGATCAATTGTGCCTATGAAGTCTAGACCCCATTTATCAAAGGGTTCTTGCACCAGCTATGGCTACAGGGGAATTTCATCATTTTTGGTTGGGTGGCCCATTCGTTGATCAGTCACACCTACGTGTATAAAAAATTGTATCTTTATGTAATGTTGGCCAATAATATCCGATTTGAGTATCTCGAATCATGTTCTTTTAGTTGCAAAATGTCTGCCATAGGGCTCATCATGTCAAGCTTGTAGAGTTTCAAAGACCTCATCTTATCTAATGCACTGATGCATAATATTATTAGGGATGGCATAGAACAGTTATCTAAAGATCTAGGAATATGGAAGGCTCTTTTCCACTAAATGGTATTTTTCCCTTGGTGAAAAATATGAAAGAGTTCTTCCTACAACTAAGTAATTACAATGTTTGCATACCATGGAGTATGAACTATTAGAGAAAACAAATGTTCATCTAGAAATGAGTCATCAACAATGGGATCATCTACAACAAGGGTTAGTCTGGAAAGAAAATCTACTACTACATTTGCTTTACAAGGTTTATCCACAATGGTGATATCAAATTCTTGTAGCAACAACAACCATCTGACTAATCGGCCACTAACTACAAGTTTTTCATTAAGTAATTTATGGATGCATGATAAGTATGAATGAAGATAGTGTAATTAGTTATGTAATAGAAAAAACTATTGATGGCATAAGCCATAGTGAGGAGCTCTGATGTAGGAGCATTCAGGTCCCCAAGCAATCCTACATCACCTAAAAACATTTGTTTGCTTTCTTCCTAGTTTTTTCTTGTTTTGGTGGTTCTTCGCATCTCTCTAACATCAAGGAACTTCTGATTTGTTTGAATTGGTAAAATGGAGATTTCATCTGATTGCAGTTTTAGAGCTCTGCGAGCAATTTTACGGAAATAATTATTTCTATAAATCCTTCAGGGATGGAAGAAAATTCTTTTACAAGGACATCCATGATAGTATTTTTCCAAATGTGGCAAGATTTCATGACTAGATTCTTCACGATTTGAGAGAAATTAATTTTCTCTATTTTTCGTTGGCATATTGCGAAAACAATTAACTTTGGAGTTTTATTCAAGTTGGAGTAAGTTGGTTTGGTATGGAGCTTTAGGAGGTCATTTTACACATGTCAGCCAGTTTTTAGCTGGAAATTCACTTCCAAGTGAAAGATATACAAAAAGTTGATTTCGCGACAACCTGATGCATCCAATCGCAGTCGCATAAGTATTTTCTCTCCAAATCCATTTGTAAAAATTAAAAGGGGCATTATTCAGGGAGTTTGATTAATGTATTTATATTTCCTTTGATGTATTTAAATTTCCAAAATAGAGGATCATCTCCCAAAGGTATGAAGTATCTCTCAGGTGAGAAAATGAAACAATATAAAATTTAGAAACAACAAGAGATGAGGCATGGAAGTTTAACCAACCAATTGTTGCACATCAAAGTAAAATGTAGGGCACCAAAAATAGGATATTTTGGGGTGCCACATATTGTGGCACAATTATTTTTTTAAGGTAGAATCTTTTAATATATTTTCAGCCACTAAAAGAAGAGGAAGTATCAAAAAGAGAGAAATGGTTGTAGTTTCAAAATTGGAACACCTTTCTTGATAGACATGGATAGGTAATACGACAAAAAATTAAGAGATATAAAATAAGTTCCTGAAATACAAAGAGGTAGAAAACAATGAGAGGGAGATAGTGCTCAAGAAAGAGAAGGGTGTCTGACTGAGAGAGAAAACAAAGTAAAGGAGTTGGTTTGAAGTTTTTACAAAAGAAAGATGTAGTGAGGAGTTGTGAAGAGACTTTGAGATAGTGATATGAATCTGTAGTAGAGGATATTTGCAAGAGGTCATGAAAGACATATTTGTAATATGTAGAATTAAATTTTATTTGTAAATCAATGGTTAGAGTTTTAGAATTTTGATAATCAAATGTGAGATTTGTTTGCAACAATTTTATTTTTGTTGTGCAAATTTATGTTTTGGAATAAAATTTTGAAATTAAAAATGGATTGTGGCTACAAGGATTGGTTGTTTGATAAAACTCCCAATCCTTACTACATTAAATGGTATCAGAATGAGGTTTTCTCACTAGGGATGTGGTGAGATAGGAGATGTGTTGAGAGTGGTTTAAAGTGGTGAAGGGTGTCTCAAGGGCTCAAGAGGTTTATTTCAGGTGTGTGAGGACTCTTGCAATTTCAGAGGTATGAGGGGGACATTAAAACCATAAGAAACCATTATGGTTGTGAGTGATCAACAAGTATTTGATGAAATGGTGAAGAAGAAGTGTATGTAGTTTGCTTTGGGAATGGTTTTAGGAATTCATTTTCTCGTGAGGAGATAGAGAAGATTTAGAGTTAAGATTAACAAGGTGCATAAGACATTACAGGTTTTGAGGGAGACTAGAATAGAGATGGATAAAGGAAGAGAAGAGGTAAATATGGGTAATGTTGAGTCCCATTATTTTCCTAATAAATATTTATGTGCAAGTGAATCTATAAGTTCAAAGAAAGAGGATGAAGAGGAAGAAGATGAAAGTGTAGCAGTAGCATTGACAGTGGAGATTGAGAAAGAGAAAGATGATTCAATAGTAGAGGTGTGTCCTTTGGAGGACATGAAGTTATTGGAACAATAGGTACAACAAAGCATGAAATGACTTGGAGATGAGAAAGATGAAAATGCAACTAAGAATAAAGATGAAGATATTGTAGCAGATGGTGATGTTGTAGTAGTAGTAGAGGAAAGGAAAATAGAGGTAATCTTTTATTTTTTTGAATTTTATAAAGATGAAGGTAGTGTTGATTTGCATTTTGTAAATATGGCTGAGAAGGAGTTAGTAAAGGTGAAGGAGTGTGAAGAGGAGAAAATGGAAATATTCAATTTCCATGATGTTGTCAGTTTAGGTTTATATGCAGGTGTTGTAGGTGATGGTGCAGATGAGTTGGAATTGGATGCATAATTTTGGTGGAGGTGGATAGATTATGGTGGGTTGAATCCCATGAGAGGAAGAATGAGAGGAAGGCACAATTGGAGGAGATCAATTCATGATGGAAGAAATACCACAAGGGAAAATATAAGTGAAGAGAAAATTTAGTGGAGAAGGATGTCAAATGTTCTAGTTAGATGCTGGAAGAGGAGAATGAAGAAATTACTAGAATTGAACCCATTATAGTGATGGAGTTCGCTGCAAATTGTTCGCAATCTAGAAGGATGGTTTTACCATTCGACTCCATTTTGTGAGCCCATGCTCACAAATGTTTTACCTGGTGTGTTTGATGTAGAAGCATCCGAGTCCAGAAGAAATCCTATATTTCCCAAAAACATTTGTTTGATTTATTTATAGTTTTGGCTTGTTTTGGTGGTTCTTCACATCTCTCTAACATCAGGGCACTTCTGATTTGGTCAAATTGGTAAAATGGAGATTTCGTCTGATCACAGTTTTAGAGCTCCATAGATAGTTTTATGGAAACAATTATTTCTATAAATCCATAAGGGCTAGAGGCAAATACTTTTATAGGAATATCCATGATAGTATTTCACTAAATGTGGTAAGATTTCATGACTAGATTCTTCACAAGTTGGGAGAAATTAATTTTCTCTATTTTTTGTCAGTAGTTTGTGGAAACAATTGATTTTGGAGTTTTATTAAAGTTGGAGTAAATTAGTTTGGTAGGGAGCTTCAAGAGGTCATTTTACACATGCTAGCTAATTTTCAAGTGGAAATTTGCTTCCAAGTGAAAGATATACAAAAAGTTGATTTCTCGGCAACCTGATGCATCCAATCTCAATCACATAAGTATTTTCTCTCCAAATCTATTTGTACAAATTAAAAGGGTCATTATTCATGGAATTTGATTAATTTATTTATATTTCCATTTATGCATTTAAAACTCCAAAAATAGAGGATCATTTGACAAAGGCAGAAAATATATCTCAAGTGAGAAAATGAAACAATATAAAATTTAGAAATAACAAGAGATGAGGCATGGAAATTTAACCAGCCAATTGTTGTAGATCAAAGTAAAATGTAAGGTGCCAAAAATGGAATGTTTTGGGTGCCACTTATTGTGGCACTATTATTTTTGTTAAGTTAGAAACGTTTAATATTTTTGGCCACTAAAAGAAGAGGAAAGGCCAAAAAGAGAGAAATGGTTGTAGTTTCAAAACTGGAATGCCTTCCTTGATAGACAGGGACATGTAATAAGGAAATAAATTAAGAGATATAAAATAATTTCCTAATATACAAAGAGGTAGCCAGCAATGAGAGATAGATAATGCTTAGTAAAGAGAAGTGCGCCTGACAAAGAGAAAACAAAGAGTAAAGGAGTTGGTTTGAAGTTTTTGTAGAAGAAATATGTGGTGAGGAGTTGTGAAGAGACTTTGAGACAGTGATATGAGTTTGTAGCAGAGGATGTTTGTAAGAGGTCATGAAAGCCATATTTGTAATATGTAAGAAGTAAATTTGATTTGTAAATCAATAGTTTGCAGTTTTGTAATTTTGATAATCAAATGTGAGATTTGTTTGCAACAATTTCATTTTTGTTGTGAAAATTTGTGTTTTGGAATTAAATTTTGAAATTGAAGATGGATTCTGGCTATGAGGATTCATTGTTTTATAAAACCCCCAATTCTCGACTGCATTAAGGCCCTTTTCAATGATAATGTAGTTTAGTTTTGTTGCTTAGAGATTTTTACTAATGAAGTATATAACATATTCTATTGAACCATCTTTTTGGTCTAGGGCAACCCCTATAGCAAAGTCAAATGCATATGTATGGATATGAAATGGAATTGTCCAATTTGGTTCTTGCAACACAGGTGTTGTAGTTAAGGAATTTTCTAGAGATTTAAAGGATTCTTGACATGCAGTTGTCCAGGTAAATCAACATCTTTAGTAAGAAGAACAAACAAGGATGCAATTGTCTTACTAAAGTCTTAATGAATTTGTGCTAATAGTTTGCATGGCCAAGAAAACTTCTGACATCCTTTTATTTCTAGTGTATAGGAAGATTAGTTGTAACTTTAATTTTAGCTAGATCTACCTAAATACCTACTTGTGAAACATAGTGTCCTAAAACTATACATTCCTCATAAGTGTTTTTGAAGACTGTGAAGTCATCCATGTAAACTTCTAAATAGTCATGAGTATGATCAAAAAAATACTCGAGACAACCCTTTAGAAAGTGGCAGGGGCATTACACAGACCAAAAGGAAGGACTGCATATGCATATGTGCTCCAGGGATAGGTGAGTGTTGTTTTATCTTGGCCTTCAAGTGTAATCTTGATTTGGTTATAGCCACTAAATCTATCCAAAGATGAAAACTACTTTTTACCTGCTAAAGAATTTAAAACTTGGCTGATAAATGGGAGAGGAAAATGATATTTTAGTGTTGCAACATTAAGTTCTCTATAATCAATACAAACACATCATTTAGCACCCTTTTTCAGCACTATCACCAAAGGGAAACCCATTGACTATTTGACATGGGATAAATGAAGTCAGCATCCAGGAGTTTCTTTAATTCTTCCTTAACAATGTACTAGATTGTAGGATTCATTCCCCTTTAGAGTTATCTCATGGTTTTACAATAATCATTAATGTATATGTGATGTGTGTAGAGGTTTGGGTTAAGGCCTTTCATGTCATGATAGTCCCATGCAAAGGTTGTTTTATGAGCCTACAACATGGTAATCACTTCATGTTGCTACATGGTCAACTAGTTGTTGATGTTTAGTGACCTCCCAGGAGAAATTTCAAATTTATTTGTCAAGGATGTCATTGAAGCAACATTTAAACATGAGGTGTTAAGACAACAACTATGAGGCAATAGGTGATAAAGTATGCAAATATCTGATGCATAGTTTAGTGAGTGTGTTACAGAAAAGATATTGTGTAGTGGACATGACACACATGTTAAACATTTATTTAGATGTGTATCCATTCCATAGTTGTTTTGTATGAAATTTGAGAGTACAATATCCTTGTCTTGGGTTTCTATAATAGAGCTCCTTTCTATGGTCATAAATGGTTCAATTGAGTATTGGTCATTATCTTCAAGATCCGTCCATATTGGATGTTCTAGGTCAGCAAAAGGTTGTGTTGGGGATACAAAACCAACTTCTTAGTAACATTCCCATTGGAAATTATCATATTTCCTAATCTACAACCAATAAATGAATTAGTTGTTTCCAACCATGGCCTTCTTAGTATCAGTGGGTATCTTCCTAGGTTGGCCTTTGGTTGCAAGACCATGAAGTTAGCTAGATATTCCCAAGAATCTAATGTAATGACCAAGTCCTCAATAACTCCTTTTGGTTTAATAGTTGAATGATCTACTAATTGTAGTACCATGGGGGTAGTACGAAGATCAACAAGTTGTAAAGTTTGCATTGTCTCTTTGGTCATTACATTAATGGTGGCACCTAGATCAATAAAGGTATTTTATATAAGAATGTCATTAATGTGAACATTCACAACAGGACTACCAAGGTCTGTGTATTTTGGAATGGCTATATTTCCAAGCATAATGTTTGCAAGCTACCAATGACTTGGAGAATTTGTGGGTCCTTATGCTTTTGCCCTAGTTTCTTTAGACATGGTTCTTTAATGGTCTTGGTGTAAATTGGAAAGTCCTTAATTTCTTGAAATAGAGGAATTTTGACATGATAATTTTTTAGTTGTCCTAAAAAAAATTTGGTTCAGGTTCTTGTTTTTTTGTGGCCAACCTATCTGGAAATGGTGGATTGTGGTTCATGATTTCTAACTTTGATGGATTTGGCTTAGGATTTGGTGTTTTATTATTTTCCTAGGGGTTAATGTCTATTGTTAGATCCTCCATGGGAAGTTCCATGATGATTGGAGTAGTTGGTCCAAGAAGCAGCTTCCCTAAGCAAAGTTGTACATTGCTTACTTTGACCACATAGGTTGTGTATTAAAACACTTCATTAGTGTATTCCAGTTGAGATGAATTATTGTTGGTGTTAGATGTAAGTTGGGCTAGTAACTAAGTGGCTCTTGGTGGTGTAGAGTAGCATTGCTTGGCATGATTGTTGGATGTTGAGGTAAGGGTTATGGTTGTTGTTGGAAGCCATCATTGGGGTTAGACCAATTTGAGTTTCTCCACCATTGTTGTTGCCATGCATAATAGGTGTTAGTTGCCACTCTTGGTTTTGGACTTGTGACTAGTACAGTTATCGCTTCCATCCACCTTGTTGAGGTGTCCAATTAGGTGGTATTGAGTTTTACCAAGCTAGAGGAGGCATGTCATTCCATGGGGTATTATACCAGTTGGGAGCATTTGAAAATGAACTAGGAAATGAAGTACTATATGACAAGGGATCCTTAAACATACCTTGTCATGGTTGCCATGGTCTACATTGTGCTATGTAGAAAACTTGTCCATCTTCACCATCTAGTGCAGCTTAAATTATGGTTTCTCATTCCTCTCTTCAATTATGATGGCTACCCACTTACATTTACAATTAGTCTTATTTCATCTATAATAGGGGCGGTACTCAACCAAAGTTGCTTCTACTTCCTCCTGCTTCTTCACATGCAATGTATTTAACTAAACTGCTAGGTGACTTATAATATCGTATTTCATGTTTGTAAGATTATCTAGTTATACTCTGGACACTCTCGTAGTAGCCTTTGTAAAAGACAAATCCCTAAGGCTGTAGGTCTTTTTCATTGTGGACCTTGAGTAGTTTATATAGATTTTACAAACATCATCAAATGATACTTGGGAAATGTCACCACCCCTAATCAGGTCCAAATCATCCATGTATTCTTTATTAACCCCCCTTAGGAATACAAGATTAAGTGATTTTGAGAACAACCTATTCTAACATGACTTTTGTAGGAAGAACATAAACCTTTCTACATAGTCCTCAAGGGGTTCATCTTCTTTCTAAGTCTTTCTAAATATGTTGTCCTCTCTCATGTCCTTACCTCTGCAATAATCTTGATATTTTTACAGGAACTTTTCCCTCATGGTCTACCAATCTATCATTGTATCTCTTCCTAATCCTATGCACCATCACAAAGCAACATCTTTGATAGTAGCTAGAAAAAGCTTCAATCTATGTGCATCTGTGGTATAGTCGTAGCTTCAATAAAGGACATCAAATTTGAACAAAAATGTGTATGGGTCCTCCATGATTAATCCATGAAATTTTGGTAGAAGAGAGGGAGGAATGTTCTTCATGGTTGCTCCTTGCACCTAATCAGAGATAGGGAACTGAAAGGTAATAGACTCAATAGGAATTTCTACAAGATCTTCAACCATTATGATTGAGTGGAATTGTTCTTCTTCTACAAAAGGATCACTTGTTTGTCCTACTACTATGACTGTGTCTTCTTGATTTGCAACATCTTCTACTACTATAGGTACTTCACTTTGGGAAAATGACTCTTGATTATCCTTGTCATTTGGAAGATATCTTCCAAAGTGGCCTCTTCTTCACTGTATGCAATGTCCAGAGCCCTCAAATGCCTTCTGTCGCACAACATTAGTGAATATATTTTTGGAAGTTTTGATTGACTATTAGTTGTAAGCTACAAATAATAAACTTAAAATCTAAGGAAAGAAAAACAAACTATTTCAAAATGCAAAATCTTCTAAAGCTTAATGTCATTCGTTGACAATGACACAAAAAATGTCAAGTGCAATCATCTCCCAACAAACCTGATGTAGCTATGGCTTGCATGCAATGCAATAGATATTCTTATCCCCTATCAAGCAACTTATTGAGTTATGATACACTACATTTATCTTATCAACCGAAGGAGGTATTTTCTTGGTATGGTGACAGTATTGTACGTACAACTGTAGATTTCTGGAGATTGGAATGCTAGAGTTGTATAGTAGGGAAGTTCTATTATGTGAAAAATAAGAAAATGAATGCAATGAAATCTATCTTATAAACTCTTAAACTAAGAAAAAGTTACACATTGGTTGCTATAGGTGTACAATGGATTAACTAATTTGACTCATCAACTATAAATAATGAACAAATCTAACTATGATTTCAAGAATCTAAACTAACAGGATAAATGTTTAATTGCAGTCCACCTCAAGTGGTCCCTTTCTTAGATTAATTACGACCTTCTCTTCTCCTCTATCTACTATTAATCAAATCAACACATCAATTGATTCACCACATTCAAAGAGTAAGATAAAACTATTATGATAAAAAAAAACTCTATCTTTTTAATTATCTACTCAAATCTAGTACATGTATTAAGAAAATATTTTATCCCTAGATATGCTAGATTACATCATATAAATGCATCTTAACACTACTCATATATTTATTGATTCTTATGACTAGCCAATCACTTCCCATCATATGAGGGAAGGTCTTATCTTTAGAAAGAGAAATGAAACTAGGAAACTAAGTTTAGAACAATTAAAGGGGGACACTTCTACTAGGACTCTCTAATCAATGTGTGGTAAATTCAAGTCATTCAAGGAGCATGAGAATTAATAACTAGATTCATTTAATTCTTCCACAATCCTTGTTGAAGAATAAGCATTACGCCCTCTATTGAACATCCTTTCTTACTATTAGTGAGGTTCATCCCCATCTGTAGAGAAGAGATTATTTGTTGCTGGATAGTTGTAAGTAACCATGGGCCTTGGCTATAGGTAACTAGGCCTTTGGTTGCAGGAAGCTAGTCCTTTGGCTACAAGCATGCTACAGTCTTGGTTGTGGGTGGTCACTCTTAGTTGTTGTAGGAAGAAGTTCCACAGAGAATCCCTACTCTAAGATCATCATAAGTTACATAATAACATGCCATATTATATTGAAAATAACTACTTTAATGAACAAACATTTATTAAAACATATTACAACTAACATAGTGCTTTTATCAAAATATTAATTATTTTATCTTAGCTTAAAAGGTCAGAATGGTTATGGAAATGTGTTCTTAGAACATGAAACTGTTATGTCAGAAAATGTCTCCCTAGACTTTTCCCTCTTAAGGTTTAGCTCTTGGGTCCTTTAGAATGCATTGTAAGCATATTGCATGTTAATTTTGATTCCCGATGAGAAAACCCCTAAGTGTTATGGAAAATAGGACCTAGGGGGTGCTATTTTGATGAGTCCTGACCTAAATTGGGAGGGCGGACTTGGGCGTCAGCGCCCTACTAATCCTACCCCATTTTAGGTCAGTCCTAAATTTGAATGTTGGTTATGTGACTATTAATTAGATCCCATGCCGACACCTTAAGTTTGAATTATGAAATTCTCGGTGGGAATGTGTGTTGTTGTATATATAAGCATGTTTAGGTTTTCATTTCTAACTAGAAGATCTTTATGAGCTTTTAGCAAACTTATGATTTTGGAGCTTTCAAGATATTCATTGTTGCAAAGTAGAGCATTGTTATTGTGTTTGTGATTGCAGATTTAGCTTCATCTTCTCATGTGCATGAAGGATCTTCATCTATGTGAGAGCTACACCTCCGAGGTGACATTTGTTTATGTTTGAATCGTATATCAATTTATTTTTGCCTCTATCCCATAGGGATTCACATTCTTATATGAAAATGGTGTCCGAAAGACTTGAATGTCTCTCTAGGGCTTGACTGAGGCAAGCCTCTAAACACCACAACCCCCAACCACACTCCTTTGTGATTACAGGTTATAGGTACCAGTTTTGTAGAGTGGAGTTGCAGAGGAAGGTTGTAGAAGATAAAGATTCAAAATCTAAAAGAAAGACACAGAATTAAACATTTCAAGACATGGGTGCCTAGGGAAATGTCCTCTGAAGTTTCAAAGACTGGAATATTGGTGACAGTGATATTCTACATTTGAAAAAGCCTTAACATCCCAAAAATCAACCTGCTTTGGACCTGTATGCCCAGGGCAGTGTCCTTTGCATATCTCGTGATGGAAATAGAAGAAATAGTGATTATCAGTGCCAGAAAGAGTTCTGCATTCCTGAAGATCAACTTGTCTTGGAATTGGGCACCTAGGGCAGTGTCCCTAAACATTTCGAATCTCAAACTTCAAAAAATGGCCAGTTATTAATCTCTACCTTCTATTTCAATCTGCAAGCATTTGTCTGAATTTATCAATTTGATCATTGTTTTACATAATTAGGGTTTCTTACATACTTGAGGATTAAATTAATACTTTGATTAGCAATTTTTGAGTTTCCACATCGTTCCAAGTGACAGCCCAACTTATAAGTGAATCCTCTTGCACAAATTGAGGTTCAACTCAGTTGATATGTCCTTGAATGTTTGTTATGAAAGGAGGATCTAAACCTATCAACATCAAACCATCAAATTCCTCCTTTTTCATACTAAACATTTTGGTGAACCCATGTTTTTAATTTTTTTTCATCTTGATGAGTGTTGTGTTGTAGATCTGCATTCATTCATCTTATTGTATTTGAAAAATTACAAAAAAATTGAAAATTTTGAAAAAATTGGAATTTGAGGCTTGCATTTTCAAATAATTTGAATTAATTTGCATTTAATTTCTATTATTTTCATTAGATCTGATTTAAATTACATAAATTCATTATTAATTATTCATTTGCATTGCATTTTCATGCTTAATTTGTTAAAAATTGCTTGAAATTGTGCATTTTTCATATAACCTAGTTTTTGCATTAGCTAGGGTTTGTAGTTAAAATCTTGTTTCATATTTTACTACTATTTTAAATACTCATTTAGGACTAATTTCTAACTATAGTGTTTCATCATAGTGCATTTTTGCATCTAGATTTCATGTCTAGGGTTTAAAATCTTGCATTTTCACTAGATTTTGACTTATTTCGCATATAGCATCACATTATAGGTGGGTTGTGAAGGATATTTTTGCATCATTGGACTGTTATTATTATTATTTGTTGGTGAAAAATCATATTTTAACTTTTACATAAGTTAATTAGGGAGATTATTTTTCTTTTTTGAGCCTCATGACTTGTATCATAGGCTTTCTTTTCTCTTGAAAGCATTGTGACATGTGTCACATGCTTTATTTATGCTTTCTTTCCGCACTTTGTCTATTCTTGGACAGTGGTTGTGTATATCCTTTGTATTTATATCTAATTAATGCAAGGGGAATGAGTAGCACTAATTCATGCATTTGGCTTTTGCAATATTTTCTTGCAACTCTCTCTTGTAGAGGTTTTCTTGCAAATGATTTTGGGAATCTAACATTATTCACTTCCCCTCTTCAATTTCCTTACAACACTTCTTTTAGTCATTTGCATCGAAAAAAGTTGAAAAATCAAACATTTTAGGTGTATTTTCATAAACACATCTTGTAGGATTTAGGACAGACAACTAAGAGGGGGAGTGAATCAGTTGTCACCAAAATTTTGTTCCTTATTCACTTAAAACCTTATTATATTTCAACAGCATATCAATGAGTCAATCATGGAAGCATAATGCAATAATTCAAGATCAGAAACAAAATCAACACAAATAACACCAAGATTTTAATGTGGAAAACCCGATTAAGGGAAAAACCACAGGGTGACTAACCCAAGATTATATTCTCTATTAAAAGAATATAAAGAATAAAATGGCACTTGCCAATTAGGGCTCACTACTCGAGCACACTACTCACAAGAGGCCCACTGCCTATAGGAGACATACTGTCTACAAAAGCATATGGATATTACATACTTGAACTAGAAGCTAGCATCTTCACTATGCTAGAGTCAGTTCCATTAAGGCTCAACACTTCTGCTCTGCTTTTCGCTCCTCTTCCTTACCACCTTCTCATCATGACCACACGGGGATACTTTTGAATGACTTCGCAACTCTTATTTATACATGACATCGACTTTGGAATGATCATCAAAGTTGGCACAACATACACTTATTTTCTTACAGAGCTATTACAAAAATAACTTGACTTATTACAAAAACTTCATGCGCATCACTACACTGTCAGCCACACATAGCTAGGACTTCAATAATCTTAGAGGAACACGCCATGCTTCACAAAGCATCTTCAAGATCATCCACAACATGCACAAATCATCTGGTCAACCAAAACTAAGAACACCATCACCCAAGAGTAAATCTTCAATTACAAGCTCAATCTTCAGTGCGGACCACCAACATGAACTAGACACAATCTAGAGACCCCCACAAGCTTGCTTGAATCGCCAAGAACATCCACATGACTTCTCCTTACTATAATCATTCACATCTCCATCTAGAACTTCAAGAACATGGCTAGTCATCTCTATCACATTAGAAGAATTGCTTGCAGACCTCCAAACCATGAACCAATCGAGTTGTCAATGTCTATTAATCTCTTAAACATGCCACCAGATCTACAGAACATGATATTGCATTTCCAGATCTCACTGGACCTATTTGTGCCACTCTGTCACATTTGAGCAGCTGCCAGAACTAGTTTTACTCACATGGCCATAACTTCAAATCTTCATGCGGACCTCTGAAATCTTGACTGGAGCACCTTCAAACACATATCTACAAACCCTTTGATGTGCATACTCTGATCTTCAACTAGTTGGGATCTTTGCTTCATAGAACTTCATTGTTTTCATTATTCTTCTCTTTTTCTGATAGGGCTAATTTTCTCAATATCCTCAGTACATAACTTATCCAATTCTTGACATCAATGCAATAGGAGTATGTTGACATCAATGACAACACCATTTAGGGCCATACTTGCAACAATCTCCCCCTTTGTCATTGATGGCAACATATGATGTGAAAAACTATTTTAACCATCAAGACAAGAACTTCTCCTTACTAACTAACATAGCTCCCCCTATCACCAGCAACCATTCATAGGTCTTCTCTTCCTTTACTGCTCCCCTTTGATCAACAACCACTTTTTGTTTTTCACATGTCTTCTCTCCCCCTTTGACATCAATGGCAAAGGGCACATACTTGCAACCACTTCTCATACTTCAGAATGATATTGACTGCTCCCCCTGAGTAGCAGCCTCCTAGCATCAATTGGGATCATAACATATGACTGTGAAATCCACCAGACAGATGCACATCAATGCACCTTAATTCAGAACCAGAGGGGTAATAACCCCTAACTTCTCCCTGAGATACTCAAAAGTGTCCTTAGGTAGAGGTTTGGTAAAAATGTCTGCAATCTAATCCTTTGAGGGCACAAACTCCAATCTGACTTTATTCTTGTTTACTTGCTCTCTCAAAAAGTGAAACTTGATGGATATATGTTTTGTCTTTGAATGCAACACCAGATTTTTTGATATGTTTATTGCACTTGAGTTATCACAGAAAATTGTGATAGGTTCTCATACTCCACTCTGATGTCTCTTAACATTTTCTTTATCCACAATACTTGAGTGAAACTACTCGCTGTTGCAATATACTCTTCTTCTACTATGGACATAGATATTGCCTCTTATTTCTTGCTTAGCCAAGAAACCAATCTTTTCGCTAAAAAGAATGCACCACCACTAGTACTCTTCCTATCATCCACATCACCTACCCAATCAGTATCAATATAAGCATGAAGAAAGAAATCATGATCCTTAGGATACCACAATCCATACTCAATTGTTCCCTTCAAATATCTAAGAATTCTTTTGATTTCCAGGACATGAGACTCTCTAGGATCGGCTTGAAATCTGGGAACAAGACCAATAACATTCATAATGTCAGGTCTAGTTTGAGTAAGGTAGAGCAGTCCTCCAATCATTGATCTGTACTTTTTCTAATCAGCTTTAGGAGATTCATCATCTTTACTCAACTTACACCCAGTTTCCATGGGAGTATTCATTGCCTTTGAATCTTGCATCCCAAATTTCTTCAACAATTCTTTCACAAATTTGGTTTGTGATATGAAGATTCCTTTCTTTGATTGAGTGATTTGCAGACCCAAGAAGAAATTCATTTCTCCAAACATAGACATCTCAAATTCACTTTTAATTTGATTTGCAAAAGTTTTGCACATACTATCCTTCCCTCCAAAAATAATATCATCAACAAATACTTCAACAATCAGAATATTTTCATTATCAATCTTAAAATATAGATTACTGTCAACAGTACCTTTGTTGAAACCAATTTTTAGAAGATGTTTTTCCAATCTTTCATACCAGGATCTTGGGGCTTGTTTGAGTCCATACAATGCCTTCTTCAATTTGCAGACCATATCTCCATTATTAGACAGTTGAAATCCATCCGGTTGCTCAATATATACTTCTTCTTCCAAATCACCATTTAGGAAGGCAGACTCGACATCCATCTGATATACCTTGAAATCTTTGAAGGCAGCAAAGGCAAGAAATAATTTAATAGCTTCAATCCTTGCCACCGGAGTAAAAGTCTCTTCAAAGTCAACTCCTATTTGAGAATAACCTTTACAAACCAATCTGGTTTTGTTTCTGATTACCTCACCATCTTCATTCAATTTATTCTGGAAGACCCACTTAGTCCCTATTACATTTTTGTCCTTAGGTCTGGGAATGAGATCCCAAGTGTGATTCTTTTCAATCTACATCAACTCCTCCTCCATTGCTTTAACCCAACTTTCATCATTGCATGCTTCACTTACTATTTTTGGTTCAACTTTTGAAATCAGACAATACTTCACTGAGTCTTGAGCAATATTTCTTCTTGTTTGAACACCTTTTCTTCTATCTCCTATGATTTGGTCTTTAGAATGATTCAGTCTTACATACCTGGGAGTTTTGGGAATCTCTTGCACTTCTAATTCTAGGATAGGTTCATTCAAGCTTGTCTCTTCTTCTTGTATTTTTGGATTCTCCAGATCAGTCTGAATTTGGACTAGAGTTTAGACTTGTTCTTCTTGGTCTGAGATATCATTTTGATCATTAGCTTCATACTCATAGTACCTTGAGGGATTTTCCATGCCTTCATCAACCTTCACATTTGTGCTTTCCACAATCTTTCTTAGTCTCTTTTTATAACACCGGTAAGCTTTGCTTTGAGCATAATAACCCAAGAATATTCCTTCATCACTCATAGCATCAAACTTGCCAATGTCTTCATCTCTTTTGATATAGCATTTGCTACCAAAGACTCTAAAATACTTCACAGTAGGAGTGATGCCAAACCATAGTTCATAAGGAGTCTTACCAGTCTTGCCTCTGATTTGTACCCGATTAAGAGTATAAACAACAGTACTTACAGCTTCTCTCCAATAGATCTAAAGAACATTTGCTTCTATCATCATGGTCCTAGAAGCTTCCTAGATCATCCAGTTCTTTCTCTTTACTACTTCATTCTGTTGTGGAGTCCTTGGAGCAGATAATTGTCTCTTTATTCCATGTTTCTCATAGAATTCTATGAACTCTCCGGATGTGAATTCTCAACATCTATCAGACCTGAGGCATTTTATGTTTATGCCTGTTTCATTTTCTACCATAGCCTTAAATATTTTGAACTTCTCAAGTGCTTCAGATTTCTCTTTCAAGAAAGTCACCCACATCATTCGGGAGTGGTCATCAATCAGTAACATGAAATATCTATCACCTTGCAGACTCTTGATCCTTGTCAGACCACATAGATTAGTGTGCACCAAGTCCAACAATCCAGTTGAAGAGTGTTCCTTACTTTTGAATGAGACTCTATTCTTCTTACCTAACTGACATTCCTTGCATAAACTATTAGCAAGTTTCACTAGTCTTGGAAGATCTCTTACAGGCTGAGTGTTGCTTATCTTAATAATATTATCAAAATTCACATGACACATTCTCCTATGCCACAACCAAGTCTGATCAATTTGAACAAATAAGTAGCTTTTGCCAGTACCAACCAAGTGAAATATGTTACCTTTTGTCTGAGTACCAGATGTAGTCTCAGTTCCAGAGCTTTCAAAGATCTTACATTTTCCATTTTTGAAATGGAGATCATAGCCTTTGTCTACCAACTACCCAACATTGAGAAGATTATGCTTTAGACCTTCAACATACAGAACATCATTGGTTTTGTTCTTACCATCAAAAGAAATGGTTCCTCTACCCTTAATTCTGCTAGCAGAATTATCTCCAAATTTTACAACTCCACCTTCATATCTTTCCATGTTTATGAACTTATTCTTATCACCAGTCATATGGTGAGAGCATCCACTGTCAATGACCCATTCATCATTTTCTTCAACCTGAGCAGCTAAAGCCCTTTCTATCTTATGATTAGTAGATTCAATAGGCATTGGATCTTCTTCCTTGATGCTAATAAACACCCAGTCACTTCCAAATTTGGTTCCTATCTCAGATTAATCATCTGTTACTCCTTCATCATCATCTTCTTGAACATAGTAACACTTCTTTTGAAATATTGATCTATTAGGGTTAGGCCTTGAAAATCTTTCCAGACACCTTGAGGCAAAATGACCAATCTTGTTGCAATTAAAACATTTGAAAGGCAATTTTCCTTCATACTTACTGGATCCTCTTGGCAGTCTTTTTGTAATAAGGGCTTCAAGTTGTGCAACTTCTAACTCATCTTCTTCCAGATCTTTTCTTGCTTTATCATACCATGTTGATTTCTTTGAGGAACTTTCTCCTGGATCATATCTTTGTTTGCCTTTTACAGACACATTATCTTTGAATGCAGATTCAGTCTTGGGGAGTGCATCTCCAAACTCAACCAACTCAAATGTAGCTAACTTTCCAACCAATTGATCCCTTGTAATATTTGATAATGATCTGAATTCCTCAATAGCAGCAACCTTGTGTTTGTAAGCAAGAGGTAAGGATCTGAGAACTTTGGCAACAATATCATCTTCATCCAATGTTCCACCAGCGCATCTAATGCCACAGACAAGCTCATTTACCCTTGGCATAATTGTAGTGATATTTTCGTCTTCACTCATCTTCAAGCTTTCAAACTTTCCTTTCAAACTTTGTAACTTTGCACATTTAACATATTTGTCTCCTTCATGTAGAATCTCCAGCTTTGTCCAAATTTCATAAGCAGTTTTCAATCCCATAACATTTGTCAGCTTTGTATCAGACAAGGCACTTAGTAGGGCTTCTTTAGCTCGAAGATTATTTTCAGCATTTCTAATTTCATCTAGAGTTGTTAGACCATTCTTTGGAGGAATGTTCTCATTTGTAGTCATGTTCCAATACTGCTCTCCCATGCATTGCAAGTGACATTCCATGTGACTTTTCCAAAGAGTGTAGTTTGTTCCATCAAACCTTGGACTGTCCTTCTTGTAGGATGACATCCTGGATCTCCTCAAGTGGTTAAGCTTCTTTAGAGGAACTTGCTCTAATACCAATTGTAGGATTTAGGACAGACAACTGAGAGGGGGGTGAATCAGTTGCTACCCCCAAATCCTTCATAGCAAATGATTGTGCTAACTCTTGTTTTAACTCTCTTATGTGATCCATGTTAGACCCAGCTACAAGCATGTCATCAACATATAAGCATAAAATAATGTAGTTTTCATTATCCAACCTCTTAAAATAAACACAATGGTTAGAATTACACTGGCTATAGCCTTGCTCAACCATAAAACTATCAAATTTCAAATACCATTGCCAAGGTGCTTGTTTCAGGCTATATAAACTTTTCTTCAATCTGCACACGAGTTTCTCCTTACCTTTGACCTCAAATCCTTAGAGTTGTTCCATATATATCTCCTCCTCCAAATTACCATGGAGAAAGGCAGTTTTCACATCTAGTTGTTCCAAATGCAAATCTTCAGCAGCCACAATACTTAAAACAGTACGAATAGAAGTCATCTTAACAACTGGAGAAAATATCTCATCAAAATCAATACCTTTTTTCTATGCAAATCCTTTGACAACTAACCTGGCTTTAAATATTTTCTTACCTCCATCTTCCTCTTTCAGCCTATAAACCCATTTGTTTGCTAAATCCTTTTTACCTGCAGGCATCTTACATAATTCCCAAGTCTGATTTTTTAGCAAGGAGTACATTTCTTCTTTCATTGCAAGCTCCCACTAAACCTTTGTCTCCACCTGCATAGCTTCATCATACCCTTCTGGTTCACCAACATCTTTTAACAAAATAGAATACAAAGAGGGAGAAAACCTTTCAGGAGGTCTACTAAGCCTTGTTGACCGTCTAACATTCACTGGAGTTTGTGGTATTTCTTGTTGCTGTTGTGGAGCATGAGGAACCATTAGAACATCACTATTTGGCATATCATCTTACCACATAATCCTTTTCTTTCTTCTCATGTTGTTGCAACTAATCTTTGTACAACACCTTCTCATTGAATACAACATCCCTGCTTCTCACAATTTTTAAATTTTCAACATCCCAAAGCCTATAACCAAATTCATCAATGCCATATCCAACGAAGATACACTTTTTTTATTTTGCATCCAGCTTGGTTCTATTTTTAGAATCTACATGTGCAAATGCTCCACATCTGAAGGTTTTGAGAAAAGAATAACTTACCTTCTTATCTATCCATGCTTCCTCTAGAATACCACAACCCAAAGGAACTGAAAGACCTCTATTAATTAAATATACATCGGTATTGATAGCCTCTATCCACATGTTTAAAGGCAGCCCAACATGCAATCTCATGCTCCTTTCAAGCTCCATTATTGTCATGTTCATGCATTTGGCCACTCCATTCTCTTGTGGAGTCCCTGGAACCATTTTTTGCCTACGAATGTCATTAAAGGAACAATAATCTTCAAATTTTTTGCTACAATACTCACCAACATTATCAGATCTGAGACATTTTAATCTTTTACCCATCTGATTCTCAACCAAGCTTCTCTATTTCTTAAATGTTTCAAATACATCAAATTTATGCCTAAGGAAATAAATCCAAACCTTCCTAGTTGCATCATCTATGAATGTAACATAATATCGAGAGCCACCAAGACAAGATACCTGAGCTAGTCCCTATACATCTGTATGCACAAGCTCCAACTTTTCATCTTTCTTTTGGTTCCCATCCTTATGAAAACTCTCTTTTATTTGCGATACACACAACTTTCACATAAATCCATATTAATACTTTTTAGACCTAGTAAAACTTTCTTAGAATGAAGTACCTTCATACCTTTTTCACTCATATGCCCAAGTCTGTTATGCCACAGTGTTGTCTCAGAACCTGCAACAACTGTTTCAATTTCTTCCTACGAACCTGCAACAACTATTCTTAAATCTGTTTGGTTTTTCTCTGCAACAATTAAAGTAGAAGGAACAGTCTGACCTGTACAAAGATATAAGGTGCCTACTTTCACACCTTTTGCTCATATTAAGGCACCTCTTGAAACCTTCCAATTTTTATCATTAGAAGTAACTGTGAAACCTTCATCACCTAGCTGCCTTGTTGAAATTAAATTCCTACTCAGCCTTGGAACATGTCTTACCTCTTGTAGTAACCAATGATTCCCATTTTGCAACTTAATCTTAATTCTTCCCTTTCCAACAATCTGACAAGGTTCATTATCTCTCAAATAAACTAGCCCAAAATCCCCTTGGACATAATCAAGAAAATAACTTATATGGGGTGAAGCATGAAATGAGGCCCCTGAATCTAAAACCCATGAATCATCAGCATTATCTAGGGAAAGAATCAAAAAATCATCTTCAAATTTATTACTTACCACATTTGCCTCCTTATTTCCTTCTTGTTTGTCTCCTTTATTCTTATGAGACCAGCAATCTTTCTTTAGATGACCTGGTTTCCCACAGTACCAGCTGTCCTTCTATCCTTTGGATTGGGACCTCTTGTCCTTTGATTTTCCTTGTGACTTCCCATGACCTCTAGAACCTTTTCCTCTCTCCTTTGGTCTACCTCTACTTTCTGCATTCAAAACACTGCCTGATGTGGATCCACCTGAGCTTTTTTGTCGCATTTCCTCACTAAGGATAACACCAACAACATCATCAAATTTTAAAGTGTTTGAACCAAAGATAGAGTTACTTACAGCCATTACCAAGCTATTCCAGCTTTCTAGAAAAGAACATAATATCAAAAGAGCCATCACCTCTTCATCAAAACTCACTTTTATAGAAGTTAACTGACTGATAATCATATTAAACTCATTTAAATGATCTGTCACAGATTCACCTTCAGTAATTTTTAGATTAAACAAACGCTTCATGAGAAATACCTTATTTGAGGCTGAGGGTTTTTCATACAATTTAGCCAAATCTTTCATTAGACCCTCTGTTGTCTTTGCTTCCATTATATTAAACACCATAGATGGTGCCAGGCACAACCGAATGGCTCCCAACGCCTTTCTATCCAGAAGATCCCAATCCTCATCTGTCATTACTGCCAGCTTCTTGGTTTTTCCTTCCAACGACATCTGTAAATCCTTCTAATAGAGATAGTCCTCCATCTGCATCTTCCATAACTGATAGTTTTGCCCATTGAATTTATCTACCTTCAATTTACCCTCATCCACCATTGCTCCCACTTAACCATGAGACTCCCACTCAACTGTGAGACCTTCCTACAAATGATAATCAAAAACAACCTCACTCTGATACCACTTGTTAGGAATTGCATGCAGATGATATCAAGTAAATGCAAATATAGATTAAACAGACGAATGAAAAATACACAGAAATAATAACAGCGAGAGACAATTTTTAATGTGGTTCATTCAAACTCGGGCTACATCCACCAATAGAGAGTCCAATATTATTATCCAGTAAATCAAACTAATTACAACTAGAAAACAAGAACCAAAAGAGAAATTAACTAAATTTATTAGTCGATACAAAGCTCATTATGCACAAATTCAATACCAGATGAAAGACGAGGATGTTGATAAGGTGTTTATTACGAATCTACAACCTAACATTCGTGATAAAATTCTCTTGATGAAGTATAACTCTTTTCAACATTTATGCACCGCCCTTTGAGATTACCAACTTTCCTCTAGTCAGTATGAAAAACAAAACTCATCAGCTCAAGTTGGTCAATCCATGGGTGCACCTTCACAAAACAACTTTAAGAGGAATAATAAGAGTTTCATCAAGGTTAATAGACATAATTCAAACAAATTTTCATAAATATCTTCTATCACTAATCCAAAGAGGACACTGTTTCATAATAGACAACAACAAAGACAATTCACTCCTGTATCTGACTCCTTACATTCTATCATGAATCAAGCTATGAGTAATAACGTCTTGAAGCTTTCTCCGATTAAACCATTGGATCCTAGTAGAATGCAAGGACCTTATTTCGATGCTAATGTTTTTTGTCATTTTCATTGACAACAAGGACATGATACTCAATTATGTATGTGTCTTAAGCATGAAATACAAGACCTCATGAACTCAAATGTTATACAGGTATCTGGTGTGAATGATAACGAAAATAAGTCAGTTGCTCCTCCAAATCTGAATTTACAAATCTTTACTAATCCTTTCCCTAAGCATATCGATAACAACATGATGGAACAAAATATGGTAGAAGTAGAGGATGACTATTTCAACTATGATGAGATAATTTCTACAATAGAGGTGGCTAAGGAAAATACTGAAGTATCACCTCATCCATGAAGAAATGGTATTTATGCTGAGGTTCCTCCTCCATTATCCCTCCAAGGATTGGGAGTTAACCAAAATGCATTAGAAAAACTAGAACAACTGAAGCAAGAAATCATGACAAAAGAAAAGATTGAATAGTGCAAGATAGTCCTTTTCACTATGATAGACAAACTCAACAAAGAAAGAGAGCTAAAGATCGGAAAAGAGTAAGATAATTATCGTCAGTTGGAAATAATAGTTGTTCTCCTCCTCACAAGAAACAAAAGATTTCACATACACAAGGATTTGATAAACAATCATCGCATGGACATTCTAAGAACAAAGAACAATCTAATGTGAACCACTCAAACTTTGCAGAAAAGTTGATGGAGCATCTCTTTAAGATGCTCACAAGTTCTAAATTCTAGTATAGTTGTCCCTACTAGTAAGTATTTCTAACCCTTTACCTCTATGGTGTGATTCCCCCCGTGATGTGTTATGTGTTGTTTAGGCCTCCTAGGATGACCCTTGATTCTCTTGTAAGGTCAAGGATATCGAGAGGCCGCCTCTATTGTGACCATTCTTCTATTTGTATCATCATTCTTCTATCTTACTTCTCTATTTTCATTTTTGTGTGTTGTGTCCTAGGGGCTTAACATTGTGGTTGCTGACTTGGGCACACCTTCCTACATGACGACCCTAAGGCACTTGTTCTCCTCTCTTGATTTATTGTTTACCTTCTTCTGGTGGTTCTACCTAGTTGGGCGGATGACAAAAAAAATAAGACTGATAAGGACCAAGTGTCCCTTCAGTGAGTAAGCAAAAAAGGACCTAGTCCATACACAATGATGGGGTTGATATATATACTATCCAACATTTGGCTAGTAGAATCACTATGTGTGATATTATGATGATGTCTTATATTTTCTAACAAAACCATAATAAGTTGCTGCTCTGTGCATTTTGTTTATCTTAGATCTCGCCTTTCTCACATTCAGTTCTGAGATCTCTGTTTTGCAAGTATGTGCCTAATTGGTGTTGTCATTGATGTCAACATATCATTGTTGTCATTGATGTCAATTATATCCTTATCTTTTGATTGATTAGAAGTCTTATATGTTGAGGACATTACGAAAATTAGCCTCTCCGAAAGGATCAAAAAGCAAACAGTGAATCATAGTGAAGATAGTGAGTTTCATATAGAAGAACAACTAAAGTATTGTGCTCCGCATTTCTTGTAGATTGAAGATCTTTGTCTGCAGATTGGAAGTTATTTAGAGGCACGTTTGTAGATGGAAAATCCTGAGTTTGAGCTTCCAATAAGAATAATTGAGTGAGAATTATTCACCAAAGTAAAACTTGCTTTTTTTGCTCAATTCACTGGTGACAGGGATAAAGTATTTTGCTCTGCATTCCTCTACAATAAGATATTTTTCTCTGTGGTTTCAAAGGGAAGTATAGGATGATTATAAGTGCCTAAAAATATAATGGTTCATGATTTGGTGGTCCACAAGCTATCTTTCTTTTATGACAGTTGAAGACAATGAAGGTTAAGTGGTCCGATATGAAGAATCTCATGGATAAAGTGGTTAGAGTTTGTACAGATGCCCCTAGTGATTACAACATGCTTGTGGATGCCTCCTGATCATGTTCCTACCTTTGCATTAGTCCATGTTAAGGAATTGAGATCGTGTTTGAAGATTATTCCCAGATAACATAGCATGTAACCAATCTTAACCGACTTGGTTAATTCTAATAATTGTGGAGATCTATGGAAGATTGTAGAAGAATGTCATGGCATAGAAGATCATGTTTGGGTCCTACCTAAGGCATGGTATGATTCACATACATTCTTATTATAGTTTCTTATCTTAATTTTATATTAGGTCAAGACCTATTTTGTAATTGTTTGTAATGCCAACCTTGGAGATTACTCCAACGGTTGATGAATGTAATGCCGACCTTGATGAACATTCCAAGGTTGATGAATGGTATATATACTTGTAATTTGGTTGGAGAAATGATGTCCTTGAGCAAATATGAAAAGTTGAGTGAAGTGTAGAAGGCAGAGCAGAGTAGAGGAAGAATATTGCACTTCAATGGAACTGAACTTAGGCATGAAGTAGATGCTACTATCTCAGTTCAAATCCTTTAGTAGTGAGCCACCCATCAGTGTGAGCCACCCCTTGGTAGTGAGCTTTTTTCTACGCAATGAGCCTCTAATTTTTTGGTATTGTTATAACTTATATATTTTGTGGACTAACATCCACCATGCTTTTTCCCTTAACAGGGTTTTCCACATAAAAATCTGGTGTCTCTTGTGTATAATCTTGCAAATGTGTTTATGTTTCCAGGTTTATGCTTTCATGGTTAATCATATCAAATAGTGAACAAGTCTGTGATGTTTTAATGTGCATAAATATTTAAGGTTTTGAGACAACTGATTCACCCCCCCTCTTAGTTGTCTGGCTCATTTCAATAATTGGTATCAGAGTAGGTTCCTTGGATTTAAGCTTAACTACTTGAGGTATATCCAAGATGTCTGGCAAGAAGGATAGTCCACGGTTTGATGGAACAAATTATTCCCTCTGGAAGATCAGCATGGAAACCCATCTCATCTGCTTAGGTTATGATGTATGGAAGATGACCAAATCAAAGTATGAAGTACCAAAGGGTGGTCCTACAACTGAAGAATAGATCAAGAAGTATGAAATAAATATCAAAGCCAAAATGCCCTGTTGAGCTCCATATCTGATACTGACATGACAAAGGTTGTTGAGCTAGAGACTGCTCATGAAATTTCAGACAAATTGGAGAAGTTGTATGAAGGAGATGAAACTGTGAAAAGTGCCAAGTTACAAAGCTTGAAGTCAAGATATGAAAGGATCAAAATGAGTGAAGATGAGAACAATTCATCCTATATACAAAAGATTGATGAACTTGTAAGTGGCATCAAAAATGCAGGAGGTAAGATTGAAGATTATAAAGTTGTGAATAAAATTCTGAGATCATTGCCTAAATCCTATTGTCATAAGGTAGTTGCAATTGAAGAATTTATATCAGTGCAACCGATTACAAAAGATTAGTTGGTTGGGAATCAAACAGCTTTTGAGATGAGGGAACTTAGTGATTCACTTCCTAAGACAAAAACTGCTTTCAAGGCCAGCACTTCACAAAGACCTTCCAGGCTTGATAAGTACAAGGTGGAACCAGATTATGAGCTTGAAGAAATGGAGGCAAATTTTGTCAACACTCTACCCAGAGGTACTGGTAAGTTCAAAGGAAAATTATCTTTCAAATGTTTTACTTGTGGTAAAATTAGTCATTATGCATCTAGATGCCCTGAGAGAGTTCCTAAGAGGTTTGAGAATAGACCTAGGATTCTAAAGATATGGTATTATGTCAAAGATTTTGATGATGAAGGAGTAAGGGATGATGAATCAAATAATGATAGTACTACTGGGAATGAATGCTTGTTCATTGCTATTAAAGAAGAACCTATATCTATTAATCATGCTAGCTGTGTAATAAAAGAAAAACTAGTGGAGGAAAGTACTTTAGCTGTTTAGGTTGTTCAAGACAAGGACGAATGGGTTATTGATAGTGGATGCTCCCATCACATGACCGGGGACAAAAGTAAGTTCATAAGTTTGGAAAGATATGATGGAGGACTGGTTAGGTTTGGTGATGATACAACTGGTAAGATTTATGGAAAAGGATCTATTTCTTTTGATGGCAAGCATAACACTGATGATGTCTTGTATGTGAAAGGATTAAAACACAATCTCTTGAGTGTCAGTCAGATGTGTGGCAAAGGTTATGATCTCAGATTCAAGGACAATGGGTGCAAGATCTTGGAAAGTTCTGGAACAATAATGGCAACTGGTAAGAAGACAAAAGGTAACATCAATCATTTGAAAGGTACTAATGAACAATGTTTGTTGGCTTAGAATGATGAAAGCTGGTTATGTCATAGAAGGTTGTGTCATATCAATTTTGATAATATTGTGAAGATAAGTTCCACTCAGGCTGTTAGAGATTTGCCCAAACTTGTGAAGCATGTTGATACATTGTGCAAGGAATGCTAATTTGGAAAACAAACAAGTTTCAAGAGCAAGTACCAATCTTTTGATGGACTGCTGGAATTAGTTCATACAGATCTGTGTGGACCTACCAGAATAAGAAGTCTCCAAGGAGACAAGTATTTCATGTTGTTAATTGATGATTGTTCTAGAATGACTTGGGTTACCTTCTTAAAGGAAAAAATAGAAGCCCTAGAAAAGTTCAAAGCATTCAAGGCTATGGTTGAGAATGAGATTGATTTGAAGATCAAGCATTTGAGGTCTGATAGAGGTGGAGAGTTTACATCAAATGAGTTCAATTTCTTCTATGGGGAACAAGGGATAAAGAGATAATTATCTACACCTAGGACTCCACAACAAAATGGAGTAGTTGAAAGGAAGAACAGGACAGTTCAAGAAGTTTCTAGAACAATGATGGAGGAGGCTGACCTTCCAAAAATATACTAGAGAGAGCCAATTCACACTACTGTATACATCCTTAATAGAGTCCAAGTAAGAGATAATAGTTCTAAGACTCCTTATGAATTGTGGCATGGTAAAGTTCCTACTGTGAAATATTTTAAAGTTTTTGGTAGCAAGTTCTATATTAGAAGAGATGAAGATCTAGGCAAGTTTGATGCAAGATGTGATGAAGGTATCTTCCTTGGATACTCTACCAAGAGAAAGGCCTATCAATGCTACAATAATATGTTGAAGAAGATCATAGAGAGTGCAAATGTCAAAGTTGATGAAAATAAAGAAAAAGCTTCAAGTGGATATAAATCAGATGAACCAGATGTCCCTGTAAGTAAAGAAGTGGTGTAGCAAGAAGAAAACTTAGATGATGAAGAAGAAAAAGCTTTGAAAATCATCACTAAGACACACAGGTATGTAAAGTTAAATCATTTTGAAGATCAAATCATAGGAGATAAAAGTAAACGAGTTTAGACCAGTAGAAAAGCTATTGAAGAATAGGTCAATTATTGTCTGATTTCTCAAGTAGAACCTAAAAATGTTAATGAGGCATGCAATGATGAGAATTGGATAAAGGCTATGAAATAAGAATTGATGCAGATAGAAAAGAATCAAACTTGGGATCTTGTCCCTAGATTGGTAGACAAAAATGTGATTGGCATAAAGTGGGTCTTCAGAAATAAAATGAATGAGAATGGAGAAGTTGTAAGAAACAAATCAAGGTTGGTCTGCAAGGGATACTCTCAAGTTGAAGGCATAGATTTTGAAGAAACCTTTGCACCTGTGCCAAGAATTGAAGCAATAAGAATGTTTCTAGCATTTGTAGCCTATAAGTATTTCAAAGTATATCAGATGGATGTCAAGTCAACATTCTTGAATGGGGATTTAGAAGAGGTCTACATTGAACAACTGGAAGGATTTCAATCATCAAATCAAAGTGACATGGTGTGCAAATTGAAGAAAGCATTGTATGGATTGAAATAAACCCCTAAAGTCTGGTATGCAAGATTGGATAAGTATTTGCTGCAATTAGGGTTTTGTAAAGGTACTGCAGATAGTAATCTCTACTTCAAGATCAATGGTGAGCAAATCTTAATTGTTTTGGTCTTTGTTGATGACATTATCTTTAGAGGAAATGAAGGTATGTGCATGAAATTTGCTGGCGATATGCAAAATGAATTTGAAATGTCCATGTTTGGTGAGATGAACTTCTTCTTAGGTCTGCAAATTAATCAATCAGATAAAGGCATCTTCATATCTCAATCTAAGTATTTGAAAGAGTTGTTGAAGAAGTTTGGGATGGAGGACTCCAAATCAGTAAGCACTCCCATGGTGACTAGATGTAAACTAAGAAAAAATGATGATTCACCATTGGCAGATCAAAAAAGATACAAATCCATGATTGGAGGATTACTTTATCTAACTCAAACCTGACTTGACATAATGCATGCAGTTTGTCTTGTGGAAAGATTTCAAGCAGAACCTAAAGAGTCACATGTGATGGCAGTCAAAAGGATATTGAGATACTCAATGGGCACACCAGAGCATGGCTTGTGGTATCTAAAGGATAATGATTCCACCCTCAGAGCATACATAGATGCTGAATGGGCCAGAGATATGGATGATAGGAAAAGTACAAGTGGATGTGCATTCTTGTTGGGAAACAGATTAGTTTCATGGTTGAGCAAGAAGCAAGACTCAATCTCCTTATCCACTATAGAAATAGAATACATTACAGTAGCATGCAGTTGTACTCAAGTATTATGGATGAAGCATAGATTGAAGGACATCAGAGTTGTGTATGAAGATCCAATTGCAATCTTTTGTGACAACACAAGTGCCATTAACATATCCAAGAATCTGGTGATGCATTCAAGGACAAAACGCATATCCATAAGATATCATTTCTTGAGAGAAAAATTGACAGAGAATGAAGTCAAGATGGAATATATATCTACAAAGAATTAGATTGTAGATATTTTCACCAAGCCTTTGTCTAAGGATACTCTTGAGTATTTCAGAGAAAAATTAGGCTGCTCTGAACTAAGGTGCACAGAAGTACATCAATCTAGTGGTACTTGCAGTCTTATTCATTCAATCAAATTGATGATTTGATAGCTACATCTCAGGGGGAGTAGCTAATGAAATTTGTAAGTAATTGCATAATTAATGACAGGGGAGTAATAAGGAAAAAGTAAAGACACAAGAAAAGTATGGTTCTATCAGAGCAGCAGAATGCAACTATGTGCCCTTTTCCATTGATGTCAAAGGGGGAGGAGAATTCATGTGAAAAACTCAGGAAGGAAAGAGTGCAGATGTGTAAAGAAAAAGAGGGAGAATCTTGTCTTGATGGTAGTTATAGTTTTTCACATCATATGTTTCCATCAATGACAAAGGGGGAGATTGTTACAAGTATGTGCCTAATCGATGTTGTCATTGATGTCAACATATCATTTTTGTCATTGATGTCAACTATATCCTTATCTTTTGATTGATTAGAAGTCTTATATGTTGAGGACATTGAGAAAATTAGCCTCTTCAGAAGGATCAGAAAGCAAACAGTGAATCATAGTGAAGATAGTGAGTTTCATGCAAAAGAACAACTCAAGTGTTGTGCTCCGCATTTCTTGTAGATTGAAGATCTTTGTTTGTGGATTGGAATTTATTTAGAGGCACATCTATAGATGGAAAATACTAAGTTTGATCCTTAGGTAAGAAGAATTGAGTGAGAATTGTTCACCAAAGTAAAACTTGCTTTTTTTTCTCAATTCACTGGTGACAGGGAGAAAGTATTTTTCTCCGCATTCCTCCGCAATAAGATATTTTGTTCTACATTTTTAGAGGGAAGTCTAGGATGATGATAAGTGCCTACAATTCTAATGGTTCATGAATTGGTGGTCCGCAAGCTATCTTTCTTTTATGATAGTTGAAGACAGTGAAGTTTAAGTGCTCCAGTATGAAGAATCTCATGGATAAAGTGGTTAGAGTTTGTACAGTTGCTCTTGGTGATTACAATGTGCTTGTGGATGCCTCCTAATCATGTTCCTACCTTTGCATTAGTCCATGTTAAGGAATTAAGATTGTGTTTGAAGATTATTCCCAGATAACATAGCATGTAACCAGTCTTAACCGACTTGGTTAATTCCAATAATTGCGGAGATCTATGGAAGATTGTAGAAGTATGTCATGGCATCGAAGATCTTGTTTGAGTCCCAGCTAAGGCATGGTGTGATTCACATACATTCTTATTATAGTTTCTTATCTTAATTTTGTATTAGGTCAAGACCTATTTTGTAATTTTTTGTAATGTCAACCTTGGAGATTACTCCAACGATTGATGAATGTAATGCCAACCTTGATGGACATTCCAAGGTTGATGAATGGTATATATACTTGTAATTTGGTTGGAGAAATGATGTCCTTGAGCAAATATGTGAAGTTGAGTGAAGTGTAGAAGGCAGAGCAGAGCAGAGGAAGAATATTGGGCTTTAATGGAACTGAACTCAGGCATGAAGTAGATGCTATTATCTCAGTTCAAATCCTTTGGTAGTGAGCCACCCCTCAGCAGTGAGCCACCCCTTGGCAGTGAGCCTTTTTCTAGGCAGTGAGCCTTTGATTTTTGATATTGGTATAACTTATATATTTTGTGGACTAACATCCACCATGGTTTTTCCCTCAACAGGGTTTTCCACGTAAAAATCTGGTGTCTCTTGTGTATAATCTTGAAAATGTGTTTATGTTTCCAAGTTTATGCTTTCATGGTTAATCATATCAAATAGTGAACAAGTCTGTGATGTTTTAAGGTGCAGAAATATTTAAGGTTTTGAGACAACTGATTTGCCCCCCTCTCAGTTGTCTAGCTCGTTTCAACACTCTGTAGTACATCCCCATGGTTATACTCGATCTCTGAATCCATAATGTAACCTTGGCTCTTGATGTGATTGTTTTCATGTATTGCTTTTATCATGTGATGTGTTTATTATCTTATGAGAAAGATTTCTAACCTCTTTTCTTGTAGGAAATTGTGTGTTTGTGAGAACATTCGGTGATCATAAAGTACATGTCACCTCTAGGGGTACGGGCCTTGTGAGAGCTCTTGTTACCTTGTATGTTTTCATCCTACCTTAATGTGCTTGATATTGGTACATGATATCAACCACCTTAAGGTGGGGGCATATAAAGGTAAGTTGTTTGATTATTTTGATACCAACGAAGCGTGTTTGTAAGCCCTCTATAGAGGCAGGATGTATCTCCATGTGAGTGCACATCTTTATTCTATATTGCAATGAGAAATCCCTCTGCAAAGGTGGGATATCATGCATATCTTTTTATTTTAATCCCTCCGCAGAGGCAGGATATCGTGCATATCCTTTTATTCAAAGCCCTCTGTGCAAGGTGGGGATGGTGTATCTCTTGAGCTAGTGCACATCCTATCATTTCAAAAGTCCTCCAAGTAGGTGGGGTTGGTGTATACTCCCTTAAGCATTTCTTTGGTGGTTGTTTTGGCATAAGCCCAACTGTCAGGTGTGCCTATAATGTACCTAAGATGCTAGTGAATCTAGCAATAGGTTTCTTCCATCACTTGTTTGTCATGTTTAAGACATATAGTATGTCTTTGGCATACTATATGGCGCTCGTGTCTTTTGTGTGTCTTCCATGTGTTTTCCCTTGTGTTGTAATCTAAAGACTAGTGGCGATGAGTCCCTCCTACACTCGAGTTTTGTATGGCATGTTTGTTCCCAAGCATAGTCTAAAGACTAGTGGTGATGAGTCCCTCCTATGCTTTGAGATTTTTATGATGTGTTTGTTTTCAAGTGTAGTCTAAAGACTGATGGCAATGAGTCCCTCCTACACTCTAAGATTTGTATTGCAAGTCTTTTTCCCATATGCAGTCTAAAGACTGGTGGCGATGAGTCCCTCCTACATTTTGGGTTGTGTGTTTACTTTCAATGCACTTGCATTTGCATTCATATATGAGAAAATGAAAAAAGAAATAATCACTACATTCATTGTATTCCTTATGTTTTGTGTGTCTTCAATGTTGTCTTCTCCATGTCTTGTGTGATTGTGATTGTCTTCTCCATGTTTTGCATGCCTGTTTCTATCTTCATTGTGTTTGGCATGTCTTCTCTAATGTCTACTTGAGACTAGGGGCTAGAAATGGTTCCTTAATCTTTGTGTATGCATTATCTCTAAGTGCTTGATGTGTTTGTTGTTTTTTTTTACCACACTTTAACGTATGTATGGGCCTTGCATTCATACATACATTAAAGTGGGGGTTAAATTTTATGTCAGAAAATGTCTCCCTAGACTTTTCCCTCTTAAGGTTTAGCTCTCGGGTCCTTTAGAATGCATCGTAAGCATATTGCATGTTAATTTTGATTCTTGATGAGAAAACCCCTAAGTGTTATGGAAAATAGGACCTAGGGGTGCTATTTTGATGAGTCCTGACCTAAATTAGGAGGGTGGACTTGGGCACCATCGCCATAGTTCTACCCCATTTTAGGTCAGCCCTAAACTTGAATGTTGGTTATGTGATCGTTAATTAGGTCCCATGCTGACACCTTAATTTTGAATTATGAAATTCTTGGTGGAAATGTGTATTGTTGCATATATAAGCATGTTTAGGTTTTCATTTGTAAACTAGAATATGTCTATGAGCTTTTGGCAAACTTATAATTTTGGAGCTTTCAAGATATTCATTGTTGCAGAGCAGAGCATTGTTATTGTGTTTGTGATGCAGATTTAGCTTCATCTTCTCATGTGCATGAAGGGTCTTCATCTATGTGAGAGCTACACCTTTGAGGTGATATTTTTATGTTTGAATCATTTATCAATTTTTTTCCTCTATCCCGCAGGGATACACTCTCTTATCTGACAATGGTGTTCGAAAGACTTGAATGTCTCTCCGGGGCTTGACTGAGGCAAGCCTCTAAACACCACAACCCCCAACCACATTCCTTTGTAATTGCAAGTTACAGATACCAAGTTTCATAGAGTGGAGTTGCAAAGGAAGGTTGCAGAAGATAAAGATTTAGGATCTGAAATAAAGAGACATAATTGAGAATTTCAAGACATGGGTGCCTAGGGTAATGTCCTCCAGAGTTTCAGAGATTGGAATCTTAGTGATAGTGATATTCTACATCTAAAGATCATCTCAAAAATTAGTCCTCCGCATATCCCATGATGGAAATAGAAGAAATAGTGATTATCAGTGCCAGAAGGAGTTTTGCATTCCTAAAGATCAGTCTACCTTGGACTTGGGTGCCTAGGGTAGTGTCCTCAATCATTCTAAATCTCAAACTTTGAAAAATGGTCAGTTATTAACCTCTACCTTCTATCTCAGTCTGCAAGCATTTGTCTGAATTTATCAATTTGATCACTATTTTACATAATTAGGGTTTCTTACATACTTGAGGATTGAATTAATACATTGATAGCAATTTTTGAGTTTCCACATCATTCCAAGTGACATCCCAACCTATAGGTGAATCCTCTTGCACAAATTGAGGTTCAACTTGGTTGATATGTCCTTGAATGTTTGTTGTGAAAGGAGGATCTAAACCTATCAACATCAAACCATCAAACTCCTCCTTTTTCATATAGTTAAACAAAAACATAAGGATTATAAAGGATAAATATGAAGCCCATCATCCCCACCATGATAATGAAGGGAATTCATATCCTAGAGACCCAACACCACCTCATCAAGAATCTTCCTTAGCCTGCACCTCCATCTTGATTTAATCAATGGTTCAGCGATAAGCCATATAATATCCTTTGATTTCCCAAACTCAAGCAAAATAGCAATGAACATCAATGAGATATCTATAATTATCCTATAATGATGGTCTAATACTAGAAAGGTCTCCCCTAATACCATACAGATAGCATGGAGCATGATAACAACTTGGATTTTGAAGAATTTCTTCAAATGTAGGTTGGATATCTTACCTAAGAAGGTGATTTGCCTCTTCTTGGAAAGCAAACCCACCGTGGTATCCTTTTTTTAGTTCAAGATGGGATTGGTCTAGAAAATGCTAGCCAAATTTTCAATTAAAATCCATGTTATCTTGAGCACAAGCATTTTCATAATTGTTCAAATAAATGCAACAATACTTTACTATCATGAAGTGAGACGAACATTAAGCTACACACCAAACTATTATTATTTAACATCGCATGCACTGAATGGCCAGAATTGTTGGATAATATTTTCAATTTTCCAATTTGGCAATGATATTTTTTAGAGTGCATTTATTAATATTTGGGAGTCTCCTTCGAATTGTAATTTTTTAAAACCATAGAGTTTGCAAATCTTGATCCTGAGCACAATTGCTTGGGCCTTTGCCTCATTGTTAATGCCAATCAAAAGTTTTTTGTAAAATAGCTCCTACCAACTCCCCTAGATGATCTTTGATTATACACCCTTCTCCAAAAACCTTAGGATTTCCTTTGGATGCCCCATCAATGTTGAATTTTAACCATCCCTCTTGGAAAGGGATCCATCTAACTTCCACCCATAGATTCAAATCTAGAGTAACCCTAATTGCCCCATAAACATGGGGATATTTCATTAATATTAAATTAAATAATTCAATAAAATCATTTTTTGAAAATATTTTTATTTAAAAAATAAACATAAAATTATTAAAAACAAATTAAATTTATATCAATTTTCATGTGATTTCAATGCATACTACTTAGTCCCATCTATAGCCTTAATTTGATGGTTAATCCTACTTGTCAAGTAATTTTTTTGTTCTTGAATATGACCATCAAATTTATGGTCTAATCCCACCTACATTAAGTTTTTCTATTACAAAACAATTTATATAATTACAAGATCTAAAATGCAAGTACTAGGCATTGGCACTTATTAGTACCTACCTTTAGAGTACTATTCTGATCAAAATCACTTAACTAGTGATTAGTAGTTTTATTTATGCACCAATTAAATGTTATAATTTTTTACACCTATAATTTATTTCTATTTTTTATAAAATAAATATACAATTTTTTAACTTCAAATATATCAAAAAATAATTATCCATATTTTAATTGAGTTTTATGTTTTATCTATTATTTTGATTGGCCCATATTTTTAAGTGCTATGTGAGGACAATTTATTAAAATCTATATTCTCACAATTTATTCAAATCTCTATACATACCGACCATTTAAGTGGAAATGTGGATGGATAATGTTGAATATTATTGTTGCCTACTTTTATTGCTGGAATATTGGGACCTTTTAGCATCGTTTAAGCCATTTGGGAATTAACTAACTAGCAATTGCACCTTGGTGTGCAATGGGTACACTAAATAGTTGTGGATGTTCAATTGCCATGTATTCAAGTGAATGATAGACTATCTTGTATCTCTATGGCCCATGTTATTATGTAGATGTTGGAAGAGAGTATCTCAGGTTGTTAAGAGCTTTGTGGTATTTTATAAACCCCATGAACCAAAACTCATGGTCATCCATAGTTACCACTTGAATATACTTTTTTACAAGATCATCTCTATTGCCTGATAGTTCCACAACCTTAACCATTTCCATGAGTATCACCACCTGCATACAACATAAGTGAGAAGTCTTCCACTTGTCAATCTTGGCACTTCAATTGATACACGTGGGTAGTGAATGTTTTCAAATGTGTAGGTGTTATTCATTCTAAGGTGCCAATAGTTGGAAATTTTTAATTGAAAAGTTATCCTTGTACAAATGAAGATATAGGGTACAATGAATGGGCATTATTATTTGAATCATCTTGCATCACTATAGTAAAGTGCATGCCATCTTTTGATCATTGGCATGGAACGACTGATTGAAAGTCATTCTCTTTTTTCTTATCGTTGGATCCTTGGCACGAGAAGAACCATTTCCTGAGGCTCTAGTGGAGCTAGTTGATATGGACCAACCCATACCAAGCTCCATTTTTTACATTGTAAAAGTACCATACCTTGATCTTTAATGTAGGGTTTTCTATTAGAATGCTTGACTATAGCCCCAAGTATCTCATATAATAGAACATTTTTTCCACTATGTTTATGCAGTTAAGCTTAGTTAAGTAGTGCCATGATGGCAAATGATTTTATGTTTTAGGAAATGTCTCTTCAATTGTCATGGGTGGTAAAGGTAAAATTTTAAAATAACAATAAGCATGGCCACCACCTACATCATGTTCATTTGCTATCTAGCCTACCATCGTACATCCTCTCATGGGGACTGTCATGCCCACATTTCCCATGTGGTCACAACACACAACACACGTGTCATGTCCACATTTTTCATGTGGTCATGACATGAAACATCAAAAACTTTTCCCATCCGACTCCAAAAACCCCCTCGCGTGCAACATGTGCGCTTAGAGACAATTATACGAAGGTGAAGACCTCAGTCAAAGTCAGGGAAGTGTGATGTCCTTTCACATCCCCTATGAAATGATAGTCTACTAAGGGGGTTATGTGACATGAGGGACATTGCCAATAGGGTTAGTTTTCAATTTGAGTCTAACCCTAAGATTCCTAAGTGAAGTGTAGTGATTTTGACTCGTGTCGAATTCTAACCCTAGGAACTAGAATAATTAAATTAAATTAAATACATCAAGAACATAATTAAATCTCTTGATAATTAATTGTGTTAAAACGGATAGGAAAAAAAATACTAAGTTAACCATAATATTCTAGATAAAATTTAGTAGCATAACGCCTCTTTAACATACAAAAAAATATTTAAAAATAAGTCCTGCCATGTCTTTCACATAAAAGTAATTAAATATTAAATTCGCCCATAAATAATTATTTCCACATTAGCATTTTGGATCATACTCATAGAATAATTAAAACAATTACTTCCCTAGATCATTTTAAATTAAAAACCCCTTTAAGTCAAACACTAGTCAAGAGAAACAGAAACATAAGAGACTAGAATTTAAATAAATTAATAACTATATAATTTCCCTAATGCAATTTAATAAAATCCCCACCAAGCCTAACATGTGAATTATTAAATCCCTAGATAGCATTAGAGTCTAGTTTAATAAAATTAAAACCCACCCTCACAATAATTAACCCAAGGAATAGATAAAGCATTTAGATTATATCCAATTTTAAAAAGAAAGGATGAGGGCAAAAAAAGTCACATGCAAGGGAAATAAAACAAAGCAAATTTCATCATTTTTCTTTTTACTTTTTATTTCATATCCTATCCTCATCTCAAAAAGAAACCCTAATCCATTGCAAGGGAAATAAAACAAAGCAAATTTCATCATTTTTCTTTCTACTTTTTATTTCATATCCTATCCTCATCTCAAAAAGAAACCCTAATCCATTTTATATTATTTCCTACTCTCCTTTTTGCCCTAAACCTATTTTTATCTTCTCTCAATTTTTGTATTCTCTATTTTGTTTTCTTGCAGGTTCTAAGTATGGCTGCCATGGAGGAAGAGTATATGCAAAGTTTATTGTGAGGTCACAAAGTGTATATATATATGTGTGTATATTTATATATACATATATATATATATACATATATATCATAAGTTGTGAAGGGTATGTGCAAGGTCATGGAGACTATCCGGCTGAAGTTGAAGATGGTCGCTGCTCATGTTTTAGACAACAGCGGTGTATGGAGTAGGGCGCATAGCACCTGGCAAGGAGTAAAAGGGTGAGGGGAGTAATGGCCTCCCTGCTCACCCTCCATTAAATGGAGGGTGGACGGGGGGTCCATTCCCCCCGTCAATACTCGGTGGTGGCGTCTCATGGGGGTTCTTGCCCCCCCCTGAATTTACAAAGAAAAAAAACTTTATTATAGGTGGCAACCATGGCTGTCACCATCAATGTCTATCAAACATTCCTTTCTCTGCTATGCCCATTAGGGCTATAAACCCTAACATAAGGCATTAGCTATTATTTTAAATATGTTTTTTTTTTAAGATTTTTCTATCATTTAAAATAGCCTGAAATGTATTTGGAGTATTATATATATATATAGCTATGTTCAAATGTATTCAATTCTGCTATAAAGTCAAGTATATACTCCTCTCCAGAAGTATATGTCAAGTATACAAAGAGGGTAACCTCGAGGAGGTTCACTCCTCTCCCACCCCACACAAGATGGGCTCTCTAAAAATGGAGAGTCTCATCCAAACACCCACAATTAAACCCACACAACAATGCTATTTAAACATACAAAACAACAGACACACAATGAAATATAAAAACAAGAGAAAGGCTTCAATCCTTTGAGCTTACCTATTCAAGCCCAATAATGGAAGCAATTTGATGAAGAGCTCCCCAAATCCTCCTCCAAGTTCTTGCCTCCAAGATGTCTCCAAAATCGTCCCAACACTCCCCAAAAGCCATCACCAAAAATCAAAAAAACAAGTAAAAAGAAGAACCCTCTCCCTCTCTCAAAGAGGGAGTATTATAGGCTTCACACCAAAGCCTTGAGGAATGATATAGTGACACATGTCACCTTCTCCTTCCTCCTCACAAACCACTTGCAAGCTCCATGGGATGTGGAGGTGACAAATGTCACACTCCCATCCCTCCAAGTCTCACTCTTTCCACATGTGCTCTCACACATGTGTGAGAGCAAGGTGGAGAGAAGGAATCCCACAAGGTGGACTCCAAGAGGATAAGGATATGACAATTGTCATACCCCTATCCTTCAAAGAAATCCCATTCACTCCAAGATGCTCTCACACATGTGCGAGGGCATTGGAGATGGGTTTCTCACACATGGGAGTCTTGAAGACTCCCCAAGTCTTCAAGGTAAGCAAACCAAAGTATTGGAAAGAGGAGTGGGTCATGGTTGAATACTTGACCCATCCACCACTCCTTCCAAAATTCAAAATTTTTCACTTTACTTCAGGGTGAAGTTAGAGTGACTAGATGGAGGTTGCCCTAGGGTTTAGCATGCTCAAATGGGCCCTAGACCCTAGGGGTATAACCTAGGGTCAAAATTAACCCAAAATAAACACCTTAGGTAGCATAAAATCACATGAAAAGGCCATCAAAATAAAGGACACCAAATGGCGTAAATTAAATCACACATATATACAACACATCATGAAATAATACAAAAGGGTGAAACCTAAGCCAAAATAAATCCAAAATGCAGACATTTACAAATTCAACATGCGCCAACACATGTAACCTTGATCCCTCCTGGGACTAGGTTAGTTAAACATAGAATTCACATAGGGTGTGGGATGATCTCTGATTTTCCATGGGCATGGAAAATCATCTTCACACTTACACAAACAGATTAGTAGCACATGTTCATATAGCTGAAGCAAAAGGAATGCACACACACGCCATGTCTCATAATCGACTAATCCTCAATATCAACACATAATAATATTGGTAAGATTCATTATCTACTACATTTCTAAACATTAATTCAAACTCGAGATTGCATAACAATTTCATTCATTAACTAAACAACTAATATCCAAATAGCATCAAGATGAATGTCATGTCATATAAATGTCAGTGAGTCCAATGAGTAAGATATCACCACATCCTAACATATCTAACTAATCAAATCAAAACATAGGGATAGAATTAGAAAGATCTGAATAATGGGATCATCAGTCCCAAATGTCCATATGTCTATGAAAGTGTCAAAATGATAGAAAAATAAAAGGGATGGTAAGAGTAGGCCTCACAAGGATGTCACATGATACAAAGATCAATTGAATTTAGTGACCCTCATTAGTGTTATAAATTAGCACCTTTGCATAATTTGGAGGTCAAATGGCTTTCAATTAAATTTATACATGGTATAATATTAGATTGAGAATTCCTAATTGTTTAAAAATATTAAATTTTGAGGGACTTTTTTTATTTGTTTGAATTTGCAGATGATATGAGAATGCAAAAATGGTGTCCATTCTATGTCATGGGAGCTTGTTGTGTTCAATCTCACTCTGGTAAAACTTTTGTAAAAGGAACATGACATAGAATGCACATCATGAAGTATGTTACTTCAAACTTAATGCAAATCTATGTAATTTTCTTTAAAAGTATTTTTCTTCAATATTGTTTCTCCCTTAGTGCATAGATACATTCGTGAGACAATTTGATTTATTTTGTCATATATTAGATTGAGCTAATAGGTGGAACAAGGAGCAAGCTACCTTGTTCGATACACTACTTATAAATGAGAAATGAATATATATATATATATATATATATATATATATATACCCTTTTCTCTCTATCTATTTCCCCTCTTTAATTTAGGGTTTTCCATTGGAATGCTTGACTATAGCCTCAATTCTATCACACAATGGACAACTTTTCGCCACTATGTTAATGCAATTATGCTTAGTTTTGTAATGATCCCACGATGGGCAATGATTTTGTGTTTTAAGAAATTTCTCTTCAATTATCTTGGGTGGTAAAGGTTAAACCTAAAATGATTATTCATAGGAAGGTTATGAATGTAGCCATGTTTTCTACTTGAAATTGAAAAGTACTTTAAATCCAAAAATTTTAGTTCAACACCATACATAAATAAGGATATGGTTTGTCATGCACCCTTTGGCATACTATACACATATTCAAATTAAAAATATGGTGAACCTTGGTTAAACTTTATAAGCTTCCACAATACTTTAACATGGTGTGGTAAAAGAAAATTTATATCTTTATTTATATAGAAATTTTTTTTGAAGACATACTTTCTTTGAGATTTTTCTTTTGAAATGGTTTCTTCTAATGGGCTTCATAGTAAACCTTTTCTAAATCTAAGTGCTTCCTTTTATGAAATTTGATTTTATGCACATTCTCTAAGATTTCATTCAATCCTTGATAGTTGACTCACTACTATATGAAAATAATTTAAATGTTTGTTTACAAAGTCTCCTTCACACATCTTTAAAGAATACAAATTTGTTTTCAAAAATATCTTATTTACAAGACACTTAGTTTGATATAATGCAATATTTTTTTCCCATAAACTCTTTGCAATATTTGTAACTAAAACATTCCTTGAGATTGAATTACAAATACACAACTTAATAGTAGATCTATCTATTCTATCCAAGTTGTCCCATTCATCTTGATCCATTGATGATGGTAGAAAATTGAGTGTAACAATTATTATGATCCACTCATCTCTCTCCACTAAAAGATCTTCAATCTTCAATTTCCACAACTCAAAGTTTTACCTACCAAATTCACACACTTCCTGAGATCTCTCTCTCCCTATGTTTCTCTCTCTTCTCTTTCTCTCTACCTCTCTCTTTTTCTCTATCTCTTTCTCTCTTCCTCCCTTTGTCTCTTACTCTCTTTATCTCTCTACCTCTTTATTTTTCCCTATCTCTTTTCTCTCTTCCTTCCTTCATCTCTTCCTCTCTTTGTCTCTCTACCTATCTTTATTTATATAGAAAAAGTTTTGAAGACATACTTTCTTTGAGATTTATCTTTTGAAATGGTTTCTTCTAATGGGCTTCATAGTAAACCTTTTCTAAATCTAAGTGCTTCATTTTATGAAATTTGATTTTATGCACATTCTCTAAGCTTTGATTCAATCCTTGCCAGTTGACTCACTACTACATGAAAATAATTTAAATGTTTGTTTACAAAGTTTCCTTCACGCATCTTTAAAGAATACAGATTTCTTTTCAAAAATAGCTTATTTACAAGACACTTAGTTTGATATAATGCAATATTTTTTTCCCATAAACTCTTAGCAATATTTGTAACTAAAACATTCATCGAGATTGAATTACAAATACACAACCTAATAGTAGATCTATCTCTTCTATCCAACTTGCTCCATTCATCTTGATCCATTGATGATGGTAGAAAATTGAGTGTAACAATTATTATGATCCACTCATCTCTCTCCACTAAAAGATCTTCAATCTTCAATTTCCATGTACTCATTTTTTCCTACCAAATTCACACACTTCCTCTCTCTGAGATCTCTCTCTCCCTATGTTCCTCTCTCTTCTCTTTCTCTCTTTCTCTCTACCTTTCTTTTTCTCTATCTCTTTCTCTCTTCCTCCCTTTGTCTCTTCCTCTCTTTGTCTCTCTACCTCTCTTCTCTTTATTCAATTTTTCTATTTATAGAAACAATATTATTGTATCTAATTTTATAGAAATTTTAATAAAAATATTCAAACAATATTGTCTTGAATACAATTCATATAAATAATATTAGTGTGATGTTTTTTACAAAAAAATTATTCAAAATGAACAATAAACTAGAATTACAAATCATAAGTCATATACTTGTAAATTATATATATAAAGAGAGAAAGAGTAGGAGAGAAAGATAGAGGTAAGAGATATAGAGGGAAAGAGAGATGGGCAAAATAATTAAGAGACAGAGGGGGGGGAATAAATCTAGAGAGAGAGAGAGAGAGAGAGACTTTCAATTAGTTATTTCAAACCAACAATCTAAAGATGACATGTACAAAATGAAGGTTGAACATTATTATGTCAAGTTACACTTGAATACATTGCAAGCCTTACATAATTCACAATTTGTGGAAATTCATAGAAAACAAAGGAATGCTTCCCCTCTAGCCCATTACTTGTGTTCCTATTGTTTCCTATTAGATTATTATAGGAGTTTCCACCTATTAGCCTCCAATTGAATTAATCATTTCATCAATTCTTTATTTTGTCAAATTCTGCACATCTTTCACCTCAATCAATTCACCCTTTTGATGTGTTTTTTCCACCCAACTTTTGAGGGTAATCTTGTTTTCTTTATAAATTTTTGTAGCTACAACATAATTGATTGGTATACTGAAACGATGCAAAGCAACTTTTGCACCCCCATTTCTAGAGAACAAAGAAATGAAATTGATCCCCTTTAGATAAATAGGCTTCAAAATAGAAAGATGGTATCCTATAATGAACAAATCAAAGTGATACATGTTTCCTCTTCTATTTTTACATCTATGAAAGCTAGTTGACTCATTAATAAAGGAGAGAGAGGGAGGGGTCATGTTTTTTAGTCAAACTCTTAGGCAGATTGATTTAACACCTTATGAACTATACTTGAAGACAACAAACAACCATGCAATATGTTTATCTATTGCTCACTATGAAAATGTTGATATGGCAGTGAATGCTCATATGTGTTCCTTGAGTGATGTCACAAGATGAGGAATAAAAGTCTTGATTTTAGATTTTGGATGTGTAAAAGATGAATTAGGGGTTTATCATTTTACACAGCATCCTAGAATACAATTTGAAATGTTTCACACTAATAATTATTTCTATATAACATCTAATTTTGATACATTAAAACATGGTATTATAAAATATGTTATGTATTAACAAAGCATAATACATAAGGGGTTTATATCTAGGATTTCTCCTTTACATTGGATCAATTGTATTAAATGGATTGATTTAAATCTATTCTAGCTTTAGTCTATCTTAAACTTTATGTATTTTCTATCTTATAATTATTCTATCTAAGCATGCATGCTCAAAATTATAATTGCTCCTCCTAAAAGCTAGCTACAAATATTATATATGCAATCCATATTCACATCTTTCTCAAAATACTGGTTTCAAGAAATCATATCTTGACTTTCTTTCATCTATTTCTAGTATATGACTAATTATAGACTTGTTATACTTGGCATGAAATGCATATGGTTACAAATTGGTGCCAACAAGATACTTGTAAAAAATTATCATCATTAAGAATACCATCATGTGAGATAGAGGATAAATTGTATTCATTAATTAAGAAAGCATCAGAGTTCCTCATTAGATAAATAATCAATAGACAATGAATCACTAGGTGTATGCATGAAAGTCATGGGATGAAAAGGAATTACAAGTAAATGTTGTAGGAAGGATATCATCATCATTAGGTGTAACAATATCATCAAAAGAATCATGATCCCTAGTTTTATCAATGGAATTTAGGGATACATCACTACCATTTGTGATGCAATGAATACAATTATCATGAATCATGAAAAATAAAGTGAAATCCTCTAACATAGAAGGAGAAGTGCTAGTAAGTTTTATGAACAGTGAGACATTGGAGACATATTGAACCAATGTATCCATATAACATGGAGCACCATCCTTTTGGTAAAAGGATATGATGTCCTCAAGGACCAAGAGATTCAATGTAACTTGTGAAAAAACATTAAAAGATCCTTGATCAATATAATCTAGTGGATGTGTAGGACAAGGATAAAGTCGATTGCAATGCATGACTAAACTCTATCAAAGAAAAGCACACAAGTTTTAGATATGAAAGAAAGATAGACAAAATAAAAAATTAGACTAGAAATAAAAAATAGAAAGAAGGTTGAGTCATAGGGAAAAACTCTAGGGAATCAAATATAGTGGGTTCACCAAAATGTAGGGAAATAAAATAGCCTTAAACTTATTTAGTCTAATTAATCGATACCAAACAATAACTAATAGTCAAACCTAGGTTGAGAGATACGATAGTTAATCAATGTGAATGCTAAAGAGATGATTATGATGTGCTTAAATCTATTTGTCACATTTGAGTAGTCAATGACTAATTTTATAGTCTAGACTATGATTGGTGATTAAAATTAGACATTTTTAATTGACTTAGAACCATTTTTTACTATCACAAATCTTCCTAGAGAGTATGCTCTACTCTTAGACAATATTGCACATGTGATCTAGTCTTCTTGGTTGCAAAATTATTGTTCCTATGGCAGGGTTTTGTCCTATTCTCTCTTTCTCTTATGTACCTATGTGCCTATATATCTGAGAATAGGGGTTCTAAGAAGCACCTTGGGGAGACTACTAGTGTATAGAGGGAAAGTGTCGAAACTTTCTTGATAACAAGTCAATCTCCATTACTAACATGAATTAATTTGAATACATGCCAAAAAAAAAATTTAAATGCCTAAATGATAGGTTGATTATGTAGTTTTTACTTATGCAAGTGTTGATCCAATAATCAAATGATTCGATATGAACTAGTGACTAAAGGGTTATTCTTTAATACAAGATCCTTGGTGCTCATTCCAAAGTCTTTTAGTATGCAAGTTGATGGATAACATTCAAATTATTTAAATGCATGCCTATAGTTTAATTTTGTTATTAGGAGGATAAGGTTGTGGACATGGTCCTATCCAAGAGATAGATCAATGCCTATAGTTTAATTTAAGATAACAAAAACTTAGAAAGATGGACCCATTCTATTCTATAATGATAGATTAATAAAAAATAAAAACTAATTTACAAGTAAAATCAACTTATATTCAAAAAAAGATATATTGAACATACAAATAATATATTTAGGAAAAAAACTTTTAAAAATGTAATTTTTTTTTTGAAAATTTAGAATTAATATCAACTATATACACATATAGAACCCTGTGTTATAATCAGGCACCCTCTCATTCCATATTTCCCTCTTTAACAATATTTTTTATTAGAAAAAAAACATCTTGCCCTTATCAAGTTATTGTGTATCCTAATCTAGCATTCTCGGTGCACATTTGACAATATTTATTAAATAATTGAAATTCAAAATACAAAACAATAAATTAATTAGCCCATAGGCTTTTATATGTGAGCGTTGTAGTATTACGTGGAAATTTTTCTAAACTCTCTAGTTATTCCAATCAACATATTCCTTGAACCTCCTATAAGTGCAAGTGCTAGTTAATAAATATCATCAAATGTGCATCCAGAATATTGGATAGTGTAACATCAGAAAATGTTCCCTTGGGGGCTTTTCCCTCATAAGGTTTAGCTCCTGGGTCTTTAGTGTGCATTTAGGACATCTTACATCATAATTTGGCATCCCAATGGAATGAACCCTAGGTATCATGACAAATGGGGCCTAGGGGAACCCCTTAAACTTAACCCTACCCAAAATAGGGAAGAGGACTTGGGCGCCCGTGCCCTAGTCCTGCCCTATTTTGGGACAGGCCAAAATTTCTAGTGTCGGTTTATGACCTTTATTTGGTTCCTAGGATAACACAGTAAGTTTGAATTTATGAAATCTTGGCGGGAATGTTTGTAGTTGCATATAAAAGCATGATTAGGCATTCATTTGTAAATTAGATGGCAATGGTGAACTTTAGGCATTCTTGTGATTGGAGCATTGGTGATTCAAGGCATTCATTGTGTTGCAAGACTAGATTTGTGTTGTTTATGTGTTTGTATTTACAGATTTGAGCATCCATCTCCTCATGGCATGAAGAGATTCTTCCTCCATGAGATCATCACTACAAGGTGACATTATTTGTGTTGTTGAACATTTATCATTTAGTTTTTTCCTCTGCCTCACAAGGGCACACACTCTCTATCTAACAACGGTGTTCGGAAGACTTGAATGTCTCTCTGGGGCTTGACTGAGGCAAGCCTCTAAACACCACAACCCCCTCCCAAAGTTTTTGTGATTGCATGTTACAGGTTGAGGAGCTGGAAAAAGTGGAGTTACAGGAGGGTATATTAAAGTGTCTGAATTGCAGAACATAGAAGAAAATAGCACCCTGGACTTGGGTGCCTGATCCCTAGTCCCTGAAGTTTCACAATGGGAAAATCTCTATGATAGTAGGTACATGCATCAGATCTTGTTCCCAGATCCCGACAGAAAACAAGGCATTGGACTTGGGCGCCCGCTCCTTTGTCCCCGACTATTCCGCATCCTGAACTTCAAAAATAGGTGCACTTGCATTCATCATTTTACATCTTTCTGTAACATCTTTCTGAGTAATTCATCTGTTTACTGTCATTTTCACATAATTAGGGTTTTGATGTATAATTGAGCATAAGAGAAGGAAAATTGATAATCAAACACCCTAATCCAAGCTTCCCTACATCTCAAAGTGATCAAGGGCCTAATAGTGCTTTGCCACTTGACCTAAGGTCCTTGAATGTAAGTGGTGAAAGGAGGATTCAAACACTAAATTAAACAATCCAAATTTTACCCCTTTACAGATAGACATTGCCTATTTTCCTTTGGGTAAGAATAAGATATGAGTTGAGTTGAAGAATCCTAATCCTAGACACAAACAAATTCACCTTATTGTCTTTATTTAAAAAATGATTGTGTCTTATCTCAACAGGCTAAAAGTTATTAAGCAAAAGACTTTTGAATTGGGTTGTCTAATTGGTAAATATTCTCTTTCAAATAATTGCAAACTTATGTTGACTTTGGTGAGACATCACGCGGAAATGACACTTAAATTTTGGCGCAAATCTGCTTTACCAAGTCATTATTATTTCCAACCTTCAATAATGTTAATTTGTGATGTAAAGTTAAATTGTAATGCTGTATAAAATGGATTTGGTTTTTGCCACAGGTGAATACAAGGCAAAACCTAAGCCCATTCCATATTGCAGGTTGCATTATTTTATTGTATTTACTCTGCGATCTTCAATTACTATCATTACCTCGCTAGATTTTCTACTTAAGCCCTCATTAATAGCACCAAGAAAGAATCAGAAAATAATTGACAATGAATAGGGAAACACAATGAAAAAAAATGGGCGGTGGAATGGAAAATGAACAGCCTGATTTCTTTCAATCATCTTGCACGAAAATCGAATAATGAGGACCATCGATCCTTCAACCCAGGTATCTATTTGCCAAAGGGAATGTCTTCAACATAATTATTCAAGGCCCCACTACTCTATACTTCACAACTATTAAGCTTGGCATGTTAAATACATCTCGCATATGAAAACCTTGTTATATCACATAAGTTAAGCACGTGCACAAGATAAGTTAGAATAAATAAAGAAGCACACACAAGTTGAGTACAATCCCACATTTCATGTGTCACCCTATTCCATGACACTTGGCATCATATCGAAGCCCTTCTAAAGTAGGGGCTCAATTTAGTGGTTGTAGGATTGTATATATTTGCATAGTACAATCAAACTTTTGTTACAAGACATTAAGGCAAATGTGTGTAAGGGTGAAAACAACAAATCCTATACTTCTTACTTTTTTAAAATACTTTATATTTTCCTTGTATAAATAAATTTTTAGAGTTACAATCCCCCCACATAAATATTTAAAAAATTCAAAGGAATAACTAACCATAAAAATTTATGAGATTTAGGTTTAAGATATTTTATGTCCCTTTAAGTGGTTCATAAGAAAAAATGTTGAAATAAACCGAAGTCATTAAAATTTATTTTATTTTGATTTAGTGTTTTCTAAATTATTTTAAAATGAATTTTAGTTTTTTTTTGCTTAGGAATTATGGCCTAAGGGGCCATTCCCATAAAAAGATGATCAGAAAAAATGGGCTACTCCATAGGAGGGCCAAATACTAAAACCTTGCTAAGGTGATTATATTATTTAATATTTGTCCATTACATTAGATAATTCCTATTCAAAATTATAATTAACTATATAGAAGACTAATAGACTATTCTACATGCTATTATGTATTACTAGCAAATTTGGATCTTCACAAGTACCTCCTTGTCATTCTGCTTCATCTCCCCTACACCACTTGTACTAGAACCATCTTCATCTGACTCCAAAACATCTGAATCTAGGGTGAATGACTAGTCAACATCTTAAGCTCCAAAAACACCTACAACTACCTTTAGAAATTCATCTCCCCACTTTGCTTTATGCTTCTGTACCGATTCATCATGTGTAATGCCCCTCGCTTTTTGGCTTGTGATAGAGGTTACTTTCATATTCTTTATGACAAGTTATGTTATAGTTGATAGTCCTTTATTGCACATTTCAGCTCGAGACATCGGATTCACATGTTTTGGGTTTGTGATCTCTTTGTTTTGATGGACTATGTTCGATGGATATATTTAGACATCTATTATGAGTTATGATGACATTATGATTACTTCAGTTATGATTTGCTGGATATGTTTAGTAATGGAATGGTAATTCCATGTTTTATTAGGTTCATTGATATTTGATTTTAAATGATGTGATTATAATCTTGTCCAAGAGCAGGGATGGTGTAGCATTACTCGTTTCAAGTACCCTGTTGCGTCGTGATTCTCTGACTCTCTGTGTGTTGACATATACGTACTTGATCGTATTTAATCAGTTGTTTGGATGCAGGCTGCAGGTACCGAACCTTGACTCCACCTGATATAGCAGGTTTGAGTGGGTTCTTTCACCAATGGATATTAGTGATGGGAGATAACACGAGGTCTAATCCACTAGCTTGGTCCTTGTCTTCAGTTGTGGTCTTGAGTCATGTTGGGATACTTGGTCCTTGTCTTCTGTTGTGGTCCCGAGTCATGTTGGGATACTTGGTCCTTGTCTTGTGATGACGGGTTAGGTGGTGTCGTAATGTTAGTCGAGTCATATTTTATAATGTTAAAATTATTCTCCTGTGTGGTTAGAAGATTCTTTAATGGATTAGTGGTTATTAATAATGCTTCTAGTTTGTTTATTAGATAATTATTGAATTAGCTTAAAAGCTTTGGATGACACTTTGGTTAAATTTTATAATAGGTGAGAATTATAATCTGTTGTGCAAAAAGTAATTATGTGGTAAAATTGGATTTACAGGTACTTAGTGATTATTTGGTAGGGAATATTTTTGGGAATGCAAAATTTACTGTCGTGTGTTGTCAATTTCAAAATTGGAGGAATGGGGAATATTTTGATATAGTTAATTGTTGAATCTCACGAGAGAGTGGGTTGTTGGGAAGAGAGGCATGTCTTCTGCATTTATTGGAGGAGGACAGAGAAAATTGAAAAAAAAAAAAAACAGAGACATTGTGGAGAAGAACAGAGAATTTTGGGTTGCAGGAGTTGGAGAAATTTCAAGGTGGGACTAGAATACAAGTATGTGATTTGTCTCCCTCTGTAAAATTTACCATGATTGTAGCTTTGATTTCAAATTCATCGTTGCATGTTATGTAGATGAAACTTGCATGTTTCTGTAATTTAGAATGTGATTATCTTTGTGTCTTGTTATTCTCCAAGATGTATTCTTCTGGGTAGCTTTTGCCTAGTTTCCTTTTGAAAATTTATGTGCCATCATCTGTAAACCTATAATGTGTTTCAATCCTGAAAAGATGACTCAAAGATTAGACTCTTGCCAATCTCTTGCCCCTGTCATTCTTGCTTTTTATCTCACATTTGCATTCTCTGTTAGAGGAGAAATTCTTTGAAAGAAGTGAATTAGATTCCTCCTGCAACATGTTAGTGCTTACAGCCTTGTTTGTGGTCCTCACATTTTCTTTTCATACTACCTTTTTACCTTGGATTTCCTACTCCTTTCTGAGTAACCCACACGAAGAGTTTATACCTCCAACACCACTTCCTCTAAGAAGCTACCATGCATTCATGTTTAAATTTTTGACCAAACCCGGAGAAGTTTCTTCACAATACCTTCTCATCTACTTAAAAGTTTCTTGATGGCTGTAGGGCACCGTTTATTCATTTTATGCTTTGGAATTTAAACTCTATTTGAAACAAATAGGAAAGAAGTGAGTCGGGTGCCTAGTAGTTTTCTTGAGGATAGGAAAGTTTGAACTCATATAGAAGTTTCTATTCTGTTGTCTGCCAGATAGCTTGCAGACCTCCTTCCTTCGCAGTCGCTAGTAGTTATGTTCTTTTCCAACTATATCCATGACCGAGGAGGATCGTGGGTTAACTCACGTTAGCAGCGGTGGCTCTAAGTGGCCTTGTTGTAGTGTTAGTTCCCTAGTTGTTTGGGCAGTGGCATGTTATGGCTTTCTCTGTGTTAGTTGTTGACCTACGAGATAGGTGGTAGTCGAATCTAGTGAATGGTATACCTTTGACTGTGTCACTTTTTTTTTATTTTGAGCGTCGAGATGTTACAGTGGCAAATTTATGGTAGCTAGTAGTAGTGTATTCTTCTACGTTTTGGTCACTGTGTATATTCCTTAAGCCACTGTCTACGTCATTTATGTCGCTATCCTTAGACTGTAGTTGCGATTTTCGTAGCTCATAGTCAGCTCTTATGATGTTAAGGGGCAGCTTGTATGGGATCTAATGTCCGTCAGGTTGAAAGGGTCACCCCATTTGTTTAGTGTTTTCTTTGATTTTGTAGTGGGCACAAGCTAGTCGGAAGTCTTTTATCCTTAAGCAAACATTAGTATTGTGCAGATGTTTCATTAGAATACTTTAGATGGTTTATAGTGGTATGCCTATAACTTTTTCGAATAAGAAAATATCTTTCCTTATAAATCTATTATGTGGCAACGATAGACGTGATCTTTGTATCGGTAAGAACCTACGCTTGTGCTACATCTTATATGCGGTTTATTATCCAAGCATCCATTCTTATTTCCTTTAAGGATCATTACGAGTTCAAACATTATCCTTATAAACTTCATGTTTGTATTTCATTTGATTGGTCTTGAGAAACTATATCTATTCCTTTATATTTTCACTTATAATCTTGAGGAGTACATATTTAATATGAGTCTTGCTTTGGTAATTAGAGTTATCCTAGCATAGTGCCCTACCCGTTTCTTGGGAATCCTTGCATTGACAATCTTAGAGACCCTATTGTACCAACTCGAGTAGCATAGTGTTTTTTTTTATTAGTGAATAATATAGGAATAAATTCCTTAGTTCAAAAATTGATTATTTGATCTTCGTCATGGCTTAGTGTTAGATGACAATTTATGTTCTTAGGAAAATATAGTGGTACTTTTAGTCATTTAAATAGAAGTTGTGGTAGTAAATGATTGATGAAAGTTCTATAGTAGGAATATTTATAAATTTGTTTCGAGTCTACCTGAAATAGTATTGATTAAACCTTAAATGAAGGAGTTATGCTTGGGTAAGAGGTATATTTGTTTGAAGGTGTTTTTATGACAATAGTGAGTCATGCACATAGGAATATATTTATAGTTGTGGAATTAAGATTACAGTTGGTATAATGTCGATGAAAATTTATGCTTGTTGTAAATAATTACTTATAGATGTTTACTTAGAGGTGATATATGGCAAATCTTAAATGGTAAGTTAAATTAATTAGGTTTGTAATGATTTGAAGATTGTAGTATGGCAGTTAGTAGATTGCACGTAAAGGAAATTATGATTATTGTTGTGGTTTTACAATGGGTAATTGTTAGGAAATTGTTTTAAGGAAATGTATTTACTTTTAGTGGTTTCTAGAAATCTTAGAGTAATTTGTATTAATGTCCTTGATCCGGGAGGCAACAATATTATTCCTTGCCGTGCTTGTAAATTGGTGAATGTCATTGTATAGGTATTTGCTTCATTTTAGATTCTTTTATTTTGGAAAACAAGGAATTGTGTTTTAATTTTATTACGGGAATTGGAGTGTCTTTAGCTTGGGTTGGTGAAATTACTTTATGAGCCTTGACTATTGTGAAGAAGGGATGTTCGGGTTATGGTTCACCTTCTTTGCCTTACTAAATACCAAGAGTTATGATGTTTTGCTATTTGTGATAACTTGGTGTAGGTGGTTTCCTTGATTGGATTAGGAGTTCATTGAATTTCTTTTGCTTGTTTTCCCTCCTTGTCGTATCTTCATGTTTGTATTGGACCAATATGTTACTTTGGGTGGAGTTTATGTCTTTATGATGGATTGTTGTGAAGTAGGAATCTTGTGAGATGTCATGACCACTTGTTGTCAATGTGGGAGCATTTTTCTTGTCAGATAGTGGTTACCCTTTTATTGTTTTGTACCTTACTCCAGAGGTGTAGTTCTTGGTTTTGGTTCAAATTATGGCATGTCAATGTATTGGCTTTACTAAATTCTCAGGTCTTGCAATGAATGGGAAATGGCCTCTTGGATATAGTACTTGGTTCTTGATGGTTTTGCTTCATTTTGAGAGATTATGGATTTCTTGTTGTGGCCTAGGGAATGGCATATATTATGGCTTAGATCTGATTAGTGACTCTTACCTATATGTTGTAGTATGTATGTTTGACCTGAGAACGCTAAGGGAGTGGCTTTCATGGTGGGGTCGATGCCTAGTGAGAGGCGGCCTGGGTAACCCCATGGAAGTTGTATGTGGAAAACTTAATAACTTAATTAAGAGGGTTGGGATATTAAAACACTTAACAAGATAAGTAAGATACCTCACCCATGCCTTGAGTGCTCTCACAGGCTAAGGATGGGATGAGAAGGCTTGGTTGGCAAGGTCAACCTCCTCGTCTCCATGAGAAGACCTGTCGGCTCTGCATGTGTCACCCTATGGGGCCGGTGCCTAGAGAGAGGCAGCCAGGGTAACCATAGATGGGGGCCGGCTGCTGGTGTTTGATAGCCTGGGTAACCCATGCTGGGACCATGCGATGACACTCTCCTTATGTAGTTCAGTTGTTCCTTTTGTTGTGCCTCTGGAGTGGTGCCTTGACTTGTGTTGTTATGTTGATATGTTAGTTGTGTCAAGTCAGTTGTTGTTCATTTATTTTTGGGTGTTGTTCTTGGCTTAGTGGAATCCTCGTCGTTATCTCCTAGCTCAGAGGGGTGGGCCTCAGGGTTCCACATGGTTGGGTGGTAAGAGCTATCCATTGGTCCTTTTTGGAGATATGGTTCGAGTTCTACGCAGAGGTGTTCTAGATCTAGTTCGCTTTCCTCCTTCAGAGTTGTATGCTTTCTTATGTATTCTTTTGTAAACCGACATGATCGGTCTTATAATCTTGTAATCATGTAATCTTGTACTAAGACTCTGTGATTAATCTATCCTGCTATAGTAAAAGTTAATTATCTCTATTTTAGCAATGTAATGGTTATTCCTTCTGTAGTTTTATTTTCTTTTATTAATGCAATTATGTTGCCCTAGAGTTGTTAGAAGAGTAATTTCGTTTATGTTGTGTAATATGGTATGTTTGGTTACTTCTTTGCACTATCTTGCTTTCAAAAAAAAATTTGCTGTAACTTTTGCACTTATACTCTAGCACTCTATGATTACATGATGGGGCATTATATCATGCCTTTCCATTGGTATTACAAATGGCACCCCTAGGCCATTGTATGGTAGGAGGATAATAGGCCAAGTTCCCTTCTTGATTTTAAAGCCCAATCCCAACACTATTACATCCATAACCTCCTTCAAGCCACCTCGCCAATGGGAAAAACTAACATTTCCATGATCACCTTAATATCACCTTTGGATTCCCCCAAATCCAAAGGAATCTAGTAACCAACATTTAAGAGATGTTGATATTTACATAATACATGTGGGAAATGGTGAGAAAAAAATCTCCTAAGGCATGCTTATGGCATGTAGGATAAAGCTAGTCCTAGTCTTCAAAATCCTATTAAGTCTATGGTCTGAGATGGTGCCCCTGAAAGTAATCCATCACTTCTTTGCTTTCAACTGAACTGTGGAATCCATAATAACCAGCAATGCAATACAAATGTAAAGTTCAAGGCATATAACAACAGATTATGAACACAAAGTTTTGAAATAATCACCAATGCATCATCCCATTGAGTCCTCACCTTCAGCCTTGATAAGTTCATCCATCACGGCTTAAATGTTCATTATACCACTTTCTTTTCCAAGCATGTGATGGGAGTGATTAAACAACTACATTTTGCCAATCACCCACACAATTTGCGATGAAATACTTGAAGCACATGGTTATATCCACATTGACATATGAGTCATCATCCTTGTTAGATTCATGGTAAACATGTGATATCTTATATTCTTCCAACCTATCCAATAATAACCACCACTTCTTTAGAATATTTTCTATCTTTTAGTTCAGGGTCACTTGTTTTCTAATGGTGTTTATTATGAGCTAGGAATCTCCTTCAATGTGGATCCTTGGAAGACAAATCTGCACATGTTTGAAGGCCAAGCAACAAAGCTTGAGCTTCATCCTCATTGTTAGTTCCCTCTAGTAATTTCATAGCTATAATTGCCACCATTTCTCTAAGATGGTTTCTAATAATACATCATGTCCTGGAATTCCCTAGATTCCCTTTTGTTGTGCCATCAAAGTTCATTTTATACCATCCTTCATCAGGTGGAACCCATCTAGCATCCACTCTGGAGTTGTGACAGGGATGAGCTCTGGCCTTCCCATAAATGGGGGGATCACCAACCTGTTCTATTTCTTCATGATCTCATTATCCCAATTGGTGAATTAGCTTCATTTGAGGTATTGGTTTTTTGCTACATTATTTACCACTTCTACTATGGCCCCTTCCACTTTATTGAAAAAACAACTACTAGCATTTCTCTATCCTAGAAAATTATCCTATTACTTTCCTTCCACAACTCCAAATCACGGTAGAAGGGTAAATGATCCAAATGCTAGAAAAAATAGCTTTCTTGTATAGAATGTGCTAGGCTACAAAAAGAGAGAGGATGTTTTGAGGAAAAGGACTTGCCCAATTAAGCTTAGAATAAAATTTCTTCCAACAATCTTCGAAAAATTATAATTTAAAAGAAAATGATATGTGGATTATTCTACTTCTTTGCATAAAACACACCTAGAAGGGCCACTGAAGCCCTATTTTTTTGCATATCCCCAATGAGTATTCTCTTTTGTATATCCACCCAAGCAAAGGCTCAAGCTTTTGAGAGGTATTATTTTTCACAGTAGAGGTAAGTAGACCAATCCTCTTTATCTTCCACTTCTTCCTCTATAAGATATCCAATCCTAACATTGTATTTTTTAGATTTGGCCCCACATCATCAAAAAGTGTCCTCCCCATCAAAGTTAAAGACTTTCATTTTATCTAGTTCTGTCATTAGCACCTCCACTTGATCTTCAACAAATCCAAAACCATGCAAGGACTTCCACTACCACTCAGACCCACCTATTCTATCTCCCTCCTCTAATTAGTCTCTTACATGAACTACCCAAGCTTGGACCAAGATAGATCTAAATATCCTTCTAAGATGAATATTTGTTCCATGAGTTTTCCAAAAATTTGGCTTGTCACCTATTCCTTACCTCCCAAGTGATATGATTTGTGATCAACTTCCTACAAGACAACATAAAGTTCCAAATAGTAGAACCCCTAGGCAAGTTGGTTGTTGTTAGGATTCTCTTGGGGTTTGAGGAATCTAAGTATTTGTTTTGTAGAATCCTAACCCATGAGAGTTGTGGGTTAGAAAAAAGATTCCAAATAAACTTTGCTCCTAAAGTAGTATTCATTATTGGCTACTTTCTCTTCCCAACACCCCCTACCTCCTTAATATTGTATATTTATCCCACATGATAAGGGGGAATTTCACGGTATCATCATTTCCTTTCCAGAAGAAATCTCACATATTCTAATTAAGGATGTCACACATTTTCTTTGGCATTATCAAACAAGATAGTATGTATATTGGAATAGTAGCTATTACTTCCTTAAGCATCAATGTTTTCCTACCACAGAAAGCCATTTTCCCTTCCATGAGGACATCTTGAAGGAGCGGCTAGAGAGAAGGGGATCCCATAGATTAGTTTTTCCTACTCCTGAGAAAAGAGGAATACCAAGATACTTACTAGGCAATAGGCTAATCTTGTAGTCAAGTAGCTATTTCCTTTTGTTTTATAATATCTGTGTTGAAGAAAAAGGTCTTAGACTTACACTTGTTGACTTGCTACCTTGATGTACATGGCAATAGCACTACAAGACTTGGTTGATGATCCTAGCCTTCCTACATTTGGCAACCCAAAACAAGAGAGTTTCATCCACAAATTGCAGGTGTGGACAGAAGAGGTATCAGAAGCCACCTTGATGCCTTTTTATCTACCTAGACTTATTTTTTCTTAGATGGATCAACCAAGGGCCTCTAGAACCACTATGATAAAGAGGAAAGAGGATAGGGGATCCCCTTATCTAAGCCCCCAAGAGGATGAGAAGAAGCCATGGGGGCCACCATTGACAATTACTAAGAATCTAGGAGAAGATATACAACTATCGATCCACTTAACCCACTCAAGACAGAAGCCAAAATTTCCAAGGATTCCTAGGATGAATTGTCTATCTACCTAATCATATGTTTTTCTAATGTCCAATTTGACCATCATCCTTTCTATCTTTCTTTTCCTGATGGAGTGGATGGCTTCATGGGAAATAATGATACCATTAGTGATAACTCTGTCGGGAGTGAAGCTGCTATGTTCCTTCGAGATGATGTTCGAGAAACTCTCCTTGATACTCTTTTTCATTGCCTTGGATATTATCTTATAGGTAGAGTTACATACTAAAATTGGCCCAAAGTCTTCCATTGATTCCCTAGAATTATTCTTTGGAATTAATACTAAGAAAGTATTATTCAGATCTTTGAGCGTTGTGTCTTTCTTCCTTGATTCCTCAGTCACCGCTACTAAATCTTTAGCAATGATTTTCTAGAATTTATAATAAAAACCATTGGGGATGTCATCTATACTAGGAGCCTTATTTGGGTTCATTTGTAAAACCTCCACTTTGATTTGGTCCTTAGTGAAGGGATAATTCAACAAGGTCTTTTGCTCCTCACTTACTAAGCATGGTATCTTATCAAGAATTAACTGCTTAGCTTTCTCAATCTTGGGACCAATATCATTTAATAACTCCTTAAATAAATCAACTGCCACCTAACCAATATCCTCTAGATTTTCTACAATCCTTCCATCCTTGTCTTTGATTCTAAAGATTCTATTTTGATTCCTCTTCACCCTAGTGAACTTGTGGAAGAATTTAGAATTTTTTTCACCCTCCTTTAGCTCGCATTCTCTAGACTTCTTTTGCCAATATATCTCCTTCCTTACCATAATTTCTAGGAGACACCTCATGATATTTTTTCCTTGTGGTAGGTTTCCTGATAATTCATAGATTCTCAGATCACAATTTCATTAAAATCAGGCGGCTCTGCTTCCAACCGCTCCTTTTCCTAAAAAATATTTTTGAAATGGGTATGTTCCAAATTTTGAGTTGTTCCTTGATGTAGCCTAGTTTTTTGAAGAATTGAAAAAGTTTGGAGCCTTTAATTTTTTGGGTTGATACCCACCATGCCCCCATCTCCTCAAGGTATGGGTCTCCAAGCCACATGTTCTCAAATTTGAAAGGGCATCTCCTTGGAGAGGAGTCTAGGATGAATTTGAGGAGAAGAAAAAAATGGTCAGAGCTTGAGACTAGTAAGATTGAACATTCCTAGAGTTGAGAAAAGATGCCTAATCTCCTTGAAGGATAAAGCAATCCAATTTCTGCAATGCCAATGAAACCTTGTCTCTGATTTGTCCACGTAAACTAACCATTGGTAGGAGGAACATCTATGAATTGATTGTTGAAAATAAAATTTTAGAAGTCCAACTGAGTTTGGGTTAGTATGGAAATGCCCCTTTTTTTCTCTAAATTATTGCAAGTTGCATTAAAGTCTCCCCCAATAATAAAAAGTTGCCCTACCAATGTTTGAACTAGAGAATAAATCTACTACCAGACCACCACCTTCTAAGAGTTTCCTATTGAACCATAGATATTAATTAAAACAAGTTTTAGGTTCTAGGGAAGATAATTGATTTTGCTTGCCTACCAAGATTGATTACTTTGAATATGCTCAACATCTATTTTATTTGTGTGCCATATAATCACGAGTCCCTCAGATGCCCCAAGAGCATCCACAAAGAAATTGCCTTTTTGTTTCCATTTTGCAACGACACCTTTAACATCATCTACCTTCATCTTTGTTTCTTGGATAATCAAAATGCCAGAGTTTGATGACTCCATAAGGTGCTTAAAACCACACCTTTTATTTGGGGCATTAAAACCACTAACATTCCATGTTATGAGCCTCATGGCTCCATGGGAAGGGTGTTTCCCTTCCCTGATCTTAATTTTATCTACCCTCTTGCTCTTCCTGCAAATTTTTTTCACCCTATTGGATTTCCTCTCTCTACAACTTTTCTCCCCACTTTTGTGCTTGTTTATTTTAGACTTCACCTGGATGATCAACCTCTCTTCAAACATGGCTGCTTCATCTTTTGAAAATTCACTTACCAAGCTCTCCTCAACAACTGGCTATTTAGCAACTATGTCCTCTTTGCTTTTTTTGGAAAATCACCTTCCCGCTCCTTATTGCACCCAAAAATTTCCAATGCTAGGTCAAAGTTTAAGATATCCTGAATATTGTTTATCTCTTCACATGGGTTTGAAGTTGGTGTTGTATCCTTATTCTCCTTAATGACTTCCCTTGCAATTTTTATTAGATCCTCAACAATATTTGCCCCTTCCAATCTTTGGGAAACATGGGTTCAACAACATCTTCTTTTGAAATATTCATATTCTTATTACAGTCTGAGGCAAAGTTCCCTAGCATATGGCATATCTTACATTTCAAAGGGGTTTTGTCTACCTCCACCCTTTATCTCCAAGTGCTAGTTTATGATTTGATCTCAATTTCTTCTAAAGGGACACTTCCAAATCTATTGAGACGTAGATCCTTGCATACATCCCAAAATCTCCACTTTCAATTTGGGCATCCACCATGATAAAGGTGTCTAGTTTATCCCAAACCATTTTTAGAATCCTTGGATCCCAATATTTTATTGGTAGATTGTGGAGATGAATCCACATTGGGGTTTTGAAAATCTTATGGGAAATGGGATTGAAGTTCAAAATCCATTTAGTTGTGTAGAACCCTATTCCATCCATCATTAAAGGGCCTTGATTTAGGATTTCCTACTTATTTTCCTTTGACAGGCACTCCACCATGAAAAACCCTTTAGGGAGTGATTTGATCTTGACCTCCTTTCCTTGATTACATTCACTCTATTTCTAAACTTTGGTTCTAGTGGGCCAATCAACCGCCCATTTCATAAAAAAGGCTCAATCTCAGAGTTGAGAAATAGAAATGGAGAGTTCATCACAATTCAAAAAAAGGAAATGCAACTTATCGGGCACCTTGGTTGGGTTGGGACTCTATTAGCTCCTGTCGTTGAGTTTGCTCATTTCAAGATCCAAATCTTCTTCTTTCTATCATGGCCAAGTTTTTGTCCTCCCCAAAATCCTAATTGCCCATACTGACACTTGCATTTGTCAGGGGTCAGCCCTAAATTCCTCCCTCTCCCTATCCTCTCTCAAAAGGATCTTGGACTGCTTCCCTAACCAGCTGCAATCATTTCCTTGTTCATTTTTTTTGACTCAAGCACTTAGGGTAGCCTTTGCTTCCATGGACACCTTGAATCTTCTACTCTCTTTGCCTTCTCTAGGAGTCCTAAATCCACTAGTCTCCTTCTGCTCGATATCAATAGAGAGCCATTAATTTCCCTTATTAAGGTCTTTTATGACTTTTAGGTTAATTTATTATTATAAGAGAAGTTTTTAGAAATAATTATGTAAAACTAAATTATAATGTTAGTTAAAAATAAACATTATTATAATGTTATATTTTAGAATTTTAGATATTATTATTAATATTAATATTAGAAGTTGAAACCTTGGTTATGGCCCTTTCAAAAACACTACCTTATCAAAAAATATTAATGTTAATTTAAAAAATAATTTAATAAAAAGTAATACAAAGAAAATGATATGTCATATGGTGACTTAGTTATTCCACTAAGTGGGGACCTTTCTCTCCCCTTGCTTAGACAATTTAACAATAGAAATTTGCCAATTATAACTTTGATTATCATGTATTATACTCAATATATGTTATGATATTTATTTGAAAAGTTTGTTCACCTCTACCTGTACTTATGTCTAAAAGCTTGATCATGTTGAGAAACATGTTTGGGGGCTTGCTTAGAGGAAAAAGTTTGAAGACCTTGGCTTGTGATAATGCGTCAAGCCCCTAATCTCATGTACAAGATCAAAGACACAACATACATATAATGATAATAATGTATCTAGTGCTAAAGATAATGCTTCATACTACTTTCATATAATGTTTATTTCATGCAAGTACTTGATAATGCTTCTTTGTTAATTCTTTATGATGTTGAAACTTGACTTAATATTACATATATCTTGTTGTATTAAATAATTCTTGAATAGTTCCAAAATAAAACAAAATAAGTCTTTTGTCCAGGCCAAAAAATTATTAAATAGCATTACAGCCTCCAATGTTTGAGTTAGAAAATGCACTCAACCATTGCTACAAGCACTTGCATTACACTCTTCTTTTTCATAACTAACCCCAACTTAGTTCCATATTATTTCCAAAAATGGATTTTTTTAAATAACATACAATCTATTGTTCTCTCATAATCTTTCTTCAGTACCTTCAATACAAATGTAATATATTGAGATTGAGGATTCATTTTGAGTTACTTATTTTCATGCAATTATAATTATTCTAAACTTACATTATTTTCTAGTTACAAAAAAAATATTATTACAATAGTATAAAAATAAATTTTATTATTAGTTCATGTTGATGGGTTGGATGCAATTTCTTTTGTCTATACAACCAATCATCATCTAGAATTAAACAATTTGATGAACAATGGTAAATTTTACAACTGATTTTGTTATCTAGTAATTTAGAAAAAGATATTTATTTATTTTTCTATTGGTTGATGTTATGAAGAGTCAGTGTAAAAAGAGAATTATTGTTTATATTTTTTATAATTATTTTTTATTGTTGCATTGTCAATCAATAAATTTAATTTTGTAAGAATTTCAACAATAGCAATAAATATAGTATGTTACTTTGTGAAAATTGTCAACAAATACAATAAATAGCTTTGGTTTTGTGAGAGTCTCAATAAAGGAAATAAATGCAATAAATGTATTGTGTTATAATTGTCAAAATTTTCAACAAATACAATAAATAGATTTAAATTGTTGAGTGCATATATTGGTGATAGGTGTGTATGACATGAAAGGATTCAAAAGATTTGAGTGTTGACATGGGTGAATAGGTATTTCTAATGTTACAAAGATTTAAACCATTCAATGCATATATTGGCACAAAGAAGCACACAATGAATGTTCTCCCAAAAAGTCTTTATATTTTTCAAAAAATTCTTTGATAAATTAATAATTGTCATATGATGTGAAAGGAATACTTAGAAGTTTGTCATAGAAAGCTATAGACTTCAAAAGTATGTCATAGAAACGAAAGGAACGCTTGAGAAGCCTACCATAGAAAGTTGAATATATTTCAAAAGTATATCATAGAACACTGTTATAGTTTCCAAGGCAGAGTTATAGTAATTGTTGAAGATCTATCTGTGGCCCTACAAAAATAAGGTATGGAATGTCAGTAATGTTCATAAATTTTAGGTTTTTAATTTTTATTTTGTACTGATACCTTTCAATGCATTTGATGTGACATATCTTTTCATTTTTCTAATTGTGACAAAGAGCTTTTGCATAAATACAGAATGCTTACATGTTTTTGTATGAAAATTATGTTGTCAGTTTGTTTCAATAAAGTTAGTTGTTTGCAAGTTCTTACCAGTGTTACTATCATTTATTTTTCTTTAGGACTACTTTTGAACATTAATAACCCTTAGATTGACTACATATTATGAAGAGTATCTAACCCATTGAGCAAGAGCGAGTTTGTTTTGATAGTAAAAAATTCAGTCCACTACACATCTTTGCTATAAAACTCATTGTGTTTTAAGAAGTCCAACCTTCGTATAGCTACAACTTTAATATTATTGAGTATAAAAATCTCTATTGCTGCTAGAAAGAAGATAATAAATATTCTCGTATATTATATGTTAGCCAAAAATAAATCCTAGGTGTAGCTCTTCAGTCCAAATGAAAACTTCAATGAATTTTATTGGTCCAGGTCTCGGCGTAATAGTTTACACTGTTGGTATCTTATATAGGGTGCTCTAGTTTTTATATTCTATATTATCATAAGCATGTAAATGCTTACATGCTTTGTATGTATATCTATCCAATATTGTCAGGTAAATCCTTACATACGTTGTATGCATACTTATTCAAGATTGTAAGGATTTTTACATGCATTGTGTGTATACCTAGTCAATGTTGTAAGGATTTTTACATACTATGTATGTATACCTATTCAATATTGTATGCCTCCTCTTTTCTAAAGAGATGACAAAAAACAAACCACAGTAACCCAAATTTCACCTCAATTTTTATTAGTTAGAGGCATAGTACTTGGAGACATGGTGAGATTACGTTATTATATAGATGTAATAAAAAAAATGAATAAGGATGCACATCTATAATATATATAAATGTAATCACCAAAAAATGTAGAAACAACAACAAAAGACTAGAAAGGCTAAAAACAAGTTTAACTAGAGTTCAAATCTTCTATTAACATTCAAATAAATAAGGATTAAGCAAACATAAAATGTCTTTTTTAAAACAAGATGAAAATTAATAATAAAGAAGAGAATGATATCTTAGTGAAATCCAAGACATGAACATCATTCATCTCGCAATTGTCTTTGTCATAGCTAGCAAAAACATAAAGAAACTTGTCATTTTTAATAGAGTTGTAAGTATGACCCCATCTCTTTCTAGGCCCCATTGTACCACCTTTCCTTCCTAGAGATTTCTTTTGGTGTCTTAATTTTCAGCTTTACTCTTTCCCATTTCATATTCACACCAAAATATTAATAACCCACAGAAAAAAGACAACAGAAATGTATATGTAGATGTAGAATAAAAAATAGCTATAAAAGCTCTTCTTGACATACCTAAAAGTAAAATTATGGCCAAAGTCAAGAAAAAAGTGACCATAACCCAAGTCAAATCATTCCATCCCCCAAATATAACAAGAAATATGAGAGATACAACACCATTCAAATGTCACATGGATCAAACAAGAATTAGTGCAACAAAGAAAACTGTTTATTTTAGCTATGGTTTTGTACTACTTTCAAGATAGTTGTTACATTGTTTAAGTCCTCATTACTTTTTTCCACATGACCATGGTGCCACACAAAGAGAATAAAATTGTTTTAGTCCATCAAAACTCAAAATGAATTCAATTTACAATTTCAACAAGGTATTACTTAAATGTACATATATAGAAGATAAGGAGAATAAACATAATGTTTGCACTCATATTGATTTTGATCTCTATTTATGGATAGATTGGGAATGCATCAAATAATTTTATTAGAATATTTTAATTAGTGCCAATTTATAGAAAGCATTGAGAAAAGTGTGCATTTCTTCTATCCATTGTACATGCCAACTTTGCCAACTTATAAACACATGCTTTGTAGAGGGTTGACTTAGTTGTGTAAATATATAGTGTATATATTTTGATATAGACATATATGTTTTGACCTGCAACAACATAAGTTACAAATTGTGTAGATGTGGGTGGATATATGCAGTGTATATACCTACTAGTGGGTATATACAAACCATACTTTAACAACATATATTACAACATACCAGTATACCTACTAGTATGGGTATATACCTACTGCTAGTATATACCAGTATGGGTATATAAGTCAAAGTAATATATGTTGTTGTGGGTATATATGTTGTTGAAGACATATACTAGTTTGTCATTGTGTACATTCATGGTAGAAGGCACTCTAAACATATATATTCTCAGTTGTAACAACATTAATCACAAATAATCCTTATCTACATATATACATATAGTGTATATATTTTATACTATAGCAATACAAACTATAGGTAATCCCTATGTGAAGGGATTTAGAGCGTATACGCATGCACAAATATGAAAGATTGGTGTAGTGGTGAGGCAAACTTTAATATTTATCTAAGCCCCTACTTTATTCATAGTAAGCTTTTGATTTTACTATCTCATAAATCTCTTTAATGAATATATCTTTAATCTGCATTTAACCACATGCTCACCCCTTTAGTGATTTATAAAATCATTTTGTTATATAAAATTAGCTCTACTAAAAGTGTGAAATCCAATTTTTTTTACATGAGCTTATTTACTTCATTTTAGGTATAAAAGCTCTTTTATTGAACCCACAACCTTCTTTTTATTCCCACATTATGTTTTAATAAAACACTATGAACTGGTTTAAATCATAATGCCTTGTCATAAATTATGAGCCCTTAGAAAGATAGGTTAATCATTTCATATGGACTATGGTTTACTAAAAAATGATACATAGAACTTTAATATAAGCATTTCTCTAGTCTGATGAAGCTCTTTTGCTTAGTTCAAACCCTAAAATAATGCACAATTATTCTAATATCTTGTGCCATGCTAGAAAAAGCCTATGCAATGTATATCTTCTTATACTATGTTAGACTTAATTGTTGTGTACTTTGTTTGACTGTTTGTACCATCCATTGCAACTTGTGCAATGCTCTATAAAGTTTGATTATGATATTTTAGAAATTGTATGTTGACATTCACATGCACAATTCCTATAATGGGACTATTATTAAGGTGCACAATGATGGTCCACAAGCATTGGTTTGCTTGTGCCATATCCTATTTTTGCAACATAATCATCTGTGTGTTTATATGGCTCTTTATTTTTCCTAGAAAATAGTCAATCCATGCTAGGTTGTCATATTAATGTTGTCTTGGTACTCTACTTTACTATGCTCTCATCCTATATAATTGCAAATGCATTGCATATTGAGGTACTATGTCCTAGTTCAATTACATTTCTTACACTGGTTGTGTATGAAATCTTACATGCTCTTATTCTATTCAACATAGGCTTCCAAACATTTGTTTAAGGCCCTCATTTCAATTGAACCATGTTTAACATGTCTACATTGTGTTTGAATTTGCAATGCTACACGAAAAACTAGGAAAAGTCAGGTTCTTTAAATTATTGGTTGTGTAATAGTACACAAATGCAACATAATAGTGTTGCAAGTTGCCTATGTCAATCTTTGGATTGTACAATAGATTAATATTTCTAGATAATGTAAAGTTCATCATACATAATAAAACATAGGGTGGTATAAATAGGGATGGCAGTTGGTTGTTAACAGTCTAGACTTTTGCTTTGTTCAAACTATCTTGTAGTAGTTCTTTTGCTACTTTTTTTAGCCTAGTTGTTGATTTTTTATATAACTTTTGCCATGTATAATGTTTACTATCCATTCAAAACCAACTTAATCTTTGTGAAAACACTAACCTTGAGGGCATTGACCAATTATGCTTCTCTTAATTATAAGAATCATATTAGGTAAGTCGTCGTTGTGAGGTCTGATATTTGTGTCGTCATGAAAATAGAACTTGAGTTACAACAATTACACATCACAAAAATGATATTCATGTTTGCTAATTTTGATTAATATGTCAATGCAATTACCCTAAATTAGGTAGTCTTTTACAACTACTTTTTTATGGTCCTCTAATTGTTTTTAAAACAAGAGCCAAAATTGTGCATTTGGTGTGGCAAACATTTCAAAGGACATTGTAACAAGTGATTGATAGATTATGCAAATAGAGTGGATGTGATTCTAAAAATTTCAAAATAGCTATTCCACATCACTATTGTTACAAATTATATAATCATCTAGCAAACCAAAGAAATGGTTGCATTTGTTAATGATGATTTCATGTTAGAAGCATTTGTTATTCTAATAGTTGAAATTATCATATTGTTCCTATTACTAATTTTAGTCAAAAAGACTACATTTTTGCATATTTCTTATATGCAATGTATTATTCTTTTTATACTTCTTTGGTGTTGATTAACTATCCTAGAATGTAGATGGATAGTCACACAACAAGTAGCAAGTTGCATAATAGAAAAATGAATCTCTCTCTTAGTGGTTTTCTTTTGCTATTAATATACCAATATCTTGATATCATTTGCTTTTTACTATTTTAGTAATTTTTTTTGTATTTCATATCATAATTTGTTGTATTATCTTACAAATTTGACAATTAGAAAAGTAGAAACTTAAAATTGTACTAAATATACCAAAAAAATGGTCTACCCAAATCTATACATTGCATTGAACAAAACAAAGGAAAAATATTAAAATTGCTAAACCTATTAGATACTTATGGCATTGTTAAAAACAATCAAAATAGTCAGCACCTAATATTGCTTGCTAACAAGGACAAGCATTTTGCAATGTTGGTGAGATATAGAGGTCTAAGAACACATCCTTGGACTTGTTCAACAAAAGCTAAAACAATTACAAGTATAAATGCAAACACAAATTATTCTATGCATAAATTCAAGGAAAAACAATTTCTATGCAAATCAACCCATTTTACAACTCAAGTTTGACATTTAGCTCCAAATTACACACAATCTTGGTTTAGCTTATGAAGAACTTGCAAGTTATATTATCTGATTGTACATTGAAATATTCAACCCTTATGATTGAGAACAATTTGTAACATTGTAAAATGTGTACACTAGAATTTTACACCTTGTTTAGCTCCTAGGTTGGACCTATCTTATTGCCTTTGCTTATTGAGATCTATTTTAACAGCTTTTTGAGCTTATAATGATGGATATCCTGATCTCAACAATTAAACCTAACTTAATCAATATAAGGCCTGACTAAGCCTGCATTAAAAGACATCTTTCAGGATTTTAGGACTAAGGGAACAAGGCACTTGGGGCCTTGGTCTAATCTCGAGGTGTTAACTTAGGATGGTCCTATAGTTTGTATTTGTCAGCCTAATCAAGTTTTAGTTACCAAAGGTAAGCAAGAATGCATATTTAAATGTGTGTTGTAACTCATTTTACACCTAGAGAGGAATAAGAAGAAAATGAATGTGAATTTTCTATGCTATGCTCAAGGATTAGAACTATCTGTTTGGATTGTCTTCTACTTGTGAATGCTATTGACGTTGTTTGTAGGCTTTGAAGGAAGTTTGAAGCCCTCTTCATCACTCTCCTTTGTTGGTGCTAAGTTTTCATCAACTAAGGCTGGACATCTTGTTGCTATTATCATCACTTATCATCATTATCCATCATATTGTTGCAAATTTGGCCTCTACCCTGCTAGGGCACACAATCTTGGATCTTATCAATCATTGTTGTGGAGGTGGGAACACCAACATAGATTTTGATTGAGTCAAACCCTTAAAACAACACAACCTTTCTCCTCTTTGTGTGTGTTAAGGTATGATGCAGGAGCATCCGGGTGGACAGGCTATCCCGCATCACCCAAAAAAATGTTTAGTTTAGTTTCCCTAATTTTGGTGTGTTTTGCAGAGCCATTTCAGTTTTGGTTCCATTTGTGGTCATCAAGCAGACAAAGGGGTCATCTTTGTTTGAATTCAAATGTGCTTGATATGCTTTTGGCAGGACAAGAGAACATCAGTAGGAGATCCATACTTCGGCAGGAGTCTTTTTGGTGTCTCTTCGATGCAGTGAAACCCTTAGTTTGGTGCCTAGCATTAGCATTATGAACAATTAGTGAATTTTCGGCAAGACTTTGATCTTGGTCTCTTTGACACAATGAAGTTCAGGATATCGGTGTGACTGCCACGAAGGTCCCTTCGACACAACGAAGTTTAGGTTATCAACATGACCACCTTGAAGGAGTCCCTTCGACATCCTGAATGTGCTCCATGGTGACCCACTTTTTGGTGAGACTGTATCATATCGGTATGACTCCAATTGTAGTCTCCTCAACTTGGCAAAGTTTGACCTGATTCTCTATTGACCCGTCTTCCTTGTGGGACCTGAGTTGAACCAGGATTGGTATGTGAATGTAATGGACAACCTAGCACATGTTAATTATATCTAATTGGAGCTTGGACAATGGAGTGGATCCTTAAATGTAGAATGTAACATTTAGAACTTCCTGTAGCACGTATTGGAGTGGAATGATCCGCAAGTTGTCTGTTTCACATAGGGATAAGTTAAATACTAGAGTGAACATGGGGAATACATGTAGAGATGTAATCGTAGCCATTATCTGGTGGAGGCATAAAAAGAGGGAAGTTAGTGGAGTATGGGAGATCTGGTGGACTAGAGAGAGTTGGGAGTGTGGTAGCCCAGAAAGGAGAAATTTGGCCTCCATGTTGTAATCTTTAAAGGTAATTCAGATGACTCTCTGTAATGTACTCTAAATTTTGATATCAATAAAGAAGTGTGTTTTCTTTTCTATCCCTAGTGTAGTTTGCTGCGAGATTGGACAACCTAATAAGGCTCTATAGTCTCGACTGCGTCAAGTGGTATTAGAGCAGGTTTGCTCCTAAATAAGGTGTCAACATAATTACGAAGTATTAAGGGAAATTGTTGTGGGTAAGTGAGCAAGAGAAAGAAGACCTGAAACTATAGAGGACTTGCGTAAAATGGCACAAAGAGGAAAAGGCAGAGGAAGAGGGGCATGAAGAGATGTAGACCCAGTACTAATGGAGGTGCTGAGAGGAATTACAACCAAATTGGAAGCTGTTGAGACTGTACAATGAAGAGGTCATCCTATTGAAGACGTGAGTGATGCTAAAGCAGAGCAAGTTGAAGATGAAGGAGAAGAAGGCCAACCTGGGGTTGATCAAGGTGAAGAGATGTTTATTAGAGCCCTAACCAAAATCAATACCAGTCCCCATTTTTATCCTCCAAACTATGTGTTGGTTATGATGTTAGTCACAAACAAGCATGGATAAAGAAATGCATATCAAACCTTTATCATCTTGAAAGATATGATGAATCCATAGAACTCATGATCCCAAGTCTCCATTGATTAGTTCATAATCCATTGACATTACTCAGTTGTTTGATGTGCTATGTCGTTTTCCAATTCAAGGGCCCTTACGTGTGTCTTCTTTAGGAACTTAGGTCTGAACATCCATCTTTCACCTGCTTTCTGTAAATCTTTGAGCAAACAAGGTTAATCCTACAATATTTCAATAGGAAGGGAAGATATTTTCTAAGTTTGATCAATTCTTCTGATCATCAACTACTATTAGTTCTCTCTTACCTCTGCACTATGACTTTCTTCAAATCATGCAATTATAAGTAGTTATTTATGTGATTAATGTCTGTATTGATGTGTATTTGCATGGTATTTTCAACGATACATGCTATTAGCTTAAAATATGCTATTCATGTTCAGATTTCTTCGAGATATTAGCATATTTCTCTACATTTGCTTAAGATTGTCTGTGTATTTGCAATTATGATGAGGATTTCCATGAAATTAAATAAATTGTAACAAATACTTACTAAATTCTACTTTAAATGAGTGAATCTTTAGCTTTTGGTCCACATACATTCTAGATACTATCATGAAGAGAAGAAAATCAAACCATAGGTTCACCAGGATGTTCCACAGCTAGCTATGACTGATGCAAACTTCAATGGAAAAGGAATGAAGATAGCATGCACAACATGAATTGCACTCCAAGGGATGTAGCAATCAAAGTACAAACCAAGAATTCATTCACATATTACTCAAAGTATACGATTGTTTGTAATCGAGAGCTTCTTCTTCATTAACTATGCAGAGAAATGTATATTGACAATCAGCTTTGAGAGTTAGTCCTGAGAGCTTCAGCAATCTAATCTCAATTAAGGTTCCAATGAGCAAGAAAATGCACTCCATCTCCTTTTATAGGACAAGGAGAGGATGCTGTTACAATGATCCAATGATCAAGATTTATCCTTTTCAATCAACGGTCTTCATCACCTTTTGACTTAGTCAACAAAAGATCAACATGGCACAGGTTGCCAGCTAGCAACCATCTGGTGGCATAAGACTATACCTTTGGCATATGCAATATGGGAGCTTGTTATATTGTATCTTCACCTATTCTTCATCTTCTTCATCGGTGCTAAGGCTATCTCCCACATTTGTATAAATGATCCCCCTAATGGGTTCATATGTTTGCACTATCCTTTCAATTTCTCCACCATCGTGCACTTTAACCCTGGTCATAGCATGACTATGTGACTAAAATCGTGCTTGTAGATCTGTCCATTTACGCTTCTTGTTGTTCAACTTTTCATTATACTCTTCCACCTTTGATTTCACCCTCATAGCTTTGTTTATCACCTCCTCTATTAAATGGTGGAGAGGGTCATCTGCTACAAGTTTGAAGTTTTCATGGAGAGCATTCACTGGAAAATCAGCATCCTGATTCTCTATTTTGGCTTCCACTTTATCCTCAAGTGCTTCTATGATGTTTATTTCCTCTGACATGAAATGATGTAACTTGATGCCCACATCTCTAAGCTTAGAATTGCATCTCTTCAATACATCCACTTCAAACTTGGTATCTTCATACCATATATTCAATAATGGTGCAGTATGATTGTTGAGCAACTTATTGTAAATGAGGACTTTTGCATCTATTTTCTTCATTTCTACCAAGGTCGTTTGAGTCTTCTCTATTTGTATAAATTTTTGCCCAACCTCCTTCTGTAACTTGTCCACGTTGCTCTTGAATGTGCTGAGCAAGTTCCAGTTGGCCAATGATATTTTTATTACACTTTCTAGTTTAGAAATGAATTAGATAAACCACTTATCCATCACATGAGCTTTATGCTTCATGATGTCCAATCCAGTCACCTCATCCTGAGATATAATAGTCAAAGGAACAGCAGTGTTGACTGGCATATTATTAGGATCAATCAATCCTTTCAAGAATGTATGCACCTGAGTAATGTGCTCCTTGTGTGCTTTATTTTTGTTTTTCTCTTTCTCTACTCTCTTCAATAAAGAATCAATAAAATATAACTTCTTGGCCTTCTTGTTCCATGGTGGTGAATCCCAAGTCAACTACAGTCATCTAGAATTCATTTACACTTATCTCCCCTTTTGCTTTATCTACTGTAGGGAGAGCTACCTATGTTGTCCTCCTTCTAGTTGTTGGATCTCTTGTAATGGCAGAAGTGGCTCTTGCCCTTCTCTTTGGTTTGGCTATCTCAGTAGAAAATAATGAAGAGATGTCAAATTATGGCACATCAGTAGATGGAGGCAGGCTCACTTCTTGCCTTAGCCAATATGGCACATCATCTATGGGTCATTATTGATTAGTATGCCCTATGCAAGTGTCCAGGGGCTCTATATTATTTTCCACCTTGGGTGGTGATGGTTGCATTTCTTGTTCACCTATATCCTCTTCTGAATGGATCTCTTCCTCTTGAGGGATCTCTTGTTGCTCATTTGTATTATATTCTTGTGCATCTTGTGGCACTTGGTCCTTAGGAGGCTCTGGATTACCTTGATCAGCTCTTTAGGAGGATCAGTCAGATCATCTTTATTTGTATTATCTTCTCCCCTAGCCTGATCTTCTTCTTTATGAGTACCTAATCTTTTGTTGCATCAGTTTTCTCAATATCCTGATCTTTTGCTGCCATCTCTTCCTTGGTCCTTCCCTCAGGTGCTTGTTCATATTTATGATTGTCACTTTGATCAATCATTTCCTCGTCTCCCCCTTTCATATTGATATCAACTTTACCTTGCTCTAGAGGTATATCTGTATTCTTGTTTTGGTCATCACCACCTTGATATGTTAAATCAATAGTTTCCAGTTTGGTGACCTCATGAACGAAGTTTGATAACCCTATTTGTTGGGCTACCATCTCAGGGTTTACCCATTCCATATCCTCCTCCTCATGTTGGGCTTCTTTATGCACGGTGGGAGTGCTATGAGGGATCATCTTGGTATTCTTTATCAATATTTCCATAGAAGTGACAGCCACTTCATTCAGCATGTCATCATCTGACAATTCCACAGCATCCTCTAATGGGAATCATTTCTTACCTTCGACATCATGCCTTTGTTTCCTCTTCTCTTTAGCCATCTCTACTTTGATATGTATGATCTTCAGGATGGGCACCTCATGCTGCATAGTCCTTTGAACACCTTCACCTCCTGCTCCTTTTAGTATGAGGAGAGGATTTGATTCCAACGCACCTCTCATTACAGGTGTTTTCTTCTTTTGCAATTTACTTTCTATTTTCCTCTTCATCCTCTTTAGTAAGGGTTCTTCATTTGAATCTTCTTCCTCCTCATGGACAATAGGAGGTGCAAGTTTCTTCATAGGACCCTTTTGTTTCATTGGTGCCTGAGAGGTGGTCACAATAGACTTAGTGGCAGGAGAAGTGGTAGCAGGGGAAGCAGCGTCAGTAGATGTAGTGGTAACATCTCCGCTTGGTTGGACTTGGTGGATGATTGTCACCCCAATTGCTTGTTTATCCTTCTTTGTCTTACTCTATGCCTTTCACCCTTTGTCTTCCTCTTTTCAGTGAGGAAATCATCATATTCTTTTGACAATTCTTGTCTCTTTCTCTTGTTGTCTACAGTCAGGGTTATCCCCTGTTCTTTTAGGTTGGTGGCTTGTTCTTCCACCCATTCCTTGGTCCATTTGATGACCCATGCGGTTATCTAATCCAAAGAAATGATTTCTGGCCTACTCCAATCTAGAACTGATATGGTCTCGTTATATACTTTATTCTCTTCATATTTTATGGACAAAATTAGGCCATCATCCTTTTGTAACTATATTGGCATCAATATGCAATCAAAGGTGCATATTTGGTTCAAGGTGAGCCTTTGATACTACCTCCTTCTCACCTCAGTTTCATCATCACAATCAGTCTAGTAATCGTCAAGATGTTTCTGATGTACAGGCTTATTCAGTAGTGTTTGCATCTTGTTATATGGGTCATATGACCTCATCAGTGGAAATAATTGTAAGGACATCAATTTCAGCCCTCCCACTACTTCTTTGGCACTTCCCATATCAGGGCACATATACCATCCTATTATGATTGGGAATAAGGTATGAGGAATTGTCTTCCTCTCAATACAAGCCTCCAAGGAAGGCAATATCTACCTGCAGAAGTCCATCAGGACAACCTTGTCATTAGGATATTTGGGCAACATGAATGGGTGATCTTCAAAGCCCTCTACCCTTATGTATGAAAAAGTGGGGAACTAGATGAACCAAGCCCCATGTTTATAAACTATTGCTTGGGCTTCAACACTCAGTCTCTTAGCCCTATCCTCTTCCATTGTTCTGACTAGATGCATGGAGAATGTATCATTCACTCTTCGATAATGCTGGAGAGAATCTCTTCTCTTCAACTGTGGGTAATACTCCCAAATGCTAGCATCACCAAGGTTAGTTCCAACCCTCCCAACTATTTGTAGGCCACTGAAGGTACCTCTGTAAGCACAGGCATAAACTACATATGAAGTCGTGTAAACTTCATTTGACTTCCCTCCTAGCTTTCTCATGCCTTCATCTAGGCTGTCACTGATGAGTCTAGCCCAATGAAGTTTCTCCTCAGTGTTTTCCACCATCCTCATGATGTTGTACATCCAGGGATCAAATGTTCCCGCATCCAGTTTCCCCTTCATCCTACTGAGCATCACCATCATGTATTGATACTCTGGAGCGAAGTCGAATTTGTACAAATGTACTAGCAGTTTGGCCACGACTTTGTAGGATCTGTCCTTGGTTCTCCATCGGTACATAATTCTCACGGCTTCCTTCTCTTTGCCAATATATGTCTTCTCAAACTTATCCAAATTTATCCTGATCAATCGGGGTCCTCTGGGCAAGTTGAAAGCTGCAGTGATGCCCTCCATTGAGAAGTCAACATAAACCCTTCCATGCTTTTCGACCATTCTAGTATTCACATTATAATCTCTGGCGCATTCTATCACTAGTTCAATGGCTTCCATAGCATAAGAGAAACCTCCTGCATTGTACATCCCTAAGCTATATATACTGATCAATAGAGGATTTCCTCCCCCCTTCTCCAATTTAGCAGTCCATCCATCCAAATCAATGGCCCTAGGATGAGTATCATGATGTGCCCATATTTGAAAGAGACCCCTTCAGGTTGTATGTAGATGGGTTTTATAAATTCAGTGTCCAACCTATTCTTTCTCACTGCCATTGGATCTTGAGGTCTGTTACTTTACTGTGTTGATAATATCTGGATGTTTGAGATCACCTTGCAATCACCTTTCACCATTTGTCATTTTACAATTATTATTGAATATTCAGGAAGATTAGGGATATTATTAAATATGACTAATATTGAGAATATGATGATGACATCATCCCAAGGATGGTCAACCATCACCTTTGACCAGAAATTGGGTCATATGCTTCCACTCATCTATTAGGGTGATTTTATATGTAAATATGATCGGGTTGATGTGCCATGTGGCACCATTCCATTGGTTGCTATGAATCTCTACATTAGGGTCTTCAAAATCTATATGAGGGATATTAAGAAATATTTGGTCTTTTATAATGCAGAATATCACCCTTGCCCCGGAATGCGAAGGTGACTTCATCATCTTTCCTTAAAGTTTGAATGAGCTAGAGAGATGACATCATCTTCATCTTGGTGAAGATCTAGGATATTATGGATATGAGGGAAGTTTAGAAACATGGCCCTCTTCGATTATTGGGTTATGATGACATCATCGTCATATTGGGTCCTTTACAAATCAGGGTGGGATGACATCATCCTCATCTTACCGACAGTCAGGGGTATTATGAAAGATGACTAATATTAGGAAATATGCCCCCTTTTCGAAGGATAACCTTCTTAAAAGATGACCCTCCTAAAGTTCTATTGAACACTTATGCATATCGGGAAGACATGAATAAAGTTACAGTGATTAGAAGTTCCAAAGATAACAAGTGTGCATAATTGGGAAGACACTGCATAATATTTCACCGATGAAAGACTTATCGACAAAAGCAAGCTAGTCGGAGTGAAAATTTCAAATTACACCAAGTTCATGAGTCATGCCAATAGAGACCTTTTTGGGGAGAAACCTTACATATTCTCATTGATAAAACAAAAGAACAATTGTATTGGAGAGACATGAGTGATTGGATCGAATTCTTCAGATCTCTCTGACTATGCGCATTACTCCGATAAGGAACACCAAAAGAGTTTTTCGGCAAAAGTCCCACCGATTTGTCCCAACGAACAAAGCGATGGAAGAAACAAGTCGGGGAGACTAATTATATCAGAAAAGGGATGACACAGGTCAACCCGATAATGATACAAATGACTATTGTTCATCGGAAAGACACTCAGCGAATAACAAAGAGGATTTCTAATAGTCCAGGTTACCCTGATATTGGGTAAATTTCATAATGTTCTCCCCAAAACGTTAGAAAAGTGAGACAAAAGGTAGCTATGCAATATCGATATTACCAAATAATTGGGATTTCTAAGAAGAGTGCAAATAACCTACAACCTTGCACGTTTATATAAGGTATAGACATCTGAAAAGTGCCAAATAATTTGAGTTAAACCAAGAGGGAGGACATATTCATCATACAAATCTTGACTCTGTTGCCCATCATAGATAAAGCACTGGTTATTACAAAGTATATTTCAAAACCTTATTCACATTTTCAAACCTCAATCATTAGAATTAGGAATAACTTTCACCTTTATACCTACTTCACACCCACTTTCCATTGTGGAGGTCACTAAAATATGCTTTAATAGTCAAGGTATACCCACCTAGGTTTGGCAGAGCCTAAAGTGAAGAGGGTTTTCCCTGTGCCTATTAGTCAAAAGTGTGAAGAGAGCCTGGCAACCTCTTGGGGTTAACAAACTACGTTTTTGAGACCTAACAACACTTGATAAGGCATATGCATGTGCATGAATAACACTCTATTGTTTCAACTGACTTTTACTAGACCGCCCCAAAGCAAGACACAAAGCAGAAGCAAAATGTTGGGTCCCTGGTTTTCCAGAGCAAAATGGGGCGTGTTGTGTAACCACACAACAACTTGCCACCAAAGAAAACATCCAAATTCCAATAATTCAAGGGATGAAGACACATTAAAACATAGAATTCCCACTCTCTCTAAGCTTTAAGCATCATGATCTTTCTGAATGATATCATTTTCATAAGCATAACAATGCTGATAAGGGATCAAGTGTGTGCATATGATTAATAATGCTCATCTTGAAAGTGAGTTGAAGGTACTAGTAACTAGTTTTAAGCTACATAATTTGAGTTCATCCCTCATAGCCAACCTTGGATAGAACCTTGCTACCAGCAAGCATCCGTAGCCCTGGCAAGGTTATCTTTGTAATTCCCCTAAGTAGAGCCCCACTGCCAGCAGGTGTCCATAGCCCTGATAGAATTACTTAGATGGCCTAAATTTTATCCTTTTGGATTTTCAATATATTCCTTTTCTTCTTTTTTTTTGTATTTTCATAAGATATCATCATGTAAGCTTATTATGCAAGGTGTAGTCACTTGTTGTTTTAGGTTGGGAATTGCAATGGTAGCAAGGATGACCCTTTGGATTTTTCACTTAACACCTATACTAATGCATTCAACAAACCCAAGGCTATTAGGTGAGTCATCGTGACAATCTCCTTGACCAAGAAAATGTATCACTCATGAACAGGATATCACAGGCCTGATCTGATAACTTTCTCAGTGTGAGTTACAACCTATGTAAGAATGTGTACTCATCTCTAGAATTCTAACAATTTGGATGATTTATCTGAATGATAAGGTGCATCATCTTACTTAGCCAAAACAAGGACCCAACTGCACAAAACCAAAAGCAAGCAACAAAGCAAAGAAAAACTATACAAACGACTACACAAAATGTACACTATGATACAACATTATGACCTGACCCTAGCTAAGCTTGGAAGTAGTGCTTAAGGAATTATCCATTGATTGGCAATGGAACATCCTCACCGGTTAGAGTCTTGAGTCTGTAGGTATTGTCCCCTAGGATATCTGAAATTTGGGAAGGACCTACCCATAGTTTATCAAATTTTCCATGATCACCTTTCATTTCATGTGCTTTGTCCCAAGCTAAGACTAAATCTGAAATCCTAAAGGCTTTTATCCTAGCTCTTTTGTCAAACCATCTTTTAATAGTAGCCTGATGTTTAGTGAATTGTTCAATCGCTCTATCTCTCTTTTCATCTAGGTGCATAAGCTGAAGCAACCTAACTTCTTCTTTACTATCTATGCCTAGATACTCTTGTGCAAACTACAATGTGGGGATCTTTATTGACAGGGAGGATAGGATCTACTCCATATACTAGCTGATAAGGAGAATTTCCTAATGCTACTTTTATTTTAGTTCTATCCACCCACAAGGCATACTTGAGTAAGGTATTCCACTCCCTGGGGTTCTTTTCTATCAACTTCTTTATGATGTTTAGTAAGGTTTTATTTGTTGACTCTGCTAAGCCATTCCCCTGAGGGTAATAATTAGAGGAGAATTTCAGAATGATCCCATAATCAAAAGCCCAACTAGATAATCTTAAGTTGGTCCATTATCACATACTAGAACATAAGGAACTCCATACCTGGTTATTATGTTATTCTCTAAGAACTTGATCACATCTTCTACAGTGCATGTCTTGTTGTTGACTGCTTCCGTCCATCTGGTGAAATAGTCAATAATTGTCAAAACATACCTATGTCATGAAGATGACGGAGGATTGATGGGACCTATGAAGTCCATCCCCCATTGAGCGAACGAGCGTACTTCCATAACTAGCTGCAAGGGTTGGGCAACATATTTCTCTTTATTAGCAGAAATCTGACACGTATGACAATATTTGATATGGGGAGCAGTGTCTGAAAATTGTTGGCCAATAGTATCCTTCTCTTGGGATAGCATGTGCAGTAGCTAAGTGAGACCCATGGGTTGTTCCAAATTTGTCATGTAACTCAGTGAGAACCTTATCCACTTCTGGCTTCTCTAGGCACCTGAGGTATATTCCTTCATAATTCCTTTTAAATAGAATTCCTCCTTTGATCATGTACTTTTGTGATCTTATCTTCAAGGTTCTCCTTTGAGAAGTTTGCATCTTCAATGGGCATCTCCCAGTGATCAGGATATGTTTGATATCAGAATACCATTCTTTACTTTCCTTTGTGTTCACCACATATTGCTGACTTATAATGTTTGGATCAGTCTCAGAGATCATCTGACTTAAGTTCTATCCTCTCACTAACTTCATGGGTGTTATATCCATCTCATACTCCTGAAGAACTATTATCCACTTGGATCTTTTCTCTCCAGGTTCACTCTCCATCAAGAGCATTTTTACTGCAGCATCTAGCACTACAGCAGTTATCTTACTTCTTAAGATGTAATGTCTAAATTTCTTTACTACTCTGACTAGAGAAAGAGCTTGCCTTTCAACATCCATGTATCTAAGCTCTGCATCTTTGAATGGAGCACTCATTAAAGCTATGGGTTTCTCTTCCTTGGCTTCATTCCTCGTGTCAGTACTGCTACACATGTATGTTCTGAAGCAAATGAATAGATATAGAATTCTCTAGTATAATCTAGGCTGATCAAAATAGGTGCATCAGATATAGCTTTCTTGATGTCTTCAAATGCAACCCTTACTTTAGGGGTCCATTCTATCTTGGCATCTTTCTTCAGCATTGCATTCAATGGCCTAACAAACTCTGCAAATCCAGTGATGAACTTCCTCACAAAGTTTATTTTACCAAAATAAGACTTGAGTTCTTTCTTACTGCCAGGAAGTTGTAACTTCATGATGGATTCTACCCTAGCAGGATCAATGGTAATCCCATTTTCTGATATCAAGTGACCTAGTAATTTACATGTGGTTACCCCAAATATGCACTTCTTTGGATTAAGTGAGATACCATATTATTCACAATTTTTGAGCACTTTTCTGAGATCTTCTATGTGGTCTCATCTCTTTTTTGAAAATATGATTAGGTCATCCATATATATGACTATGCATTTACCAATCAGGCCTCTGAATGCAATATCCATTGCCCACTGGAAAGTAGATCCAACATTAATCAGACCGAAAGGCATGCGTCTATAGGCAAATATCCCCCACTTGGTGGTGAATGTTATCTTCAATCTATCTATTTTGTCCACCATTACCTAGTTATATCCTTAGAAACCATCCATAAAGGACATCATTTGGGATCCATTCACTATTTGCAGGACTTCATCCAATAAAGGTAAACGATAATTGTCCTTCTCAGATGCTCTGTTTAGCTTCCTAAAATCTACACATAGGCATATATCACCATTCTTCTTCCTCACTGGGACCAAATTGGCTACCCAAGTTGAATGTCTTACTGGGAATATGATTCTAGCATCCAGCAACTTCTTAACTTCTTCAAAGATGATAGGCTCTAATAGAGCATTGATTGGTATCTGCTTTTGTCTAAAAGGCTTGGCATCTAGCTTCAATGGAATGGTGTGAGTGATGATAGATGTATCATATGTTTTCAATTCATCATAGGTCCAAGAAATAACATGAATGTAATCCTTTAATGCTTGAGTTATCCCTGCCTTTTCTTCTTCAGTACATACTTTACCATCTAGGACATTCCTTGTATCTTCACCTTGTTCAATGTTAATAGGTGAGTACTCTCCTCGATCAGTCTTGGGGGGATCCTTTTGTTTCATCATGTTATGCAGATCAAATGCTTTTTCTAGTTCTATCATTACTTTAGGAATCTTGTTGGTTGGTAAGTCCATGACTTCTTCTTCTGGTTCCGATATATGATCTTCCATGTTTCTTTCATCCAGGATTTGGGCATCAAATACATCTCGATTCGCTATGAAATCCAAGATATGTTGATCATCATCGAACACCTAAAGATTAGTGACATTATCAGGTATGGATGGTACTGATATCAGTTCAACTGAAAACCTCTTCAATCCAAAAATGGACAAGAGCTCTAATGTGCTAGAAGCTTGTGCTAAAGCGTATGTTTTATGATTCTGTTCTCTAGGAACATGAATGATGTTGAACACATCAAATTCTTCTATCAAATTCCAAACCCTATGCCTGTAGCTAGACAACTTCTTATAATTGCAAGCATAGATGTTTCTTACTTGCCTTACCACCAATTCAGAGTCCCCATATACTTGTATGATCTTTACTCTCTTCTTTAGAGCAAACAGCAATCCATGGATGAGGGCTTCATACTTCGCTACATTATTGGTACATGGAAATTGCAATCTACATGCTACCAAAAAGGACTTCCCTGTTGGGTTCATAAGGTCTATACCTACTCCAGCTCCTTGCTTAGACTTGGATCTGTCAAACCTAAGGACCCATGGTTTATCTTCTATTACTAACTTATCAGGACCTTCTTTCTTCCTTTTAGCTCTGGCAGATGTGCCACTTGATATCCATTTTAGCTTGTGAAGTTCATATTTTATCTTCTATGGTGACTGGCATGAATCCAAGGGTTCTCTTCTTTCTACTTTGATGACATCCTTTTCATCAAAACCTGATTGTACCTTATTCTCTTTTCCTTTCTCTTTAGGCATGCTTTTGTAACTAGCTAATTAATTTTTCAAATGAATTTGCTCTTGCTTACTTAACACGTGCAAACATAACGAGCATGAGGTCTTAGAATGTGGTGCTTCATGAAGCCTACACCATCCTTCAATTAGAGCATGATGTGGAGGGACTTCTTGCAATATGAGTCTTTGAACTTGCTTAGATAGAAGATCTTCAAATTTGGTCAAGTTGCTACCCTTGTCTTCATCTGATAATTCATAGTCCAATTCAATCAGACAATCTGCCCCCGGGGTGATTTTACTTTCCTCTGTGAATATGGTCATCAATCATCAGGATCTCTTCCAAATTTTTAGTATGACGGTCATCCTAATGTGTTCTTTCTTCTAATCCTTTTGTACCTGAGGACAACAAGCAAGAATCAGTATCATCATAACTAGATAATATACTTACTTCTGTTAGGCTGGACTCCTTCTTACTGCATGCTCACTCCAATTCCATCATATCTAGGCAGGTATCACAAGTTCTCTCTGAATGCGCTTCATTATGTAACCTGCACCAACCCTCAATCAGGATGTCTTCATTAGATATACCTAGCATCTGACAGCATTGCATTTCCCTAGATAGACACAATTCAAAACTTTTAAAATGATCAATTTCATTATCATCATCAAAACTAGAATCCATTTCTATGTTCACTGTGTTATCATAATAGACACTCCCATGTACATGAGTGCTATACATTAGGACTTCTTCTATCTTGACTATTTGGGGTCTGATGGTATAAATTATGGGTTCCACATCCACATACAATATTTCATTTGTTTTATTATACTCTGTAATCATGTGTTTCATCCTTGGTTCAGCTTCTATCCTTATTTGGTTGGGAATCCCCCTCTAAGGTAGCCACATGTGGCTGAAATCTGTAGACATGTAACCATTGAGAGTCTTTGACTAATCTCTACTAAGCAACATGTCATAAGTGTTAGGAATATCTACCATTTGGATATCAATGTAATAATAAATCCTTGGGTCTGATGCTAGTTGCATGTGAATATGTGTCAATTCTCCAACCACACTCACTTTAGTTTTATCTAACTATGTCACCTTTTTGAGGGACTTGGCTAGATGCAACCCTAAAGCATTGCAAATGGATAATGGCATCACATTGGTAGATGCATCTAAATCTACTAAACAATTGTGCAAATTCTTCCCAAACATCCTCAATGTGAGTAGGAATGGAGGTGATTCACACTTATCCTTGTATAGGGTCATATGTGATGTTTCAGCAACTTGGACATTGGCTTGCACTTTACTTTTGACATTGTTCTCTTTGTTTGCATAATCTTTGTTTAAGATCTGGTTGGGATTATGAGCATGACTATCATCTTTTAGTGCAGACTCATCTAGGGATCTTATAAAAGATTTCTTAATGGTTGGGGTTTTAAGCAATTCTGAGAGAGACAAACTGATTTTAACCCTTTTCATTTCTTTAGCCAGATATGTAACTAGCTTGTCAGATTCTGGAGGTTGGTGATTATTCCTTGGTACTGTATGTTGAGGTGTGAAATACTGAGTATTGACCTTAGGAGGAGTAGGATTGTTACTTGCATTTGGATTTGGAGGAGTATTGAGGTTATTTGGAGGTAAGGACGTAGTCAGGGGACCAGGAGGTCTGTTGGGATTACTCTTGAGATTGTAATTGTGCCTACCTTGATATTGTTGTTGATAAGCATGAACCTCCTCATGTTCTATCATTGGTTCATTCTCATCTTCAAAAGGAAACATGTAATCTACCTCAAACGCTAAGGCTGACTCCTCACATGCTAGTGTGTAATTCTCATGAGTTGGGGTCATTTGATGAGGAGGTTGATTTTCAAAGCTTTCTAACATAAGGGCAGAGTCATATACACATGGAACAATTTCATTTCATTCGATGAGTTGTGTTAGACACTTCAGCTTGAAAGATAGTGGCTTCTATTCTAAATTGGGGGCAATCTAACTCAGCATGTGCATTGGTGTTGTGTATCCTACACCAATTTGTGAGTGTTGCTTATGCTAAATTAACTCTAGTTGTCTATTTTGGTTCGTTAGGAGGCTAACTATCCAAGGGTGATGGCAAAGAACCATTATTAGGTCTGGTAGTCCACACTCTAGGTTGTCTAGGAGCAGCATTAGTGTTTCCATTATTATTGTTAAAGATCATGTCACTATTGTATCCTCTATCAAGATATCCAGATCAATCATTATTGTTTGTGTATCCTCTATTTTGACTTGACTGAGAATAGAAATTCTGACTCCTCAAGTGTGTGATCTCAGTTGTTAATTTCCTCAACTATGCAAATATTTCCTTGATATCTTCTTTCTCTTCTTGAACTTTGGCTACTAGATTTTCTTGCCGAGGTTTAAAGAAAGGAGTACCATTACTATTGCTTTGCACTACCTCTTGAGGTGTTGGAGCATGTCCAAGATATTGTATCATCTAGCCATTCCCGTTGGGAGGAGGCATGATACTGAGCGGGGGTACTTGTAATGGACCAAGCATTGCACCAGGAGGCATCATGACTCCATTTGACTGTGGCTAGGAAGGATACGCAGGATATCCAGGGTATCCTAAACTAGGCATCGTAACGGAGATCAATTGTTGATTGACTTTTATTACTTCCTCATAAGCTCGTGTCAAGGTTGTGACACCTAGATGTGCTCTTCTAATGAACATGGAGGTTAAAGGATCTAGAGCTGAATAATAGATCAGTCTAGCTACTTCATCCCCTAGATTGTATGGAGCTACTAGCTTAGAATACATCTTTTGGAATCTAGCATTAAAATTTGAGATAGGTTCTCCTTCTGATCTCTTAATTGTGGAAAAGAGATGATAAGTCATGGCTGGATCTATAGGTATTTTGAACCTATCTTTGAAATCTTTTTCTAAGGTAGGCCATGAATTTATTGAGGCTTGAGCAAGACTAATGTACCAATTGTATGCTTCTTCTCCTAAGGAGTATGGAAATAATCTGTACACTTCATCATGATGCTGACTCCTTGCTCTAAAGAAGGCTTCCTTGTATGTCCAGATGTGATCATCTGCATCTTGATATGGATGATATTTAGGACAAATTTTGTCTGGGTTCTTGAGCAGAGCATGATATGCAGTGAAAGTTAGGGGTGAATCAGCAGCAAAGAATGACATTGTGACTAGTGGTTGACTCACCTGAGGTATAACTGGAGATTGTGGTGGTGTTATAGTGTCTCTTGATGAGTATGGTGATGTGCCAAGCTCTAGAGTATGATGAATATCAGTAGTTCAGGGTCTTAGTCCACGGATAGGCAATTCTTCAAGGAGTCCAATGGATCTAGACTTGGTGTTGGGCCTGTGAGCCAGGATTCTGACTATTTAGGAAGAGATATGATCAATTTGGCTGAATCTTTGTAAATATCTAATGGAAAGATCTTGTGAGGTAGATATTTATGGTCAAGAGTCCACAATGATCAGATATTTAGGCAATATTTGCACTAGAGATGCGGATATGAGCAAAGCTCAGATTTCTTATCATGAATATTGAGTCATTGTTTCATGCAGAGAGACTTCTACAAGATATTTGTAGGAAAACTTGAATAATGACTAAATATTTAAAGATCTCAAGTAATTGACTGCAAATATTAAAGCATTTATGCATTCTACTGAGATATTTTGTGATCAATATCCTGAAAACAACTTGAATCACACAATTCTCCACTCCAATATCTAAAGTATGATTAATTATACTGAGCTTTGACAAGATCACCTTGTTTAAACATGAGCAATGATGTGGAAATAACCTATTCTAGAAGCTGAAAAGTAGGCCCTCCTTCTGCACCATTTCATGTTGGTTATGATGTTAGTCACAAACAAGCATGGATAAAGAAATGCATATCAAACCTTTATCATCTTGAAAGATACGATGAATCCATAGAACTCATGATCCCAAGTCTCCATTGATTAGTTCATAATCCACTAACATTACTCAATTGTTTGATGTGCTATGTTGTTTTCCAATTCAAGGGGCCTTAGGTGTGTCTACTTCAAGAACTTAGGTCTTGTAAAGGGGAAAATTTGGATTGTTTGGCTTAGTGTTTGAATCCTCCTTTCACCACTTACATTCAAGGACCTTAGGTCGAGTGGCAAAGCACAATCATATCCTTGGTCACTTTGAGATGTAGGGAAACTTGGACTAGGGTATTTGATCAACAATTTTCCTTCTCTTATGCTCGATTATACATCAAAACCCTAATTATGTGAAAATGACAGTAAATAGATGAATTACTCAAAAAGATGCTACAAAAAGATGTAAAATGACAAATATAAATGCACCTATTTTTGAAGTTTAGAATGCAGAATAGTCAGGGACTAAGGAGTGGGCATCCAAGTCCAATGCCTTGTTTTTTGTTGGGATCTAGGAACAAGATCTGATGCATGTACCTATTGTCACAAAGATTTTCCTATTCTAGAAATTCGGGGACTAGGGAGCAGGCACCCAAGTCTAAGGGGCTATTTTTCCTTTTTCCAGCACTTCAGACACCTTAACATGCCCTCCTGCAACTCTCCTTTGTCTAGCTCCTCAACCTATAACCTACAACCATGAAAACATTGGGAGGGGGTTGTGGTGTTTAGGAACTTGCCTCAGTCAATCCCCGGAGAGATATTCAAGTCTTCCAAACACTGTTGTCAGATAGAAAGTGTGTGCCCTTATGAGGCAGAGGAAAAAACCAAATGATGAATGCTCAATAACATAAATGATATCACCTTGTAGTGAAGATCTCATGGAGGAAGAAGCTCTTCATGCCATGAGGAGATGGATGTTCAAATTTGCAAATTCAAACACATAAACAACACAAACCTACTCTTGCAACATAATGAATGCCTTGAATATCTAATGCACAAGCTTGAAGATGCCTAAAGTTCACAATTTCCATCTAGTTTACAAATGAATGCCTAATCATGCTTTTATATGCAACTACAAACATTCCCACTAAGATTTCATAAATTCAAACTTACTGTGTCGGCATAGGACCCAATAAGGGTCACAAGCTAACACCCTAAATTTCGGACTGACCCAAAATAGGTCAGGACTAGGTGTGAGCACCCAAGTCCTACCCCTGTATTTTGGGCAGTGTTAAGCTTAAGGGGTCCCCCTAGGCCCCATTTGTCATGATACCTAGGGTTCATTCCATCGGGATGCCAAATTATGACGTAATATGTCCTAAATGCATACTAAAGACCCGTGAGCTAAACCTTATGAGGGAAAAGCCCCCAAGAGGACATTTTCTGATGTTATAGGTCTAAACATCCATCTTTCATCTGCTTTCTGTAAATCTTTGAGCAAACAAGGTTAATCCTACAGTATTTCAACAAGAGGGGAAGATATTTTCTAAGTTTGATCAATTCTTCTTATCATCAACTGCTATTAGTTCTCTATTACCTCTGCACTATGAATTTCTTCAAATCATGCACTTATAAGCAGTTATTTGTATGATTATTGTTTGTATTGATGTGTATTTGCATGGTATTTTCAACGATACATGTTATTAGCTTAAAATATGCTATTCATATTCAGTTTTCTTTGAGATATTAGCATATTTCTGTATATTTTCTTAAGATTGTGTATTTACAATTATGATGAGGATTTGCATGAAATTAAACAAATTGTAACAAATGCTTACTAAATTCTAATTTAAATGAGTGAATCTTTAGCTTTTGGTCCACATACATTCTAGATACTATCATGAAGAGAAGAAAATCAAACTATAGGTTCACCAGGATGTTCCACAGCTAGTTATGACTGATGCAAACTTCAATGGAAAAGGAATGAAGATAGCATGCACAACATGAATTACACTCCAAGGGATGTAGCAATCAAAGTACAAACCAAGTATTCATTCAAAGATTACTCAAAGTATATGATTGTTTGTAATCAAGAACTTCTTCTTCATTAAGTATGCAGAGAAATGTATATTTACAATCAGCTTTGAGAGTTAGTCCTAAGAGCTTCAGCAATCTAATCTCAATTAAGGTTCCAATGAGCTAGAAAATGCACTCCATCTCCTTTTATAGGACAAGGAGAGGAGGCGATTACAATGATCTAATGATCAAGATTTATCTTTTTCAATCAACGGTATTCATCACCTTTTGACTTAGTCAACAAAAGATAAACGTGGCATAGGTTGCCAGATGGTAACCATCTGGTGGCATAAGACTATACTTTTGGCATATGCGATATGGGAGCTTGTTATATTATATCTTCACCTATTCTTCATCTTCTTCGTTGGTGCTGAGGCTATCTCCCACATTTGTATAAACGATTGCCCCAATGGGTTCATATGTTTGCACTATCCTTTCAATTTCTCCACCATCCTACACTTTAGCCCTGGTCATAGCATACTCATGTGACTGAAATTGTGCTTGTAGAGCTGTCCATTTATGCTTCCTATTGTTCAACTTTTCATTATACTCTTGCACCTTTGCTTTCATCCTCATAGCTTTGTTTATCACCTCCTCTGTTAAATGGTGGAGAGGGTCATCTACTACAAATTTGAAGTTTTCATGGAGAGCATTCACGGCAAAATCAGCATCCTAATTCTCTATTTTGCCTTCCACTTTATCATCAAGTGCTTCTATGATGTTTATTTCCTCTGACATGAAATGATGTAACTTGATGCTCATGTCTCTAAGCTTAGAATTGCATCTCTTCAGTACATCCACTTCAAACTTGGTATATTCATACCATATATTCAATAATGGTGCAGTATGATTGTTGAGCACCTTATTGTAAATGAGGACTTTTGCATCTATTTTCTTCATTTCTGCCAAGGCCATTTGATTCTTCTCTATTTGTATCAATTTTCACCCAACCTCCTTCTGTAACTTATCCATGTTGCTCTTGAATGTGCTAAGCAAGTTCCAGTTGGCCAAGGATATTTTTATTACACTTTCTGCTTTAGAAATGAATTAGATAAACCACTTATCCATGACATGAGCTTTATGCTTCATGATGTCCAATCTAGTCACCTCATCCTAAAATATAATAGTTACAGGGGCAGCAGTGCTTATTGGCATATTATTAGGATCAATCAATCCTTTCAAGAATGTATGCACCTGAGCAATGTGCTCCTTGTGTGCTTTATTTTTGATTTTCTCTTTCTCTACTCTCTTCAATAAAGAATCAATGAAGTCTTTGACTTCTTGGCCTTCTTGTTCCATGGTGGTGAAGCCCAAGTCAACTGCAGTCATCTGGAATTCATTTACACTTATCTCCCCTTTAGCTTTATCTACTGTAGGGAGAGTTGCTTGTGTCATCCTCCTTCCAATTGTTAGATCTCTTGTGATGGCAAAAGTGGCTCTTGCCCTTCTCTTTGGTTTGGCTATCTTAGTAGAAAAAAATGAAGAGATGTTAAATTCTGGCACATCAATAGCTGGAGGTAGGCTCACTTCTTGCCTTAGCCAATATGGCACATCATCTATGGGTCCTTTCTGATCAGTATGTCCTATACCAGTATCTCGATGCTCTATATTCTTTTCCACCTTGGGTGGTGATGGTTCCATTTCTTGTTCACCTGTATCCTCTTCTGAATGGATCTCTTCCTCTTGAGATGTCTCTTGTTGCTCATGTGTATTAAGTTCTTGTGCATCTTGTGGCACTTGGTCCTTAGGAGGCTTTAGATTACCTTGATCAGCTTCATTAGGAGGATTAGTCTAATCATCTTTATTTGTATTATCTTCTCCCCTGGCCTGATCTTCTTCTTTATCAGGACCTTGTTCTTGATATTTTGTTGCATCAGTTTTCTCAATATCCTAATCTTTTACTGCACCAGTTTTCTCAATATCCTTATCTTTTGCTGCCATCTCTTCCTTGGTCCTTCCCTCAGGTGCATGTTCATCTTTCTGATTGTCACCTTGATCAATCATTTCCTCATCTCCCCTTGCATATTGATATCATCTTTACCTTTCTCTGGAGGTATGTCTGCATTCTTGTTTTGGTCATCACCACCTTGATATGTTAAATCAATAGTTTCTGGTTTGGTGACCTCATGAACCAAGTTTGATAACCCTATTTGTTGGGCTACCATCTCAGGGTTTACCTATTCCATATCCTCCTCCTCATGTTGGGCTTCTTTATGCATGGTGGGAGTGCTATGAGGGGTCATCTTGGTATTCTTTATCAATGTTTCCATAGAAGTGCCAACTACTTCATTCACCATGTCATCATCTGACAATTCCACAGCATCCTCCAGTAGGAATGATTGCTTACCTTCGGCATCATTTCTTTGTTTCCTCTGCTATTCAACCATCTCTACTTTGACATGTATGATCTTCAGGATGGGCACCTCATGTTGCATAGTTCTTTGAACACCTTCACCTCCTGCTCATTTTAGTATGACGAGAGGATTTGATTCCACTGCACCTCTCATTACAGGTGTTTGCTTCTTTTGCAATGTACTTTGTGTTTTCCTCTTCCTCCTCTTCAGTAAGGGTTCTTCATCTGAATCTTCTTCCTCCTCATGGATAAGGGGAGGTGTAAGTTTCTTCATAGGACACTTTTGTTTCGTCGGTGCCTAAGAGGTGGTCGTAGCAGGGGAAGCAGCTTTAGCAGATGTAGTGGCAACATCTCCCCATGGTTGGGCTTGGCAGATGATTTTCACCCCAATTTCCTATTTATTCTTCTTAGTCTTACTCTTCTCCCTTTCACCCTTTGTCTTCCTATTTTTAGTGAGAAAATCATCATATTCTTATTCTGACAATTCTTGTCTCTTTCTCTTGTTGTCTATAGTCAGGGTTATCCCCTATTCTTTTAGGTCGGTGGCTTGTTCTTCCACCCATTCCTTGGTCATTTGGATGACCCCTGCGGTTATCTAATACAAAGAAATGACTTCTGGCCTGCTCCAATCTGAAGCTGATATGGTCTCATTATATACTTTATTGTCTTCATATTTTCTGGACAAAATCAGGCCATCATCCTTTTGTAACTGCATTGGCACCGATATGCAATCGAAGGTGCGTATTTGGTTAAAGGTGAGCCTTTGATACTACCTCATTCTTACCTCAGTTTCATCATCACAATCTGTCCATTAATCTTCAAGATGTTTCTGATGTACAAGCTTATTCAATAGTGCTTGCATCCTATTATATGGGTCATATGACCTCATCAGTGGAAATAATTCTAAGGACATCAATTTCAGTCCTCCCACTACTTTTTTGGCACTTCCCATATTAGGGCACATATACCATCCTATTGTGATTGGGAGTAACGTATGAGGAATTGTCTTCCTCTCAATACAAGCCTCCAAGGAAGACAATATCTGCCTACAGAACTCCATCAGGACAACCTTGTTATTTGGATATTTGGGAAACATGAATGGGTGGTCTTCAAATCCCTCTACCCTTATGTATGAAAAAGTGGGGAACTGGATGAACCAAGCCCCATGTTTATAGATTGTTGCTTGGGCTTCAACACTCAGTCTCTTAGCCTTATCTGACTAGATGCATGGAGAATGTATCATTCACTCTCTGATAATGCTGGAGAGACTCTCTTCTCTTCAACTGTGGGTAATGCTCCCAAATGCTAGCATCACCAAGGTTAGTTCCAACCCTCCCAACCATTTTTAGGCCATTGAAGGTACCTCTGTAAGCACAGGCATAAACTACACATGAAGTAATGTAAAATTCATTTGACTTCCCTCCTAGCTTCATCATGCCTTCATCTAGGCTATCACTGATGAGTCTAGCCCAGTGAAGTTTCTCCTCACTGCTTTCCACCATCCTCATGATGATGTACATCTAGGGATCAAATGTTCCTGCATCCAGGTTCCCTTTCATCTTGCTGAGCATCACCATCATGTATTGATACTCTAGAGCGAAGTTGAATTTGTACAGATGTACTGGCAGTTTGGCCGCAGCTTTGTAGGAGATGTCCTTGATTCTCCATCAGTACATAATTCTCCTGGCTTCTTTCTCTTTCCCAGTATATGTATTCTCAAACTTATCCAAATTTATCCTGATCAATTGGGGTCCTCAAGGTAATTTGAAAGCTACAGTGATGCCCTCCATTGAGAAGTCGACATAAACCCTTCCATGCTTTTCAACCCTTCTAGTATTCACATTATAATTTCTAGCGCATTCTATCACTAGTTCAATGGCTTCCATAGCATATGGGAAACCTCCTACATTGTACATCCCTGTGCTATAGATACTAATCAATAGAGGATTTCCTCCTCCCTTCTCCAACTTAGTAGTCCATGCATCCAAATCAGTGGCCCCGAGATGAGTATCACTGATGTGCCCATATTTGAAAGAGATCCCTTTAGGTTGTACACAAATGGGTTTAAGAAATTCAGAGTTCAACCTATTCTTTCTCACTGCCATTGGATCTTGAGGTCTGTTACTTTACTATGCTGATAATATTTGGATGTTTGAGATCACCTTGCAGTCACCTTTCATCGTTTTCCATTTTACAATTGATCCGTTCCATTCGCAAGTTGCAGAAATGTTGCTTTCAGTCACACGGAGCTCTGTAATCACTTGTTTGAATGTTTGATAAATTCAAAATAAGATTAAAAACCCTCTTTTTACCAAAATCACAATGAATTAGGGTGAGATTAATTTCATTCCATTGTCATCTGTTGATCGATACCTGAGCTTTTGAGATATCAACAGGTGGCAGTCTTTCATTTAAAATTTCAAAGGGTTTACCTACCGTTGGGAAGGCATGTAATGCAGGGATGCATATTCAAGAAGATCAAGGATATTATTGAATATGACTGATATTGAGAATATGATGATGATGTCATCCCAAGGATGGTCAACCATCAACCTTTGACTAGAAATCGAGTCATATGCTTCCACTCATCTATCGATGTGATTTTATGTGTAAATACGATCGAGTTGATGTGGCACGTGTCACCATTCCATTAGTTGCTATGAATCTCCATATTAGGGTCTTCAAAATCTATATGAGGGATTTTAAGAAATATTCAGTCTTTTATAATGCGGAATATCACCCTTGTCCCAGAATGTGAAGGTGATGTCACCGTCTTTTCTTAAAGTTTGAATGAGCTAGAGAGATGACATCATCTTCATCTTGGTGAAGATCCAAGATATTACGGATATGAGGGATGTTTAGAAACATGACCCTCTTTGATTATCAGGTTATGATGACATCATCATCATACTAGGTCCTTTACAAATCGGGGTGGGATGATGTCATCGTCATCTTACCGATGGTTAGGGGTATTATGAAAGATGACTGATATTAGGAAATATGAGCCCTTTTCGAAAGATGACCTTCTTAAAAGATGACCCTCCTAAAGTTCTATTTAACACTTATGCATATCGAGAAGACATGAATAAAGTTACAGTGATCAGAAGGTCCAAAGATAACAAGTATGCATAATTAGGAAGACACTACATAATATTTCACCGATGAAAGACTTATCGGCAAAAGCAAGCTAGCTGGAGTGAAAATTTCAAATTACACCAAGTTCATGAGTCATGCCGATAGAGATCTTTTTAGGGAGAAACCTTACATATTCTCATCGATAAAACAAAAGAACAATTGTATTGGAGAGACATGAGTGATCGTATCAAATTCTTCAGATCTCTCTAACTTGGCGGGTTACTTTGATAAGGAACACCAAAAGAGTTTTTCAGTGAAAGTCCCACCAATTTGTCCCAATGAACAAAGCGATGGAAGAAACAGGTCAGGGAGACTAATTATATCAGAAAAGCATACCATTCTCTCATCGATGACACATGTCAACCCGATAATGATACAAACGACTATTGTTCATCGGAAAGACACTCGGCAAATGACTAACAGGATTTCTAATAGTCCAAGTTACCCTGATATCAGGTAAATTTCATAATGATATCCCCAAAATGTTAGAAAGTGAGACAAAAGGCAGCTATGCAATATCGAGATTACCAAATAATTGGGATTTCTAAGAAGAGTGCAAATAACCTACAGCCTTGCACATTTATATAAGGTATAGACATCTAAAAAGTGCCAAATAATTTGAGTTAAACCAAGAGGGAGGACACATTCATCATACAAATCCTGACTTTGTTGCCCATCATAGATAAAGCACTGGTTATTAGAAAGTATATTTCAAAACCTTATTCACATTTTCAAACCTCAAGCATTAGCATTAGGAATAACTTTCACCTTTATACCTACTTCACACCCACTTGCCACTGTGAAGGTCATTAAAATTTGCTTTAATAGTCAAGGTATACCCACCTAGGTTTGGTAGATCTTGAAGTGAAGAGGGTTTTCCCTTTTCCTATTAGTCAAAAGCGTGAAGAGAACCTGGAAACCTCTTGGGGTTAACAACCTACATTTTTGAGACCTAAAAACACTCTTGATAAGGCATATGCATGTGCATGGATAACACTCTATTGTTTCAATTGAGTTTTACCACACCACCCCAAAGCAAGACACAAAGCAGAAGCAAAAGGTTGGGTCCTTGGCTTGCCAAAGCAAAATGGGGTGTGTTGTGTAACCACACAACACTATGGTGGTAATTTGAATTTAGATGAACTACTGGATTGGATCACTGAGATGGAGAAGTACTTTGATTTTGAAGGTACTGAAGAAGGTGAAATATGCATGTACCAAGCTGAAAGAGCATGTATCCCTTTGGTGGGATCATTTGCAAATTGATAGACAAAGGAAGGGTAAGGAGAAGATAATATCATGGGATTGAATGGTGAATAAATTGAAGGTGAAATTCATGCCAACAAACTATCAAATAAGTTTGTTTAGAAAATTGCAAAACTTGAAGCAAAAAGACTCTAGTGTCAAGGAGTACACAGAAGAATTTTATAGATTGAGTATTCAAGTATAACACATGGAGGATGAAGCAAAGCAAGTTGCAAGGTACCTAAATGGCTTGTGGATGTCCATACAAGATGAAATTAGTTTTCTCAGATTGTAGAGGGTGGAGGAGGCCTATCAATGTGCTTTGAATGTCGAGGAGAAGGTGAATCGGAAGCAACAAAACAACAACTAGGGCAGAGGCAGAAATGCTCGTGGCAGAGGATATAATAGTGGTGGAAGAGGATATGATGCAAAATAGAATGCAGATGGTACCTCTTAGACTTAGGAAGCTGAAGGTAGAGGAAACTTTAGAGGAAGAGGAGAATCATTTCGAGGAAGAGGAAACTTTGGAAGAGGAAGGGGTAGAAGCTTCACTGGTACATGCTATCAATGTGGAGAGATTGGGTATAGATCTTTTGAATGTCCACAAGTTCAAGGTAGAGGTAAAGGAAAGGAGGCCAAAGTTCATGTGGCCCAAGCAGAAGAAGAAGTTGTAGAATCTTCAAGAGATGGAGAAGATCTAGACAACGGAGATTCCTTGATGATAAGAAAGATTTTGTTAAGCCCTGAGAAGGTAGAAACAAAACCAGTACAAAGAAGGAATTTGTTCAGAGCTAAATGCAAGTCTGGTGGCAAATGTTGTAAAGTGATTGTAGATAGTGGCAGGACAGACAATATTGTATCTGAAGAAATGGTGAAAAAGTTGAACCTGAAAAGAAGGAAGCATCCCAGCCCATACAAGGTTTCATGGTTGCAAAAGGAGTACCAATTAGTGGTAAGAGAATAATGTTTAGTTAATTTTTAGATTGGTAATTATAAGGATGAAATACTCTGTGATATAATGCCAATGGATGCCTATCATCTCTTGTTGGGAAGACTGTGACAATTTGATAGACAATATGTTCACAATGGTAAGAGTAATACATATACTATTAAGAAGGATGGACAGGAATTCACATTGAACCCTATGAAAGACAAAGATGAAGAAACTGAAGGCACTTCTAGGGTGTGTCTTGTCTGAGGAAAGAAGTTCCTAAAGGATCTAAAAAAGGATGGTGTTTGTTATGCATTTGTGGCCCAACCGTCACAAAACTTGACACTTGAAAAAGAAGAAGAGCTACCAGCAAAAGTTCAAGAACTGACTGATGAGTATGCTGACATAATGATGAAAGAGTTGTCGGATGGACTACCGCTAGTAAGGGAAATTAGTCATTGCATGGATTTGATTCCAGGTGCAAGTTTTCCAAATAAGGCACTGTATAGAATGACACCACAAGAGAATGAGGAGATAAATAAACAAGTTCAAGAGTTGTTAGATAAGGGGCTGATCAGAGAAAGTCTCTGTCCATGTGTTGTACCTATAGTACCAGTACCTAAGAAGGGAGGTGAATGGAGGATGTGTACAGACTCCCGTGCAATTAATAAGATCACCATCAAATATAGATTCCCATTGCCTAGAATGGATGATTTAATGGACTGTTTAAGTGGAGCAAGGTACTTCACAAAGATTGACCTGAAGAGTGGATATCATCAAATCAAAATCCATGAAGGCGATGAGTGGAAAACAGCATTCAAGACGAAGGATGGATTGTATGAGTGACTGGTTATACCATTTGGATTGACAAATGCACCTAGTACATTCATGAGATTGATGAATCAAGTGCTAAAGCCTTATCTTGGTAAGTTTGTGATAGTTTATGTGAATGATATTTTAATTTTCAGTAAAACAAAAGAGGAACATATAGAACATATTAGGGCTGTCTTGCAAAGATTGAAAAAAGAAATGTTAATGGTGAATCTAAAAAAGTGTACTTTCATGGAGTTAGTGTACTTGGGATTTGTAATCTCAAAAGAAGGGTTGAGAATGGACCTGGAAAAAGTAAAGGCATTAGTTGAATGGCCATCCCCTGTTAGAATCTGAAAAGATTAATAACCCAAAAAACTAGTGCAAACGAATAAATATCTAAACTATGAATGCAAATGATGCGAAATCAAAATAGAAACATACAGTCAGTATCCAAGAGAGTAATGCAAATGCTAGAAGAAAAATAGCATTAAGAGGATGCAAAAGCAAAAGATACAAAATACAAGCCAGGTAGCATGCTTATATAGACTAAGAAGAGGGAGGAGGTGGCAACACCGACCAATTAGGAGCAACCATCTATTGGACTAAAGATAGCAAAGTATCTTCCCAAGATAGCTAATGGATGCTCACATGTAGGAAGGTGACACCTCGCAACCACTCACCTAATAAGACATGCTTTATTAACCTAAGCAAGATTAATAGAAGTGTAGGAAAAACCTAGGAATATAGGGAAAAATAAATAACCCAACTAGGAAATAAAAACCTACACTAACACCCCCCCCATAAGCGAAGCTTAGGTGGATGTAGAAATGGGTCCCGGCAAATCAAGCCTGATGAGGTACCCATGTACATAAAATTCCCCCCAAAGAGAGAAAATACACCCTCCCAAAGGAGAGAGAGTCAAGACTCCGAGTGAGAGGAACAAGCCCCCCCAAAAGATGAAGCATCACGTACCCACAGCAAAGCTCATAAATGAAGGAACTTGCTCTCAGTAAAGGGTTTGGTGAAGATATCAGCAACCTGCTCGAAAGTCAGACAGTAGTGAAGGTTGATGACATGGCCATGGATGAGCTCCCAGATGTAGTGCATGTGGACCTCAATGTGCTTGGTCCGCTGATGATGGACCGGATTCCATGAGATCTGAATGGCACTCTGGTTGTCACAAAATATGACTGATGGCCGTCTGATTTGGATACCAAACTCAGTGAGAAGATTCTGAAGCCAAATGGCCTCAATGGTGGCATTCATAGCCCCCCGATACTCAGCCTCAGTAGAAGATAGAGCAATAGCAAACTGCTTCTTGCTCGACCAACAAACAGGCCCTGAACCAAGTGAGAAGCTGTAACCTAAAGTAGACTTGCGATCCTGAGAATCACCTGCCTAATCTGAATCTGTGTAGCCCACCAAGTCAAGCTCAATGCCCGCTGCGTAGTGAATCCCAAAACTATGAGAACCCTTAATGTAGTGAAGGATCCGCTTGGCTGCTTTCTAGTGCAGCTCATGAGGCTCCTACATGAATCGAGAGACCATGCCTATAGCATATGAAATGTCAGGTCTAATATGAGTCAAATAAATGAGACTCCCAACAAGTTGTCGGTACAAAGTGCCATCAACAAGTGGAGAAGAGCATTGAGCCTCAAGTTTGACTCCAGAAAGAAAGGGAGTCAGAGCAGGCTTACAGTCAGCCATATGAAACCTTGAGAGCAAATCTAGAGCATACTTGGATTGTGTGATGGTGATGTCGGAAGAAGATTGAAAGATCTCAATCCTGAGAAAGTAATGCAACAAGCCCAAGTCAGTCATCAAAAACCTATCATGAAGGGCAGTTTTGACAGCCCCAATGGTGGATGAAGAACTCCCTGTGATCAACAAGTCATCAACATATAGAACCAGAAATAGGAGTGAACCATCCTGCTGCAGAATGTAGACATTGGGATCAGAATGGCACTAAGTGAACCCAACTGATAGAAGGAAGGAGTCCATCTTGGCATATAAAGCCCGAGGAGTCCGTTTGAGGCCATAGAGAGACTTCCAAAGATGGCACACAAGTGAAGAATCCTGAATGAACCCTTGTGGCTACTCCATGTAGATCTCCTCCTCAAGGTCACCATGAAGAAAAGCACTCTTCACATCCATCGGTGTACTTCCCAATAATTAGCTACAGTAATGGCAAGAACAAGTCGGATGGAATTCATTTGGGCAACTGGCGCAAAAGTCTCAGAGTAGTCAATCCCAGGAACCTGAGAGAATCCTTTGGCAACCAAGCGAGCCTTATGCTTGCCAATTAACCCATCTGCTACAAATTTTGTCTGATAGATCCACTTACATCGAACAAGTTTTCTTCCCTTAGGAAGAGGGACAAGATCCCAAGTGTGGTTCCTCAAAGCCTCATGAAAAGACTATGGATCTGAGGCAGTAGCAATGAAGACATGTGGAGCATCCTGAAACTATGAACGAGTCCGCCTGGTGTCTGATGGATCCCCAACCCAATCACCTGCAGAATGCAAGGTCTGTCTAGCCAAAAGTGGACCAGAAGATGGAGAATCTGGAGGAGAATCATCAACCTCTAAATGATGACTAGGAGAGGAAGGAGGTGAGTCCTTTGAATCACTCTCTACATCAAAAGTGGAGGTAGAAGACTGCTCAGGTGAATCTGACTCATCAGAAGATCTGTCATGTATCCCAATTGACTCCAATGTCAAAGTAGAAGGTGTTGGTAATAATTTATGTTTAGGGTTATAGGATGTGCACCTCCCTAGAAATCCAAAAAATTTCCTAAGTGTTGGACCTTCTCAGTGTTTTTTATCATCATCATGATATTCTGAGGTGATCTTGGTCAAGATCATCCTGATGTTGGCACTGAGAAATTTCTAAGTATGACCCGATGTTCTGGAGGGTCATCACATTTGAATATCAGGTGATCTTTGTTAAGATCACTCTGATGTTATTTTATCACCTTATGTTTGTTCAATATCAGGATGCTGCTGATGTCATGTTCCTGCGGGGGTGATATCCACTCGACCTTTGCCTTCATCTTTTTCTCTGTAGGATGATATTCTCAATATTGGGTGATATTCCAAATATCGGGTCGTCTTCAGAATATCACCCTTGCTCTAAATGTGACGATGACATCATCAAGATGTTCAATCATCAGGGAGATATCCGCTTGTTTATCGGCTTCATCATATATCAAGGTCCGGTGGGTCATATTTTAACATCAGTCATTTTATGGAGATCCCCCAATGTTGCAAATATGACAATGATGTCATCCGGATATGAGGAGGTGCACGATAGGTAGATATGCTGATGACGTCAACAAGACATGACGATGACATCATCCAGATCCGACGGGGTCATACTTCAAGTTTTCAATCTGACCCGATATTGTAATATGATGATGATGTCATCAGGATTTTTGTAGACATGCAGGATGTTCATCGGCCAGACATTTGGTATTGACTAAGCAAGAGGATCTTCCTCTGATGCATCAAGTTGTGCCGATGAAGGCGATTATCATGCGGGTGATATTGCGATATGATGCTGACGTCAGGGTGATATTTTGAGTAGCAAGATATCATGTTGGAGGAGGATGATGATGAAGGCTTATACTAGGTGCCGTCGGGAGCAAAAGCACCGACATCATATATGCTCATGACCTAGTATATAAAGTGTTAAGAAGGTTGCCGTGGGGTGCATGTGGGATAATTGATATCCTGCATATTTTGAAATATCAGGATGATATATTTTGGTGAGAAAGGTTTGCGATGCACAGTATTCTGCATTTCCCAAGGCCGCAGGTCGGTGCGCCATTAATGGCAATTGTTGCAGAGGTATGGGCGATGGCGTGAATGGTCAAACCGCTCGATTGAAGATGTGGATCCCCAGGCGGTGGCGCAAGGCTCGAGACTTCTCCTGTCTCCTCCCCTACCTGCTGCATTGAATGCGTTGAGCGCCATTTTCTCAATGTACTGTATCTGGCAAATTTTCATCTGCCATGTAATTAATGCTAAGAACCTTCCTTGTTGTATTTAGGAGGTTGTGTTTCTCATTTCAGAGGTTGTTGAAAACTGGACATATCTGGCTCTGTAATAAGATACAACTGGTTTTGGTTGCTCTGTGTAGGTGATCTTGTGAGTTTATGTACCTCTTGTTGTATGTCTCATGCATGAATCTACTAATTTCATGATTGGTTTTATATGAGTAATGTTGTATATGCATGTGTTTTATTATTCTGTCTCTAGTATTGCATGTATCCTTCTTCTGAATCTAGATATCTAAGGGATGTCTGGGATTCTAGAATATAGAATTCCTGTATTGAAGGCTTGATCTTTCAACTTCTACTCAAAGGGTAGATTAAAGTGTTTTTAGATTAAGTGTTGGGAAAGATATACTGCAATAGGGATGCCATAAGTAGAGATGACTTAACGCTCTATTCTAGGAGGTATTTGTAAGGCAGATACTACAACATCCCCTTGAAATCTAGTTTTGGTGTGTTCATGCTTATCATTCACAGGTGTATGTCTACTGACTCCAAGCCCTGGATAGGCACCAGTCTAGCTCTGTGTTGAGGTTATACACCAGGTCCAGGTTTGCATCCAAACATAAATCAAACTCATACTTCCAAATCAAACCATTAGGACCTTAGAAGTAGTTTAGGACCAGGATCCTCTGATTCACAACTGAACATAGGCCCAAAGCTAGCCCCTTTGCACTTATCTCACAGTTTTGGTCTTCACACAAGAGGATTTATCTGCTTTGTATCAACATCCCAAGCCAACCCACAAGCATATTCTCATGGGTGTTAAATAGAGAATATCCCCCCAGGTTTTGCAGAGCCTAAAGAAGAAGAGGAGATAAAAATAGAGTCTATCTCCTACACTGTTGGCCCCTGGCCCAGAGATCCTGTTGATCACCGATGGCTACCTTGTAGGGAAATCTGGGAATGAGCATCCAGTCAGGGAAAATAACCAACAGAAGGAGTTGGAGAAGTGATAGAAAGTGAGCTCGAAGAGCCCTCCTCAAACTAAACACTCCTCTCAATGAACAACTCATGTGTAGTAGGGTGGAGCAACTGATAATCCCTCACACCATCAGGATAACCTACAAATATGTAAGGTCTACTCTGCGGATCCAAGGCCTTACGTTTCTCTGCAGGAATGTGGGCCCATGTAGGAGAACCAAAAACTTGAAAGTGCTTAACTGATGGTTTCTGACTACTCCAAGCTTTAAAAGGAGTGACTCCCTTCAAGGCTCGGTGAGGAACATGGTTCCGGATATAACAAGCATAGTTAATGGCCTCTGCCCAATACTGTGGTGCAAGAGATCTAAAGTGAATCATGTAATTCACCATTTCCTTCAAGGACCTATTCTTCTGTTCTGCAACACTGTTCTGCTGAGGATTGTATGGAACTGAATGCTGCAAATCAATCCCCTCTAAAGTGCAAAACCTCTCAAACTGATGGTTGACATACTCACCACCATTGTCAGTGCACAAAACTTTGATGGCTTTCCCGGATTGCTTCTCTACAAAAGTCTTGAAGTCCTGAAAGTGATCAAATACCTCAGACTTTTGTTTGAGAAAATACACAAAAGTATATCGAGAAAAGTCATCAATGAATGTGAGGACATATCTAGCCCTACTAAAAGAAGGATGCTAAAATGGACCAGCCAAATCACTATGAACTAACTCCAGTATCTGTGAAGCTCTCCATGCCTTACCTTTGTCAAACTTTTCCTTAGGATGCTTACCAAGAATGCAACCTTGGCAAACACCACCTGAAAACTGAACTGAAGGCAAATTCTGTGACCATGCTCTGTTGGTTGAGCTGCTGCAAGTAGCAGAAGTTAAGATGGCCAAACTACTCATGCCATAATTTACTTACATCATTAGAATGAGTGAGCAAAATAATCGAAGGAGGATCGGGAACAAAGTGAGAAAACAGATAGAGCTAACTGCAACTGTAGAACCACTGTGCAACTCATGAATCTCCACTAAATCAGGAGTGAACTTAACCCGCTTGCCTGAACCTATGTGAGTGATCTAGTATACCGATAGGAGATTAGTTGATAATGAGGGCACACAAAGAACATCATGGAATGTACCATCCCCCACATCAATAGACTCTCTCCCACACACCTTAACAGGAGTGTCATCACCCATCAAAATAGAAGGCATAGTACACAGCTCCAAAGATGCAAGTTCTTCCTTAGATGAAGCCATGTGGTGCAAAGCACCCGAATCAAGAACCCAAGTGGATGGTGAAGAAGCAACTGCAACAAGGGCCTTGCCCTTTCCTTTCCCCTTGCTATTTTCTTTTGCCTTGTTAGACCCCTCACTAGAACTCTGTTTGATAGAATCAGGAACACTGATATTATTCTTCTCAAGAATGTGTGTCAAGTGATCAATTTGTTTCTTCAGACATTTATGTTCATCATGACCGGGTCTTTTACAATAGGCACATTGGACCCTCTCTTTCTTAGGCTTGTCGCCCTTGGAAGATTGGGTCTCATTAGTTGCTTTTGAAGCAATCGGTATCTAATCCTTCTTCTCTTTGCTATTCGTTTGTTTCTTATCCTTACTATTGTTGCTACTACTTTATCCTTTTTGTTCTTGTGTACCTTGGTTGGCAGCCAAGGCATGTGACTTAGAGGACTTAAGAGTGCCCATCTGGATTAGCTTGTCATGTTTTCGAGTGAGACTAAAAGCAAAATCATCTAAAGATGGCATGGTGAATTGAGTACCAAGTGCACCCTTAGTAGCATAGAAAGTAGAAACAAACATAGAATATTATGAACTTAGCTTAGAGAGAATACTAAGAATTAGTTGTTCATCTTTCTTTTCAATTCCACATTATTTTAATTGCAGCCTTATGTAGCACATTTCACAGTTGAGCATATTGTCTTTTCATTGATGTCAAAATGATGGTGGTTTTCATTGATTCCAAAATGGTAGTGACATCAGTGACATGGTCTTCATCAGTGACATGGTCTTCTTGGTAATGACATCAGTGACATGGTCTTCATCAGTGACATGGTCTTCATAGTAATGACATCAGTGACATGGTTTTCAGATCTCTCAATTTTGATCTTGTGTGAAGTTGTTCTGACTTAGTCATTTCAGTGGATTACAATTGCTTAATCAATGGCATCTCTTATGTTGGTCTGTCATATTGATCAGTGGCATTCATTGCATATTATCAATATTGAATCAGGGCAAGGGCTTGTATCATTTGACGAAAGTTAATATGCATCATATTAACTTCATTTAAATTGGCTTCATGACAGTGGCAGATCTGATGAAGTATGGTTTACAATTCAGTGCTAAAGATATGTTGAGGTTTAGTGTATTTGAAGTGGTAATTGTGTTTTGCTTAACACTTAACAAGTCTTAAAAATTGTGCTAAACACTTATCTTTCTTAACCATACTGCCCGTCATCATATTTGCACTTTATGTTATAATTTTAAAGTGACCGGTGACAGCAGGTTCTTTCCAAGTGATGACCGGTTGAAGGCATCGTTAGTCATTGAGTGGTAAGTTTCTTTAAGCCCGATGCCCTAGCGGAAACGGTGGTCTCAAGTCATTCTAAAAGGCCTTAAATCCAACGATCAGGGTTTAAAACTAAAATGGCGGGCACCACAGATCGAAGGATCTAGTTTAAATTAGAAGGAATCTACAAACGGTTAGTTGGACTTGCTAAAATTGACGGCCACTGTGTTTCTAAAAGGCACAAAAGCATGCTATTTTTATGTCTTTCACCGAAGATGAAGAGGGTCTCAAGTTAGATTTTTTTTGTAAGAGTAAGAGTGAAATTTGGAAGGTTTCCTACGACAAAGAATATGAAAAGAATGTGATCTTCATGATGTTGTTTTTTAGTTTTATTTTCTTTCAAAGAATGTGATATGAATAAAAACATGGTGTTGGAAGTTGAACCAATTTTGAAGATATTGTATGATGGAAGTTTATTTTGTATATAGAGAGATTTTGTATGGTAGGTGGGTGTTGTTGCAGATAAGAGATGATCTTGAAGGTTGTGAGAAGTTTTTGAGAGTGGTATTTTTGTTATGAAATGTATTTTTGCAGGTATGAAGAAACATTTTTTTGATAGGGAATTATGTTGAGGTTTTGAAAGAATGTTGGTGCAATAAATGGATGGAGTTTATTCAATAATCAAGATGGATCAATATTTGCATAGAGAAGGTGGAAGTGTTAAAAGACAATAATTTCTCAGAGAGGGTCAATTGTTCAGAATTGCACAGTGAGAAAGTTCATGAAGTGGTGAATTAAATTTTGAGATTGTTTTGCAGAGGTATGAAGTATTTTGAAGATCAAAATTGATTGATTGTAGATGATGATGACAGTTGAAGTTTAATTGTAAAGAATATATTTTTGTTTGTTTTAAAAGGGAGAAATAAGGTTTTGTTCTTATTGAAACAGGGAAATCCCCTGAGTTATATTTTTCATTGAAATTGTTGATGTTGTAATGTCAGTGAGACATGCAGAGAAGTGCAATATGCCAGTGAGGCAAAATTGTAATGTCAGTGAGACAGTTGTAATCTGAAATTTTGTTAAGCCAGTGAGGTAGTTGAGTGGTTTTTATACCCCAAGAGGGTTTTCCACTCGGGAAATTTCTTGTGTCAAATTTTTGTGTTGATACTCTGCATAGTTTTTGTTCTATCTGAAGAATTCTATAATTGTGAAGTTAAATTAATCAAAAGGAGTAAAAAAGTGTTAAAATTATTAACAACACTGATTCACCCCCCCTCTCAGTGTTGTGTATTCCTACAATTGGTATCAGAGCCTGGTACCCTGTCAAAGCTTAATCAGCTTGGGTAGATCATATTTCTGGAATACTTATCATGGCAAGTCAAGAAGGTTACTCAATTATAAAGCACCTGTGTTTGATGGTTCTAACTATGCTTTTTGGAAATTCAGGATGGAGTCATATTTGTCATCTCTGGGGTATGATGTGTATGTTGCCATTGTTACTACATATACTGCTACAAATCCTCCTAGCACAGCTGATGAGAAAAGGGCATATGAAAATAATGCTAAGGCTAAAAATGCATTATGTTGTGGTCTTACCAATGACATACTTGTCAAAATCATGGAGTGTAAAACAGCCAAGGAAATATGGGATAAACTGTCTAATATTTATCAAGGAGATGATAAAATCAAAGAAGCAAAACTGCAATCCTACAGAGCCAAATTTGAAAGTCTCAGAATGAGTGATGATGAGAAAGTGGCAGAATATCTTCTAAGGGTCCAAGAAATTGTAAATGCTATCAAAGGACTTGGTGATACACTGGAAGAGAAGACAGTTGTTACAAAAGTCTTAAGGACTTTAAATCCAAAATATGAATCTGAAGTGTCTACAGTTGAAGAAAGAGACTTAAGCAAAGTTACCTTTGATGAACTTCATGGCACTTTCACAGCTTATGAGATGAGAATTAGTAATGACATACCTTCAAGCAAAGAAGCTACTTTCAAATCAATCAGAAAAGAAAAGGAGATTTCTGATTCAGAAGAATTGGATGATGATCAAGAAATATCTCTTGCAAGCAAGTTGAAGAAGGGATCTGTTGGTAAGTACAAAGGTAAGCTTCCATTCAAATGTTTTGAGTGTGGAAAGATTGGACACTATGCAGCTCAGTGTCCTTACAAAGACCTAGATAGTGATGAAGATGAAAACAAGAAGCAATTTAAAAAGAAACAGTTTGTTTCTAGAAAGAAAAATAATTTTAGAAAGAAAAGAAGTTTGTTCATCAAAAATGTTGATATGACTGAAAGTGATTCAGATGATTTTCTTGATGAAAATGCACAGACTTTATTTATGGCTATTCTAAATGAAGGTCAAAATGAAAAATGTGAGGAACAATCAAACAGTTGTGAAGCTATTATTGATTTTGAAGAAGAATTGATGTGTGCATTAAGTCAAGTCAAGAAACTTAAAAAGGAAATCATTGCACAAAGAAGTCAGTTTCAAAAGGAAAATGATATCATGAATGATAAATTAACTTGTTATGAGAAACAGAATGATAAATTAACTTGTTATGAGAAACAGATTACTGATCTAATTCTTTCTCTTGAAGAAAGCAAGAGAATTATTGATGATAAAGATAAAGAGTTGAATAACAAGGACAAGGAATGTCATAGACTTGAAGCTGAAATTGTTGATCTGAGAAGAAGACTTGATATGTGCAGAAGTAGTGATAAACTTGATGATCTTCTTGATAGACAAAAAGGATTCAAAGATAAATCAGGTCTTGGATTTGAAGAGGGACAATGTTCTCAAAAGGTTAGTACAAATGGCAAATCAATCATAAGGACAACAAACTACAACAGGAGTGATACTTTCAGGTATAATGCTCACTTTACTGGATATTGTTTTTGTTGCAACAGGTTTGGACATAAAGCCAGTGAATGCAGATTTGGAGTCAGAAGAGAAATGCATTTATTTTCAAGGAATCCATTCATGTTTTTAAGAAGTTTGAAGTGTCACAATTGTAAAAATTTTGGGCATATTGCCAAATTTTGTAGACCTTCTTTGCAAATGCTGCAAACTATAAGGAATACTGTTACAGGTTTGTCTTCTTCAAGTTCTGAAAAGAAGTTGCTTGTTTGGAAACCTAAGGTAATCAATAAGAGCCTTGATGTTATGATTGCGCAAGTTGCTTTTCATGCCAAAAAGAAGGAACAATGGGTGATTGACAGTGGCTGTTCCAACCACATGACAGGAGACAAAGAAAAATTTGTTAAGTTTGAAGACATTAATGAAGGCTCTGTTATGTTTGGAAATAATGATTGCATTATGATCAAAGGCAAAGGTACAATTCTTCTTGATGATGAAACACCACTACATGATGTGTATTTTGTAGAAGGACTAAAGCACAACTTGTTAAGTGTTAGTCAAATATGTGACAATGGTTTTCATGTGGTTTTTGATGCACATGGATGTGAGATCAAAAAGAAATTAGGTAAAGTTATTGCAGCAGGTCTAAGGACTAGTGGTAACATCTACAATCTTCATGACTCAGAAAGTAAAAGTGTTGATAGCCATATCTGTTTCATGGATCAAATTGAGGAAAGCTGGTTGTGGCATAGAAGACTTGGTCACGTGAATTTTGACAATCTTGTGAGAATCAGGAGGAATCACAATGTCAGAAATATGCCTCATATTTCAAAACCAAGTAATACTATATGCAAAGAGTGTCAGCTAGGTAAGCAAACCAAAGTTAGTTTCAAGCCTAAGGAGTATTTTACTTCAAAACCTCTACAGCTGGTACATTCAGATTTGTGTGGTCCTACAAGGACTAAAGCTCTGGGAGGAGAAAAATATTTTATGCTTTTCATTGATGACTTTTCAAGAATGACATGGGTAACATTCTTAAGGCATAAATCAGAGGCATTTGATAGATTCAAAATCTTCAAAAAGATGGTTGAAAAGGAATCTGATTTCAAGCTAAAATGTTTAAGGTCAGACAATGGAGGAGAGTATACTTCAAAGGAATTTGAGGAGTATTGTGAAAAACATGGGATAAGAAGGCATTTCTCCACTCCTAGAACTCCACAGCAAAATGGAGTAGCTGAAAGGAAAAATAGGACTGTAAAAGAAATGGCAAGAACCTTACTACATGATGCAAATCTGTCTAATGTCTATTGGAGAGAAGCTGTTCATACAGCTGTATATACTTTGAACAGAGTTCAATTAAGGGTAAAGTCAAATTATACACCTTATGAACTTTGGTATGGTAAGTCAGCTAATGTTGGTTATTTTAAAATTTTTGGAAGTAGGTGTTACATCAAGAAAGATAATGATGGCTTATGTGGTTTTGAGTCTAGATGTGATGAAGGCATATTTCTTGGTTATTCTACACATAGCAAAGCATATAAGTGCTTTAACAATAGGCTCAAAAGAATAATTGAAAGTACTAATGTTAAGGTGGATGAGGATTTGCAGCCCTGTATGCAGTTGTTTCATGACAAGGAAGATGATCATCATTCACAAAAGGAAGAATAAATTCAGGAAGAGGAACAAGAACCTGAAAAATTTGTTGATGATAAGACAAAGACTCCTTCAAAGGCATATCAAAGAGATCATCCTCATGAGTTGATCATTGGGGACAAAGATAGTGGTGTGGTAACCAAAAGAAAGCTTGCTGCTGCACATAATCAAGCACATGTGTGCTTGATATCTGAAATGGAACCTAAAAGTTATGTTGAGGCCAGCAAAGATGAAGCCTGCATTAAAGCCATGGAAGAGGAGTTAAGCCAAATAGAAAAGAACAAAACATGGGAACTTGTTCCAAGACCAGAAGGTAAGAATGTCATTGGATCTAAATGGGTTTTTAGGAATAAGCTTGATGATAAAGGTAAAGTTGTTAGAAACAAAGCTAGATTGGTTTGCAAAGGGTATTCACAAATTGAAGGAATTGACTTTGAAGAAACATTTGCTCCTGTTGCTAGATTAGAAGCTATAAGAATGTTTTTAGCTTTTTCAGTTTATAAAAATTTCAAAGTTTATCAAATGGATGTAAAATCAGCATTTCTAAATGGAGATCTTGAAGAAGAAGTCTACATGGAACAACCAGAAGGTTTTGTGAATAAAGATAATTCAGATCATGTTTATAGGTTGAAAAAGGCCTTATATGGTTTAAAGCAAGCTCCAAGGGCTTGGTATTATAGACTGGATAAGTTTCTGCAGGAACAGGGGTTCACAAAAGGAGGTGTGGACAGTAATCTATACTATCTAATCAAAGGTGAGGATATTCTGGTTGTTGAAATTTATGTTGATGATATCATTTTTGGTAGTAACAATGATGATATGAGTCATTCATTTCCTAACATCATGAAATCAGAATTTGAAATGTCTATGTTGGGAGAATTGTCTTTCTTTCTTGGTCTTCAGGTATCTCAGCTTGAAAAGGGAATATTTATCTCGCAAAATAAATATGCCAAAGAGATGTTAAAGAGATTTCAAATGAATGATTGCAAACCTTTGGGTACTCCTATGGAGACAGGGCATAAGCTAAGTAAAAATGATGAATCACCTGAAGTAGAACAGTCTCTGTATAGATCTATGATTGGGAGTCTTTTATATCTCACTGCTTCTAGGCCTGATATTATGCAGGCAGTTTGTTTGGTTGCAAGATTTCAAGCTTGTCCTAAACAATCACATTTGAATGCTATTAAGAGAATCTTTAGATATATTAAGGGTACACTTGGTTTTGGTTTATGGTATCCTAGACACAATGATTTTACACTTCTTGCCTATACAGATGCAGATTGGGCTGGATGTCCTGATGACAGAAAAAGTACAAGTGGGGCAGCTTTCTTTCTGGGTGGTAGATTGATTGCATGGCATAGTAAGAAACAAGATTGTGTTTCTCTATCTACAGCTGAAGCTAAGTACATTGCTGCTTCTTCATGTTGTACACAGGTACTTTGGATGGTACAATCACTTCTTGATATTAAGGTTGAGGTTAAAAAGCCTGTGTCTATTCTTTGTGATAACACAAGTTCTATTAATATGTCAAAGAATCCTATAATGCATTCAAGAACCAAGCACATTGCTATCAGATATCATTTTCTAAGGGAAAAGGTGATTGAAAATGAAGTTGCTTTGGAATATGTGCATACAAGTGATCAATTGGCTGACATCTTCACAAAGCCTTTGCCAAAGGAGACATTTGAAACTCTGAGACAGAGACTGGGAGTTCTATCTCTTGTCTCTCTTCAATAAGTTACAGAGATATTAGATTCAGGGGGAGTTGTCTTCTAGATCATTTTTGATGTCCTGAATCTCATTTGTACATAGTCTGTATATAGTTTTTGTACATATTTTTTGTGGTTGGTAGTATTACAGTATTGTGCATTTGATCAGTGTGATGTAGAGTGTTGGTTTTTGATAGTTTTTTTTCAGAGGATTGCATTTACAAGAACAGGACTCTATTGGTTGTGGTATTTTTTTTGCCTTTGACAATTTTATGTCAAAAAGGGGGAGAAATGAGTTATGGTTTTGCCATCAATGTCAAAGACAAAGGGGGAGTTTTGTAGCACATTTCACAATTGAGCATATTGTCTTTTCATTGATGTCAAAATGATGGTGGTTTTCATTGATGCCAAAATGGTAGTGACATCAGTGACATGGTCTTCATCAGTGACATGGTCTTCTTGGTAATGACATCAGTGACATGGTCTTCATCAGTGACATGGTCTTCATAGTAATGACATCAATGACATGGTTTTCAGATCTCTCAGTTTTGATCTTGTGTGAAGTTGTTCTGACTTAGTCATTTCAGTGGATTACAATTGCTTAATCAATGGCATCTCTTATGTTGGTCTATCATATTGATTAGTGGCAATCATTGCATATTATCAATATTGAATCAAGGCAAGGGCTTGTATCATTTGACAAAAGTTAATATGCATTATATTAACTTCATTTAAATTGGCTTCATGACAGTGGCAGATCTGATGAAGTATGGTTTACAATTCAATGCTAAAGATATGTTGAGGTTTAGTGTATTTGAAGTGGTAATTGTGTTTTGCTTAACACTTAACAAGACTTAAAAATTGTGCTAAACACTTATCTTTCTTAACCATACTGCCCGTCATCATATTTTGCACTTTATGTTATAATTTTAAAGTGACCGGTGACAGCAGGTTCTTTCCAAGTGATGACCGGTTGAAGGCATCATTAGTCATTGAGTGGTAAGTTTCTTTAAACCTGATGCCCTAGCGGAAACGATGGTCTCAAGTCATTCTAAAAGGCCTTAAATCCAACGATCAGGGTTTAAAACTAAAATGGCGGGCACCGCAGATCGAAGGATCTAGTTTAAATTAGAAGGAATCTACAAACGGTTAGTTGGACTTGCTAAAATTGACGGTCATTGTGTTTCTAAAAGGCACAAAAGCATGCTATTTTTATGTCTTTCACTGAAGATGAAGAGGGTCTCAAGTTAGATTTTTTTTGTAAGAGTAAGAGTGAAATTTGGAAGGTTTCCTACGACAAAGAATATGAAAAGAATGTGATCTTCATGATGTTGTTTTTTAGTTTTATTTTCTTTCAGAGAATGTGATATGAATAAAAACATGGTGTTGGAAGTTGAACCGATTTTGAAGATATTGTATGATGGAAGTTTATTTTGTATATAGAGAGATTTTGTATGGTAGGTGGGTGTTGTTGCAGATAAGAGATGATCTTGAAGGTTGTGAGAAGTTTTTGAGAGTGGTATTTTGGTTATGAAATGTATTTTTGCAGGTATGAAGAAACATTTTTTTGGCAGGGAATTATGTTGAGGTTTTGAAAGAATGTTGGTGCAATAAATGGATGGAGTTTATTCAATGATCAAGACGGATCAATATTTGCACAGAGAAGGTGGAAGTGTTAAAAGACAATAATTTCTTAGAGAGGGTCAATTGTTCAGAATTGCACAGTGAGAAAGTTCATGAAGTGGTGAATTAAATTTTGAGATTGTTTTGCAGAGGTATGAAGTATTTTGAAGATCAAAATTGATTGATTGTAGATGATGATGACAGTTGAAGTTTAATTGTAAAGAATATATTTTTGTTTGTTTTAAAAGGGAGAAATAAGGTTTTGTTCTTATTGAAACAGGGAAATCCCCTGAGTTATATTTTTCATTGAAATTGTTGATGTTGTAATGTCAGTGAGACATGCAGAGAAGTACAATATGCCAGTGAGGCAAAATTGTAATGTCAGTGAGATAGTTGTAATCTGAAATTTTGTTAAGCCAGTGAGGCAGTTGAGTGGTTTTTATACCCCAGGAGGGTTTTCCACTCGGGAAATTTCTTGTGTCAAATTATTGTGTTGATACTCTGCATAGTTTGTGTTCTATCTGAAGAATTCTATAACTGTGAAGTTAAATTAATCAAAAGGAGTAAAAAAGTGTTAAAATTTTTAACAACACTGATTCACCCCCCCTCTCAGTGTTGTGTATTCCTACACCTTAGTGATTTCAATTTAGTGAAGAAATCCTGGATTGTGTTGAAATTGCCTGGACTTAAACTAATTAGTTCATTTTCTAACATATGACCCCTCATTGAATCTTGTATGCCAAATAGTTTTTCTAGCTTTGTCTAGATTTCATTTGGTGTATTCAAAGACTCAATGTGAAAGAGCAAATTAGGAGAAACAGACGGACACAATGTTCCATATGCTTCATCACATTTGTTAAACCACTTAGGCTTATCTTCATCTTTAGCAGGTTCAGTTTCAAGTCCCATAGTTATCCTATTTAGTCCAGTTTTCCTTAAGTGAATTGTGATGTGTGATTTCCACTCAAAGTAATTGTATGGAGTTAGGATGGGCAGATTTGTTTGATCCATGATGAAGAAATACAGAGAAAAAATGTCGAAAAGAAGAGAACCCAACCAAGACAACCCCCCCCTTTCACTCATTCAAAGAACCCCCCCAAGAAAATATGATTTGGCAATTTATATTAGTGCATTTACAACTACCACTAGCAAGAAATACTAAGTGGTCTTGATTTCAATGCATTACAAAACCCTCATGAAGAGCATATGCTAAAAACACAACTTTGGCATAATATCTAGAGAAATAAATAGTACCACTGTGATCTATTCAAAAAATCATGCACTTTCAAAAAAAGAATCGCCTCGATACGAGGTCGTATGTGAAAGTTATGATCTTTCGAAGTTCCCAAAACGAGAACTGTGCAATGTCACGACTGAGAATCTACAATTTCTAAAAAATCTTGGCATCAAAATCAAAAAATGTCTAAACTAGTGCATAGAGCATGAAAAAATAGCCAAAATCAAAAAAAAGTTGTGGAAAAAAGAGTCTGTATGAGCAAGAACGGAGCATTTGAAAACTGCCTTCAAAACTGCAACTACCAATGGAGAGGGGTCATGTTGTAGCTTTTTGAGCATGTTTCTACAAAATATATAGACTACATGCAAAAAAAAAAATACCCAGATGGTTTTTCTGTGCTGCGAACAAAACCTAGAAGGCATTCTTCTTGCTGATGTACAGAAGATGTAGTTCTAATGTAAATAGAATACCTTTAGCTACAAAAAATGACCCCAACAACCAAAAAATGACATGCAAAGGCATGCTGGAACCTGCAATATTGATTGAAAACACCAAATATGCAAGTTGGTTGTCAGATTTGAGCTTGAAATCCTAGTTCCGCAACTATGTATGACAATCTCCGATTTCAGTGAAACGAAAGCCAAATCTGACTTTCTCAAGCCTCCTAGATGTGTTGGAACAGTCAGAAATGCTGCCAATATAACCAGAAATGCTACAATCACCTAGATTTCATAAAACACATGCGCAAACCCCAGAGATTAAAAAAGTTTCCGTCAAACTTTTCTGATTCTCAAGATCATCTGAAGATGCAAGAGAAGAGCATACTGGGTTTTTTGAAAAACTGCAATAAGCTTTATTAGCCCCCCCCCCAAATCTCTCAAATATGGAAACTAAAATCTACTCTAGCAGATAGAATAGATCTGATACCATGTTAGAATCAGAAAAGATTAATAACCCAGAAAACTAGTGCAAACAAATAGATATCTAAACTATGAATGCAAATGATACGAAATCAAAATAGCAACATAGAGTCACTATCCAAGAGAGTAATGCAAATTCTAGAAGCAAAATAGCATTAAGAGGATGCAAAAGCAAAAAATGCAAAATAAAAGCCAGGTAGCATGCTTATATAGACTAGGAAGAGGGAGGAGGTGGCAACACCGACCAATCAGGAGCAACCATCTATCGGACTAAAGATAGCAAAGATTCTTCCCAAGATAGCTAATGGATGCTCACATGTAGGAAGGTGACACCTCGCAACCACTCACCTAATAAGACATGCTTTATTAACCTAAGCGAGATTAATAGAAGTGTAGGAAAAACTTAGGAATATAGGGAAAAATAAATAACCCAACTAGGAAATAAAAACCTACACTAACATCACCAAGGACTACTTTTGAGGCCCATAGTTTTTATGGGTTAGCAAGCTTCTATAGGAAGTTCATAAGAAATTTTAGTGGAATTTGTGCTCCCATAACTGAGAGAATGAAGGGGGTAAGAAAAGATTTCAAGTGGACAGTTGCAACAGAGAAAAGTTTTCAATTTTTAAAGACTAAGGTGACGGAGCAGCCAGCGTTAGCGCTGCCAGACTTTGGAAAAGTTTTCCAAGTTGATTGTGATGCAAGTGGAACAACAATAGGAGAAGTTCTCAGCCAAGAAGGAAGACCAATTGCATACTTTAGTGAGAAACTGAATGAGGAAAAAAGAAAGTATTCAGTAGATGATCAAGAATTTTATGCTATAGTCTAAGAATTGAAGAAATGGAGACATTATTTGCTACCCAAGGATTTTGTTGTATACACAGATCATCATGCTTTGCAATTTATTAACAACCAAGTAAGTTGAACCAAAGACACATGAAGTGGGTTGAATTCTTACGAACTTGTTCTTTTGTGTTAAAGCATAGAAGTGGGAAATCTAATAAGGTAGCTAATGCATTAAGTAGAAAGTGTCTCATGACGAATGAAATGCAAGTAAATGTAGTTGGTTTTGATGCCATGAAAGAATTGTATAAAGCTGATATTGATTTCAAGGAATCTTGGAATGCTTGTAACAACCCTCTTGAGAAGGATAGAACACCTTGGTTGGACTACTTTGTTCAAGAAGGTTTGATGTTCAAAGAAAGAGGATTATGCATACCTCAAGGTTCCATGAGGGATAACTTGCTGAAAGAGAAGCACAGTGGAGGTTTAAGTGGACATTTTGGTGTGGATAAAACATTAGCATTGCTGAGTGAAGCATATTTTTGGCCAGGTATGGCTGCAGATGTGAAGAAAATAGTGCAAAGATGCAGAATGTGTCAATATGCCAAAGGCGTGAGGCAGAATACTGGGTTGTATCACCCATTACCTATTCCAGAAAGACCATGGGAACACATCAGCATGGATTTTGTTTTGGGACTTCCTCGTACACAGAGAGGTAATGATTGTTTTCTTGTTGTGGATAGATTTTCCAAGATGGTACATTTTATTCCCTATCAAAAAAGTAATGATGCTTCCCATGTTGCTACCTATTTTTCAAAGAAGTTGTAAGATTGCATGGTTTGCCCAAGAGCATTGTGTCTAATAGAGATGTTAAGTTTGTTGGCCATTTTTGGCATACTCTATGGAAGAAGTTGTGTACTAATTTGGGTTTTAGTTTAGCATACCGTCCACAGATTGATGGTCAAATTGAGGTTGTGAATAGAAGCCTGGTAAATTTGTTGAGATGTCTTGTTGGAAAGAAGCCAAACCAGTGGGATATGGTGTTGGCCCAAGTAGAATTTTCTTATAATAATTATGTGAACAGAAGCACATGAAAGAGTCCTTTTTGTATAGTGTATGGATTCATTCCTAGAGGAGTAGATGAACTTCAGGACATTGCAGATTTGGGGAGAAAGAGTTTTGTAGCAGAATATTTTGCTAAGTATATTCATGATTTACACAAGCAAGTATAGGAGGATTTGGTAAAAAGTGTAGCCAAGTATATACAGCAAGTTGAATTGCATAGAAGAGAGCTGGAATTTGAAGAAGGAGATTTAGTCTTGGCACACTTGAGGAAAGAAAGGTTGCCACAAGGAATATACAATAAACTAAAGTGGAAGAAGATTGGACCTTGTAAGTTCTTGAAGAAGTTTTCATCCAATGCATATGAAATAGAACTTCCACCTAGCATAGATATTTCACCCATATTCAATGTGGTAGATTTAACAAAATATTATGAAGGAGAATAAAGTATGTAAGGAGGAATTGGTTTAGATGTACAGGATGCAAGTGACTAGATTGTTTAAATGCCTGAGAATAAGTTTGAACAAGTTGACCAAGTGATCGATTCTCATGTAGCCAAGAAAACTAGGGGAAAAGAATATTTGGAGTATCTTGTCAGATGGAAGGATAAACTAGTTGAAGATTCAACTTGGATGACAACTACAAAATTGGCCAAGTTTGGTATTACACTGCCAGATTGGTCAAAATGTTCTTGAGTTTCAGCCTCAAGGAACATTTATCCTACCCAGCATGTCTGATGCAGGAGCATCCGGGTGGATAGGCTATCCCTTATCGCCCAAAAAAATGTTTAGTTTAGTTTCCCTAATTTTGGTGTGTTTTGCAGAGTCATTTCAGGTCTGGTTCCATTTGTGGTCAGCAATCAAACAAAGGGGTCATCTTTGTTCGAATTCAAATGTGCTTGATATGCTTTTGGCAAGACAAGAGAACATCAGTAGAAGATCCATACTTCGGCAGGAGTCTTTTTGGTGTCTCTTTGATGCAGCGAAACCCTTACTTTGGTGCTTGGCATTAGCATTATGAGCAATCAGTGACTTTTCGGCAAGACTCTAATCTTGGTCATTTCGACACAGTAAAGTTTAGGATATTAGCATGACTACCTTGAAGGTCCTTTCGATACAAAGAAGTTTGAGTTATCGATGTGACCACCTTGAAGGAGTCCCTTCGACATCCCAAATGTGCTCCGTAGCGATCCACTTTTTGGTGAGACCGTATCATATCGGTATGACTCCAATTGCAGTCTCCTTGACTTGGCAAAGTTTGACCTGACTCTCTGTTGACTCATCTTCCTTGTGGGACCCGAGTTGAACCACGACTGGTATGTGAATGTAATGGACAACCTAGCACATGTTAATGATATCTAATTGGAGCTTGGAAAATGGAGTGGATCCTTAAATGCAGAATGTAACATTTAGAGCTACCTGTAGCACATATTGGAGTGGAATGATCTGCATGTTGTTTGTTTCGCATAGGGATTAAACACTAGAGTGAACATGGGGAATACATGCAGAGATGTAACCGTAGCCATTATCTAGTGGAGGCATAAAAAGGGGGAAGTTAGTGGAGTATGGGAGATCTAGTGGACTGGAGAGAGTTGAGAGTGTGGTAGCCCAGAAAGGAGAAATTTGGCCTCTGTGTTGTAAACTTTGAAGGTAATTCAGATGACTCTCTGTAATGTACTCTAAATTTTGATATCAATAAAGAAGTGTGTTTTCTTTTCTATCCCTAGTGTAGTTTGCTGTGAGATTGGATAGCCTGATAAGGCTCTATAGTCTCGACTGCGTCAAGGTAAGGTGAATAGGTTTCTGGAGTTGATGGTTGAAAAGAAGGAAGTGCAGACATCTATAGACCTAATCATCCTAAAAGTTTTGCCCAAGCCTGAAGGAGGGCAAGGACGCCCAAGCGCCCCTATCCTAGACATCGCTACTGAATTTGTTAGGTTCTAAATTGCTCCCTAACCTCTACTTTGCTCTCTGATTACTCTGATCTATTTTTGTTACTCCACAGTAGTCTGATCTTTATGTCTTTTGGGTTAATTCATACATCCTAGCTAGTTTGCTTGATTGCAGTCAAGTTTGGTTGAATCATCTCTATACAATAAAAAGGAGTAGAACACCTATAGCTTAAGCTCTCCTTCTTGGGTAGAAGCTAGGCTTGGTCACACTCTCCTAATATTTTATAGAAGAGGGTTTGATCTAGTTTGATACATTAAGCTAGTCTCCCTTTTCCACATTACATTTTGGTGAACCCGTAGTTGCTTACAATATTTTTTCATCCCTCTTATTTCAGATTTGAGTTTTCTATCACCCTAGATCTGATCAAGAGGATGATCCTTAGTTGATTTGCATTTATACTTGCTTGAATTATTCATAAATTCTGAGAACTAGGGTTCTTACATTAAAAATTGTCATCCTAGAGTTTGAAATTTGAAAATTGTTTAGATCTTGTTGCATTCATTTTAGATCTTGTTGCATTCATTTTAGATCTTGGTTTAAAGGATTTGCATTTGTTGTTCTCCTTTAATTGGTTTTTGATCAAAATCATTTTTTCACTCTTACATTTTGAATTTTGAAAAAAAAAATTATAAAGCTTGCATAGTTGTTACTCTATTTTGCATTTGGAAAAGAAAAATCATTGTAGATCCATATCATTTTCTGATTTCATATCAGATCTGAAAAAAATTACATTTATTAGACATTCTACATGGTTGCATTGTGCATTTAAATAATCTTTTGTTGTTAAAAGTGTGGAAAAAGTTGCATTTCATGAAACCTAGTTAGTGTTGCATACTAGGGTTTGTAAGTATAGGTTTAATTTCAGATTTTCCTGTTGTTGTTTACATCCTAAATCTGATTTTTCCTTACTCTATAAATTCACAATCATCATCTTGCATCAAAAGAAAAGATAATTGTTGCATCTTGAAAAAGCTTTGAATTTTTTGCTTCATCTTTGCATTACTCTTGTTGACATATAAGTGGATTTGAATAGAATTAAATTTAACCAAGGGTATATTGCTTCATTTAAAGAAAACTTGAAGATTTCTTTTCCATATAGTTGTGCACCTTGTGTGTAGTCACTTTATGAGCTTTATAACTTGATGCCTTGATTATAACTCTTTTGTAAGAAGAAGTATTCGAATAATGGGTTCTAATTAGGATCTCTCTACATCTGAAATCCTTGCTCAAGTCACACAACTTCCTATCATGACTATCCATGAAACATCAACTACTCAAGAATCCATTGACATTGAAGACCTTATCGCTCATGTGTCTGATGCCCAAATTCAAAAGTTAGACATGGAATTGGCTAACTTTCAACAATTTGTGAGTGAAGAGCATATAGCCAAGGAGGCCATCCCTGTTGTTGGGAGTCTTAGAGGGTTGTTGCAAGAAGGACAAGGA